>AP027103.1:72717035-73917035 GCA_028142955.1 Pinctada fucata | reverse complement strand
ACTCTGGACTTTGTACTTTAGGGGTTGTATTTAAAAAGTAATCAAGTGCAATTAGAAAATTAAAATCTGAACGCAGAATAGCCGAAATGACAATTGAGAACTTTAAATATGTACATTATTTCTTGTAAATACAGAAATTCTCACACAAAGTATTCTAGGTTCATTGGGATATCATCAACAATTTACTTTTGTGACATAGACCCTTCAAAGTGAGATGTCCGAAGTGCGAAGTCTGCGAACATGAAAAAAGTCTAATAACAGATAACAATACCATAAACATGATAAAGTGTAATTATCACCTTGAGCTGCCCTGAGTGAATTTATATTATATAAAGTTTCTCTGTCATAATCTATGTAATAACACTGTTTGTAAAGTTGTTTTCAAATGAATAGAAATATTAATAGCTTGATAAAAAGGCAGTGCCAAACTATGATTTGAATCATTAAAGTATTTACCCATATACTTACACGAAAATAAAGAAATGCCCATAAAAAATCAAATCAAATCAAAATGTGTATTAAAGAGGGTTTGTAAAACAGAAAAATTCATGAAATTTGCGAAGTCAAGGGGCCGTAAGTTTTGTTAAAAAATAGGTAAATCAAAAACAAACTTCACCTTGACCTATATCACCCTATGAAGTACATGCACACAAAAAGCAGCTCAATATTAACAACAACAACAAACAACAGCCAAGACTCATGAAATCGAACAGTTCCATAAATTTGCTATGTCCAAGGGCCATAACTCTTGAAAAAATAGGTCAATCAAAACCAAACTCAATCTTGATCTGACTCACACTAAGATAACATAACAAATATAATATCAATATATGCAATAAAACTCAAGTAAAATCTTGAGAAATTAAATTTGCCAAGTCCAAGGGTCACAACTCTTGTAAAAATAGGTCAATCAAACATCGAACTTAATTTGTTTCTCTTTAAAATATATTCTCATATCTAATAAGATCATTATCTACAATTGTAATGAAGAAAAGTCCACAGACAGACAGATAGCCAGACCGTGTGGAAACTATGAGTGCCCTCCTGCTAGCGCGTAAGAGACTTAATTTATATCAATAATAAAACTCTTACATAAGCTTTCACATCATCTGTAAGACCAATCCACCAGTATCGGATCTTAATAGCTGCGATGGTCTTGTTGACTCCACTGTGGCCTCCAAAGGCTCCGTCATGGAACTCCGAGATGACACTTCGTTCCCTGCCCTTAATGACAACCTCTGCCCCATGGATGTTCCCAGGAATGTAACGATATAGGACGTTGTCTGTAAAAAATAGTTATCAGATTCACTCTGGGTACTTATACAGATAATACAGTTATTTATGGGCTGTAGTTGTGAGAACAGTCAGACTGGGTACTTATATACAGATAATACAGTTATTTATGGTCTATAGCCGTGAGAACAGTCAGACTGGGTACTTATATACAGATAATACAGTTATTTATGGGCTGTAGTTGTGAGAACAGTCAGACTGGGTACTTATATACAGATAATACAGTTATTTATGGTCTATAGCCGTGAGAACAGTCAGACTGGGTACTTATATACAGATAATACAGTTATTTATGGGCTGTAGTTGTGAGAACAGTCAGACTGGGTACTTATATACAGATAATACAGTTATTTATGGTCTATAGCCGTGAGAACAGTCAGACTGGGTACTTATATACAGATAATACAGTTATTTATGGTCTGTATGTGTGAGAACAGTCAGACTGGGTACTTATATACAGATAATTCAGTTATTTATGGTCTATAGCCGTGAGAACAGTCAGACTGGGTACTTAGATACAGATAATACAGTTATTTATGGGCTGTAGTTGTGAGAACAGTCAGACTGGGTACTTATATACAGATAATTCAGTTATTTATGGTCTATAGCTGTGAGAACAGTCAGACTGGATACTTATGTACAGATAATACAGTTATTTATGGTCTATAGCCGTGAGAACAGTCAGACTGGGTACTTATATACAGATAATACAGTTATTTATGGTCTGTAGGTGTGAGAACAGTCAGACTGGGTACTGATATACAGATAATACAGTTATTTATGGGCTGTAGGTGTGAGAACAGTCAGACTGGATACTTATATACAGATAATTCAGTTATTTATGGTCTATAGCCGTGAGAA
Organism: Pinctada fucata; assembly: GCA_028142955.1. NCBI lineage: Eukaryota > Metazoa > Mollusca > Bivalvia > Pterioida > Pteriidae > Pinctada > Pinctada fucata. The sequence goes on along the minus strand of AP027103.1, from coordinate 73,914,881 downwards.
CAGTCAGACTGGGTACTTATATACAGATAATACAGTTATTTATGGTCTGTAGGTGTGAGAACAGTCAGACTGGGTACTTAGATACAGATAATTCAGTTATTTATGGTCTGTAGGTGTGAGAACAGTCAGACTGGGTACTTATATACAGATAATTCAGTTATTTATGGTCTATAGCCGTGAGAACAGTCAGACTGGGTACTTAGATACAGATAATACAGTTATTTATGGGCTGTAGTTGTGAGAACAGTCAGACTGGGTACTTATATACAGATAATTCAGTTATTTATGGTCTATAGCTGTGAGAACAGTCAGACTGGATACTTATGTACAGATAATACAGTTATTTATGGTCTATAGCCGTGAGAACAGTCAGACTGGGTACTGATATACAGATAATACAGTTATTTATGGGCTGTAGGTGTGAGAACAGTCAGACTGGGTACTTAGATACAGATAATACAGTTATTTATGGTCTATAGCCGTGAGAACAGTCAGACTGGGTACTTATATACAGATAATTCAGTTATTTATGGTCTATAGCCGTGAGAACAGTCAGACTGGGTACTTATATACAGATAATACAGTTATTTATGGTCTTTAGCTGTGAGAACAGTCAGACTGGACACTTATGTACAGATAATACAGTTATTTATGTTCTATAGCCGTGAGAACAGTCAGACTGGGTACTTATATACAGATAATACAGTTATTTATGGTCTATAGCCGTGAGAACAGTCAGACTGGATACTTATATACAGATAATAGAGTTATTTATGGTCTGTAGGTGTGAGAACAGTCAGACTGGGTACTTATATACAGATAATACAGTTATTTATGGTCTATAGCCGTGAGAACAGTCAGACTGGGTACTTATATACAGATAATACAGTTATTGATGGTTTGTAGGTGTGAGAACAGTCAGACTTGGTACTTATATACAGATAATACAGTTATTTATGGGTTGTAGGTGTGAGAACAGTCAGACTTGGTACTTATATACAGATAATACAGTTATTTATGGTCTATAGCCGTGAGAACAGTCAGACTGGGTACTTATATACAGATAATACAGTTATTGATGGTTTGTAGGTGTGAGAACAGTAAGACTGGGTACTTATATACAGATAATAGAGTTATTTATGGTCTGTAGGTGTGAGAACAGTCAGACTGGGTACTTATATACAGATAATACAGTTATTTATGGTCTGTAGGTGTGAGAACAGTCAGACTGGATACTTATATACAGATAATACAGTTATTGATGGTTTGTAGGTGTGAGAACAGTCAGACTGGGTACTTATATACAGATAATTCTGTTATTTATGGTCTGTAGGTGTGAGAACAGTCAGACTGGGTACTTAGATACAGATAATACAGTTATTTATGGTCTGTAGGTGTGAGAACAGTCAGACTGGATACTTATATACAGATAATACAGTTATTTATGGTCTATAGCTGTGAGAACAGTCAGACTGGATACTTATATACAGATAATACAGTTATTTATGGTCTGTAGGTGTGAGAACAGTCAGACTGGGTACTTATATACAGATAATACAGTTATTTATGGTCTGTAGGTGTGAGAACAGTCAGACTGGATACTTATATACAGATAATACAGTTATTTATGGTCTGTAGGTGTGAGAACAGTCAGACTGGATACTTATATACAGATAATACAGTTATTTATGGTCTTTCGCTGTGAGAACAGTCAGACTGGATACTTATATACAGATAATACAGTTATTTATGGTCTATAGCCGTGAGAACAGTCAGACTGGGTACTTATATACAGATAATACAGTTATTTATTTGCTGTAGGTGTGAGAACAGTCAGACTGGGTACTAATATACAGATAATTCAGTTATTTATGGTCTGTAGGTGTGAGAACAGTCAGACTGGGTACTTATATACAGATAATACAGTTATTTATGGTCTATAGCCGTGAGAACAGTCAGACTGGGTACTTAGATACAGATAATACAGTTATTTATGGTCTGTAGGTGTGAGAACAGTCAGACTGGGTACTTATACACAGATAATACAGTTATTTATGAGTTGTAGGTGTGAGAACAGTCAGACTGGGTACTTATATATAGATAATACAGTTATTTATGGGTTGTAGGTGTGAGAACAGTCAGACTGGGTACTAATGTACAGATAAAACAGTTATTTATGGTCTGTAGGTGTGAAAACAGTCAGACTGGGTACTTATATACAGATAATAGAGTTATTTATGGTCTATAGCTGTGAGAACAGTCAGACTGGATACTTATATACAGATAATAGTTATTTATGGTCTGTAGTTGTGAGAACAGTCAGACTGGGTACTGATATACAGATAATACAGTTATTTATTGGTTGTAGGTGTGAGAACAGTCAGACTGGGTACTTATATACAGATAATTCTGTTATTTATGGTCTTTAGCCGTGAGAACAGTTAGACTGGATACTTATATACAGATAATACAGTTATTTATGGTCTGTAGCCGTGAGAACAGTCAGACTTGGTACTTATATACAGATAATACAGTTATTTATGGGTTGTAGGTGTGAGAACAGTCAGACTTGGTACTTATATACAGATAATACAGTTATTTATGGTCTATAGCCGTGAGAACAGTCAGACTGGATACTTATATACAGATAATACAGTTATTTATGGTCTATAGCCGTGAGAACAGTCAGACTGGGTACTTATATACAGATAATACAGTTATTTATGGTCTGTAGGTGTGAGAACAGTCAGACTGGATACTTATATACAGATAATACAGTTATTTATGGTCTGTAGCTGTGAGAACAGTCAGACTGGGTACTTATATACAGATAATTCTGTTATTTATGGTCTATAGCCGTGAGAACAGTCAGACTGGGTACTTATATACAGATAATACAATTATTTATGGTCTATACCCGTGAGAACAGTCAGACTGGATACTTATATACAGATAATACAGTTATTTATGGTCTATAGCCGTGAGAACAGTCAGACTGGGTACTTATATACAGATAATACAGTTATTTATGGTCTGTAGGTGTGAGAACAGTCAGACTGGATACTTATATACAGATAATACAGTTATTTATGGTCTGTAGCTGTGAGAACAGTCAGACTGGATACTTATATACAGATAATACAGTTATTTATGGTCTATAGCCGTGAGAACAGTAAGACTGGGTGCTTATATACAGATAATACAGTTATTTATTGGATGTAGGTGTGAGAACAGTCAGACTGGGTACTTATATACAGATAATTCAGTTATTTATGGTCTGTAGGTGTGAGAACAGTCAGACTGGGTACTTATATACAGATAATACAGTTATTTATGGTCTGTAGGTGTGAGAACAGTCAGACTGGGTACTTATATACAGATAATAGAGTTATTTATGGTCTGTAGGTGTGAGAACAGTCAGACTGGGTACTTATATACAGATAATACAGTTATTTATGGGTTGTAGGTGTGAGAAAAGTCAGACTGGGTACTAATGTACAGATAATACAGTTATTTATGGTCTGTAGGTGTGAGAACAGTCAGACTGGGTACTTATATACAGATAATAGAGTTATTTATGGTCTGTAGGTGTGAGAACAGTCAGACTGGATACTTATATACAGATAATACAGTTATTTATGGGTTGTAGGTGTGAGAACAGTCAGACTGGGTACTTATACACAGATAATACAGTTATTTATGAGTTGTAGGTGTGAGAACAGTCAGACTGGGTACTTATATACAGATAATACAGTTATTTATGGGTTGTAGGTGTGAGAAAAGTCAGACTGGGTACTAATGTACAGATAATACAGTTATTTATGGTCTGTAGGTGTGAGAACAGTCAGACTGGGTACTTATATACAGATAATAGAGTTATTTATGGTCTGTAGGTGTGAGAACAGTCAGACTGGATACTTATATACAGATAATACAGTTATTGATGGTCTATAGCCGTGAGAACAGTCAGACTGGGTACTTATACACAGATAATACAGTTATTTATGAGTTGTAGGTGTGAGAACAGTCAGACTTGGTACTTATATACAGATAATACAGTTATTTATGGGTTGTAGGTGTGAGAACAGTCAGACTGGGTACTTATATACAGATAATACAGTTATTTATGGTCTATAGTTGTGAGAACAGTCAGACTGGGTACTTAGATACAGATAATACAGTTATTTATGGGCTGTAGTTGTGAGAACAGTCAGACTGGGTACTTATATACAGATAATTCAGTTATTTATTGGCTGTAGGTGTGAGAACAGTCAGACTGGGTACTTATATACAGATAATTCAAGTTATTTATGGGCTGTAGGTGTGAGAACAGTCAGACTGGGTACTGATATACAGATAATACAGTTATTTATGGTCTATAGCCGTGAGAACAGTCAGACTGGGTACTTATATACAGATAATACAGTTATTTATGGTTTGTAGGTGTGAGAACAGTCAGACTGGATACTTATATACAGATAATACAGTTATTTATGGGCTGTAGCTGTGAGAACAGTCAGACTGGATACTTATATACAGATAATACAGTTATTTATGGTCTATAGCCGTGAGAACAGTCAGACTGGGTGCTTATATACAGATAATACAGTTATTTATTGGCTGTAGGTGTGAGAACAGTCAGACTGGGTACTTATATACAGATAATTCAGTTATTTATGGTCTGTAGGTGTGAGAACAGTCAGACTGGGTACTTATATACAGATAATACAGTTATTTATGGTCTATAGCCGTGAGAACAGTCAGACTGGGTACTTAGATACAGATAATACACTTATTTATGGTCTGTAGGTGTGAGAACAGTCAGACTGGGTACTTATACACAGATAATACAGTTATTTATGAGTTGTAGGTGTGAGAACAGTCAGACTGGGTACTTATATACAGATAATACAGTTATTTATGGGTTGTAGGTGTGAGAAAAGTCAGACTGGGTACTAATGTACAGATAATACAGTTATTTATGGTCTGTAGGTGTGAGAACAGTCAGACTGGGTACTTATATACAGATAATAGAGTTATTTATGGTCTACAGCTGTGAGAACAGTCAGACTGGATACTTATATACAGATAATACAGTTATTTATGGTCTGTAGGTGTGAGAACAGTCAGACTGGGTACTGATATACAGATAATACAGTTATTTATTGGTTGTAGGTGTGAGAACAGTCAGACTGGGTACTTATATACAGATAATACAGTTATTGATGGTTTGTAGGTGTGAGAACAGTCAGACTGGATACTTATATACAGATAATACAGTTATTTATGGTCTGTAGGTGTGAGAACAGTCAGACTGGGTACTTATATACAGATAATACAGTTATTGATGGTTTGTAGGTGTGAGAACAGTCAGACTGGATACTTATATACAGATAATACAGTTATTGATGGTTTGTAGGTGTGAGAACAGTCAGACTGGATACTTATATACAGATAATACAGTTATTGATGGTTTGTAGGTGTGAGAACAGTCAGACTGGATACTTATATACAGATAATACAGTTATTTATGGTCTGTAGGTGTGAGAACAGTCAGACTGGGTACTTAGATACAGATAATACAGTTATTTATGGTCTGTAGGTGTGAGAACAGTCAGACTGGATACTTATATACAGATAATACAGTTATTGATGGTCTATAGCCGTGAGAACAGTCAGACTGGGTACTTATACACAGATAATACAGTTATTTATGAGTTGTAGGTGTGAGAACAGTCAGACTTGGTACTTATATACAGATAATACAGTTATTTATGGGTTGTAGGTGTGAGAACAGTCAGACTGGGTACTTATATACAGATAATACAGTTATTTATGGTCTATAGCCGTGAGAACAGTCAGACTGGGTACTTATATACAGATAATACAGTTATTTATGGTCTATAGCCGTGAGAACAGTCAGACTGGGTACTTATATACAGATAATACAGTTATTTATGGTCTGTAGCCGTGAGAACAGTCAGACTTGGTACTTATATACAGATAATACAGTTATTTATGGGTTGTAGGTGTGAGAACAGTCAGACTGGGTACTTATATACAGATAATACAGTTATTTATGGGTTGTAGGTGTGAGAACAGTCAGACTGGGTACTTATATACAGATAATACAGTTATTTATGGTCTATAGCCGTGAGAACAGTCAGACTTGGTACTTATATACAGATAATACAGTTATTTATGGGTTGTAGGTGTGAGAACAGTCAGACTGGGTACTTATATACAGATAATACAGTTATTTATGGTCTGTAGGTGTGAGAACAGTCAGACTGGGTACTTATATACAGATAATACAGTTATTTATGGTCTATAGCCGTGAGAACAGTCAGACTGGGTACTTATATACAGATAATACAGTTATTTATGGTCTATAGCTGTGAGAACAGTCAGACTGGATACTTATATACAGATAATTCAGTTATTTATAGGCTGTAGGTGTGAGAACAGTCAGACTGGGTACTTATATACAGATAATACAGTTATTTATGGTCTGTAGGTGTGAGAACAGTCAGACTGGGTACTTAGATACAGATAATACAGTTATTTATGGGCTGTAGTTGTGAGAACAGTCAGACTGGGTACTTATATACAGATAATTCAGTTATTTATTGGCTGTAGGTGTGAGAACAGTCAGACTGGGTACTTATATACAGATAATTCAAGTTATTTATGGGCTGTAGGTGTGAGAACAGTCAGACTGGGTACTGATATACAGATAATACAGTTATTTATGGTCTATAGCCGTGAGAACAGTCAGACTGGGTACTTATATACAGATAATACAGTTATTTATGGTCTGTAGGTGTGAGAACAGTCAGACTGGGTACTTATACACAGATAATACAGTTATTTATGAGTTGTAGGTGTGAGAACAGTCAGACTGGGTACTTATATATAGATAATACAGTTATTTATGGGTTGTAGGTGTGAGAACAGTCAGACTGGGTACTAATGTACAGATAAAACAGTTATTTATGGTCTGTAGGTGTGAAAACAGTCAGACTGGGTACTTATATACAGATAATAGAGTTATTTATGGTCTATAGCTGTGAGAACAGTCAGACTGGATACTTATATACAGATAATAGTTATTTATGGTCTGTAGTTGTGAGAACAGTCAGACTGGGTACTGATATACAGATAATACAGTTATTTATTGGTTGTAGGTGTGAGAACAGTCAGACTGGGTACTTATATACAGATAATTCTGTTATTTATGGTCTTTAGCCGTGAGAACAGTCAGACTGGATACTTATATACAGATAATACAGTTATTTATGGTCTGTAGCCGTGAGAACAGTCAGACTTGGTACTTATATACAGATAATACAGTTATTTATGGGTTGTAGGTGTGAGAACAGTCAGACTTGGTACTTATATACAGATAATACAGTTATTTATGGTCTATAGCCGTGAGAACAGTCAGACTGGATACTTATATACAGATAATACAGTTATTTATGGTCTATAGCCGTGAGAACAGTCAGACTGGGTACTTATATACAGATAATACAGTTATTTATGGTCTGTAGGTGTGAGAACAGTCAGACTGGATACTTATATACAGATAATACAGTTATTTATGGTCTGTAGCTGTGAGAACAGTCAGACTGGGTACTTATATACAGATAATTCTGTTATTTATGGTCTATAGCCGTGAGAACAGTCAGACTGGGTACTTATATACAGATAATACAATTATTTATGGTCTATAGCCGTGAGAACAGTCAGACTGGATACTTATATACAGATAATACAGTTATTTATGGTCTATAGCCGTGAGAACAGTCAGACTGGGTACTTATATACAGATAATACAGTTATTTATGGTCTGTAGGTGTGAGAACAGTCAGACTGGATACTTATATACAGATAATACAGTTATTTATGGTCTGTAGCTGTGAGAACAGTCAGACTGGATACTTATATACAGATAATACAGTTATTTATGGTCTATAGCCGTGAGAACAGTAAGACTGGGTGCTTATATACAGATAATACAGTTATTTATTGGATGTAGGTGTGAGAACAGTCAGACTGGGTACTTATATACAGATAATTCAGTTATTTATGGTCTGTAGGTGTGAGAACAGTCAGACTGGGTACTTATATACAGATAATACAGTTATTTATGGTCTGTAGGTGTGAGAACAGTCAGACTGGGTACTTATATACAGATAATAGAGTTATTTATGGTCTGTAGGTGTGAGAACAGTCAGACTGGGTACTTATATACAGATAATACAGTTATTTATGGGTTGTAGGTGTGAGAAAAGTCAGACTGGGTACTAATGTACAGATAATACAGTTATTTATGGTCTGTAGGTGTGAGAACAGTCAGACTGGGTACTTATATACAGATAATAGAGTTATTTATGGTCTGTAGGTGTGAGAACAGTCAGACTGGATACTTATATACAGATAATACAGTTATTTATGGGTTGTAGGTGTGAGAACAGTCAGACTGGGTACTTATACACAGATAATACAGTTATTTATGAGTTGTAGGTGTGAGAACAGTCAGACTGGGTACTTATATACAGATAATACAGTTATTTATGGGTTGTAGGTGTGAGAAAAGTCAGACTGGGTACTAATGTACAGATAATACAGTTATTTATGGTCTGTAGGTGTGAGAACAGTCAGACTGGGTACTTATATACAGATAATAGAGTTATTTATGGTCTGTAGGTGTGAGAACAGTCAGACTGGATACTTATATACAGATAATACAGTTATTGATGGTCTATAGCCGTGAGAACAGTCAGACTGGGTACTTATACACAGATAATACAGTTATTTATGAGTTGTAGGTGTGAGAACAGTCAGACTTGGTACTTATATACAGATAATACAGTTATTTATGGGTTGTAGGTGTGAGAACAGTCAGACTGGGTACTTATATACAGATAATACAGTTATTTATGGTCTATAGCTGTGAGAACAGTCAGACTGGGTACTTAGATACAGATAATACAGTTATTTATGGGCTGTAGTTGTGAGAACAGTCAGACTGGGTACTTATATACAGATAATTCAGTTATTTATTGGCTGTAGGTGTGAGAACAGTCAGACTGGGTACTTATATACAGATAATTCAAGTTATTTATGGGCTGTAGGTGTGAGAACAGTCAGACTGGGTACTGATATACAGATAATACAGTTATTTATGGTCTATAGCCGTGAGAACAGTCAGACTGGGTACTTATATACAGATAATACAGTTATTTATGGTCTGTAGGTGTGAGAACAGTCAGACTGGATACTTATATACAGATAATACAGTTATTTATGGGCTGTAGCTGTGAGAACAGTCAGACTGGATACTTATATACAGATAATACAGTTATTTATGGTCTATAGCCGTGAGAACAGTCAGACTGGGTGCTTATATACAGATAATACAGTTATTTATTGGCTGTAGGTGTGAGAACAGTCAGACTGGGTACTTATATACAGATAATTCAGTTATTTATGGTCTGTAGGTGTGAGAACAGTCAGACTGGGTACTTATATACAGATAATACAGTTATTTATGGTCTATAGCCGTGAGAACAGTCAGACTGGGTACTTAGATACAGATAATACACTTATTTATGGTCTGTAGGTGTGAGAACAGTCAGACTGGGTACTTATACACAGATAATACAGTTATTTATGAGTTGTAGGTGTGAGAACAGTCAGACTGGGTACTTATATACAGATAATACAGTTATTTATGGGTTGTAGGTGTGAGAAAAGTCAGACTGGGTACTAATGTACAGATAATACAGTTATTTATGGTCTGTAGGTGTGAGAACAGTCAGACTGGGTACTTATATACAGATAATAGAGTTATTTATGGTCTACAGCTGTGAGAACAGTCAGACTGGATACTTATATACAGATAATACAGTTATTTATGGTCTGTAGTTGTGAGAACAGTCAGACTGGGTACTGATATACAGATAATACAGTTATTTATTGGTTGTAGGTGTGAGAACAGTCAGACTGGGTACTTATATACAGATAATACAGTTATTGATGGTTTGTAGGTGTGAGAACAGTCAGACTGGATACTTATATACAGATAATACAGTTATTTATGGTCTGTAGGTGTGAGAACAGTCAGACTGGGTACTTATATATAGATAATACAGTTATTGATGGTTTGTAGGTGTGAGAACAGTCAGACTGGATACTTATATACAGATAATACAGTTATTGATGGTTTGTAGGTGTGAGAACAGTCAGACTGGATACTTATATACAGATAATACAGTTATTGATGGTTTGTAGGTGTGAGAACAGTCAGACTGGATACTTATATACAGATAATACAGTTATTTATGGTCTGTAGGTGTGAGAACAGTCAGACTGGGTACTTAGATACAGATAATACAGTTATTTATGGTCTGTAGGTGTGAGAACAGTCAGACTGGATACTTATATACAGATAATACAGTTATTGATGGTCTATAGCCGTGAGAACAGTCAGACTGGGTACTTATACACAGATAATACAGTTATTTATGAGTTGTAGGTGTGAGAACAGTCAGACTTGGTACTTATATACAGATAATACAGTTATTTATGGGTTGTAGGTGTGAGAACAGTCAGACTGGGTACTTATATACAGATAATACAGTTATTTATGGTCTATAGCCGTGAGAACAGTCAGACTGGGTACTTATATACAGATAATACAGTTATTTATGGTCTATAGCCGTGAGAACAGTCAGACTGGGTACTTATATACAGATAATACAGTTATTTATGGTCTGTAGCCGTGAGAACAGTCAGACTTGGTACTTATATACAGATAATACAGTTATTTATGGGTTGTAGGTGTGAGAACAGTCAGACTGGGTACTTATATACAGATAATACAGTTATTTATGGGTTGTAGGTGTGAGAACAGTCAGACTGGGTACTTATATACAGATAATACAGTTATTTATGGTCTATAGCCGTGAGAACAGTCAGACTTGGTACTTATATACAGATAATACAGTTATTTATGGGTTGTAGGTGTGAGAACAGTCAGACTGGGTACTTATATACAGATAATAGAGTTATTTATGGTCTGTAGGTGTGAGAACAGTCAGACTGGGTACTTATATACAGATAATACAGTTATTTATGGTCTATAGCCGTGAGAACAGTCAGACTGGGTACTTATATACAGATAATACAGTTATTTATGGTCTATAGCTGTGAGAACAGTCAGACTGGATACTTATATACAGATAATTCAGTTATTTATAGGCTGTAGGTGTGAGAACAGTCAGACTGGGTACTTATATACAGATAATACAGTTATTTATGGTCTGTAGGTGTGAGAACAGTCAGACTGGGTACTTAGATACAGATAATACAGTTATTTATGGGCTGTAGTTGTGAGAACAGTCAGACTGGGTACTTATATACAGATAATTCAGTTATTTATTGGCTGTAGGTGTGAGAACAGTCAGACTGGGTACTTATATACAGATAATTCAAGTTATTTATGGGCTGTAGGTGTGAGAACAGTCAGACTGGGTACTGATATACAGATAATACAGTTATTTATGGTCTATAGCCGTGAGAACAGTCAGACTGGGTACTTATATACAGATAATACAGTTATTTATGGTACGTAGGTGCGAGAACAGTCAGACTGGGTACTTATATACAGATAATATAGTTATTTATGGTCTTTAGCTGTGAGAACAGTCAGATTGGGTACTGATATACAGATAATACAGCTATTTATGGTCTGTAGCCTTGAGAACAGTCAGACTGGGTACTAATAAATAGATCTTTTTTGATTATTATATTATTAAAGTAAATAATTTCATTCTAAAATACAGACGTGATACTGTTTTTGATTTGATTTATTTCAGGATTAAACCAAGTCTCAGGGCAATATAAAAATATATAAATAAAGCAAAGTAATGAGTATCAATAAAAATCCATGATGACAATTTGAATAAAACACAATATATATATATGTATAAGTTGATCTGTTTTGTTGAAATACACTAATGATATTAATTGAAATATTACTGTTTCCAATAATACTCTGTATTATTGTAACTAGTAATATTTCAATTCATAGTTTCCTGCATCACATGAAAAACAAGTTCAAAAGAAAGAAAGAAAGAAGGAAAGAAAGGAAAAAAAGAAGTAAAGAAAGGAAGGAAGGAATATTGTATCAATTATTGAATAAAAATGATAAAAAAGGAAGTAAGAAAGAAAGAAAAAAAGAAGTAAAGAAAGAAAGAAAGAAAGAAAGATAAAAAGAAGTAAAGAAAGAAAGATAAAAAGAAGTAAAGAAAGAAATAATGAAAGAAAGGAATATTGTATCAACTATTGAATAAGAATGATAAATAAAAAGGGAAAGGAAGGATAATGGAAAATAGAAAGTAGAAATGAAAAAAATAAATTGCAGGAATTAATGAAAATAAGGAAGAAATAATTATAAAAAGGAAAATAATGAGGAAAAAATGTAACATACAAAAGAAGGGAATTGTTGATGAAGCCAGTAGCAACTTTTATCTTTGTAATTTAATTATGCATGAAGTTAAAGAAGGTCAAAGTCTTATTAATTAGCGACTTTGGATCAATTAAGTAATTAGGTATGAAGCCAATTGACAGCGACTTTCATCCAATTAAACACCTGTACATATTGCAGTTTGATGTCTAGTCTCTGGATTAAAATTTGATTAAACTGTTTATTTAACAATTTGGCTAGTTAGTCATGAAGCCAAAAGTCAGCGACTTTCCATCAATTAAGCACCTGTTAATTTATGTTGTGCACCCGTGAGAAAGTTTTACAATTAATTAATTGTGTCAAATTCAATTTTCACATCATAAAAATTAAAGGAATTTTAGAAATATGCATCTAATATTAAAATGTTATTAAAATATTTAAAGTATCAATGGTACATTTATCTTATATCCATTTTATATGCTTTTTTCTCATAAAATTATCTATGCTTACATTATATGCTTTTTCTCATAAATTATTATTCTAACATGTAAGTGTATAAATATATAAAGCAATGTTCATTCTTCTAATCAGAATATATGAATGGAGAATAAAAACTTTGAAAAAAAAAATCCTTACATACTCTGATAATGTTTCACAATTCTAAATAGTTTGTTGAAAGTTGTCACATTTTATCAGAAATAAATCTTTAGGTCCCAATCTCAATTATTACAAAAAAGTTATATATTTATCACAGAAATGTGAGAATGAAAGTAAGTTCAATAGCCCATTCTAGGTAAAAAAAAAAAAAAAAAAAAAAAACCCACTTTATCCTAAAAATGTATTGAAAAAATCAATCATTCAAATGTCAAAAAAAAAAAAAAAACTATATCTTTTATTGTTTCATCTTAAATTTTGTTATAAATATTAATTTGTATCTTACAATTTTGTTATAATTATTGATTTGTATCTTATAATTTGATTTTAAAGATTGCTATCATTAAGATTTCCACTTATTACTTTATTATGAAATTTAAAAGATTAGACTTTAATCAAATTTCCACTTATCATTAATTATTTAATCCTTTATCATTAACGATTCTTACAAATTTACTTCCATTACAGATTCTTTAATTAAATTCATCTCTTTATTGACTTATTATTCAAATGACATTTTAAACATGATTATTTAATGTTAAGCATTAAACATTTTTCTATTTTTTCATTTTTTTATTTTTTCATTTCTTCCTTTTTTATTTCCTAAATCTATTATATCTTAGAATCTCTTGATTATTTTCTGAAATTTGATTTACACAGTTTTCCTTTAGAAATAACTAATACCATTTTCTGTACAAATTAAATAATATAAAATATAAGTAAAATCTAAAAATTAAACAATAGAAAAATATACCTTTCACAAAGAACTTCTGTGCAGAACGCTTGTAGAAGGCTCTCTTGTTCAAGGCTGCCTTGGTAGATGTATCTGCATGGCTAGGAGGGTAGATGGTAAGGTTAGAGTTGATAAAGCTCAAAAGGTTGTTGAATTCTGTGGCATCCATGGTGGAAATGAAGAATGATTGAAAAGATGAGATATATAAATTGATTATTCCATTGCTAAGTGGGGGTGTGAGGATGTTCAAATTAATGACCCGTCCATTAATTCAATTAGGGGTGTAGCACTGGCTTCCTAACAATAGACCATTGACACTTTGCTAAATCATTTATAAATTATAGATATTTTTATTTGGCACACATTTACATATTTCTCTAAAAAAATGAATGAATGAATGAATGAATGAATGAATGAATGAATGAATGAATGAATGAATGAATGGAAAGGAATGAATGGAAAGGGATGAATTGAAAGGAATGAATGAATGAATGAATGAATGAATGAATGAATGAATGAATGAATGAATGAATGAATGATGAGTGACAGTGGTAGGAATAAATGAGTAAGTGGAATGAATGAATGAATGAATGAATGAATGAATTTAAAGGGATGAATAAAAAAGATAAATGAATGGATGAATTAAAAGGAATGAGTGGAATGAATGAATGAATGAATGAATGAGTGGTACTAATGAATGAATAAATGAATGAACTGGAAGGAATAATGAATTGAAAGGAATGGATAATTGAATTAATGAAGTAAAATGAATGAATGAATGAATGGAAAGGGATGAATTGAAAGGAATAAATGAATGAATGAATTGAAAGGAATGAATGAATGAATGAATGAATGAATGAATGAATGAATGAATGAATGAATGAATGAATGATGAGTCAGTGGTAGGAATAAATGAGTAAGTGGAATGAATGAATGAATTGAAAGGGATGAATAAAAAAAGATAAATGAATGGATGAATTAAAAGGAATGAGTGGAATGAATGAATGAATGAATGAATGAATGAATGAATGAGTGGTACTAATGAATGAATAAATGAATGAACTGGAAGGAATAATGAATTGAAAGGAATGGATAATTGAATTAATGAAGTAAAATGAATGAATGAATGAATGAATGAATGAATGAATGAATGAACATAACTATATGTTTCCTCACAATAATTATGAATTATTATTATGTTGAGTTAAGGGATGTTGATTAAGGGATTGAATTTATGTGTCTTTTTGAAACTAATAATAAACCCTATAAATAGATAAAAAGATAAAAACAGGGTATACAGAAATTTTAAAGGCATCAATTAAGGCTGATACTAAAACATGCTAAACCTGCATACTACATAATACTGTGTTCCTGTAAAGCCATATTTCCTAAAAAAAATCCTAGGATTATCTCCCTTCTAAGATTACAACACTCAAATTTTATCAATCTCAGCTATGTAAAAATTGATCAATTCAAAAAAAATAAATTACACTGTATACATCGTCTTGATAAGAAGTACAAATTGTCTTGATAAGAAGTACAAACAACAAGTAATTTTTAAAGAATAGTCAGAAAATTCAAAAGTTGTAATCCAATATGGCGGTTAACTTGGAGGTATGGCATCATCATGGGAAAACGCTACATCTAAAAAATTCTGTAGATCCTCACTGAATTAAATATTTCATAGAATATTTTAACCCCCAAAAAGAGAATTAAAAATATTTTAAGAATCAGGCCCTTTTAATTTCCCAAATTCTAAAAAAAAATTGGATATATCATGTACATTAAACACAGTATTAACTTATAAACTTTTTTGAATTAACAAAACATATGATTAACACAGAAAGAACTTGGATGTTTAAGTGATCCCCCTTTATACAATGACAGGGAAATCCAAAGATTTACAGTTCATGACGAGGGTTACTGTAAACAGGTTTAATTTTGCGGTGTTAAAAGTTCGCTGTTTTCCGAATGTAGCCAATTGCGTTGGTTTTAATTTCGCGGTATCGAAAGTTGCAGAAGAAAAAAAAAAGATACATGTATGAAGATTTCGTCGTACAAGCACACGTGTAATTTGATTGTTGTTTGTAATTTTTAAGCGTTTCACGTGGTAACTAATGACAAACACGTAGTAATTAGGGATGATTACACAGAAACGATTGAATATCAATTAAAGAGTACTGAAAAGTAGGTTGAAAATAATTAACTGTGTATGCTTTTCACTAGAAATCTTAAGCACGCAATGCGTGTCATCTTCCTTTTTATAAAATATAGATGCATCGTAAGTTACCGTATATTGTCGAAACATTTTACTGTACAAACTATCTAAATAACTTAAAGGAAAACCACGTTCAGAGAATTGAACAATTCAGCTGTACATACACAATAGCTTTCATACATCTAATGCATATGAACATCTTTGCCTCTGTTATTTGTTTTGTCTATTATACAAAATTATTGCGGGGGTTTAATGTTCGCGGAAAATGCGAAAACCCCGAACATAGCGAAAATAAAACCACCGCAATCATTTCCCCGTTTACAGTAATTGCCCAGTCAAGGATTTTGCAAATCTTTATTATGTTGAGGGTGGAATTTCCGTGTCCCTATACAACATGTACAAAAGGATGATTGATTATTAAATTGTCTCTCACCCATGATTTTCTTTTAAAAAGTTCTTCAGATAAATATTGCATTTATTTTTGAGTTTTAATTTTTAGATGAGTTTACTAAGCTGAACCACCTTAAATTATTTAAGCATGACATACGTCACATTGTGCAGGTTTCAATTAAGACAAACAATTCCAGGTGTTCAAGATCGACTGAACTTGTTTGGGGGCAGAGTAACATAAATAAACATCTTTGGTGCATTTCTCATTAGTCAAAGTTGTCTCCAAAGTAATAGATAACAGAACTTACTAATTAGTTAGGTAATAGGTCAACTTGGACAGTGGAGCACTCGGACCGTGTAACACTTATAGGTCCACTAGGCCCGTAAACATACTCGGTCCTACAAAATAGTTTGCATATCAATATAAAAAAAACTCAAATACCTATTGTTTCTAAAGTTATTTTTTTGAAAAAAAAATTATATGTTTTGAAATTAATGTTCATGAAATTCGACGAGAATTTTCATTCATATACAGGAATTCCGAACATTTAGACTGAATAATTTATCCAGTCTCTTGGCTGCCGTGTAACAGGATTATTCAGTCTAGTTAATAAGACATTTAAGGTTGATTGATTTTAGTTTTATATTTAACCCTAGATTGTCAATATGTTTACAGGCCAAGTGGACGTATATTTACGGGTCGAGTGGATCTACTACGGGCCGAGTGTTCCACGGGACGAGCATTCCACAGTCCAAGTTGCCCATGATCGTTTTGCTAGTTACATACTGACACAACTTGATGACTAATGTGTTAGCTAGTCAAAAAAGATGCAGAAAACTAAAAAGTTGCACATAACTACACCATGTGAATAAGCTCCTACATCTCTAAACTAATTATTTCCTTCTACATAGTTAATTCTTTAATTTTGTTTTGTAATTTTCCTCACCAGTTCAGTTCAGAATATATACATCCTGTCTGTTCTTGGCATACCGTCCAAAGACGTAAGCTGTAAGCTGAGTTTTTGACCTGTACAATACACTCATCCGAAACAGTGAGGGTTCTTAAGTAACATGCCTATGCCTATTCAAGACATGAGACCCCGGTTTATCATAATAGTCCCTTCCAAAAGACTAGGCTGGGGTTACTTGGTAATAATCAAGGTGTTAGCCCACAACGCAAGGCTCTATTACTGATGGTACTTGTCCCTCCACATATCACTTGTTGGGTTCGAAGCTTATCAGTCACATGCATCATTGCCCACAACACCATAGACTGAGCGCACTAGATACCAAATGAGCTACGCCACCATAACTTAGTGGAAATTTCAATGAAAAGAATAAGCTGCTTACAGCTAATGACTAATAATAATAATAACAGCAAGATACTTACAAAAACATATTGACGACTCTCTATATGACAAAATAGATCATGATTAATCCAGTACTTTATTCATCTAATCCATCTTTCGGTACTATGCACCCTTCATCAGCTGACATTTCTTTGTTCATATAGTTGGCTGACTCAGGATCTGCTCTTTCAATCTGCTTTAGCTCTGCCTCATCATAGTACATGAAATTGAAGATTCAAACTTATCTGACAAAAGGTTTCCCCTCAATTTTCATTTAAAAAAAATGTTGAACACGCGTACACGTGCGCGTGCACATCAGTGATTCACACACATTGCAACAGGTCTTAATCTTGCTAAGTTAAAACCGACCTCGCGATATCAATATCCAAAACATGTAAGAATCGGGTATAGATTATGAATTGTTCACTATTAATCATCAATAACAGGAGGAAAAATAATCAGCATGTCAATAAATAGCGGGGTTCGTCCGAACCGAAAGCGAAAGTGAAAGTAAGAAATAGCGATTTTTGAACTCAAATATTGTGATAAATGAATACTGTCACGAGAAAATACCAATATGTTTCGATTGTTATTCATTCTTTATAATTTATGATGTAGAAAAGTGATAACTTACCTATCTTTTCACAGAAAATTGATCTGTCTGACTATTCTCACAGCTGGAGATCGCGTACTTTCGCGCATGCGCACTGACAATTCTCACGGGTCTTACAAATCTCACGCTACACCGGGCATACCGAAGAGTGAAAACCTCTATGTTTGAAGCTCCGGTATACGATGAAATCGTCGAATAAATTAATCAAAATTGGTTCTAATGCACGCACTAGGTTTTCATTTTTGATTTGCCACCAATATTTTATTTGTAAGTCTAGTAATGACTGAGAAAATGGGACAGAGCATATGCCTATTTCACTCTCTTTGACGATATCTGGGTCACAACGGCGAATGTCAAGGCTCCGCTTTGAAGCTAGATATTATAATAATATATAAATATATTTTGATAAAATTGGTATTTATTGAAACAGTAAGGTTTCTTCTACATGTACGTATCAATATTTTATATGTTTATTGTGTGATGCTTGAGAAAATCATGTTATTTGATCACCCTTCTCGGATAGGACTGGGCAATGTTTTGATCTCGTTCAGATCTCGTTACACGCGAGTTTTCGTTACTATTCTAAAGGCGGTGTAGAGAGTTGCGAATCCTTCTGTTTATAAGTCCTTGGTTCCAACCAATCTTAAAGATGTTTGAGCACATGCTCAATTTTAAGCACATTCTCAAACTTTAAAAGTTTTATAACCTCAAATATTGGAGACGATCTCATATTTGAGCACGCTAGCACAGTTTGAGCACGGAGAACGTTCTCAAAACAGTTTTATAACCCTGGGCATATCTCAAGTGGCGATCTCTATTGAGCACGATCTCAAAGTTTGAGCATGAGACTCGAGTTGAGCACGGTAAAAGTTTTATAACCTTGGGGCCTGAACTTTGTACTTGAATACATATTGCTTAAACCAACGTAAAATATGAGGTTAAGCGATGCCGTGAGATATGACGTCTCAGGAGGGTGTTTTGTCGTCCTCCCACGTGACGTCTCAAGACCAATCGGATTTCTTTATCCGTCATATTCTAATTAAATATATGAGGTATAATAAAAATGCTTGATTGGTTAAAGAAAAGTGATACAAGTATTAGCTTTTACAAAAAGCTTGCCGTCAGTTAGCTGACTGTAAATGTTGTAAAATTCTAGTTAGAAAAATGCATTTACCAATCGCACATTTCCGGGCTTTTCCGCGTTTTTCCGATTCAAGTGACGGAAATTTCAGAAAATCTGCGATTGTTATAGGACGTATCGGTTCAAAGACTTTTCGATGCATATTTCGGAAGAAAATACACTGATGCGATATGACTTTCATTTGTCAGGTCATCTAGACTCTTAAGCCGACCTGGTGAGAGAATCTTATACGAGTCAATATCAAAAACTGCAGCCTTTTCTGTCAGTAGACAATTGCCATACTTCTAGATAAGTTATAAGACCAAAATTAAATTCTATGATATTGTTCACAATGGATTCTATCTAATGAGCACACTTTCTTTGTTCAGTAATGAGGAAATCATTTCATTCCGTCCTATAGAAGGTCCATTTTATGGCAAATTTTGCTGTCAACTGGCTTCAGAATTTTCTGAATGACTTCTTTGCGATAAAGTATTGTTAAAATAATTAACTGCAATTGAGATATTATGAGTCTATTATAATAGACATGAAAAAGATTGAACAAATACGTGAGAAATATTATAAATACTAGTTGCCATATCTTAAATTTCCTCGAAATAACCTGGACTGTACACCATGAAAAAAGATTTGTCAATGGTGTAACAAACGCCTTATTAGTCATATATTGTCGCTTTCTGTTTTTTTCAAAGTATTCAAAGACCTACTCCTTATCTTCTTAATATCTTGTCATTTATTTTCTCAAGTTCACTCTTTTCAAGATAATTTGAAACAAAGCGTATACGGTTTCATTAAGGGTTAGTTGAACCGTACATTGGTTTCATGTCAGTAGTGTTACGTTTATTTTTATCAATTGTATAATACTTAGCATGGTGTACTTTTTCCTTGCAAACGTTTAAAAAACATAATGTTTATGGAAAGTATTACAAAGTCCAGGGCAACACTTTATCGATGTTATTGTAAATCAATGATGAATACATCATTGGTGAAACGGTCAGTGGTGTTATAGTTACACCATTTACAATTTTTGTTACACCAGTGACAAATACAGTTTAAAGAGAGCCAATTGCACGATAATGCTAGTCGTGTTACACCACTGACAGACAGAGTAACACCATTGACATATTGCCATTTTTGTCTGGATTTTGTCTTTTATGTCATAAATGAAAACTATAATTTAAGTGAAATACGATCAGTAGTATGTAATATGTTCATCAAAGTATTACTATCAAAGTTTCCCAGAATTTAACTTCTAAAAAGCATTGTGTCTTGAATCCTGTTACACCAATGACTATCACATCATACGAGAACCAGAAATGATTATGAGATGGATGGAATGAAATAGCAGAAAGAATAGATATTTAGGGAGAAGGTGATCTTCACAAATACCGCTTGTAACATCCACAAAAAATAAACACGTTAACACTTCAATTTGACGGCACACAAGGAACAAACACACACACAAATTATGAAAATAGAAGAAAAAGAAAGACAAATAATTCATGAACCTAAACATCAATAAAATAAAGAGACTTCATGTTTACTTAGGTGGCAATATCACACATATCACACATATCAAACATGACCGTGGTGGACACCAAAAGCATGTTCCAGTTAATAGGGTGGCACCGGTGTTATACACGTGAAGTGGTCTTATACGAATAAAGAATGTTTACAAGTATACCTTAGTAATTTAAATTCAACGAAAGTAATATGACAGAATAGGTATGAGAGCACCGAACAGAACGGTTATAAATAATCTACACAACAAAAATACCTTATTTTTCACTCATCGGAGTCTGAAGTTTATAACCATTATCGTCTTAGCCATTTTGACTCTTTGGATCTTTCTTACTGTTTACAGAAGAAAAAATAAAAGACCAGATAGTAACTTCTATGACCTCAGTAATCAAATTTAGTGCAAAAGACGTGCACAGCCAGAATATCAGATACTTGTCAGTGTTGATCAATTCAAATAATTCCTGACAGATTTTGTTTCGGTTATTTTGAAGATAATTCTATGTTCTCAAACCAAGTAAATAACTGACATGAAAATGCAAAAGAAAAAAACCCAAAACAAAAA
This sequence comes from Pinctada fucata, assembly GCA_028142955.1. Taxonomy (NCBI): domain Eukaryota; kingdom Metazoa; phylum Mollusca; class Bivalvia; order Pterioida; family Pteriidae; genus Pinctada; species Pinctada fucata. The sequence goes on along the minus strand of AP027103.1, from coordinate 73,893,228 downwards.
ACAAACATTATATTCTATATTGCAGCAAAAATACTTTGTATTGGGGTAATTACTTTTCCAAAAGTGGTGGCCGACACTTGTGACCCTACTAAAACTTCAAGTGTACCTACCAAAAACGAAAACAGGTACATTGTTTTATATTTTTGCTCACTATCTAAGCCCATTGCAGAAAAAAAGTATTGAAAACATGGCTAAAATGATGGACAAACGGACATACAGACTGACATACAGAGAGTAAGATAATAGTCCCTCTCGGGTTTGTCAGTAGGAGGCTTATGAATTAAAACTGTTTCCTAATTGGAGTTGTTACATTTTAAATTTACAATTCAAAATATCAGGAGAACAATTTTGGTAATAAGAACACCTATACATATGTCAATGGTGTTACAACTTGAATCATTGGTGTCACAAATTTTAGTATTTGAAAATTTATAGTCTCATGTAGACATTACTTAGGATTTAAAAAATACAACAATTGAATTGTTTCTTTTTCCTCGTACCAACACTTTTATTTTGTCATTTTCTTTCTTTAACTCGAATATATTTCATCTTTAATATGACTTTGTCAGTGGTGTTATATTTCGTGTAATTGGTGTTACACTGCTTACAGAAAATAGAAAATATAGCTTAATACAGATCACTTTCATCCATTTTACTGCAAATAATCTTAAAAATGGACATTTTGTACTTTATGAGGAAGTGTGATATGTCCCTTTTGTATTTAAAAGCATGAAAAACATATGATAAATTTCGATGTCAGTAGAGTAACAAAATTGTCATTGGTGTAATCGTCAGAATCACTGGTGTAACGAGGGTTATATTTTGAATAACTTCCGTAAAAATTATGATATCTGATTTATTTTCATGGTTGAGAAAAGAATTTAATTCATTTTATACAAAATGAGGAACACCAATTCTAAAGAATATATCGGTTCCAATTTAAACTCATTAAATATCTTGTAGCTTCATGCATTTGTCCATATTTTGAGTATGTATGAGCATAGAAATTTAAACTGAATATGAAAAACTAGCAGGAATAAAAGAAATAGATAGATCTATAAGCCGTTCACTTGATTACAAAGTTCCTTTTGTGCTGTTTGCATCAAAAGTCGAAATAATGGTATTAAAGCCTACGTTACACTACTGACAAGTTTTTCATAGTTGACATACTTTACGATTCTTAAAACTCTATTTGTCATGCTTATTTGTTTGCAAATCATATTGATTTGAATTTGTGGTTACTTGTTTTTATTGTCATCGAAAATTTATTTGAAAATCAGACGATATTTTTCTGATTTTTCATGCTTCAGATTTGGCTGCAATTTTTGATAATGACCCATACACAGGTTCTGAATAACCTAGACGGAAATTTGCATTTTATGCAATTGTCAACCAATCATATTGCTAAGAGGTATTCTATCCGTGCAAGTAGGTTAAGAATGATTACAGTATACCGTCAGTCATGACTGACGGTAATGATTTTTATACATGTATTCCTTGTGACAAGGCCTAGCTTTTGATATCAAAATTTTGAAACTTATTACAAAAGAGTCGTTTTGAGCACATTCCTACTTACAGTGTGTGTCCCAGCAGTGGAATCATAATTAATACTCTCTTTAAAGATAAGTTTGTATCCTGATGCCATTTTCTCAAATAAAAGGATATGCCCCGTGTAGGACGTTGTGGGCCCGGGATGGGTAACATACGTCACTGATGTTATAGAGGAGAAATTATTGAATGGGATTTCATGCTGAATCCAGACAACTTGCAGTGCTCTCAAATCTTCTTGGAAATAACGTAGAGATCTTTGGTCCAAGGAGTTGCCGACAAAAGAATTTCCTGGAAAAACGACAAATTTTAAACCTGATTTAACCGAAAATTATCGATAACTCCATTCATATGGCACGTCATTTCTAAATGAATTTCAACGATTCTATGATAACGATATGACATTATAGTATTAATTAATCAATTTATGAAGGAAAATTAATTGGCCAGTGACGAAAATCAAGATTTTTGCTGTTTTTGGAAAACTGGGGAAAAATACAGGGAAATTTGGAGCTAAAATAGCTCGTTTGTAAAGAAAATACAAAAAGTGTTGAAATGCACTCATTTGATTTTGATTTTTTGTTTATATGCAATTAAACAGGTTAGAAACCTTGTATAAAACTTGAATTTGATTAAGTTTTACCATTGGTACCAAATTCACCGATCTTTAAAAAAATTATCGATTTTACAAAAAAATAACGAAAATCATCCAAGTTAAGGTAAAAATATCAGAGATACTGAATATCACCATATTTTCCAAACACAAAGTAACACGTACTCCTAGGGAAGATTTTTCAAAATATTGAAGAAAAGGTATTAATATATGTATATGTCCGTGTTCAATTAAGAGAGAACGAATGCTCACGAACAGTGCCACTTTGTGCTTCTCTTGAAAAAGTGTCAGCGCGGTAAAATTTGCCTTATTTTGGGTGGAATTTAAACAATTTATAATTTTTCGGTATCCATCAGCTTTACCTGATAAAACAGTTTTAAGTCAACAATATTCCATACATAAAACGAAATTCATGGGTTCGAAATCCGAACAGGTCAAAAGAGTACCTCCAGCTCAATTTTTATAGAAATTTCTTGTGCATACTTCATTCAGTTTAGATCAAATTTTCAAACTTATCAGCTTTTAGGTGTGTAATGAATTACAGTCTTCAATTTGCACCGCGTGGGATCGAAACGTATGGTGTTGTGATTCCGTACAGAGGTTTTTTTATATTTTTGATTTTCTGAATTAAGCTTAACAAAACTGATGAGCCGTTGCAGTAGGACAATGCCTAATGAATCAATCTATTACCGTCTAGGTTTATGTAAAGTTCATAGTTTTTGCAAACAAAGTCCGAAAAGACGTCAAAAACGCGTCTTCGGAGTGGAACCAAAACTAACACTTTATATGTGCTTCGATTCTGAAGAAGTTTTTCAAAGGAAGGTGTCCCCGTGACCTACCTTTGGCTGTTGTGGCGCCACCTATTGACGTATCCGGACAAAAACAACAACATTTGTGGGGGACCATGAGTACTTCATTCCTACCAAGTTCCATCAAAATCCCTTCAGTGGTTTTGGGGAAGTCGAAATGTGAAAAGCAGTCGCCGAAGGCGTGGTATGACAATATTTAGCTCACTTGAGTCTCGCTCAGGTGAACTAAAAAGAATAGGCCTATATTGGAGGAAAAAAAGACGGGGTGTGTAAGGAGTTACTTTTAAACACTTTGGTAGCAGATGAAATTTTGATTTTGATCATAAATGAACAGTCAAAACCAGCAACATTCACATTCAATAAAGACCGGAGCATCTCTTTCTCGTTTTTTTTCTATCTAAACGCACCTTGCACTTTTGTTATTTGCCATAACCCAATGAATACCATACGTGTAGCTGCAAAGAGTGCTCGTTCCATCTTCTCTTGGCTTCAATACATCCACATGTAGATCTTCTTTATGAAAAAGAGTGAACAGAAGTGGTATTTGATAGTTTGTTATTTTCTACCTGCCTTTATTTGCGTTTTATGAATAAATACGAAAATGTAAATGGATAGCGAATCTCGCAATATCGAACACTCTAAGAACAAAATCAGTTTTTGTAAAGAGGAGGTCAGGACGCGGACGCCTTGAATGACCAAAGTTGCCGGCTTTTTCTAGTTTTTACATATGAATACATTTTTCTCTAAACCATCTGATGGAACCACATTCCCCCTCCCTTGAAATAAATTCTGGGTCCGCCTATAATAATCTGTGATCTTTGGTGCTTCATGGCCTATTTGTTGGAAAAGAAAACATGCCAGGTAGATAAACTGCATCAAGGTCAAGTTCTCCAGGTAGAAATATACCCTGTATATGCTTTGATAAAAAGGTGAATTAAAGTCATTTTACTATCGGTGACCATTTGAAATAATTTATTTTCAAATTGTAGATTCGGAATAACAAATCTGAAACTTCTTTGACCCAGACAGGTTTCCTTAAATTATTATGAATCTGTCTCAGTGAGTGTCTACTCACCACCGCTAGTTCGGTGAAAATGAATTATCGCTTTTTTTTTCATATGTTCTGTCACCGGGTTTGTTCCTATATCATTTCATATGAATAGCATGGTGCATTTATAAAACTTTGCTTTAGCTACAAAATAAGATAAAGACCATGTAAACTTACGTGACAGTGTCAGCACTGCGTTCCGTTTATGTTCTTCTATGTGACAAGGCGTTATGCAATGAACTGTGACGAACATGTCAAGGAGTCGCGGCTACGGTATGAGCCTTTCCTCTCTGTTCTTTTGTTCTGGTAATACTTCGAAAAGATGATTAACTGGATATGTAAATGAATAATGCACCAAATTCTACAAAATATTAATACTTATCATATTTAGATTTCAGTAAAGGCAAACAATAGTTCATTGTCAGAAGACCCGACCATAGAAAATCCTTATAAAGTAGTTTTCATGATATTGGACAAGCGCGGATCCAGGGGGGGGGGGGGGGGGGTCCGGATCCCCTCTGGAATTTTCGAAACGTAGCATTTTTTTAAATTAATCTACATATTTCATAAGATTAAGTCCCAATTCCCATTTTGTTGACATAAGATTTGAAAAAATATATCTTGAATTTGTTTTAGAAATCTTTCATTTTGATAATATTTTGCCCTCATTATTTAAAAAATTTTCTCTGGCTCGCTACCGCTCGCCAGAATTTATAACATACTTGTACGTTGTTTTAAAATGATACTGCGCTTTCTTATATACCACACATATACATAACAACTAGGTCAATAAACAAGGGCACTAAGAAGACGAAAAGAAACTGAAAAGGACATGAATAGTGAATTTTATTCCAATTCTCGGAAAAAAAATCGCTGGCTCGCTTTCGCTCGCCATTTGTTGTAAAAACATAATAGAGCTGACAATCAATAATCTAGTACTTTTATGTGAAAGTTCAAGATTTTAAGCTTTCTGCTCGCATTTACTTTCCAGTCTTCTGTTGTAATAATAATCAGAAACAGTACTGACAATCATCAATGAATACCTTTATTTTCTTGCGTTTGCGTTTTTTTTTTTTTTGTTTTTTTTTTTTTGTTTTTGTTTTTTTTTTTTTTTTTTGCTCTTTAAAAAATTCGGATTTTAGGACCCCCCCCCCCTTGAAAAAAATCCCTGGATCCGCCCATGTTGGAAAACTTGAAAAAGATGGTCGTTTTCTAGTTGACCACAAAACTATAAATGGATATCAAAATCAATGGGAACATGAACAGTCCGTGCTCTGCTGGCTGAAGCAATTAATAAAGAGCTCATTGATCAATGATCCAAAAAGTTCGATCATATTGATATTTTATATTTGACTCTAACCGTCAAAGGTAAAAAAAAAATTCACTTGACCTAGATATTGCTTTCAGAAAATGAAAAGTTATTACTGTAATAAAGATGATAATAGTTGGATTTAATTAATACTGTATCATTCGACTTTCATTAGACGCTTCAGGGAAATTCCTTAAAGCTTTTATGTGTAAATTTCAATATCTATAAGTAGATATTTCAATTGCCAGGTTACCAGGTATAATATTCATAATTCTTCTTCTCGAAATCAGTCAATACATGCTTTATCTGATATTTCCGACCAATGAAAGACCTGCTGTAGAAAATAATGAAATGAATTAAAGTTACAATAGTAAGTTACTGAATCATTGTTTTTAATTCATTCACAATGTTCCTTGATCTGTAAGAGCGATTTTTAAATATAAAGTCAACAGACATTATTATAATTAATTCACCTGCTGTCAAGGATAGATGACCAATACTTCATTACCCTGGGGGAATCTGTTGACTTCCATTTGATAATGACATCAGAGACTGGACGATAATCGGATGGTACCGTATATGTACAGTGTTTCGTCATAATGTCAGCAGTGGTTCGAACCCTGGGATTTCAGAGTGTGTATGGCAAGGAAGGATGGGTGGATTTAGAAAAGGCACTACACGGAAAATATTCAGGTTAACATGTTGTTGTTGTTGTTGTTGTTGTTGTTGTTTTTTTTTTTTTTTTTTTTTTTTTCGCTATTTATACCTTTCCACATTATTCTACTGCATAGACTTGCATGATTTTCAGATAGATTTTTGAAAATATCAGCTATAAAATGTTTATCTGTCTTTAATATAATATATACCGGTAATTTGGGTGTTGGAATGTCTAAAATCAAATACATATTTTGGCAGAGTAAGCATGCAATTTTTAAAGAGGCAACAATGACAATAAATGCTCTATAAATTAAGACTACACCTCTAATATCTATATTTGCAATGGAATGCGATAGAAAACTGACTTTAATTTCTAAAAGAAAAAGCCTTCTGTCTACGAAAATTTCTTAGATTTATTTAGACCAAAAATATTTCATACAATAATGATCTTTTTCAAGGTTTGTACTTTGCTGGTATTTGGTGTCCGCCTTGTAGAGATTTTACAGTAATTCTACGAGAATTTTACGAGTTATTCAAAGATAAGATAGAGATCATCTTCATCAGCTGGGACTATGAAGAAGAGGACTACATAGATAATTACAAAGATATGCCATGGCTTGCATTACCATATAGCGAGAGAGAAATCAAGGTTATGTAAAAAAATAATAATTATAAGGAAGACTTATTTCCTCTAGAAATTCGTTCCTTTATACATGTACATGTATTTTACGCTTTAACTTCAGAGAAGGTATTTTCCATAATATTTCTTTTCTTTCCTTTCTTTCTTTCTTTTTCCCCTTTTTGCGTCGCTTTTCTAATTGAGTCTGAGATATTTAAAAGAAATTACATTAAAGAAAGACGAAAGCTTAATTTCATATCACCGTATATATATTTTAATATTTCGTATTTGCAGGATAGACTTTGTGTCAAATATGACGTCATTGGTACACCAAGGTTAGTGGTTCTCCGGGAGGATGCTACCGTGGTAACACTTAACGCCAGGAAGCAACTTCTTGACGACCATTTGAATTTCCCCGCCAATTGGTCACGTGGTGAAATCGGACGCCGTGATCACTGATTAGTAGAACTTCTTTGAACAACGTCATATGCATATGCACATCAATTGAACATTATGAAATTCTTGGTTTATATTCTAAGAAGTTTCAGAGTTTTGCTGAAGAAAAAGAGCCGAATAAAAAAATTTGGAAATGGAAACGTTAAGTTGTATTCTAAATACTTAATTTGATTTTTCAATCACTTAAATCATGTTTAAAACTTTATGATAATTATATGTATAAATAGAGCGTTGTAGACAATCATCGGCACCTTTACGTTTTACCTTGCCTAGTGGCCGGTGCGTCTTGTTTATTATTTTATCGACTATACCATGTGAAGGGGGATTTTTTTTTATCGACCTTGATCACCATCGCTATATAGCACAAATGTAGCCCACCTCTTGATAAATAGGTTTTTGCAAGTCAACTTTTGTTCAGTGTTATCGGCATTTGTCCAGTATTATCGGCACCCTCAACAAGAGAGATGAGCATTTTTTTTAAAATCGCCGTTGTGCGATGGCTGAAATGTAATGTTACAAGTTTATGACTATACCATGTGATTGGTGTTCCCCAAGACGCCCGCAACCAAACATTTATTTTAGTTCGTCGTGACCCTGGAAGGTCATAAACGCTTCCGAATAAAGTTACCCATGAAGTTATATTTTCTGCGTGTTCCACGTTATCGGCATCTTCCCTGATCAGTTTGAAAAACGTTGGTTAACACTGAAACTGGGTCGGATTACCACTGAATATTCTTTTATATTAAAAGACAATAAACTAATTTACAAATTCCAATATTTGTCTACTGAAAAACGGAAATGAAATTTTCCAAAAGCGGGAACATTGCTAGGTGCATAGGTAAGTATTCAGATATGCCGATAGTTATAGACGGGTCATGAAAATGGGATATAAATTGGAAGGAGTAAAAGGTAGACAAGTTCTTCATAAAAATAATCGAAAAATATGAAATAAGAAAGAGGAATACACTATGCAATTGTGAATCTGAAAAGAATTACAAAAACCAACTTCAAATTATATGAAACACCGACTCAAAAAAGGAAGTTTTTTATTTGTTATGATAAAGACGGTGTTTTCCCTACTATTGCTTTCATCTTTTTTAAAACACAGTGGTAGGCACCATATTTATTAGGAATATGATGGACTGAAGTTCATAAAATTGTTTCTTATATTCTGTTGCTTCTACCTGTATAACAAAAGAACAACAAACACGTCAATATTCTCGTTTATTATAGGCGATAAATAAAGGTGCCGATAATTGTACCCTGCCGATAATAAGTCAACAGCGCTCTACTACTTTAATTTAAGTGAAATTATTCTAAATCAAAATTATTAGTTAAAACAAGAGGCCCAAGCGGGCACATCGCTCACCTGAGACTAAAGAATGATAGTTGACAATTCCGTCTTTTCGATTTTTCCAGTCCTACGTTCGATTTGTGCATGTATCTGACGTAAAAGCATTGTGACGTCATTAAATTCCTTTGAAAACGTCATATATGTAGCCCTGTTTCCCTGAATTTCATGCTGATTTTGATGACGTCACAATGCGTTGACCTCAGATACCAGCGCAAATGGGAAGTAACTCTGTATTTCGAAAAGATCGAATATGGTGGTGGACCTTGATATTTGCTTCTGTAATGTTTTGTGAAATTCTGTGCAGCTGTTAATGAGGAGAAGTCGAAAACATGTCAGCCAATCAGAGGGCACGAAAAACACAAACTTGGTAGATGACCTTGAGTACATGCTTCCTGTAAAGTTTCGTTACATTCTGTGCAGCTGTTGCAGAGGATATTTATTAAGTCGAAAATGCAGCCAATCAGAGCCCTCGGCGGTCATGTATTTGTTGACCGATCGGTTTGGAAAACACAAACTTGGTAGAGGACCTTGAATTCTTCTTCAGTTTTGCTAGTACCCTGTGAGATAGCCTATGAGAGAAACATAAGTTGTCTCAAAGGCTACATCATCCAATCATTAAACGTCATATATACCAATCACGACCAATCAGAGATATCGTACTAAAGACGCGTGCAGGTTTTGAAAGTACTTCCGGTAACTGGCAATGAAATGTTGACGAAGCTTGAGTTTGACGTCAAAGGGCTATCATGTGATTTTGCAGACGTGGGACAAACTATTTTCCAATTATCAGTAAGAAAATCACGATTGTTATCTAGTCCACCACTGTTCTCTACTGGTTAGCATTTTGTCTCGACATTGCGTAGTAACCGTCGTCAAGGAGTAACGACAAGATCGTAGCTACTTAGAAATGAAGAAGAAATAGATTCTTTCACTTCCTACTGAGTGAGACATAAAAATTTACACTCATGACGGAAATTGTTCATCTTTTCCCGAGTGGAGCGTAGTGGAACGAGGGAAAACATGAAATTTCCGTCACTCGTGTCTCACCCAGTAGATCATGATGGAACCTATTAATCTCACACTCCACGTGACTTCTATTATGACGTCATAGAACGTAACGTCACACCATCGTTGGATTTGTGTATGTTTTGGTATTTAAAAATCATTATAGAGATGATAAAATGAGGTGAGTGAGAAAACTATACGACTGAGAGAGGGAATCTCATCCTCGTGCAAAGGATTTGCTCAACGCTGTGATAGATTCTATTAAGGCATGTCATTTCTGAATGAAGGAATTTCAACGATTTTATGAAAACCATATGAAATTATAGAATTCGTGTCAATTAATTACTTTATGAGGGAAAATTTGTAGGTCCGTGATGAAAATCAAGATTTTTGCTTATTTGAAAAACTGAGTAAAATTGCAGGAAAATTGTTTCTAAAAATAGCACATTTGTAAAGAAAATATAAAAAGTGTTGAAATGCCCTCATTTGATTTTAATTTTAGTTTTCTTTGTTAATTTACTATAAAACAGGCTAGAAACTTTGTATAAACTCAAATTTGATAAAGTTTTACCGTATGTACCAACTTCAGTGATCATTTAAAGTTTTCTCGATTTTACACAAAAATAACGAAAATCATCAAAAGGTCAAAATTTCAGAGATACGATTTTTTTTTCAAACACACTGTAACATGTGCTTTTAAGGAAAACTTTCCAATCTATTGAAGAAAACGTGTATGTCCGTGCAAAAATAAGAGAGAACAAATGCTCACAAATTTTGTGCTTTTCTTGAAAAAGCGTCAGTGTCGTAAAATTTGCCTTATTTTAGGTGAAATTTAAACAATTTATAACTTTTCGGCTTCAATCAGCTTTACCTAATGAAACAGTTTAAATCAATAATATTCCATAAGTAAAACAAAGTTCATAGGTAATTACTTACGGAAGGGAAATCCAAACAGTTCAAAAATGTATCTCCATCTCAATTTTTATAGAAATTACTGCGAAACATTTTCTTACGCATACATCATTCAGTTTAGTTAAAAATTAGATCAAATGTCCAAACTTATCCGCTTATATATGTGTGTAATGAATTAAAGTCTAAAATAGAGTCAGAAATAATACATTGACCATAATAAATTGAAATATATATAAAATTCAAGCTCAATGAGTGCTAATGCTAGGGTCACACATTCACGGATGACGGTCCCGGATGCAGTACGGACAAAAATGCTACGGATGGTGTCTAATTTTCTGCCGTCCGTGCGTCACTACGGTATTGGTACGGCCCATTAAGGTTTGATAAGGTTTCTTTACGGAGAATTATTTAAACGATCAGGGAAAAGAACGGATTTGCACGATTCGTTACGTACTAATACGGCGTTGCTACGATACGGAATTGTACGGGTTTGCACGTAGTGAGTTTCTGTCTTTCTGTAGTAGGTATCTTTTCTCGCTATTTTGGGACAAAGTCTGTCAAGTGGGTCCTCGAAAACTTAAGGGCTACCTCAGGTGAAACCTCTGAATGTCCGATTCTTTTGATCTCAATCTAAAAACACCAGTTAATCATATCAACTATGATACTTTAATAAATTCTCTCATTCATATTCCCCTCTTTTTCTCTTCCGATTTTAATTTTTGCCTAACATCTATATTTATTTATATACCTTATAAAATATTTCTACCCACTATTAGCGAATCTACCGAAATATGAAATAAATCATTTCTGATCACTCATTCGAACTCGATTATGAACTTATTCCATAATGCTGCTCAAATAAAGAGTATATATTTATCCTTCGACATTAAGTCATCTAGTTCTGAGGCAATATATGAATCATTTAAAAAGATTGTTACCAATAAAAAAAAAAAAATTAAATTGGCATTGTCATTGATTTTCATTATCCTTCCTTTCTTGAACCAAAAACAAAACCAAAAACTGAATACAGATTTAAACGTCTCTCTTTCGTTCTCGGAATCAAAAGGAAATGAGACATCGCTTATTCTTACATGTAATGTTGAATCTTGTTCTAGACCTAGATCTAGAGCTACGTAATATCCGTAGCTGCTGGTTGACAAAGCCCAGCGTATTGATAAACTTCCCTACAGAGGACTTTACTTCATTCTTCATGTGCTTAGTAACTTACGGTTTCTCAGCTCTTCTTTTAATCACATGCAATTAATTAGTTTAGTACTTTACAAGTCTACCGCGTACCACCTACATATACATGGCAGTGACATACTTACAAGGGGCGTCTATATAAGAAGTGATGCAACACTTTATTTCCCAAAATGTTTTCTTCTGTTTTTAACTTGAGTTATATGTATAATTTATATTACGATCATATTTACTTATTTAATCACAGGCTGTAGATGTTTCAGGCTGCCGATGTTTATCCATTTTAGAAAAAAATAAAAATCAAACGTTTGTTGTTTTTTTTTTTATCATACATACAGGTTTCCCTGTAAGTATGATAAAAAACAACAAAAGGTTGGTTTTGATTTTTTAATAGATAAACCAGGGACGTATATAACTAAAGGGATGTGCAACTCCCCGGTTTTCCCCCTGAAATCTCGTTTCTTACATTGTCATAGAGAAAAACTATATACCGGGGCCGAACGCGGTATTTTCTGACCCGGATTATATAAGTGAACAAACCAGATTCCGTGTCGTATTTTCCGGATCCCCTATCTACAGCTTTTATATACCAAGGCGACCTTTAGCCGGGTATTAATTAATATGTTGTCTTAAGCGTAGTAAATCAGAGGTTGTATATTCCAATTAGAGAGATCGAAGGCCTGTCACATAGGTAGGGTGGTGGATTACGTAATACCTGACCCCAGGTGCAAGGTGTGAACGAGTGATGGGTAAGTCGAAAAAAATTAGATCGCAATAGTCTTCGAAGAGAACGGACGGAAAATGTCAGACTTCTTAAACTGGGACGAGGACATTTGTCTCGATGAAATCTTAGGAGATTATACCGATTATGACAATTTATGTCCCGACAGCGACGAAGACTTCGTGCAATCAGTTGCACCAACGACTATTAAGGGCACCAGTATATATGTTTGTCCTGTCTGCAAGAAGAAACTGCGTACCATTTCAGGGTTTCGTGGCCATACGACTAAACAACACAATATTCATAGTCTGAAAGGTAACAGGATAGATAATATTTTAGTGAATTTTGTTGGTGCATATAACATTGGACGTTATTGGAGCTGGCTTTTTATATATTTATTTATTTATTTAGCGCGGTAGCGCGGCCGAACGCTTCTTTGCTAAAAGTTCAGGCTTATAGTTTTGTGTTTATTTGTTTATTTATTTATTTATTTATAAGTTTTCCTTTTTTTGTCTTGGCTTACACTATATTTGAGGACGGGGGCCGGACAAATAGATTTTTTTTTAGCTTTATCAGGACGTAAATATTTTATATACGTCCCTGCCTTTATTATCTTTTTAACGATCTTGCGATAGTCAATGATTTGGCCGACCGGACAATTTTGAAAACCGAACGGTGTTGTTTATTTTTTCTGTCATTTTTATAAGTACATGTATATATTTTTTATCGACTGGTATATAAATATAATAGAGGACGGGTTGGTCTGATAACTGTATTTTCTTTAATCATCATTCATTTCACCGTTAGTTTATTTATTTGTATTTTGTTTTTTCTTAAATTTTCTTACAAGTGACATGAGAGAAGCCCTCCTGATCCGACATTTCAGAAATTGAACGGCAGTTGGCAGTTTTGTTGTTGTTGTTTTTTTTTTTAAGTTTTTTTTTATTCACATGTGAGGGTGTATTCTTTTATGTATAAATTAATTTATTCTATTGTGATTCTATATTATTCTAATACATGCACAGGAAAGTTTATTCTGTAGAAGATACAATATATTATTTCAGCTCTTTGGAAACACCGACTCATCGTACGTACGGATATCAAAGAGTTTTAGTAATTTTAAAAGTATATGTATATATCATGTATGTTAGCAGATTTTATTGTTATCGAAGCGATCTTTGTTGTATTGAAAAATAAAATTCTTTAAAATTACCGCTTTTTAAGAAGATGCGAAAATGCTTCTAATTTCGATGCCTAAGGGGTGGATGAAGGAAGGGGGGGGGGTGAAAGGCGATATAGTTCGACGAATAATAATAAAGACATCCTTCATGAGAACTCTGTCATTTTAATAAATATATTTGTTTTTTCTATTTTAGCTAGTGACCATCGGCAGAGTACAGATACGAATCCCCATAGTGTACCATCAAGTCAGACACCGTTGTTTCTTCAGGACGATGTTTTTCCATCAATTTTCCATCGGGCATTACATTCATCTGTGTCTATTATTGTGGATGACCCTATTTATATGAACACTGACTTTCGATATTTGACAGAACGTGCAACATCTAGGGAAGTCGAGCAGATACTGCGTGCTGTTACGCATAAGTTATTCTTACAAGTTGGCGTCTCTGTAAGCAGCGCATTAGAGCGCGAGACTCTATTTCAACATTTTCACAGAATGCGATGTGACAAATCAACTATGACAGAAATCCAAGAAGCATTTGCGTCCGAAAGTACCCTTACGAATCGTACCGTTAATAACTTCCTTCAAATACTTCTGATGGAACTTATTGGACAAATATTAAGTGAATGTTACCAGCAGTTAGTTATATACGTCCCTGGATAAACATCGGCAGCCTGTGTATATGATATTTATTATGTTATGATAATTTTTCTAATTATAACATTAAAATTATCATAAAATCAAATTAAATTTAAGTACACATGTATATTCATCTTAAAATCAAGTTAAATTTACCCTCTAGTGCCCTACGTATCAAATATGATACATCAAGTTTGCTTGTCTGTACTTCATTTGTTTTGAAAAGAAGAGTAACTCAATTAGCATTTATTGCTTAACCTCACATAAGCTTTCTAAAGGAGTTGTCTCCATCTTGGATTTTTCTACAATAAAATATATCCTGAAAATGACTGTATCATATATGATATATGCTATTTTAAACCCCCTCAGCTATGCCAGCCTAAGACCTCTTAAACAAAATTTCATAGGCTCTTTTTAAAATGAATTACAACTCCCTACCTCTTATCTATCTTTTAAAACCATTTTAAAACTATTTTAAAATGGGTGCTCCTTAGTCAAAGGAGGGAATTACCAGTAACAGTAACAGTAACATTCGGCAGCTGAGACATTAAAATCATGGGAAAATTAAAATGGTCAAAAACTGTATTTCATCTATCAAATTTGTATATTGTTCGTATTTCATTCTATGCACATTAAGGTGGGAAACTTTATTATTCGTTTAAAGATTTAGAAATTCCACCAAGGACTTATAAACAAACAAACAAAAAAATCCTTGATTCCACTAATGCCCGATGTACCATATATGATACATACCCAAAAATTGTTAGAGAGGGAATTTTTTGAAAATTTTCTTCGGTTTTGTTCTTACATTTGGGTAACATATCAACATGGAAAAAAATCATGATTCTCCGTCAAGTATAAAATAGGTGTGGGCACTAGAGGCCTATGAGGAAGAATGCACGATGTCACTCTAAAAAAAGTTTTTAAAAAACGGGCTCAACATACCAGCTGTTGTCGGGCACTGACGCCATTTGCAAGAAAGAGAAGTACAGCCTTGTTAGGGAAAATTGCTCCAAAAGTTAACACATTCCTACTAATGTGAAAATTATTTGAGACGCTTCTGTTGACCAAATGCTAAGGTAGTCAAAAATGAATAAATTGAATCGTTTTCATGGCAAAAATGCAACTATGAGTATGTTCTGTTAGAGCGGTTGTAACTTGTAGACAATTATCGGCACCTTTACGTTTTACCTTGCCTAGTGGCCGGTGCGTCTTGTTTCTTATTTTATCGACTATACCATGCGCAGGGGGATGTTTTTATCTACCTTGACCACCATCTCTACATACCAAAAAATGTAGCCCACCTCTTGATAAAACAGTTCTTGCGAATCAACTTTTGTTCAGTGTTATCGGCATATGTCCAGTATTATCATCACCCTCAACAAGAGAGATGAGCATTTCTTTTAAAATCGCCGTTGTGCGATGGTTGAAATGTAATGTTACAAGTTTATGACACTACCACGTGATTGGTGCTCCCCATAACAGTGTGCGAAACTAACTTTTAAGTCCTATAGACATTCGGTCCACAGTAATTTTAGTTCCTATAGACCTCAGCATTTTCCTATAGACCGAAATAAAAAGGCACAGAAATCAGAATGTTATTGCATTTTATATACTAAAATCATCTGCCAATCATTTAGTTATATTCTCTCTCAATTTGGTAGACAATTTGTGTGATGGGATTTTCATTTTCAAGTTCATTTTGTTCTATTTCCCTGTCAGATTCACTGTCAATATCTGATTCATCACTAGAATTAGCACATGCCAGGTTTCGTTTCATGCCCGGTGTGCACCTTCAACATATATCAGCCGGTCAAAGAAAGACATCTGGACCAAGACTAGATGACGAAAGGACGATAAAAAACGGAAGTACTACAACACATCAACGTTTTACAGGTGCTTAAATAATAATTGGTATTATAAATAGGCTGGATTTAGGCCACGTAAAAATATTCATATCTATTCACGTGTAAAATATTGAACAGAAGGCGTCCTAACGTTACCGTAAATATGGAACTTGCTGTGATTACAATTAAATATTTATTGTGTACCTTTTGGATAATTTAACTTCTTTTATAAGTTCGATTGAAAATGACACACAGCTGTTTTTTTTTCTGCAGTTGAAATAAAAACTTCTCATCGGCAGCGGTATCTGAGAAACGAACGATTAATTTTATATGGCCTTACCTGCTCTTGCTAAGCAATTGCTGTGCGAAGAGCAAACATTTACATGACTCGGGTCAGATTTCCTATAGACAAGTCGGTCCACCAAGTTTTTGATCTCTATAGACCGACCAGAATAACTATAGACATTGTCTATCGGTCCACCGTTAATTTCGCACACTGCCATAATGTCCGCAACCAAACTTTTATTTTAGTTGGCCGTGACCCTGGAAGGTCATAAACACTTCCGAAAAAAGTTACCCATGAAGTTATATTTTCTGCGTGTTTCAGTCGTTACTGGTCGGGTACATATTATCCCCGGGCACATATTATCGCCACTTCATTTATATCTCCGCATATCGTTGATGTAGGAATTTAATTTTTTCACCATAATTACATCTTTGAAACATGAAATCACAGGCTGCCGATGTTTATCTATTAAAAATATAAACCAACCTTTTTATTGTTTTTTATCATACGTAGAGAGAAAGAGGAAAAGGTATTTTACAGAAATCGGGGCGAAAAATTTAACCTAAAAATGTTGACATGTTTTTTTACCTGCTGAATCGTTTATTTTAGTTTTCATATGGAAATCCAGGCATCGTTCGATTCGTTTACACTTCAGCTATTTGCTTCTATAACGCACAAGTCGAAATAATGTCACTAGAAGACACAGCACGGCCGTTTTCCTGCTCCCTTACCGGACCTCGACCTACTTCACCTCTGCCATTGTCGTTTAAATCACGTGATCGCTAATGACGTGTGCAACTCCGGGCTGAAGAAACAGAAATAAAATATAATAAATAAAAAAACGTCAAAATAAAATGGAACGTTTTGCAAAATTTTGTTTGCCTTATTTTTTAGATTAGACTTATGCTACTTCATTATTTTTTAAAGCATTTATAAGCTTTGAATACATCGTAAGGTTGGAGGTGTGTCTTATGACGTCACGCACATGTTTCTGTTATTAGCGATCACGTGATTTAAACGACAATGGCAGAGGTGAAGTAGGTCGAGGTCTGGTAAGGGAGCAGGAAAACGGCCGTGCTGTGTCTTCTAGTGACATTATTTCGACTTGTGCGTTATAGAAGCAAATAGCTGAAGTGTAAACGAATCGAACGATGCCTGGATTTCCATATGAAAACTAAAATAAACGATTCAGCAGGTAAAAAAACATGTCAACATTTTTAGGTTAAATTTTTCGCCCCGATCTCTGTAAAATACCTTTTCCTCTTTCCCTGTACGTATGATAAAAAACAATAAAAAGGTTGGTTTATATTTTTTAATAGATAAACATCGGCAGCCTGTGCATGAAATGGTATACAAAATTTCAAATAATTTCATAACCTGCAAGTACTGAATTTTATGATAGAAAGTCGGTAAATCTGAATGTATTTTCCCCGCCCCTCCGGGGAAAGGGTAGGTCACTTCATCTTCCTATATCTCTTTGGTTTTTGAATTTTTTGTATGAATTTTTCACAGTCGAAAAGAAGAAAGTTCAAAGATACAAATAATATCAATTTTGTTGAAAAAGTGTAAGGTTTTTAGTAAGAACAGATAGAGGTGGCGATAATATGTACCCTTCCTTCTTTCAAACTTGGCTAAACCCTGACGTTCACAAATCACCGATGAACAAGAACAGATATTCAGATTTTCATGAAAATTACATGAAATGTGTATCAAGGGTTCTTCTTCCTTCTGTGAAAATTGCATTGAACTTCATGAAGAAATGAAGATTTAAGAGCAAAAAATGTTGAAAAAAGTGGCGATAATATGTGCCCGACCAGTATCAGCACCTTCCCCGATCAGTTTGAAAAATGTTGATTAACACTGAAACTGGGTCGGATTACCACTGAATATTCTTTTATATTAAAAGAGAATGAAATAATTTACAAATACCAATATTTGTCTATCATGTCTATTGAAAAACGGAAATGAAATTTTCCAAAAGCAGGTACATGGCTAGGTGCATAGGTAAGAATTATTAGATATTATAAGATAATTATACTGGTCGTGCAGATATTTCCGATCTGAAGGTATTTCCGAACGATTCGCTAGTTCCAGGGACTAAAATTAAAGTTTTTGACATGGTAGCCACCCGGGCCCCTACATTTTCAGATTTATTAGCCCGGAGTAAATTTTGGTAGCCCGTGAAAAAAAATGAAATTTTGCAATTTTTTAACTATGTTTAATTCAAAACTTCAAAATTTCTCTATTTCCCTTTCAATTTCAAATATTCTCTCCATTACAACTTCACTTTCCTCCTCCTCCTCAGAATCTGTACTGGACTCAACCTCTCCTGACTCTGCTACTGTCTCTATCTCTATTTGCCCACTTTTTTTGGGGTTTAAAACGAAAGTGAAGTATAATATTCAGAAGCAAAACGGATCTAAGGCTCCGCACATCATCGGGTCCGTACTTTCAAACACTCGCGCGACTTAGACGATGCAACTCTTTCAAGATTACGATTGACGTCGATGTAAACATCGCGTGAACAACAGGTGCTTTGTTAATAGGCTTGAAATATCCATACAAACCCCGAGAATTTTTAATCGCCACACGGGCGAGCGAGTAGGAAGGTTTCATGGGCCCGGGAGCAAAAGTGGTCGCCTCGGGCGACCGTTAATTTTAGTCCCTGAGTTCGGTTACTTGGAGTTACTTTTTCACAATTTAGGTGATACAAAAGTTTAGATATTCAGAAAGATAACGGATGTGCATAAGGAAATCTCAAAATAACTTTATATAGTATATTTTTATTAACTTTTTTTTCTCCTGCTGTTTGTAACTTTCGTCTGTTTGGGAGCTGGGGAAAGTGACGTCATTGTGTGAAGAACATATCTTGACCTGGTTTCGGAGTCATCTATTTTCCAAAAATCTATTCTTGTCAACTGATCGATAAAAATCTGCACTGAGAGGGGCCCAGAGCAGGATGTTCACGAAAAAGTATATAAATTTCATGTGTTAGAATACCAAAATCATTGGAAATAAGTAAGAAATAAACGTACCTCAACATGGTTTAGAAAGTTGCTTTAGATATAAATTTTGTAAAAGTTTTATGATATATGTTGACATAGAATTCTTCATAAGGATTAAAGGATAAAATAATGAAGTTTTGAAACATTTGATTTATATTTGACCCCAGGAGGGACTAAAATGCAAATTGTTCAGAAATACCTTTTAAGTAACTTGCGTAAAATGGCTGTTTAAAGGGGGTGTTAAAATACCCTCAAATCAGCATTTATAGGTCAATTTTCAAAATTATTTTTACATAGGCATTTGTATGAAGGGTGAAGCATTATTTGTTATGAGTTTCATGGTGATTGGACGTAAAGAAGCCGAGTTATTGTCGAAAACCGCAAAAATCGTTCGGAATTATCTGCTCGACCAGTAGACGGGTCATGAAAATGAAAATATAAATTTGAAGGAGTAAAAGGTAGGCAAGTTCTTCATAAAAATAATCGAAAAATATGAAATAAGAAAGAGGAATCCACTATGCCATTGTGAATCTGAAAAGAATTACAAATACCAACTTCAAATTCTATGAAACACCGACTCAAAAAAGGAAGGTTTTTATTTGTTATGATAAAGACGGTGTTTTCCCTACTATTGTTTTCATTCTTTTTAAAAGACAGCAGTAGGCACCACATTTATTAGGTATATTATGGACTTGAGTTCATTAAATCGTTTCGTATATATACTGTTGCTTCTACCTGTATAACAAAAGAACAACAAACACGTCAATATTCTCGTTTATTACAGGGCTCGAAATTCGCGGTCGTCCGATCGTCAAAAACAACCTACTTACCTGTGGGACGACCTTTAAAGGCCGGGTTTTTTTACCGAGTGGTAAATAATATGCACACCTGAGTGATCTAAGCTTGGTAGGCGTGATAAACGCGGCGTCTACTGACCAGTGATATTCCTAGAGACGCAAGCGGTGTGTGACATCAAAGACATACCGACAGGTATACTTGATTATGCTAATTAGATATACCATAATGTTACCTATTTGAAGCTGTCAATCAAAAATTGAGAGGGTTATAAAGGATACATAGGGCCAATCAGATTGCAATTAGAGATGTTAACCCTACAGCGGTCAGCGAAGAAATGACAGGAAAATTACCTGTCTTCTTTTATAGTCCCCACCCGGCCTTTAATTGAGACCAATTCGTCCGACTGACGACCTATTTTCAGACATTCAATAGATGCTTACCTCGATGAAATAATGAATAAAAATTTTAAATCATCTTTGCTTAAAGTCAGAATCAGAAAAACTAGGAGTTTTCAGATAGCAGACTTCACGATCGGTTTAAAGTTTTCGTACGATGGTCCGTTATCAGCCCGAATTTTATAATCCGGTTGTTAATTTCCTTTATGATAAATCGGTATTTTTACAGTGATGTAGAAATTTATTCAAGGTGTTGAACCACCTAAAAAGCAAAAAGGTCCATTTTCTTACACAGAGTAACTTCCCCGGAATATTTGGCAGTGTTTGATTTGGTTTCTGTATTGGCACATAGCACATTACGGGAGTGAGACGGGTTTTGCAGGGAAGCAGGAGATGCTTACTGTCGCCGGTCACCTGATCTCATCTCCAAATGAATTTAGCTTTTCCTTTTTCGCAAGGAGAGAATGTGTTAACAGAGCAAGAGGAAGACTTAGAAACAGATGCATCTGAATGTGACGTTAATGATTTAAAGGAGGAATTTGTTGAAAAAGAAATTGAATTTATGTAAAATGTTCAAATTAGTGGAAATAAAGAATGAAGGCTTAGTTTTTCAAACAATGATTTCGGGCAAGTAAAAATGGCTTCGGGCAACCTAATATTCAAAGCAGGTTGCCCGAATGACAACCAAAAATTTTCACGAGTTTCAAGGCCTGTATTATAGGTGATAAATAAAGGTGCCGATAATTGTACCCTGCCGATAGTAGTCAACAGCGCTCTAGTGCAGTGCAACGAAGATGCTGGGGCGAATTGTTTCCCAAAAAGCGGCGTGTGCCTGTGTACGTCGGTTCAAACTAAATTTAGGACATGACCCGGCAAAACCACTGGGTTGAGTTTTTCTGGCGAACGGCGTACGCCGAAATGTGCCGTCCTTTGCCGGTTGAAATGCATCAGGTTCGGCAGACCTGGACAACCTACACACATGGGAATTATTATGGAACATGGAGTTCAACCCATCCAAATGTCAAGTTATACAAATATCACGTTCAAGAAAACCTCTCCAAACATCATACACGCTACATGGACAAACATTGCAGACAACAACAGATGCAAAATACCTTGGTATTACCCTCACAAACAAACTCACATGGGACACACATGTAAACAACATTACAAACAAAGCAAACAAAACATTAGGCTTCATCAAGCACAACATCAAAACATGACACACCCAGACATGGGAAACAGCTTATAAAACACTCGTTAGGCCACAATTAGAATATGCCTCCTGTGTCAGGGATCCATACACTAAAGACTTAACAGATAAAGTAGAACGCATACAGTGAAGAGCGGCAAGATGGTGTCTCAATAATTTCTCACCTCAAAGTAGTGTTTTGGACATGCTTGACAAACTGGAATGGCAAACCCTACAGCATAGAAGGCAGACTGCTAGACTTGTAATGTTGCACAAAATTGTCTATGCCCTTGTTGCAATCCCCATCCCCGACCATTACCAACTCCCAGTTAGAACCTCTCAGGAATGAAAATTTGTTGAAATTTTCAGGGGCCAAGTGGGCTCTTAAGTCAATAAATTTAGGCGCCCACATCAAAAACAATTAGCCCACATCAAAATGTATCTAAATTTATATTTTTAAATTTAAGCCCAACCCCCCTTCTCTCCTTCTCAGTATTAAGTCATGGTCATTGTACAGGTGTGCAGTGTACGAAATTAACGCCAAAAATGAGAGAGAGACCAGTGTACATGTCAAGTTTATTTGACGACGTTGAATGATAATTGCAGTCAGTCGTTTGAGGTCAGCGTTCTATATCATCCAACACCGTTCTTTCATCAAATCAGTTTGAGTAATTTTTCCGCGTAAACTTAATTCATTTAGATTTGAGATGTTTCTTTATTTTTGTGTCGCCTGCGAAGCATAGCGACACTTAGGGATCACTTTGTCCGTTGTCCGTCTGTCCATCCGTCCGTCAGTCCGTCTGTCTGTCTGTCACACTTTGGGTGTCACAGCCCATAACTTTTGATTGGTAAGTGATAGGGCTTTGATATTTCACATGTGTATTCCTTGTGACAAGACCTTCCTACACATACCATAATTTTTGACCTAGTGACCTTGACCTACATATTTGACCTACTTTTCAAAAAAATTACAAATGGATATATCTTTTGATTGGTAAGTGTTAGGACTTTAATATTTCACATGTGCAATCCTTGTGGCAAGACCTTTCAACACATACCATCATTTTTGACCTTGTGACCTTGACCTCGATATTTGACCTACTTTTGAAAAAAAGATAAGATTCACTATATCTTTTGATTGGTAAGTGATAGGGCTTTGATATTTCACATGTGTATTCCTTGTGACAAGACCTTCCTACACATACCATAATTTTTGACCTATTGACATTGACCTTTATATTTGACCTACTTTTCAAAAAAATGAAGAATGGATATATCTTTTGATTGGTAAGTGAAAGG
Source organism: Pinctada fucata (assembly GCA_028142955.1). Taxonomy (NCBI): domain Eukaryota; kingdom Metazoa; phylum Mollusca; class Bivalvia; order Pterioida; family Pteriidae; genus Pinctada; species Pinctada fucata. Next base: position 73,870,333 of record AP027103.1, on the reverse strand, counting down.
GCTTTGGTATTTCACATGAGTATTCCTTGTGACAAGACCTTTCTACACAGACCATAATATTTGACCTTTTGACCTTGATCTAGATATTTGATCTACTTTTCAAGAAAAGTAATATTGGCTATATCTTTTGATTGGTAGGTAATAGGGCTTTGATATTTCACATGTATTTTCCTTGTAACAATGTCCTTCTACACATACTATAATTTTTTACCTTTTGACCTTGACCTAGCTATTTGACCTTCTTTTCTAAGGTTGTATATACATGTTGTATCTTTTAATTGGTAGGTGATAGGTCTTTAATATTTCTTATGATGAGACCTTTTTGTTACCAATTTTTACGTAGTGACCTTGACCTAGATGATTGACACTCTGTTCTGAAAATTTGAGAATGACCATAACTTTAAATTTGTAATTAAGAGGTCTGATATTTCAAATGAATTTCATTTGACAAGACTTTTCTACTGATACCAATAATTTGATCCACTTTCTAGAATAATAATCAAACCGCTTCGCAGGCCACACAAGCATTCCTTGGATTGCTATTTTAAATATTAAAGTAGGGTTTTGTTTTTGGTCATCTCAAGTACAAGTTCCTTTAAATAGATCAATAAATACAGGTAAATCCATTTATAAACATATTACGTATACGGCAGTCGGTCCCCAGACAGTGACTTTGTGCACTTTTGGAAATGTTAGTTAGTTTTGGTATACTGATTTAAAATTACAGTACGTCTTTACAAGGAAAGAAGGGAGATCTATTCATTTCCCACGAAAAAGCGAACCGAAAATTTGTCAAATACCAATGACATTTTGTTTCCCAACGTGAGTTACGGCAACTAAACTGTATGAAACAAGAAAACAATAATGATTGGAATTTTACGGTCGCCAAGTGGGCGATCAGAAAAACAAATCTGGAAGTCCACACAGAATTTTTAGTCGCATTGGCGAGTGGGCAAGTGCTTATTTGCATCCCTGCCTCTTCCGCACCATCAGCACCATTATTACCAAGTCCATACCCCTAGAGACTTCTATAAGTTTTCCTTCTTCCCCCGCACTATTGCAATTTGGAACAGTCTGCCTTGCACTACAGTCTCAATTCAGAACCTTGACAATTTCAGGTCCACTGTGTCCAAGGTTCCTCTCATTTGCCCCTAATCACCTGGCCTTCTGTTTTTAACTGTAAATAATCTTCTTTTAACCAGCATTGCACAAACTAACTGCACGATGCGCACGATGTTAAGAACACTCGGCAATCGAGGGCCTAACATTATTGAAAGAAAGAAAGAAAGGGAGAGGTGCAAAAGTAGCTATTATAGCTATTTTTAGCTATACTGGTCGAGCAGACAATTCCGAACGATTTTTGCGGTTTCTTGTCAATAACTCGGCTTCTATATGTCCAATCGCCATAAAACTCGGAACAAATAATGCTTCATCCTTTATACAAATGCCTACGTAAAATAATTTTGACAATCAACCTACAATTTTATTACCCTCCTTAAATGTCCATTTTACGCAAGTTACTAAAGGTATTTCCGAACAATTTGCTTTTTAGTCTCTCCTGGGGTCAAATATGGATCAAATGTTTCAAAAAAATGTTTATTTCTTACTTATTTCAAATGATTTTGATATTCTAACATATGAAATTCATATACTTTTTCGTGAATATTCTGCTCTGGGCCCCTCTCAATGCAGGTTTTTATTGATCAGTTGACAAGAATAGATTTTTGGAAAATAGATGACTCCGAAACCAGGTCAAGATATGTTCTTACATGTAACTCAATGATGTCACTTTCCCCGGCTTCCAAACAGACGAAAGTTACAGACAGCAGGAGAAACAAACGCTAAAAATATAAATGAAGTTATTTTGAGATTTCCTTTTGCATGTAGGTTATTTTTCTGAATACCTAGACATCTGTATCACCAAAATTGTGAAAAAGTAACTCCAATTAACCGAACTAGCGAATCGTTAGGAAATACCTTCAGTTCGGAAATACCTTCAGTTCGGAAATATCTGCTTGACCAGTAATAGCCTTTTAATTATAGCTATAGATAATTAGATTTCACTCGTTTTTCTTGGGAAAATCCATTTTCTCTGTAAGTATTCATTTCTGCAAAATATGCTAATGGGATAAGATACAGGGCCGACTTGTTTCCCAAAAAGCGGCGTGCACCTATGTACGCCGGTTCAATTTAAATTTAGAACTTGACCTGGCATGACCAGTGAAGCCACTTGATTTGGTTTTTCCTGCGAATGGCGTCCATCGAAATGCGCTGATGCATTTCAACTGGCGAGGAGTGGCGCGTTTCAGAGTATGCCGTTTGCCGGATTAACCCAATCAAGTGGCTTTGCGGGTCAAGTTCTAAATTTATTTTGAACCGTACATAGGCGCAAGCCGCTTTTTGGGAAACAAGTCGGCCCACATTTTGTGGATTCATTCATGAAAATTTCTTAGGGGGTTGCAACTTTTGAGTGAAAATGGAAGGTTTAACAAATTTATAATTTATCTTGCACAAACCTTTTTAATATGTTCAGATATCATAGAAAATATATAAAAAGACTGCTTTTAGTCATAAACAGTCAAATCAATAGGATAGATTGCATATTTTCAATATTCTATTTTTAGATTTTGATACCTCAAAAAAGGACAACTAGACTAAACATTTGTTCAATCCATTACAAAGCATATTCTTAGTAATTGTTTGGTCTCAGAATGAAAATGAAAATATTTTTTAATCAAATGCATGTATCTACATCAAAAACAAGTTAATAAGATTTGAAATTCATGTCAAGTTTTACTGATAGAACACAAATTTATATTAGAAAATTTTGGGTTGAACTGCATGCAGCACAAACTAACTGAGCAGCAGTGATTTTTCTACCTTTTTTAAGAGCCACCTGTACCTTTTCATTTGGGAAAAAATGCAACATTTTGGAACAAATTGGGAAAATTTAGAAACAAAATTTCTTTAAAGAAATGCTCAAATTATTGGTTCAAAACAGCAATTTTCATTTAATAAACCATGTTACAGATCAAAAATTTACAAAGGTACCCCCCTTAACTGTTGAGAAGTAAAGCCATTTGTACAATGCTTCATACTTTTGGGGTACGAATTTACGATTGTCAGGAACTAGGACAAGACTGCCATCAAAATCCGAGTCGGACGTGTAACTGTTGTCCTCATTAGAGATGTCCTTGGCTTCTTAATCGGAAACAGAGGCCTGTTCTGGTCGAGAATTGACGCTGTTGGTGACTTCATTAACATCGGATATTACAGGAGTGTTACCAGTATCTTTATTATCGCAATCCTTTTCAAAAAATGAATCGACTTTTGATATATCTCTTGTATCTTTTTTATTTAGTTTTTTGACATAGTACGTATAGAGTTATGAGAATTCCGTCCCCGTAGCATCCATCAACAAGATATCAACGCACGCTTAAGGGGTTTCGATTTCTTTTGTGCACGTTTTGTGTCAAATTCAATTCAATCTTGAAAACAATTTTTATCTCCGTGTATTGGGAAAATAAGGGCCGATTTTTGGGCAAATAAAGCTAATTTTTATGAGGGGAAGCCACCGATATTCGGCGGTAAATCGGCCAAAAAAAATCACTGAGCAGGAATTCTATTTTTAGAACCATTTATTTTCTACTGCACCTACTTTTTCCTACTTTTCCTACTTTTTAGCTCACCTGAGCCAAAGGCTCAAGTGAGCTATTGTCATAGTGTGGCGTCCGTCGTCCGTCGTCCGTCGTCCGTCCGTCCGTCCGTCGTAAACTTTTAACATTTTCAACTTCTTCTCAAGAACGGCTGAAGGGATTTTGATGAAACTTGGTATGCATGAAGTACTAAAGGTCCTCTACCAAGTTTGTTCATTTCGGCTCGATCCCTTCAGGGGTGGATCCAGGGCGGGGTCAAATAGGCCCCGGAGGGTACCCCTCTTCAAAAATCTTCTTCTCCAGTTCCACTGAATGGATTGAAAAACTAATTGTATCTATGTGATCTAGAAGGATGTATGATTCAAGTTTGTTCATTTCGTTAAAATCCGACAACTAATTTTTGACGCGTTTTTGACGTCTTTTCGGACTTAGTCAGAAATGCACATTTTTGCACTTTTTCTTTAAATAACTCAATAAGTGTATGATTTTACACACTCATTTACTACATATTTATCATATTTAACTTACTTAATGCTTTGATATGTATTTTATGCTTAAATTTTATTTTTTTGATTTTTTATGAATTTTTTTCTTATGTAAAAAGGAAGGGGGGGGGGGGGTGATTTTCATACATTTTCTGCTTCTTTTCTATAACCACTCTTCAGATTGTCATGACAATTTCTAGGTATGAGGTACTCATGCATGGTACCCTACAAGTGAAAGAATTTTGTCCAGATATCCACTTTTGGATTTTTAAGGAATATTTTTTAAGATTGTACATAGGTATAATGTATGTTTTCCATGCCCAATGGACCCATGGGGAGTGGCTTCAAACCCCGGCGGGACCCCAACAAAATTTTTTCCCCTTTTTAGCTCACCTGAGCCAAAGGCTCAAGTGAGCTATTGTCATAGTGTGGCGTCCGGCGTCCGTCGTCCGTCGTCCGTCCGTCCGTCCGTCGTAAACTTTTAACATTTTCAACTTCTTCTCAAGAACGGCTGAAGGGATTTTGATGAAACTTGGTATGCATGAAGTACTAAAGGTCCTCTACCAAGTTTGTTCATTTCGGCTCGATCCCTTCAGGGGTGGATCCAGGGCGGGGTCAAATAGGCCCCGGAGGGTACCCCTCTTCAAAAATCTTCTTCTCCAGTTCCACTGAATGGATTGAAAAACTAATTGTATCTATGTGATCTAGAAGGATGTATGATTCAAGTTTGTTCATTTCGTTAAAATCCGACAACTAATTTTTGACGCGTTTTTGACGTCTTTTCGGACTTAGTCAGAAATGCACATTTTTGCACTTTTTCTTTAAATAACTCAATAAGTGTATGATTTTACACACTCATTTACTACATATTTATCATATTTAACTTACTTAATGCTTTGATATGTATTTTATGCTTAAATTTTATTTTTTTGATTTTTTATGAATTTTTTTCTTATGTAAAAAGGAAGGGGGGGGGGGGGGTGATTTTCATACATTTTCTGCTTCTTTTCTATAACCACTCTTCAGATTGTCATGACAATTTGTAGGTATGAGGTACTCATGCATGGTACCCTACAAGTGAAAGAATTTTGTCCAGATATCCACTTTTGGATTTTTAAGGAATATTTTTTAAGATTGTACATAGGTATAATGTATGTTTTCCATGCCCAATGGACCCATGGGGAGTGGCTTCAAACCCCGGCGGGACCCCAACAAAATTTTTTCCCCTTTTTAGCTCACCTGAGCCATAGGCTCAAAGTGAGCTATTGTCATAGCGTGGCGTCCGTCGTCCGTCGTCCGTCGTCGTCCGTCGTCGTCCGTCGTAAACTTTTCAACATTTTCGACTTCTTCTCCAGAACCACTGAAAAGATTTTCATGAAACTTGGTAGGAATGAAGTACTCATGGTCCCCTACAAGTGTTGTTGTTTTTCGTCCGGATCCATCAACAGGTGGCGCCACCAGAGGCAAAAGTAGGTCACAGGGGGTACCCTCCTTTGACAAACTTCTTCTTCAGAACGGAGGCACGTATCGACAAACCGAAAGCATCAGGATGAACTAGAGAGATGTCTTAAGAAGTGTTGTTATTTTTGGTTCCACTCGGAAGTCAAATTTTTGACGCGTTTTTGACGTCTTTTCGGACTTCGTCAGAAATGCACATTTTTGCACTATTTCTTTAAATAACTCAATAAGTGTATGATTTTACACATTCATTTACTGCATATTTATCATATTTAAGTTACTAAATGCTTTGATAAGTATTTTATTCTAAAATTTAGATTTTTTGATTTTTTATTAATTTTTTTCTTATGTGAAAAGGAAGGGGGGGAGGGTGATTTTCATACATATTCAACTTCTTCTCCAGAACCACTGAAAAGATTTTCATGAAACTTGGTAGGAATGAAGTACTCATGGTCCCCTACAAGTGATGTTGTTTTTCGTCCAAATCCATCAACAGGTGGCGCCACCAGAGGCAAAAGTAGGTCACAGGGGGTACCCTCCTTTGACAAACTTCTTCTTCAGAACGAAAGCACATATCGACAAACTGAAAGCATCAGAATGATCTAGAGAGATGTCTTAAGAAGTGTTGTTGTTTTTGGTTCCACTCGGAAGTCAAATTTTTGACGCGTTTTTGACGTCTTTTCGGACTCTGTCGGAAATGCACATTTTTGCACTATTTCTTTAAATAACTCAATATGTGTATGGTTTTACACATTCATTTACTACAAATTCATCACATTTAAGTTACTTAATGCTTTGATATGTATTTCATACTGAAATTTTAATTTTTTGATTTTTTATGAATTATTTTCTTATGTGAAAAGGAAAGGGGGGGGGGGGGGTGATTTTCATACATATTCAACTTCTTCTCCAGAACTGCTGAACAGATTTTTATGAGTATTTTTTCAATCATGAATAGATATGTTTACTGTGAACATGGACCCAAGGCTTGTAAGTTCAAGTTCTGGTACCCTGGTAACTTTAGTTTCGTATAAGTTGGTACATGTTCATGTATGCAAGAGTTGTGTTTCTTTAATATAGATTTATGTTTTTGAGGTTTAAATTTTTGGATTATCGATTCATTTGAATGTTATATATTTTGAATTATTAAATAGGTATGGAAAAGGAAACTAAATTATTTTAAAAAGATGAATAAGTATTTTCAAATTTATCTTGTGAAGACTTAGATATACAACTATGAAATTACAATATTGAGAGCAGCTCAAAATATTAATGTAAGAACAGATCAATGTTATCAATAACACAGTGAAAGGATGGGGAGGGGGTTTGTTATTTTGCTTTAGCTTCTGTATAACTATCTCTCTTGGGTTACTTAGATTACTCAAGAAGAAGGGGGGATGATTTTCATACATATTCAACTTCTTCTCCAGAACCACTGAACAGATTTTCGTTAAACTTGGTAGGAAAGAAGAAATCATGGTCCCCTACAAGTATTGTTGTTTTTAGCTCACCTGAGCGAAGCTCAAGTGAGCTATTGTCATAGCGCATCGTCCGTCCGTCCGACGTAAACTTTTAACATTTTCGATATCTTTTCGGCAACCGCTGCACAGAATTTCACGAAATTTCACATGAAGCAAGTATTCAATGCCCTCTATCAAATTTGTGTTTTTCAAGCCGATCCGAAATCCAAGATGGCCGCCACAGGCTCTGATTGGCTGACAAATTTTCGACTTCTCCTCTGAAACCGCTGCGCAGAATTTCATGAAACTTCACAGGATGCAAGTACTCATACCCTCTATCAAGTTTGCGTTTTTGGAGCCTATCGGAAATTCAAGATGGCCGCCACAGGCTCTGATTGGCTGACACATTTTTGACTTCTCCTCCGAAACTGCTGCACAGAATTTCATGAAACTTCACAGGAAGCAAGTACTCAATGCCTTCTACCAAGTTTGTGTTTTCGAGCCGATTGGAAATCCAAGATGTCCTCTATAGGCTCTATTTGAATGACACATTTTTGACTTATCCTCTTAAACTACTGCACAGAATGTCACTGAACTTTACAGGAAGTAACTTGTACACCTTGTCCTTCTCAAAGCTTCACTAAAAGCGATTTCCTTCAGGTCTTGACTTTGATTGAAAACATACATACAGTCTCCTCAGGTGAGCGATGTGGCCCCCTTGGGCCTCTTGTTAGCTCACCTGAGCCAAAGGCTCAAGTGAGCTATTGTCATAGTGTGGCGTCCGTCGTCCGTCGTCCGTCGTCCGTCCGTCCGTCCGTCGTAAACTTTTAACATTTTCAACTTCTTCTCAAGAACGGCTGAAGGGATTTTGATGAAACTTGGTATGCATGAAGTACTAAAGGTCCTCTACCAAGTTTGTTCATTTCGGCTCGATCCCTTCAGGGGTGGATCCAGGGCGGGGTCAAATAGGCCCCGGAGGGTACCCCTCTTCAAAAATCTTCTTCTCCAGTTCCACTGAATGGATTGAAAAACTAATTGTATCTATGTGATCTAGAAGGATGTATGATTCAAGTTTGTTCATTTCGTTAAAATCCGACAACTAATTTTTGACGCGTTTTTGACGTCTTTTCGGACTTAGTCAGAAATGCACATTTTTGCACTTTTTCTTTAAATAACTCAATAAGTGTATGATTTTACACACTCATTTACTACATATTTATCATATTTAACTTACTTAATGCTTTGATATGTATTTTATGCTTAAATTTTATTTTTTTGATTTTTTATGAATTTTTTTCTTATGTAAAAAGGAAGGGGGGGGTGATTTTCATACATTTTCTGCTTCTTTTCTATAACCACTCTTCAGATTGTCATGACAATTTGTAGGTATGAGGTACTCATGCATGGTACCCTACAAGTGAAAGAATTTTGTCCAGATATCCACTTTTGGATTTTTAAGGAATATTTTTTAAGATTGTACATAGGTATAATGTATGTTTTCTTACCAAAAAAGAAAAGAAATTCTCAAATCGCACCGGGTTATACACATTGATACTACTTTTAAATGAAGAAATTTTATTTGAATCACAAAAAAAAAAAAAATGCCGTAATGATTAAAAGTACACAACTTTTTAAATATTTTTCAAAGCCATGCACCTGGTTCCGGACCGGAATTATTCGAATTTTATGATCTGAGGACCCATTTTCACACGTATTCTTCCACACATGTAGATGTCTCACACACTTTAAAACTATATTCAAAATTTTATTTCATCTGTCTAGTAAACAATCACGGAGAAGACAATTCAAGATAAACATTGTGTGTATTTTCCACCAATTGTTGAAAATAATAAGAAAATAATCGGAACTATTTGACAGGACAATGACCTAGATACGCATTCATTCATCTTCGTCCCCAAGGCGCATCGTATTCCGCTAGGCGCTTCATTGCAATACAAACCGCAAAGCAGTACTGCGATATATTTCAGGAGATACAGTGCAAACGGAATAGATTTTTATAATTGGAACACTTTCATAATCTGTATCTGTATCTGTATGGGTACGTTGAATTACCAATACTGGCTTGTGATCAACGGAATGAGAGAGCGCATAAACTTACTTAATCGCGCTTCAGGCTGAATCTAAAGCCTTCCACAGTCCTTGACAGCACTTGATGGTTATCCAGTTCGTTCCACTCTGTGACTGTACGTATGAAGAATGAGTTCTTCCTGATGACGGAATTACATGTAGGTATGTTAAAGGAGCGAGTATGGTTTGAGCTATGAACAACGTTCATAATGGTTATCATTCATGTACTTGGAACACTTGCATATACTTGTTATTATGTATAAAGTTTGCTCGAATTTCCTCTGTCTTAGACTCTCTTAGATGAAGTAATTTACGGACTGATTTCTTGAAGAAACGTCTAATGAGTAATCTCTTCCTCTGGATTTTGAGAATGCATAGGACATTTAATATCTGAAATTCTTGAAAATAAATAATTCCGTTCAGAGTTCCTGAAATCTTCCAATGAAATGTTGGACCACAGAAGCTGTTGTTTTAATAGAGAAAATAAATTATTATTCACAACCTTAAGCCACTGTGTTCGTCATCTTGTATGTATAATATTTCTAAGAGGAATACAGAGGCCTGAGGTTGTGAATAATAAAACATTTTCTCTCATAAAGCGACAGGATCCTGTGTTAAGACATTTGGGAATTTTTATCTGTTCAAATAATAGATACATAATGAGTTTTTATCAGACCAAATAACTTCTTGTCGGAAAATCCAATGCAACCGATACATTTCATGAACTCTCTCCGCTAACAACTTGCCCGTGTAACAGACCTATGATGAGGTAAAACAATTAGTTAACAGTAAATAACGATGTCGTAGGTCTGCTAGTTGGACAAGCTTAACAATTTCATGGGCCTTTTAATTTGTTTCAAACTGCGAAACCTTAGAGAAACCACTTGAGTTGTTGAACAGCGTATGCTGAAATGCGACGCTCCTTCTCGCCTGTTGAAATATGCATAGGCAAGAAGCGTCGCATTTCAGCATATTTACTGAAAATTATTTGTTCAAGTGGCTTCACTGGGTCATGAGGTTTGATACAACATACACTGCTTTTTTGGAAAACAAACTGGCACAATTTCTGCACAACTCACTTGAATTGTTGAATATTGGATCAAAACGATTTTAACTGTACGTTTCATGTATTTGAGATGAAATCAATACTATTCAAAAGCATAATTCATAGATTTTAGTGAATAAAGGCAAAACCGAAAAATCTTTGTTTTTTATGCCCCTGGAATAAAAGATTCGGGAGCATAAAGTTTTTGGCCTGTCCGTCTGTCTGTTTGTCTGTCTGTTTTCCAAAAAACTTTAACATTGGGCATAACTTTTGAATGGAAGCTGGTGATAGAGGTTTCATATTTCACATGTGTATTTACCAAAATTTTTGACCTCATGACCATAACCTTGACGTTTCACGTACTTCTCAGAAACTTTAACATTGGGCATAACTATTGAATGGTTATAGTGATAGGGCTTTCATATTGTACATGTGTATTCCTTGTGACAAGATCTTTCCATTGATACCAATATTACGCTGACCCTGACCTCTCACATACTTAACAGAAAATGGTGTTTATACTAACAAAGATGCCGCCGGGGGCATTCTCGTTTCACAAACACAGGCTTTATAATTTCTGGCATGCTAGCTATCAATAATGAAAGGTTTTGTGTTCAATTTTAAATAAACTTAATTTGTGAAATCATTTCATTGTTTTATTCTTTTTCTGCTGCACATTTATGTGGAATTTTACAATATGATTTTATTTTTGATGTTGCATAATTGAACTATACTAGCTGGGCATATGACGTTGGACCACTTTATCCGTTTTTTTTTCAAATCAGTAAAAAAGTTATTGTTTTGAAATTTTTTTCTTTTTTTTCTTTTTTGTACCTTTAAAGGTTGTCTGAAAAAAAAAAAAACACTTCTCTGCATCCGGCAAAAATCTTTTTAGAAAGGTTGTGGGCTAAAATCCTGGTACTGGCACTATCAGTATTCAATGTCAGTATGTCAGTTAGAGCGTGCATGGGTATCAGGTGAGCGTTGTGCCCCCTGGGGCTCTTGTTTATTTTGATCCTATTTTTCCTAACTTCTTCTTCAAAACCTCCTACTTTTTCATCTCAAAAGACTGAAAAGTAAAAAATTACTTGCTTCACTTGTCATCGACATCAAATTCATAGTTTTTAAAAAAAATTCGGTGTGCACCTGATACATGTATTTAGTTAGAGCCCTAGACCCCCAGGGTCATAGAAAATGGGTGTGGTAATTTTTTTCCCATATAATTGTGCTCTCTACTCTCCTAAAGCTATTAATGATGGAGTTAATTCTTTATGCAATATTATGGATCTGTAGTTTTGTGTCATTGATAGTTCACTTGAGCTAGCATCCCCTGGTCCCTAGGATCTTGGAAAATGGGTGTGACATTCTTTCTTGAAATATTATATCTTGGATATTATGAATTATATGAGTAATATTCTTGTTGCAGTCTAATGAATATGTTGTTTTGTCGTGCTGCTTATAATTTGTTAGAGCACCTGCTCCTTATGGTCTTTGGTTTCAAAAACAAGAAAGGAAATTGATGTTTTAGAAAACAAACAACCAGGAGAGCTACAGTCTCATTAGAGACTTCTGGTTTAATACTACGCTTGCAAGAATCTCGTGTCATGCCTTCATTCAGTGAAACAGATTTTAGTCTGTTTTAGAACCCCAATCAACCCCCTTGTTCTGACAATAAAAAATCATGTATAAACCTTGTTTCCTGCAGAAACTTTCAAAGCAGGTCATGGTTAGTATCCAGACATATTTTTCTTCAAAATCATGTAAAAATTAAAATATTCCTTTTTTTTTTTTACAACAAAAGCAGATCACTTCAGCAACTCTAGTCCCAATCTGAGTTCCAGATAAAACCACAGGCACTTGGATCTAAGCGAAAATGAAATATTGATACCATTCAATAGATCAGGGGCGGATTTCAGGACCTCCGCTGTCGGAATGGGAGGGGGGCGCCCATACACTTTTTAATGATACATTTTGTATTTATTTTCCTATTGTGTTAACATTATAATCATAATGAACTGAACTTCTGTTGCAGGTAACTACAGCTTTTCACAATGAATCCATACCAAGCGGGCCTTGTGCCCATGATGATGCCCCAACCATACATGGTGGCAGTCAGATTACCACCAGGAATGGCAGCACCCCAGAGGGCGGGACAATCTGCAGCTCTGTTGCCAGGAATGCCACTCACTGCAGCTGCTGCTGCAGGAGCATCAAGATTTCCTACTCCTCCTCCAGGAGCAGTACAAGCAAGCGCCCTACAAGCTGCAGCTCTTACGGGAATACCCACAACTCTGTCAAGCAGTATTGCAACAAGCTTAACTGCTCCTCAGGCTCTCACATCAGCACAGCCACAAATGTCCCAGGTTGCTCAGATGCAACACATGAGTCAGATGTTGCAGCTAGATCCCAATGCACTCAAACTGGCATACAGTGCAGATCCTTCAATGGCAGCAGCAGCAGGGTATGTCAGTTCTATGTATACCATTTTTAGCTCACCTCAACGAAGTAGAGGAGGGGCTTATGCTATCGCCCTGTCATCGGCGTCTGCACTACAGGTTAAGCAAAATGGGACAGGTCCATTTCCACCAAGCTGTAAGTCCTACATCTACCAAACTTGCATGGATGATGCATCTAAGGATGCTCACTACAATGCATGGTATGGCGGCTGCATCTGACCCATATTTCATGCTTGAGTGACCAGATAAGGTAAAATAAGACAGGACCATTCCCGCCTTACTATAAATCCTTCATCAACCAAACTTGCATGGATGATGGCCATCTTGCATCTGAGGATGCTATGGTAACTACAATGCATGGTTCAGAAGCTGCATCTGACCCACATTTCATGCTTGATTGAGCAGGTTAGGTAAAATGGGATAGGTCCATTCCCGCCTTACTTGAAGTCCTTCATCAACCAAACTTTCATGGATGATGCATCTGAAGATGCTTACTACAATGCATGGTACGGAGCCTGCATCTGACCCACATTTCACGCTTGAGTGACCAGGTTAGGTAAAATAAGACAGGTCCATTCCCGCCTTTTAAGTCCTAATTCAACCAAACTTGCATGGATGATGCATCTGAGGATGCTTAATGCAATGCATGATACATTTGCTGCATCTGACCCACTTTTCATGCTTGAGCAATCAGATTAAGTAAAATAGGACTGGTCCATTTCTGGCCTATTTTAAGTCTTGGATCAATAAAAAACTTGTGTGGGTGATGCATCTGAGGATGCTTACTGCAATGCATTGTACAGATGCTGCATCTGACCTATATTTCACGCTTGATTATCCAGTTAAGGTAAAACTAGAATCTTCATTTCCAGCCTCTTTAATTTCTTTATCAACCAAACTTGTGTTGGTGATGCATCTGGAAGTACTTTGTGCAATATAGGTACAGATGCTGGTCATGCGACAATGTTGCCCTTAAGGTGAGTGCTGTCATCTCTGATGGCTCTATGTTTGCAGGCTTCTTTGTATCATTTTGTACTTCTATCTGTGCTGTATTTCTGTTTGCAAAAGACTTTACCAGTAAATTTGGCTATATGCGTTTGATTAGTTACTTAGTGAAGAGGCTTTTACACAGGTACACACATACATAATTATTTTTTTTACCTCAAGACCTTGTTGACCTGTAAATTTGCATTACTTTTTAAAAACTTTTCGTAATAAATATATGCATTGTAATACACATTTTGAAATTTTGCTGTTATTGAAATAGTAATATTGCTTCTGTTAACAGCATGCAGTATGGGTTACAAGGTCTTGGCATGGGAGAGATGTTACTTCAACAGCAGCAGCAGGCTGAGATGATTGAAACAAAACCTATATTACTAGATGATTACAACTCAGATCTACATCTTTCTATAGAATCTGATGGGTAAGTCAACTAGAATGCTGTACCTGTTTGATATTTACAACTTAACTACTTTACATGTACATACCTACGGTACTACAAATATCACTATTTGGTAGTGGTTCAAATTAAGGAGGGATTGAACACCAAGATGGCGGCGGCATTAATTGTTTTCTCACTTCCTAGGAAAAGTAGTGTCCTTACTTCCTTAAAATATTTGATACCTTGATTGATATACAAATTTGAGTATCCAGATGAAGTTTGAATAATTTCCGACGTCATTTGACGAAATTACAGCGATTTTCAGAATCGTGGACTTTGGGAGTTTTATCCATGAGCAAACCAGGGCGTCATTTCGATGTTATCGGGAAAAATGGCGTCACAAACTATAGCATTCAAAATGCAATAAAAACATTAATACCAAACGTATTGCATAGCAACTTTGCATGTATAAAATAGAAAGTTCAATTTTTATCATTGTGTATTCGTTGACAAAATTACATAACAGGAAAGTGGATGTCACTTCATCGAAAATGGAAGAATTTGTAAGAAAAAATTGGAAAATATTAAGATTAGTAAAATTTTAATCCCAAATTTGATTTTTTCCATTTATCATGAAATAATCTCTGGACATCCTTGAGCATTCTGTTAGTTTTTGACTAAGATTCATCCACAGGATTCCTAATAATCAACTATCAACTACAGTCAGTTGCCTTGAAATAGCAATATTTTGAGCGACGGTGTCATCTTTTATTCCCAGGGTTTTTTCTAGCCCCTGATGTCAGGGGCCTGGGCCGATGAAATTGGGAATTTTTCAACATTTCAACCTTAATTGGGAAATAAATTTCAATCAACAAAAAGATGTATTCATGCAAATTATCCCTTATCATATCAATTGTCTATATATTTGTGTTTTGAATCCCTCATAGAGTTAAACTAAAACGAAATGTTAAATGTTCTACTTTTACTTTCTTTTCAGTTAAATTATGATACGTGAATTGGAAATGAATTTCTTGTTTTGGAGAAAAGATTGAATTGGTAATTTTTAGGCCTAAAATTGGGAAAAAGTACCACTTTTTTGGGTTGGGAATGGGGCCGAATTTCGGCCCCCTACAGACCCTTAAAAAATCCCTGATTCCACAATCCTGCCTTCGTTTATAACACAAATCAGTTCATCTTTTCCATATGTAAGAGCGATACATTTATGAATATTTTGGAAGTTATATTAAAATTCATTTCCAATAGCTTTATGAGAACCAGAATAACACTTTTGATAATATGACGTCATAAAAAAATTCACGGATATGTTGAAAAACGCATATTTCAAAGTCTCATATAAAATTTTCCTGTGGATAGAATCAAATGTAAGAATGAATAATTTCAGAAATTTTGGGAAAAATTTAATTTGGCTTCAAAGTGTTCAATACCTCCTTAAGTATCACATATTCCTCTGCAATTCCAAATCTCCTCTGCAGTGGATTTATACACGAAACTCCATGAAATATTTCACACAGCAGTCACTTGAACTCACTTCTTCGATAATCATTTTTCATGGAAAAACCTTCCCTGAATTTGCTTATTCTGTTACAGGAGTACAGCAGCGCCTTTGACACAACCCCCTGGATTTTGCTTTGTATGGGCAGGTGCACGGGCTACACATGGTGTGAAGGCAGGAAAGGTTTGTTCATAGTATATAATTTTGATATGTTTACAATAACTAGTGTGTACTTCAAATAGATTTAGATTAACACATGCGTTTTGAGAAGATTATCAATTCCAACCTGGCCTCAAAAATGAAAAATTGAAGATAAGATTTTGTTAAAACATTTAGCATTGAAAATATAAGCTTGGCAAAGAAAATATATCTGTAATAAATGTATATCAGAAAATGACCTAATTCTTAAAAAATCTTCCCTAAAGTGTGACAGAAAACATAAAACAAACTGCATCTGACTCTAACTTTACAGGTTTATTATTCTAACTTTACAGGTGTATTATGAAGTACAAATAGTGGAACATTTACCTACAGACTTTGGAGATGATCATCAGGAGAAAGATCCTCACATTCTACGTGTGGGCTGGTCCATTGATGACTCTTCATTCCAGCTAGGTAAGATTATACATATTATATACATTCTATGTGTGGGCTGGTCCATCGATGACTCTTCGTTCCAGCTAGGTAAGATTATACATATTATATACATTCTACGTGTGGGCTGGTCCATTGATGACTCTTCATTCCAGCCAGGTAAGATTATACATATTACATGTATATACATTCTACGTGTTTGCTGGTCCATTGATGACTCTTCATTCCAGCTAGGTAAGATTATACATATTATATACATTCTACGTGTGGGCTGGTCCAATGATGACTCTTCATGACAGCTAAATAAGATTATACATATAATATGCATTCTACGTGTGGGCTGGTCCATTGATGACTCTTCATTCCAGCTAGGTAAGATTATACATATATACATTCTACGTGTGGGCTGGTCCATTGATGACTCTTCATTCCAGCCAGGTAACATTATACATATTACATGTATATACATTCTACGTGTGGGCAGGTCCATTGATGACTCTTCATTCCAGCTAAGTAAGATTATACATATTATATATATTCTACGTGTGGGCTGGTCCATCGATGACTCTTCGTTCCAGCTAGGTAAGATTATACATATATACATTCTACGTGTGGGCTGGTCCATTGATGACTCTTCATTCCAGCTAGGTAAGATTATACATATTATATACATTCTACGTGTGGGCTGGTCCATCGATGACTCTTCATTCCAGCTAGGTAAGATTATACATATTATATACATTCTACATGTAGGCTGGTCCATTGATGACTCTTCATTCCAGCTAGGTAAGATTATACATATATACATTCTACGTGTGGGCTGGTTCACTGATGACTCTTCATTCCAGCTAGGTAAGATTATACATATTATATACATTCTACATGTGGGCTGGTCCATCGATGACTCTTCGTTCCAGCTAGGTAAGATTATACATATTATATGCATTCTACGTGTGGGCTGGTTCACTGATGACTCTTCATTCTAGCTAGGTAAGACCATATATGTTATACACATTCTATGTGTGGGCTGGTCTTTTTCAATTGAACTATCATTGTACATTATATATGCAATGATGAGGGTCAACCTGTGTCCATCATGAAATGAATGTCAAAATTGTAATGCAATGTAAATTTTCAAATGTACGACGGTTGTTCGAAAAGTTCGTAGACAACCGGAATATTTCAGAAATGCGTGACAGTAATTGTGCAATTTTCCTACCATAAATTCTTGGGGTATATTGTACTTAATGCATAAAATATCAAGGTAATTGAAAAATTATGTCATTTAATTAAATGCTTTTAATTATGTGTCATGACGTTTAGCGGCGCAATACGAAAATCGAGATACCCAAAAATATGTACACGCGCATTATTCCACTATTGTTACTAAATTTGGACGCCGAGAAAGTCAATGTATATTCTAGTTATTTTATGGTATTTAAAAGTTATCATGCAGAAAATTTCGCTTGTTATGATACATTGGTATTTAGATATTACTGTTACAAGAAGCACCATCAATACGTATGCGTGGTAAAAATGACGTCTCCCTGCAATTTTTAAACTACGTGGAATCATGAAAGTTTTATTCAAGCTAATGCCAACTCCACAAAAAATCTGATAGATTTTACATATGTCTATCGAATGAAAGAAAATGATTCGAGCACAAATCAATATGCACACAATTCGCAATGAAGGTGATAATGTGTTGAAAAATAATCAATAGGGGATAGTTTGGATTATCTGAAAGAGCACAATGACCGATCCAAAGGTTCTGAAGTGAAATTCTTGATGTTTCTTTGTGAACAGATAGAATTGGACTTGGGAATGTTTCGAGCGCATGATTGCCTCATTTAATTTGTATGATTTATGTTTGAACCGATTGACATAAATAAACGACTTATATCCAAATATGAGTTCAAATTTAAAGATAGAAAAAAGGAGAAAAACGGTAAGTACTCTGTTATTTGCGTGGTGTCGTTTTGGACGTCATTTACTGCGCCGCTTTCCGAAGTGACTCCTAAAGAAAAAACACCATATTTCTTTCATTATTGACCAATTCCTTTAAATTTTGCACAACAAGAATGTCCAATCTTAAGGAATAAATTGGTATATGAAAAAAATGTTTGACGATCACAATACAAGTTTTATTAAACTTGTCTACGAATTTATCGAACAACCCTCGTACATGTCTTAATACACTTTCTGTGCAAGGTACATGTATGGTCGTATTTTATGATTTGAATTTTATTTCCTTGTGAAATTGTTATATGGAAAGTGTAATTATTTAGATTCTTGAGAAGGAAATGATAATATTATTATGAATATCAACAGTTCATGATTTAAATTTTTGATATTACAGGAGAGGAACCCTTTTCTTATGGATATGGAGGTACTGCCAGATTTTCTCAGAATAACAGATTTACACAGTATGGTGAGAAGTTTGGCCATGGTGACATTATAGGGGCCCTTCTGGACTTAGATAGTAAACCACCAACCATCTCTTACACCAAAAATGGAACATGGCTAGGGATAGCACATTCTTTACATGGTTTTCCTGTCGGCGAAAAAGCTCTTTTTCCTCACATACTGACAAAAAACATTCGGTAATATTAAACATAAATGTTGACATGTAACAATATGTAAATACTAGGGCTGTTGTAATTAACTGAAAAGTCTATTAACTGCGGTTCAAAATCTCATTGGTCGATTCGGTTCGGAATTTCCAGATTTCTATTCGTTTTTTTTTTTTTTTTTTTTTTTATCCCTTGATTATCTCTCAAATAATGAACACTTTGATTGGTCACCTCTGATGACACAACCAATCGTAGGCCACCTTCTTTGGTAGACTTTTGAAGTCTTGGTAATGGCAACCCAGACGTCAAAAAAGAGGTCCCAGGCGATCATTTTGATTGTTTGAAAGTTGGAGGGTGGTCGATAAGACGATTACCATTTGCAGGATTTGCAAAACTGAATTGAAGTATTCAACTTCTTCTACTTTGGCAATGTCAGCACAAATTAAGTGAAAACAAGTGCATGGCATTGTCCCGAAGAGAAGCAGGCTGAGTATGACCTGACCTACTTACATTCAGAAACTCCACAAAATTAAAGAAGTTAGCTAGCGGGCGGCTCAGATTACAAAACAGGTACATGATTGAAAATTTGGTAATCTTATATGATTCATGGAACCTTACCAGTACACTAGTACAACGTTTTCAACTTGCCTCATATTTTGAGTGTATTTGTGAAATTTAATGTAATTTAAAAGCAATTCCAGGGCACTTTATTTGATCACGAAAATTCTAATTCTGTAAGAATTTTGTATCATTTTGATAACAAGATTACTTTGTCACAATAACTGGATTATAACACATCAACACAATAGAGGAAAATACCTAACAAACTGGTAATAATACTTAGAAAATATAATATGCTTTAGATGGAATCGAAAACCGAAGAATGGAGGCTCATAATTCAAACTGAACCAAAATGAAAAAAATTCTGAAATGTTACAGCCCTAGTAAATACATGTAGGTTGTGTAACTGACATTGAAATGATTAAACTTATGCTGTTTAAAATTCATGAAGCTTAGCATTCAATCATTTATTTGTAGGAAATTTATTCTTCAGAAAGAATATATAAAAATGTGCTACAGAAGAAACGGTAGAAACGTTTTGCCAGGTTTCACTTTTCCTGAGACAAAACTATAAAGGTTTTTAAAAACTATTTATCACAGGTTCAAAGCGAATTTTGGACAGGAGGGTCAGTGGTATCCCCCTCCCCCAGGATATAATTACTTAGCACATTCCCCAGAGAAGATCCCTGGAAGACAACCTCCTGCCAAAAAAAGTGATTGTGAGGTAAAGATACTATAATACATGTATATACTGTAAAAACTTTGAAATGATTTGAAAATTGAATTATTTGACTTTAAGATATGAACATCTCTGGAAATTACTTATCCAAACATCTCTTAAAATTACTGATCTGATATACATGTACATTGAAACAAGTCTAAAGTAATTACAAAGGGAATAATTACCTCTGAACAATTTTGAAATACATGTTATTGTGTGCATTTATTTTTGTAGATGATCATGATAATTGGACTCCCAGGTGCAGGTAAAACAACATTTGGAATGAAGATGCAGAAAGATTATCCTGAAAAGCGCTATAACATCATAGGAACAGATACTCTGATAGATAAAATGAAAGTCATGGGTTTACCAAGGAAAAATAACTACCATGGAAGATGGGATGTCCTCATAGATAAGGCAACAAAATGCCTCAATAAATTATTTGAAATAGGTAAAAATTACTTGTATTGTAGAGCATTTAACTTTATTTTAATTTCCAAATTTCGATACTTTTTTTCCTTGAAGAAAATGGTGATAAATTTGTACATGTACATGTAGGTGTCTATTAGCTGTAAAATGTAAATACCCTCTTTGCTTAAAGGCAAATCCAATCAATCTCATTGAATTTAACTTAAGATATTACAATCATACATAAATGTGAAGGCTTATCTGAGGAAAAAAATTATGGCAAGGATGTGCACACGTCTTATATTGACATTTTAGTCATCTGAAGTAATTTGATATCAAAGCAAGGCCAATATGGCAGGTCACACTGTATCCTTTCCTATTTTATGACAGTAAAAATTTGATAGAAAATGATTACAATGATTGCATTGACCATGTTGACGGATATATAATTTTAATGTCACCTGCAACATAATGGTTACATATAAAGATGACTTTTTCTGATGTCCTTCTGCCTGTGTCTGACTAGTAGTCACACTTCCACATAAACTACTATAACTTAATACCATGTACTTCCACCAAGCTTGTAGGAATGGTCAGTTATGAAACTAGGATAAAGGTCATTCTCTGTTACATGTACTTACAACTCACCTGTACTTGCAAAGTTTAGTGTGACATTCACTAAATTACTTTGATGGTTTATATTTTTTAGCTAAATCAAAACACAGAAATTACATTTTGGATCAAACAAATGTATATCCATCAGCAAGACGAAGAAAGATGAAAAATTTCCAAGGATTTTATAGACGAGCCTGTATTCTACAACCTGATGATTCTGAACTACAGAGAAGGTCTGAAAAAAGAACTGTTGAAGATGGTATGTACATTCACCAGTATTATACGTGTATGTTATTTTAAAGTTCAATACTCCAAAACTGACTTTTCATGCAAT
This sequence comes from Pinctada fucata, assembly GCA_028142955.1. NCBI lineage: Eukaryota > Metazoa > Mollusca > Bivalvia > Pterioida > Pteriidae > Pinctada > Pinctada fucata. The sequence goes on along the minus strand of AP027103.1, from coordinate 73,848,982 downwards.
TGATAATATTTGATATGTTCATACTTCGCATTAACTGAACTGATTTTAAGCACTTGAGAGGCATCATAGATTTTTATTTTATTAGAAGAACATGTCACACAATTTCTTTACTTTTCCAGGAAAATATGTACCAGAATCAGCAGTTATAGAAATGAAGGCTAACTTTAAACTACCCGAGGACAATGATCCCTTGTTTGATAGTATAGAATACGTGGAACTAGGCAAAAGAGACGTACAGGTGTTATTAGACAGGTATTACTCATTATAAGCATTATTTTAAAAGTATATTCCATAGGCATTTAAACTAACACATGTATATGTAGTAATCATTATGTCTGTCTGTCCATTTGTCTGTCAACTGAACAAGAAACTAATGTATCAGCCAAATCTACTCCACCATAGGAGATAGGCACAGCTGTATGTTTACTGTGACATATGATTCTCTACAGGTATAATGTAGAAGGTAGGTTCAGATGTGTGTTTACTGTGACATATGATTCTCATAATGTAGAAGGTAGGCTCAGCTGTATGTTTACTGTGACATGATTCTCTACAGGTATAATGTAGAAGGTAGGCTCAGCTGTATGTTTACTGTGACATACTGTGAATTGGTTTTTATTCGTCAGATACCAATTTTCATCAGTGCCTTCCTTGACGAACTTACGCACCGACGAATATGAATACTCCTGACAAAATAAATTGTAGTAGAAAGTAAAAATTGAATCAGTCTCTTGGTAAACTTAAATATAAACCGGGAGCACTTCGGAGGAGGGAGGATTTTCTGAAGCTGAATTTTAAGATTCCGAGATTTCAGACATTGTTAAATAGTGTTATTACGTATACGAGATGCAAATTTCAAATCAATGAACACTGAATACGACCACAAAGTCGCATATAATGTACTTCTTATTACTAAATAATAGGTTTTCACAGCAAGGTAGGTGGTAAACATGTCTCTAATTTTTGTTAACTGATAATTGTTAAACAAACAATGAAAACAAACACATACGGCGGATTTGCCGATTTGACGGCGGATCTAAATGTTTTAAAAAGTTGGCATTTGAACAGACAAATTTACATTTTAGGGACCCTTGGACGACGAATTTTAGTACTGACGAAATTGTCATTTTTAACAAATTGACGAAAATTGATACTGACGAAAATAAAGCAATTTACAGTATGATTCTCTACAGTTATAATGTAGAAGGTCTGCTCAGCTGTATGTTTACTGTGACTTGTGATTCTCTACAGTTATAATGTAGAAGGTCTGCTCAGCTGTATGTTTACTGTGACTTGTGATTCTCTACAGTTATAATGTAGAAGGTCTGCTCAGCTGTATGTTTACTGTGACTTGTGATTCTCTACAGGTATGATGTAGAAGGTCGGCTGTATGTTTACTGTGACATATGATTCTCTACAGTTATAATGTAGAAGGTCTGCTCAGCTGTATGTTTACTATGACTTGTGATTCTCTACAGGTATGATGTAGAAGGTAAGCTCAGCTGTATGTTTACTGTGACATGATTCTCTACAGGTATAATTTAGAAGGTCTGCTCAGCTGTATGTTTACTGTGACATGATTCTCTACAGGTATAATGTAGAAGGTCTGCTCAGCTGTATTTTACTGTGACTTATGATTCTCTACAGGTAAAATGTAGAAGGTCGGCTCACTTGTATGTTAACTTTGACTTGTGATTCTCTACAGGTATAATGTAGAAGGTCTGCTCAGCTGCATGTTTACTGTGACTTGTAGAAGGTCGGCTCACTTGTATGTTAACTTTGACTTGTGATTCTCTACAGGTATAATGTAGAAGGTCTGCTCAGCCGTATGTTTACTTTGATTTATGATTCTCTACAGGTATAATGTAGAAGGTCTGCTCAGCCGTATGTTTACTGTGACATATGATACTCTACAGGTATAATGTAGAAGGTTGGCTCGGCTGTATGTTTACTGTGACTTGAGGTTCTCTACAGGTATAATGTAGAAGGTAGGCTCGTCTGTATGTTTACTTTGACATATGATTCTCTACAGGTATAATGTAGAAGGTTGGCTCAGCTGTATGTTTACTGTGACTTATGATTCTCTACAGGTATAATGTAGAAGGTCTGCTCAGCTGTATGTTTACTGTGACTTATAATTTTCTACAGGTATAATGTAGAAGGTCGGCAGAATCAGGCCCCTGGTCAGGGAAGGTTTGGTCAGCATGGCAAGTCAGGAGGTCCATTCCAGCCGCCTGCTGACCTTAGACAGGTAGGTCAACTTTATATACCTACAGAGGCAATATCACCACACGGGACTCTTGTCTTAAATTCAGTATGCATCATTTACATATTATCAAGTCTACATAAGTTTTATAAACTTAGATAAATTAGATGAAGCAGATTGCATAGAAATACAACTGATTTCCTATGATGTAATAAATATGATATAATATGATATGATATATACATGTATATTAAATGATGTATTAGCAAATCTAGGTCTAGTAAACCTTAAGATAGAAAGATAAAAAGATTACATTGAAATACAAGCGATTTCCTATGATGTAATTAATATTAAGCACTCTTATTGCAATAGAATAATTTTAAGCTTCAGAGCTGCAATATACATTTATTTGATAAAGTTTATGATAAAGCCAAAGTTGATTTAAACAGAATGTAAGCCTAATGTATTATCATTGATAAAGCATCCTTTAAATTTAAATTATGAATTTAATTTGAATTCTTTTTTTTTTTTTTCTTGATAATAGTTTTCTTACAATTTCTTACAATTTTTTTCATCCATATATTTATTTCTCTTTTATAATGAAATGGAGGTACATGTACATATACATACATGTATGCATGTACATGTGCTTACGTGTTTCTATAAATATGCACTTTAAATTTTTACACATATTGATAGAAATAGAAAAAAAAATGAGAAAATCAGTTTTCTTGCTTTAATTAGGGAACTGTGGTGATATTGACCTCTTCATTACATGTTTATAAAGTAAAGACTTATATATATTATTGATTAGTTAGAAACTTATATTTGTTACTTATCAAAGGAAATACCTATTCATAATAATGTATACTTTGAATCAGAGATGTGTTATTTTATTCTATGTGTAAATTTGTTGATAAAGTTGAATTTTGTTGTTCTGTACCTTTCGTATCTGCTATTTGATATAATGATTCATACTGAAGGAAGATAATAACTGTATACCCTTATCAGTAATGGCTCATTCAGCTATACACTCGGCATTATAAAGGTCTTCTTTGTTTAAAGATAAGAAAAACTCCAGACATAAATGTTCTTATAACCAAAGTAGGTTTACATGTTATTCTGCATATTTCGTCTGAAAGATAGAAATTACATCATGAGCAAACACAGTATGGGTGAATCTTGCTCTTCATATCTGATTAATTTATTGTCTCTGTAACCGTCACCTGTTGTTACAGAATTTAAAGTTAAGTTTTGTTTATTTCCTCTTGAATTTTTAAGTCCTCACCTGTGCTATTTAATTTGCATTGATAATATTACTAGAATGATAAGCCCTTTCATAGTTTGTAAAAAAAAAAGAAATCATTAAGGTTGTAGAGTGTTTAAGACGAAGTATTTCTTTAGATTTCCTAAAAGCGACATATTACATATACATCATGTACAGTAGACTCTATGAGGTCTATGTAACTCCTCCGTTTTACACTTCCGCCTTTCAGAATATATGGGCGTATTTAGTGATATTCTCTTTTCTTGTACATTAAGTAAGGTATTGTTTGTAAGACTGCTAACTTCAAGCTTGCCATAACTGGTTGTCGTAATCTCCCTGTGGAGTTATTGTCAATTTTGATTGAAACTGTATCTCTTTAATATATGTAATCTGCATTAGACCCTACTTGCTTCTAAATTACAAGCACCATACACAAAATTTACAAGTTTCAGGATGCACTTGCTTCAATTTAAAGGTTACAGGGGGAAAGCCGAAAGAAAAGCAATCAAATAACCGTTTGTAGCTGTTTGATTTCATCATGAGAGAGCATGATGGGTTTTTTTTTCCGGAACTTTCTGTGGAATATATGACTAACATTATTTCAGTCGCCCAAAAAAGTCTCCAGCTTTGTGTAATAATATACATGTAGTATCAACTTATTTAAACTTGCATGTCAGATAAAGACTTTATTTATATCCATGTAAGAAAATAAATATTATGTCCTTTATTAAAAGTAAGAATTTTGGAAGATATACCTAACTACATGTGTATCTGGATATATGAAAAGAAAAAACCAGCCACATTACAAATGTATCATGATATATCAGACTTTTGACAATTAAACCTCAAATTTACTTCGAAATGTAAATGAAGATTTTTAAATCCCTGTAGAATTTTATGAAGATTTTTAAATAGATCATGAAATATAAAAATTAGTAGATGGATATTGGCAGTGAGCTCAGACCAATACAGAATGGATTGTGATAATAAGTTTGTCCTTAATGAATTTCTCTCTATGTGTTGCATGACAGACTAATTAATGTGTAAATTAATTTGAACAGTTTATACTGTGGAGTGAACAATGGCTTCTTAAGTGTTTCACAATTTCATTGTCTCAGCACAACATTTAGCCTTTTCTGTAGATTTCTACAAAAATAAAACGTGTAGCATCTGAACTATTATCTAACATGTTTGCTTTACCTTCCGAAATTTGTATTTATTAGGTATATACTTTACTTTGGCTTTGAAAGTTTGCCATATTCTCGGTTTATATTTTGGGTTGCTATGAAATTAGACTTCTGTTTTAGGTAGAATTTACAACAAGTTCCACTTGATGTGTATTAATTTAAAGTTATTTGTTCATGGCTGAATAGATTTTATGAAGTCTCTCTTGAATTTTGAATGTTTTAATAAGCATGGGTTTAAGACTAAAGGTTCTTCAGATTTCTTTACACATGATGAAATGATTTTTAAGGGACATACATACATGTATATCGGTAATAATTAGAGCAGAGACAAAAGAATATTTTCATATGTACATAAATAATATAAACACAGTGATTTTATCATTGATTCAAAACTTTATTTGATTAATCGTACTAGTTTCAGTTTTACAACGATCTGCCTTTATATAATGAATAGTCCCTGCATATATTTGATAGATAGTCCTTTAATTATGATATCAATTGTAAGCTATGGCTTTCTACGTACAAACTTTTAACTTACGCATCAGCAATAGGGGGTGATGGTCATGCATGTCCAGAGTAGATAGAGAGCCGTTTATGTTGTTACGTCCAAACTTTATTGTTCATTTTAGCTCTTGGCTATAATTATCTAAATTATACTTCTAAGAAATATTGAAGATTTCATAGAGAAACTAACCAGTCAGAGAACATACTGACATAATCACAATCAAGATCCTTAAGTTATAACTTTCTTATTACCTCATTTTGCGATATACATGTGCATACTATAATATAGACTTATGCAATATGTAAATGTATACTAAAACATTTTAATGTAGGATTGATATTGATTTCCCCTCTCTGCCTATCTCTCTCTTTATACTGTAATCAAACACCTTTTTTTACCAGGTTTGATAGGAGTAAATAGACTATAACCTTAATATTCTAGTTACATACACAATAAACATGTAGTCTGAATGGTCTGTCAAGTTTATTTTTGGCTGAAAATGATGAAGTTTACAAGGACCTATTTTAATGGACTGAAATTGATAAGCTACTGATAACGATCAGGATATATAACATTCTTCTTTCAATTTCTCAATGAGAAAATATGAAATGAACGATTCAATACAAGCAGGTTGAAGAATTTATCCTTTATTCTTATTTTCCTTTTTTCTACATCTAAATTATACAGAAAAAGATTCTAAGAAGAAATGAATAAAGCATTGTGTCTAAGTAGGAAAGCATTATTGACTAATCATACATAGTAGCTGCACATCTGTGTATTTTGGCACTTTCCTGAATTGTGAAAAGTTTTACTAAAGATTTTTAAAATTTCTATGCAATGGAACAAAAACACTTAAAATATTTGCTAATACATATTTCTACTAAATTAGAAAGTTTTAGTTCAGGTTAAGTCATTGAGTCTTTTTGTACAATTATGTGCCATGCCAGTAATGACAGTTTGATGTTTAGAACAAATTTAGAAATGCCAAAAACAAAAATTAAAAATGTCATGAAAATGTCAAAGAAGTCAATAAAATACTGGCATCTGATTGATACTTCAAAACTTCAATGATGTTGTGGAAGTATTTTACGAAAAAAAAAATTGAGTGCAGGGTGCAGCTATTATCTTTGTATTAGAGCTAAATTTGCACTTCATAGATATTTTCCTCTTTCATTCAGGGGGCTTATTCAAACCAGTCAAGTAATGCTTTGTCCCAATACGGGTACGGCGGTCAACCTCAAAGCTATGGTCAACAACAGGGATATGGTGGACAGAGAGATGACCAGAGGTATGACTCAGGTAGGCACCCTGCACCTGCAGGTCAACATGATTCAGAGCCTTTAGAGAAGCGTGCCAGACTAGATCTCAGTGGCAATTCAAGTGCTTTGGACCTACTGAAACAAGAATATGCTGAAGAAGAGCAACCCCAGGCAGCACTTGCCTCACTAGTTCAGCCACAATTACAACAACAAGCTGTTAAAGTAGAACCTGGTTTTGCTGGCATGCAGCATTTTGGTCAGCAGATAATTCTGGATCCTCAGCGAGCTCTAGTTGGACATTCACTATATGGTCAAGCAATTCAAGCTCAGATGACAGCATATGGTAATGCCACACAAGCAGGACTAAGTGCTGCAGCATTTGGACAGGGTGTTTTAGCGCAAAGTGCACAAGGTTTGAGTGCACAAAGTTTGGCAGCTCAAGGTTTGACTGCACAAGGTTTGACTGCACAAGGTTTAGGTGCTTCTGCTCTAATAGGACAGCCACCACCTCCTCCAGCAGATCTGTATGGTGATGTGAAGGCTTTAAGAGGTCATGCGTTGGGTACAACACTGGTTAAACAGGAAATTGGTAACTTACAATATGCTTTCCAAGGCAGCACTGTGGAAGATAAAAAATGGCAGGAGCAACAGCCACAACCAACTGAACAGTATGGTGGGCAGCGGAGGAGTGGAGAAAGCGACAGAGGTAACTCTAAGGAGTCATCATTTCAAGACAATCAGAACAGGAATAGATCCCATGGTTATGATTCTTATAACGAGAGATCAGAAAGACAAAACTCATATGGTCAAAGTAGAGACAGTAATTATGGTAGAAGACAAGATCAATCAAGAGGCTACAGAGACCAGGGAAATGACCGAAGAGGTCAGGATTATGATAAAAGAGAACAAGGTCGAGATGGAAGAGGTCATAGTAGAGGGGATAGTAGAGGGGATAGTAGAGGAGATAGCAGAGGTAATGATAGGGGATATCAAGATAGGAGAGATCAAGGAAGGGATAGGTCTCATAATGACAGTAGATCAAGCAGCCAGTCCTATCGAGGTGGCAGGTTTGATGGTGGTGGTGGAAGTCAGTCTCAGTCAGCTCAAGACTTTGAAGGACCTCCCAGCAGAGGATCTCAAGGCTCTGACTCTGGCGACAAGCCAAAAAGAGAGAGGAGGAGACCAAGCAAGTGGGACACTCCAGATGAATCTAACTCTCCAACACAAGCTGCTGCAGAAAGTGGCGTAAGTCAAGAGGTAATGGCAAAAGTAGCTGCAATTCAACAGAAACTACAACAGCAAGATCCTGATCAGCAACAGCCATCTGAAAATCAAGAAGAGCAGCAGCAATGGAATCAGCCAAGTGAGACACAAGAAGAGAAAAGTGCACCTCAACCTCCAGTATTTGAGCAGAAACCAGACATGGGAAGCATGCCCCCAATGAGAGGAGGCTTTGGTGGAAGACCACCTAGACCTCCAATGGGTGGAAGAGGTGGTCCAGGTCCAGGACAGCGCCCACCATTTAGACCCATGGGTCCAGATCAGCAATTTAGAGGTCCTCCACCTGGAGGCCCTGGTAATCAGCCTCCTCCAAGATTTGGTGGACCTCCACCAGGTGATCCAAGATTTGGTCCAAGAGGGCCTATGGGTCCAGGTGGACCACCTGGTATGGGTTCAGGTGGACCTCCAGGAATGGGACCAGGAGGGCCAGGTATGGGTCCAGGGGGACCCCCAGGAATGGGTCCTGGTGGACCCGGTATGGGTCCAAGAGGGCCAAGAATGGGCCCAGGCGGACCTGGTATGGGGCCAGGGGGACCACCCATGGGAATGGGTCCTGGAGGACGACCTCCAATGAGACCAAGGGGTCCAAATGATCAGGGTGGAATGGGAATGCGAGGAGGAAGACCTCCATTTGGGGGAAGAGGACCGCCTCCTCCATTTGGAGGTAGGGGAATGCCACCAAGAGGACCTAGGGGACCTGGTAGGTGGCCAAGACCAAACTGAAGTCCAGGTCTGTTAATTTGCTGTGTGGTACATAATATTCTAGAACAGAATCGTATGAAATCTATTCTGTCTTTCAGGAACAGATGTTGAATTTCAAATTAATATTACAAATCAAATAATTGATTACAAATAGTGCTCTACTAGTTTTTACTGTGAGAATAGTCCACTTTAGTCTGAAGGTATATGGTTTTGAAATCTATGATGTCATACTCCAGAAATTTAGCATGTGCTTAAAGAAAGAATTTGAATTCAAAGGTTTTTATAGTTTTAATTTTTAATTTCTAATGATAACTTTATTTTCAAAAATGACAAACCAATTTTATAGCATAGCATCTGGAATAAGGATTTATCAAAGACTATCAGAGCTTGGATAATCTTGCTATAATATTTGTCTTAAATCATGCATGGTCAGGTGACAGGTCTGAGTTAATATGTAATTGTCTCATTATTTTGGAGTGTATCATGCACATCATTGTTTTACACTAGTGTTTTAGAAGATTCATAACTTTACAGGTTTGTTGTTTTTATGTGAACATATGAATTATATTCCCGTTGTAGACAATTCAAGGAATCATCTCTTTTCTCATTTCACAATATTTTCAGTGTCGCATAGACTTCAAATGTATTCAATTCATAGAACCGTGAATTATGACACAGAATAAAATGCTTATGTTTATTATTGCATAATTTCTGAAAGTAATGTAACTACTAACCTCTGTGTTTCTCTGACATTCGCAGCAAGGTTTGGAGCAGATTCATCTTTTTTTCAGAAATTATTACTTCAGTAACAAGTTCTTATACAATTATAGTGTTAACATCCATAAAACTTTTCTTCATGGAAAAAGTCACCGTTATATCGTACCTTGTTGTATGTATTGTATAACCTAACATGAGAGATCTATGTATCATCACAACTGAAGCAGCGTTTTACTGTTTTATGTCATTATGTGCAGCTTGTCATGTACTTCAATTAAAAGTGAAAATCTATTGCATTTTATTCCTAGGAATATTTTCCTTGCATGCAGTGTGAGTCTTTCTTTAGTCAGTCTTCAATATTATATATTTGTTTTTGGGAAGAATTCTTCTTTCAGCCTCCTGTTAACAATTTTCATTTTTTTTTTTTTTTTTGGTTTCCTCCAGTAAACTCGAATAAATTACCAGATTCTTGGAATGAGGACTAATCTAATTTATGATTAAATGTATATGGATATAAATGATATTTAGCGTTCTTCAAAATCAAAGATGAAAGCAAAACTACATTTCCCTTTTATTCTTTATGTACTTGATAATTTCTATTATATATTATTTTAACTTCAATATGCAGTGGCCAGTTTGCAAAGCAGTTTTGATTTATAGATTTGCTGTGTTTACCGTATATGTCTGTCTATCCATCCATCTCTCAAGATGACCGATAGATTTCAAAATTACTAATATATGTATGTTACAGGTTGAAGCAAATTTTCAAACTTGGAAATAGAATAAGTATTTGATCATTTCTTCCATGAGATGACCCTTATAAACTTACATTTCATATTTTGGAAAAGTGAAATAATCTGAAAAAATTCTAGTGAGACAGTAGTTGTACTTGTCACATTATGATGTCATCACAAGATTTGCATTTTAAATGTATCCTTTCTTTTTCCTTTTGAAATCTTGCAATCTGATCTTCCATTTTGAATTTCTAGTACTTTATATGAATATAATAATGAAAAAAGAGATCTACATGAAAGTTGCCATTACCTTTAAAAATGATACAAAGAGCATTTATACTGATCCATTTTTTCCATTTATTGGCCAGATTGCAAAGACGATGTCCATTAGTCTGTCTGTCCGTCTGCCGTCAACATTTTGGTTAAAGTTTCTGGTTGAGGCAAAATCTAAGGAACTATATGCAGTAGAAACTTTATATTATACATGAAGCTTGCCCATCACAAGACCTTTCAATTTATGCTGTAACATTTTACCTAGTGACCTTGACCTTGGAATTTGACATAGTTAAAGATTTTGTTAAAGTTCCTGGTTTAAGCAACTATAAGCAGTAGAAACTTTATATTATACATGGAGCTTGCCCATGACAAGACCTTTCAATTAATACCGGTACATTTGACCTAGTGACCTTGACCTTGGACTTTGACCTAGCTAATTTAGATTTTGGTTAAAGTTTCTGATTGAAGCAAAATCTATGGAACTGTATGCAGTAGAAACTTTACATTATACATGTAGGTTGCCTCTGACAAAACCTTACAATTTATGCTGTATTATTTGACCTGTTGACCTTGACCCAGTTAGTGACAAAAACTTACTTTGCAATCCGGCCATACCGTCTTTTGCAGTGTTTTATACTGTGACTTAAATGTAGTAAGTCTTCAAAATATACTGAAGAATAATGTTTAGTAACAATTATATCTTCTCAATTAGGTGATATATTTATTTCAACTTTGTATATTCATTTTTTATGCTACCTGCTATTTAAGGGTGACATGCATAGATATCACTTTGTCTGCCGTCTGTCTGTCTGTTTGGTAGTCACACACACACACACACACATGTATGGCTATATCTTGAAATATTTCAATCAGACTTAGCATAATGATACTCAGAACCTAATGAAAGCCAATGTCAACTGTAAGTTCAAGGTCATATATATTTAGGATTAAGCATGCAACAGGTGATGTAGATACACGGTCTGGTCTTTATGAAAGATTATAACATTAAATAGCTTAAAATTGAGTATATGAAGGAAAACACAGCTAGTGCCACAGAAGAAGAGAGATATTCCAGAAAGTATACTTTGTAGTTATACATTACCAATATTAGAAGTCTTCTTTTGCGTATATTTTGTATGCTTTGCTTCCATTTCCTCATCAAACATACGTACCATAGACTTGATGGTTGAAGATGCCTTACATAAGATACTGAAAAAAAGAAAAAGTAAAGCATGTTTGGCAGTGCTTGTAGCAAGTTACTAGCAACTGCTCAGAATATAGTTCACTTCAGTCAAATTACGTTTTTACAATTTGTAGTCCTGTTCTAATACAAATGCTCAACTACATATGGGAAAGTATATATTAATTTTTTTTTGTCATAAGTACAATGTAGTAGCAGAATTCTCTTAATATCAGATATAACAGGAGATAGTAGAATTTTAAATGTGTCTTTCTACTACTTGAAAAAAAACTCCAATTTTTTTGCTTATCAACATATTCTCATGGTAACCAATCTTATTTACAAAAATAAATTGTATATAGATGCAATGTAGATTATAAAATGATTAATCTTCAACTGATTTTCTGACGGTGTTCAGATGATTAAGAGGTGACTTACAAAGTACTTTTAAATGTACTGTCAGTTTCAAAACAAACATAATTTTCAAAGAAACTACGAGCAAATCAAATTTTCACTCACTTTTCTGGAACTTAAAAATAGATTAGAAGAAATTAATGATTCACTTGTATTGGTATGAAATCAATGATGATTATGAGTCTATTTGTTAAGGACTTTTTTTATCAAATTTTATTGCTTAAGGAACACACATGATATACAAAAGTGTTTCGCTTTAGAATTTTCTTAATGACTGTTCCATCAACTCATCTTTAAAGCTTTATATTAAGAATAGACAAATTATCATTTTACACATGGTTGTCAATATACAGCCACTGAGACTTGATTAAATCCTTTTGTAATTTTCATTCATCAATCATCATATATTTGATCTTGAAGTAGATCCAGAGGGAGAAATGATATGCTCACTCATATACTTTGGATATATGTACTGTACTTGTATTTTATATATCATGTCTTAGTATAATGTCTTCATAAACACATCATTTAGGACATCTTAGAAAAAAGTTACCTTGTTCAACATGAAGCTAATTAAAATGGATAGGAATTCATGAGAATTTAAGCAGATTTAGATGGTTTTGATTGTGACTATCTTTTTTTAACAGTCTGATTTTAAAGGAGGAATATTACTCATGAACAGTTGTTTTGAAGTTAAGCAAAATAATTATTTATTATATATAGTATTACATATTTTATTATGATATTTTGCATGGTAATTATTCATAAGAAAGTTTTATGTGTGACTCATTTGGGAGAACCAAAGTTTGTGTACCCGGAAGGATTAAATCCTCATTATGCATGCTGTAGTATTATCTACTGTACAATCTAACACATGGGAGTGCCAATTTTCTGTTCCAGTTTAGCTACTTGACAGCATTTTAATAACTTCATGTTTTGCTACTCACTTTACATGTATAAGAGTAACATTTAGTACAGTAGAAATCCTGGTACGTGCATATTTAAAAATGAATTTAATATTATAGCATTGAGTCGTCCATCTGCTCTTGTACCGTTCTGACACAGATCACAATTATAAAGAGGCCCGACATTTGTCAAGGTCGTTCACATCTTATAAATAAAATCTTGTGTGTAAAGTAGCCTATAAAACTTGAAACAAATATCATCACAAAAGACTGAATTTGTAGGTCAAGGTCACAAATGGGCATATTGCTGAAACTTGGCATATGACGTGATATCAAGTGGCGTAAGATCCAGTTCAAGTTTTGGAAAAATTTACGTATTTTTAGCAGAGTAATGGCTCTTGAACATAGAAATTTTCACAAATTTTACAGTTTTCAGGACCTTTTTAAGCCATTATTACCTTGCTTCGGTCAACCATGCGCAGTACGAGATCATAATCAGTTTGAGCCTATTTCTTATTAGAACAGTGAAACTTTGTAAGTTTGTCATGATATGCATATTTATTTCGAACTTAATTTTTGTAATATTGATGGTGACAAAACAGGTAAGTCAAGGTCCGGCATAAGGATCTCTGAGCTCAATAGGAATCACGGATTCTGTCTGTACCCTTGTCAACATTGGTGCGTAAACAAGATAATAACAACGATGAGAAGGGCGAAAGCATGCTTTAAATTTTATGAAAACATTGCCAAAAATGTTACCAATGAGTTGAGGATATGCAATATTGAATATAGAGGTAAAGGTCATGACGTTGATGATTGAAAAATGGTTTCTGGGTTATAACGGAGTGTGTATTGCACATATCGACTTGCTAGAAATCTTCGACATGAGTCTAGAATGTACCCTCTTGATTTTGGGCTTCAAATGTCAAGGTTGAAGTTCATAGGAATTCGATAATTGAAAACGGTTTCCGGGATTTTAGCGGATTGTGTAATGCAATGATCGTCGTGAAATTTGCCAGAAAATATCCCGAAATGTATCAAGGATGTACCCTATTGATTTTGGATCCAAGGGTCAATATCATGACTTGAGTGGTTAAATTGTATCATAAAATTTCGCGTGTTTTGGATCAAAGACTGAAAATTTGTCCATGTGTTTAAGTATAGACGGGCGTAATTCTCGGATGGAAATTTTGCAACCTGGAAAATTGCGTCTGGGATGCACCTTATCGGGTAAGCTTGTTTTTTACTTTGACCCCGTTACAATGTAACCGCTGGAGAGAAAAAATACGAAACTAAACCAGATAGGAAATACTCGAGGTCTTCCAAGATTGTGTTTTTCGACCCGTTCAGTTGGCTGCAGATTTGTTTAGCTGATACAACTCTATAGATGATGATCAAACTATATCAAGCCTATATAGGTAGCTTTGATTATGCTTAAGCATTTTTCGTATATTAATGAATCATTTGACTTAGGGTGAGCGATAGTGGCGCCATATGGACTCATTTTAGGTTTTTATACGCCCGTCTTTAGACGGGACGTAATGTGGAACATCGATATCCGTCCGTCCGACCCTTGTAAATAAGATTGAGCCCAAACCAGTTGAGCTATGAGTTCAAATTCACCATGTAAGGGTTGAGTACAATGAAACAAAGAACCATATGGATTTTCAAGGTCATGGTCATGGACTAAAATAGATGTTTTGGTGAAAATATTTTTAAAATTCATTAAAAAATTTTTTTTGGTCAAAATGATTTGAAACTTCATAAGAATATTCCTTCACATATGTAGTGGGTCATTATATCTCAAGTCAGAAAATGGAAAAAAATATGCGTAAAGGGGAAGGGGGGTTCAATACCTATATATATGTATGCTTGTTCCTTGTAAACAAGATCGAACCAAAACTAGTAGAGGTAGGAACTTTTAATTTACCATGTTGATTGAGTATATAAGACAACCCTATTGATTTTAATGTCAAGGTCATTTTGGGCTTTTCATGACATAATTCTCGTTAAGAATATAGGAGAGGGAATGCCAACTTTTGAATTTCAGGATAACCTATTTATAATCACAGTGTTATGACACTTGGATTTCTTCAAGGAAACTTTTAAAGTACCGACGGGCGTATCTTGCTGCGTTAGCGTAGGCTTTTTAGCAACTCGGACCCCTATTGATTTTTGGGTCAAAGGTCAAGGTCGTATGAATTTTTATCTTCTCGACGGATTGAAGTTTCTGCTTTTCGTCAAACAAGATGGCTGTCAATGTACGCGTTTGGCTCAACTACGAGGGCTGATTGATATGTTGTGATCCTAGTATTGAAGGACATTTTGCATTATTTTTCTACATTTGCCACCGATGTTTTAGGGCCTCAATTCCCGCTTTTAAATAACTGCTTATCTTGACTGTTCAGAAAGACATCCACTGCAAGTATGACGTCACCATCGGACTGACAGTTGGTGCCAGAAATAGCTGCTTTCAGTTTGGGAATAGATGAAAGTCTGATCGAGCAAGATCAGGTGAATTAGGCGGATGTTCAATCAAATTAAAGCCACTATCATAAATAGCAGTGACAGACATGTGAACAGGAGCATTGTCCTGATGGAACAACACACCTTTAAGCCAACTTCACACTTCCACGGATTGAGCCACGACTCCAAAAAAGATCTATCCGTGGCGAGTCGGGACGCAAAATGTTCGATGAACCTACGACACCAGTACGGATTGCCGCGGATTGGTACGAATCAAGTACGGATAGCTAAGGATTACTACGGATATCGTCCCGACATTGCTACGACACACATACGGATATATTACGGATTGCTACGACACGCGTACGGATTGCTAAGGATTATCAGACTCGAGTACGGATAGCCAAGATTCACACAAGGATAGCTACGACTTCAGTACGGATTGGTAGGACTGGCTTGGATTTCCTATGTATTTTAAAACACTGATTATTTCCCGAAATACCCAATATTTTCAAGTTGAGATAGTCTCAATTGTTTTATAGCAGTATTGAGGTTTTATACATGCCTTTATATCATTACCTGAAATTGAATAGTTGAAGTATTAAATCATATATTGACCGAAAAACGCACAGAATACAGATATATTTTAAGTTTATATCGGACACAATCTGTAGCAATCCGTAGTCGAGTCGTAGCAATCCGTAGGAGAGTCGTAGAAATCCCTAGGGGAGTTGTAGCAATCCGTTGAAGAGTCGTAGCTATCCGTACGAGAGTCGTATGAATACTTTTATCACAAAAATGGCCCCGGATTGTTACGATTCCCCTACGGATAGCTACGACTCCACTACGGGTTTCTAAGACTCTCCTACGACTCCACTACGACAAATTTATCCGTAGCGGAGACGTAGAAAATTTTGAGCATGTTCCAAAAAATTTCTGTCTTATCCCGGATAGCTACGGATTGCCAAGGATAGCTACGACTAGTTCCGGATCGAGCTACGGATGTGATTTTTTTTCTCGATCCGTAGAGCTCTATCCGTGGGCCGATCCGTGAAAGTGTGAAGGGGGCTTTCCGCAGCGCTTAAAGTTTGATATTTTCCCGTAACTGTGTCGGAAGTGAAGCATAGTATGTGCCATTGATTGTTTGTCCTTTTTGGAGATAACCTATCAGCAGCCATAAATTTCATAGCTGAAGGAACAGTCTTTGACCGGGGTGAGCCAGGTTGCTTCCACTGTTTCGACTGTTGTTTGACCTCTGATGAGGGACCCATGGTTCGTCCATAGTGACAAGTTGACATGATCTCCCTTCAAAAGGTTAGCAAGCGATAAAGTGAGCCTGTTGTACTTCTGATCAACTGTCAGAAGTCTTGGTACCCGAAATCATTCTCATTTCAAGATCTTCAGTCAGAGTGGAATGTACTCTTTCTTGTGAAATGCCAACTGTACTGGCTATATAACTTCCTGTAACTCGTCTGTCAATCATAACAATATCACGTTACTTTATTGATCATTTCTTGAGTTGCAACAGTGACAGGGCGGGGGTCATCCTCAAGGCGCTGTCTGCCGCGCTTTTAAAAATTCCGCCACCAACCTTTTCACTGTAGCGTATGAAGGGACATCTTTCATCATGGATATCCTTATGTTTGTACATATACTGGATCATTGCCCTTTCACAGATTAAATGTCCATTTTGCAAAAGCAACTTGTATTGTCCTAGGATTCATGATCTTATATAGTCGGAGAATAACAGGACTTAAAAGAACATTCCTGCGTATCTCCTTCAATACGAGGCTCACAACAATCAGACCTCGTACTGTAATAAAGAATAGTGAGCTTAGGAATATAAGCCACTTGAACTGCCTCCACGGCAGGTTAGCTTTATTGTGAATGCGGTTAAGTGCTCTTGACTTTAGACCCCTTCTTCGGGCTCCCCCGTTGCTTCACGTTACAGCGTGGTGGCAGTAAAGTGGCTTTGGGGTCCGCGGCAGGCCCTCTGGGTGAGTCATTAGTGACTCAATGGTTCATGTGGCCAAATTTCGGACTGGTGGACTGTCGTCCACATTGGGTTGAAAGGATACCGCCAGCAGAAATAGCAGCTGAAACATACTGTGAGAGGAAAGCCGTGGATATCCCAAGGAGAACTCCCGCAAATGAGTAAGCTTCGGGGACGAAACTTCCCCGTGAAGGGGGAAGTGTAACGAATAGTGAGCTTAGGAATATAAGCCACTTGAACTGCCTCCACGGCAGGCTAGCTTTATTGGGAATGCGGTTAAGTGCGCTTGACTTCAGACCCCTTCTTCGGGTTCCCCCGTCGCTTCACGTTACGGAATTTCCGACTTCTCTGAATACAAAGATTTCGATGCCATCTGTCGTACTAGATGGCCGCGAAGGAATCTGAATGACCTCATTTTTAGCTGAGTTGCAAAATTCTGCTTTTAATTTGATGTGAGATGGGCGGGTGTGCGGGCGTCAACAATTGGTTTCCGGACTAAATATTATTAAAATATGATAAGTGCTAGTGCAATGGAACTTCATACACTTACTCATCATGAGTCAAGGATGACTCCTATTGATTTTGGGGTCCAAAGGTCAAGGTCATAGGACTCTGATGATTGAAAATGGTTTCCGGACCATATAAGAGCGTGCATTGCATCTGTCATCATGAAACTTGTCAGAAATGCCGTTTCCAATGAGTCTAGGATGACCCCTATTGATTTTGGGGTCCAAAGGTCATAGGGCTCTGATGGCTGAAAATGGTATCTGGGTCTTATTTGAGCGTGAATTGCACCTATTATAATGAAACTTGCCAGAAATTTTCCCCATGAATCGAGGATGACCCCTATTGATTTTAGAGTCAAAGGATATAACATACCATAGTAACTATACACAATTCATGTAAGTCTGCAGATTAATACTTTCATTCCAGTTTTGCAACTCGGCAATTTGCATCTCTACTTTACCTCTGGAAACCACTGCACAGAATAAAATTAACTACATGTACATACATGTATATTCGTGGGGTTTTTTTTTTACCAATTACGTCAAACAAGATCTTATTGGCTGATGTATTTTGACTTCTTCTCTTCAACCGCTGCACATGTGAGCGATAAAGATTTTTGGCCTCTTGTTTCCTATTGATCCATGACTTTGGATCTCTGGCTTTTTAGCGAGCCGTGACGAATATACAAGTAGGTTTCCTGTCTGTCGGAACATGTTTGTCCGGGCCATAATTTTTCACTGCCTGCACTGATCTGAATAATACTTCACAAAATTTTGGCAAGGACCCATGGTTTTGTCATGACTGATCAAATGTCAAGGTCACAGTACATACAGGTTGAAAAATCCTGTTTGGGACATACTTTTGTGCTGTCTGCATGGATTTAATATTAAATAATAATTCACAGAATTGTTGTCCAGGACCCAAGGATGTGTCATAACCTTGATCAAAGGTCATAGTCTCTGCTCTCCTTGGACACCCTCACGCCAACATCTGAGCCAACGTGAGACGTTAGTATAAGTTGTGTAACTTGTTTGTTAAACGTTGTAAATTAAAGGTCACAGTACACACGGATTGAAAAATCTTGTCCGCGCTATAATTTTTTACTGCCTGTATCGTATAGATCTTAATAATACATCACAACCCAAGAATGAGTCATGATATTGATCAAAGATCAAGGTCGTTATCTTCACCAGACCATTATTTATCTGAATATAATATTTCACAGAATTGTTGGCTATGACAAAAGGATATGTCGCGACCTTGATTAAAGGCAAAAGGTCAAGGTCATAGTATATGTGGGCGGAAAAATTTTGTCCTGGCCATTGTTTTTTCTGCTTGCATGGATTTGAATAATACTTTACATAGTCGTTGGTCAGGACCAAGATTTCAGTACATAAGGGTTGAATAATTATTTTGATTTTTATTTTATGGTCAAGTTTCTCTTCACAGGCTCATCGCAAAGTTAGATTTACTGTGATTGCTCCTTCAGCATAGTATGATATGGGTTGTGTGTTGCTTCAGCGATGCTAACGGTGTGCATGACTGTCTACTTTGGGTTTCTCATTAGGGTCATTACTTTGACCCATGCTCAAAGATCAAGGTCACTGTGCACTCGATTAGTAATTAAGATTTCCAGATATATTCAGTTTTAGATAGAGTTGCAGGGCTTGGATTTTTACCGATAGGGGACCTACATGTACATGTATATCATTTGCCGATCAAAGATTTGTTGAAAATAATTTCCTCATCATAATTGGGCGTGTATTGCACCTATCGACATGGAACCTGCTAGGATTGTTTCACATGAGTAAAGGATGCCCCTATTGATTTTGGGGTAAAATGAATGGTCAGAACTTTGATCAATGAAAATGGTTTCCTGGTCATAACTGAGTGTATTGCACTCTTGCCAGAAATGTCCCCATTTAGGGTCCAAAGATAAAGATCATGTAGGACTTTTGTTTATTGAAAATTGTTTCCATAAGGTCATAGGACTCTGATGAGTTTGTATTGCTCATATCAACCCGATACTTTCCAGGAATATCCCCATCTGTCAAGGATACCCCTATTGATTTTTAGGTCAAAAGTACAAGGTCATATATGTAGAACTTTGGATACCCCTATTCATTTTGGGGTCCAAAGATTAAGTTCATCTTCGATAATTGAAAATGGTTTCCTGATCATAACTAAGTGCGTATTGCACCTAACAAAATGGAAGTTTCCATGTAGGGATATTCACCATGAGTCAAGGATGTCCTTGTTGATTTTGGATTCATGGGGTAAAATGAAAACGGTTTCAGTTCGTAACTGAATGTGTATTACACCTGTCGACATGAAACGTGACGGAAATGTTCCCATTGAATCAAGAAAGTAATCTTAAAGTAATTAATATTGAAGTCAGAGGTCAAGTTCACAGGACTTTGAAAATGGTTTCAAGGTCATAACAGAGTGTGTATTGTATCTACTGAAATGTTCCTTCATGTTTCAAGAATTAATAAGCTCTATTGTTTCTGGAAATGAGATCCGATTGAGTGAGTAATGCACCAATCGTCATGATACTTGCCGAAGTGTTCCCCATGAGTCAATGATGTTCTTAAGTTATTCTGAGGTCCACATATTCAAGGTCACAATTAAAGACTTTGGTGATCAAAAATGGTTTCCCCATCACAACGAAATGTTTGATGCACCATGATCATCATGAAACTTACCAGAAATGTTCCCTATGAGTGAAGGATGTGCCCTGCTGAGTTTGGGGTCAAAAGGCTAAATACCAAAATCATAGGACTTTGATAATTGAAGTAGGTTTTCAAATCCTAATCAAATGTTTTTGACGAAGTAGGAATACGCCTTAAAATAAGCTAGCAAGATATTCTCGGGTGCAAGTAGTGGAACTCGGCTCATTGCATCTGTGTTTCACCCTCAAGCTCAAGTGAGCCATTGTCATAGCGCACCGTCCGTATGTCGTCCGGCGTAAACTTTTAACATTTTCGAATTTTCCTCTGCAACCGCTGCACATAATTTCACGAAACTTTAAAGGAAGTAATTACTCAAGGTCCTCTACCAAGTTTGTGTTTTCCATGCCGATCGGTCAACAAATATGGCCGCCGAGGGCTCTGATTTACTGTCACTTTTTTTACTTCTCCTTTGGAACTGCAATACAGAATTGCAAGAAACCTACAGGAAGCAAGCTCTAAAGGTCTTCTACCAAGTTTGTGTTTTTCATGCCAATCAGTAAAGAAATATGGCCGTCCAAGGCTCTGATAGGCTGACGCAATTTCGACTTTTCTCCTCTGGAACCGCTACACAGCATTTCATGAAACCTTGCATGAAGCAAGTACTCTTTGTCCTCTTCCATGTTTGTGTATGGCTGCCAAAGACTCTTTTGGCTGATGCATTTTCAATTTCTCTGCGATTGCTGCATAGAATTTCAGGAAACCTTACAGGAAGTACTCAATTGTCCACTATCATTCTAAATTCAAGTGAGCTATTTTTAGTTCTACTGGTCTCAGACCAGTCGAGCTTAAGCGATACCCCGTCGTCCGGCGTCCGTCCGTCCGTCCGTAAACAATTCTTGTGCTCGCAACTCCTCTGAAACCATTGGTGATAGAAAGTTAATTCTTTTTGCATCCTACTTGGTATGTGGTCTAGTTGTGCACCTGACATTTGGTTTTAGCCCCTGACCCCCAGGGTCTTAGAAATGGGCGTGGTTATGAAATTCTATGTCATCTTGTGCTCGCAACTCCTCTGACACTATAAATGATGGAGACTTAAATCTTTTTGCAATATGATGGGTCTGTGGTCTAGTTGTGCACCTGATATTTTGTTTATGCCCCTGACCCCCAGGGTCTCAGAAAATGGGTGTGGTCATTTTTTCCTATATAACTCTATGTAATCTTGTGCTCGCAACTCCTCTGACACTATAAATGATGGAGACCTAATTCTTTTTGCAATATGATGGGTCTGTGGTCTAGTTGTGCATCTGATATTTTGTTTGAGCCCCTGACCCCCAGGGTCGTAGAAATGGGTGTGGTCATTTTTCCTATATAACTCTATGTAATCTTGTGCTTGCAACTCCTCTGACACTATAAATGATGGAGACTTAATTCTTTTTGCAATATGATGTATCTGTGGTCTAGTTGTGCATCTGATATTTTGTTTGAGCCCCTGACCCCCAGGGTCTAAGAAAATGGGTGTGGTCATTTTTTCCTATATAACTCCATGTAATCTTGTGCTTGCAACTCCTCTGACACTATAAATGATGGAGACCTAATTCTTTTTGCAATATGATGGGTCTGTGGTCTAGTTGTGCACCTGATATTTTGTTTGAGCCCCTGACCCCCAGGGTCTTAGAAAATGGGTGTGGTCATTTTTTCCTTTATAACTTTATGTAATCTTGTGCTCGCAACTCCTCTGACACTAAAAATGATGGAGACCCAATTCTTTTTGCAATATGATGGGTCTCTGGTCTAGTTGTGCATCTGATATTTTGTTTGAGCCCCTGACCCCCAGGGTCTTAGAAATGGGTGTGGTCATTTTTAGCTCGCCGGGACGAATGTCCGGAGAGCTATTGTCATACCCCCGGTGTCGGCGTCTGCGTTGGCGTTGGCGTCTGCGTCGGCGTGCGCGTGCACAAAAACTTTAACCTTGCTTATAACTTTTAAACCAGTTTTATACAGATTGGGCTTTCATATTTCACATGTGCATTCCTTGTGACAAGACCTTTCCATGGATACCAAAATTTTTGACCTTGTGACCTTGACCTTGGAGATTGACCTACTTTTGAAAAACTTTAACCTTGGCCATATTTTTTGAATGGTAAGTGATAGGGCTTTGATATTTCACATGTGTATTCCTTGTGACAAGACGTTTCCATGGATACCAAATTTTTGACCTTGACCTTGGAGATTGACCTACTTTTGAAAAACTTTAACCTTGGCCATATTTTTTGAATGGTAAGTGATAGGGCTTTGATATTTCACATGTGTATTCCTTGTGACAAGACGTTTCCATGGATACCAAAATTTTTGACCTTGTGACCTTGACCTTGGAGATGATTGACCAACTTTTGAAAAACTTTAATCTTGGCCATATTTTTATGCCCCCGGAATCAAAGATACGGGGGCATGTAGTTTTTGGCCTGTCCGTCTGTTTGTCTGTTTATCTGTTTGTCTGTCTGTCTGTTTGTCCGAAAAACATTAACATTGGACATAACTTTTGAATGGGAAGTGATAGGGCTTTCATATTTCACATGTGTATTCCTTGTGACAAGACCTTTCCATTGATACCAAAATTTTTGACCTCGTGACCTTGACCTTGACCTTTGACCTACTTTTCAAAAACTTTAACATTGGGCATAACTTTTGAATGGGAAGTGATAGGGCTTTCATATTTCACATGTGTATTCCTTGTGACAAGACCTTTCCATTGATACCAAAATTTTTGACCACGTGACCTTGACCTTGACCTTTGACCTACTTTTAAAAAACTTTAACATTGGGCATAACTTTTGAATGGGAAGTGATAGGGCTTTCATATTTCACATGTGTATTCCTTGTGACAAGACCTTTCCATTGATACCAAAATTTTTGACCACGTGACCTTGACCTTGACCTTTGACCTACTTTTCAAAAACTTTAACATTGGGCATAACTTTTGAATGGGAAGTGATAGGGCTTTCATATTTCATATGTGTATTCCTTGTGACAAGACCTTTCCATTGATACCAAAATTTTTGACCTCGTGACCTTGACCTTGACCTTTGACCAACTTTTCAAAAACTTTAACATTGGGCATAACTTTTGAATGAGAAGTGATAGGGCTTTCATATTTCATATGTGTATTCCTTGTGACAAGACCTTTCCATTGATACCAAAATTTTTGACCTCGTGACCTTTGACCTTTTAACCCAGTGACCTCACATACATGTACTTAACAGAAAATAGTGTTCATACTAACAAAGATGCCACCGGGGGCATTCGTGTTTCACAAACACAGGCTTTATTTGATTGGTAAGTGGTAGGGCTTTGATATTTCACATGTGTATTCCTTGTGACAAGACGTTTCCATGGATACCAAAATTTTTGACCTTGTGACCTTGACCTTGGAGATGATTGACCTACTTTTGAAAAACTTTAACCTTGGCCATATTTTTTGATTGGTAAGTGATAGGGCTTTGATATTTCACATGTGCATTCCTTGTGACAAGACGTTTCCATGGATACCAAAATTTTTGACCTTGTGACCTTGACCTTGGAGATGATTGACCTACTTTTGAAAAACTTTAACCTTGGCCATATTTTTTGATTGGTAAGTGATAGGGCTTTGATATTTCACATGTGCATTCCTTGTGATAAGACCTTTTTTATTGTTGTTGTTGCAATTTACATATGGTTGCCACCGGCGAGCTATGTTGTCATTCTGACAAGTCTGGTTTCCTATATAACTATGTAATCTTGTGCTCGCAACTCCTCTGACACTATAAATGATGGAGACCTAATTCTTTTTGCAATATGATGGGTCTGTGGTCTAGTTGTGCATCTGATATTTTGTTTGAGCCCCTGACCCCCAGGGTCTTAGAAAATGGGTGTGGTCATTTTGTCCTATATAACTTTATGTAATCTTTTGCTCGCAACTCCTCTGACACTATAAATGATGGAGACCTAATTCTTTTTGCAATATGATGGGTCTATGGTCTAGTTGTGCACCTGATATTTTGTTTGAGCCCCTGACCCCAAGGGTCTTAGAAAATGGGTGTGGTAATTTTTTCCGATATAGTTGTGCTCTCTACTCTCTTCTAAAGCTATTAATGATGGAGACTTCATTCTTTATGCTATCCTATGGATCTGTAGTCTTGTTGTGTCATTGATAGTTCATTTGAGCTAGCAGCACCTTGCCCCCAGGATCTTGGAAAATGGGTGTGGCATTCTTTTAAATACTATATCTTGGATATTATGAATTATATGAGTGAATATTCTACTTGCTGTCTAATGGATATGTTGTTTTGTCATGCCACTTATAATTTGTTAGCAGGCCCTATAGTCTTTGGCTTAAAAAAAAGACAGGAAATTGATTTATTAGAAAAAAAAAACAACCAGGAGAGCTACAGTCTCGTCAGAGACTTCTGGTTATAGCGCGCCGTCCGGCGTCTGTCGTCTGTCCGTCGTAAACTTTAAATTGGGGGTTGGGGCCACAATTCTAATCGTATTGCTAACATTCTTATGCGTCTAGCTTAGATTACAATTCCTTCCTTCTTCTATGTACATATTGCTAGAAAACGATGCATAGAAAATGAATGTAAATGAACTACTAATAGAAGTGAATAAATAGGAATTGCAAGATCAATTTAACAATATACATAGAAGAAGGAAGTAAGCAAGATGAATTGTAATAGAGGCAAGACTAATAAGAATGTTAACAAGACGAATATAATTGAGACCCCAATCCCAATTCAAAGCTGAGGGCTCTGATTGGCTGACGCATTTTCGACTTCTCTGCAACCGCTGCACAGAATTTCACGAAACTTCGCAGGAATCAAGTAATCAAGGTCCTCTATCAAGTTGTGGTTTTCGTGCCGGTCAGTCAACAAATATGGACACCGATGACCTGATTAGCTGACGCATTTTCGACTTCTGCTTTGCAACCGTTGCACAGAATTTCACGAAACTTTACAGGAAGCAAGTACTCAAAAGGTCCTCTACCAAGTTTGTGATTTTCGTGTCAATCTGTCAACGAATATGGCCGCCGTGGGCTCTGATTGGCTGGCGCATTTTCGACTTCTCTGCAACCTCTCCACATCTCCGAAACTGATGCACTGAATGCATCTACCTTTCCATTGAACATACTAAGAAAGCATCGTATGCAATTAGCCGAGCATACTAGAGGGCAACCGCGGCATTTATTACAGAAATATAATTATGTTACATGACATGTAAACATATATGATTTAATGACAACTCAAAATTATATGTAATATCATTAAACATTTCTTTCCATGCTAAGATGCATCGTTTTTATCTATTTCATCTGATATTGACTTTATTATAAATGAAGGTAAAATCCCAAACACAATGTAACTCTAAAATGGATATACATAACCGCCAAGGAAAAACCATAGATAAAAATTTCAAAATTCACTATAGAAACCTGTGTTTGTAGCCGTCTAGCGTTAAATTTTATCATATCCAAAATCGCTAGACATCATGTTACGGCACCAGTTACTGAACGCGACAAACCTCGCCCTGTGTTAAAACGATTACTTCAAAGTACCCAAACTAGTAATAAACAAAAGTGGTGAAAGTTTCAAAGATTTTTCCCCGTTCCTGTTCATAAATATCGTGAATTTGAAACTAGACTTGTGTATCAGGCGGTTCGGCTTAGAATGAGCCACATGCACAGCACTTCATACCGCGAAAATGACCACTCATTTTCATTGGACAATCTCATCCAATCAAATACCAGCACATTGTCAATCGAACACTCTACATCCTTAGTACAGTACGTTCCAAAAAGACATAATTTTACCGCTAATCTTCCGAAACGCGTAAAAATATAATTCTCAAAATCTTACAGGAAGCAAGTACAATATGTTCTCAATTTCCTAACACTTACAAGAAAACAAATGCCTAGAGGAAGTACCATCCATCGTTTCATGAAAATTTACATCTTGTTCGAAGTCAATTTACATGTAGTATTAGAAAGACCTTAAGTCACAATATCAGGAGATTGTACATATTTAAAGCCATGGTCACAACCCGCCGTGCGAATTTTTCTGACGTGCGTGTATGGAGAGGCTACGTGCGCTACGTTTTTCTGAAGACACAAGGAATCAAGTGGCAGGAGTGCGTCAACGCATGTCGCACGTACGGTTATATCGAATTATTACAGGCATCATATGCTGCGCAAGTGGCAAGTACGTCGTACGTGCAGACAACGTGCGTGCAACTTGCTTACAACGTACGATCTCCGTACGTCTTCGTTATCGTGTGGATATTGTACTTACACATTCTCCGAACAGAGTATCTCCTCTTACAGTCGAAACAATCTCTGCCACAGACTCCAAGAATCCTGACCTAAATTAACTATGACGTCATAGCAGCGTTACGTTAAGATATGCTTTATGGCGGCGAGTCTTTGGCAGTGATGTTGTAGAGCAATCTCCCATTGAGAATTACGTTCCTTGATGACAAGAAGTATTTATGAATCGCAATGTGAAAGAGAGTGGTTGTAGAGTAGGGTATCGGAACGTAAACTTGAACTTACATGTACTGCTAACGCACGGGTCCCTCACTCCCTTACACGACAAGTGCGTTGCACGTACTTGATGAATCCTTAAACCGAACGCAGACAGGGCGCAGCGAAATTTTTGCACGCACTAAAACTGCTACGTCCTTTCTACGTGTTTCCAAATCCGTACGGACGACGTACTGATAACGCACGGACACCTTGCGGATCCACAAAGTTTGTATACGTTTTTGCACGTAGACAACACGTACTTGCACGTTCGGCGGGTTGTGACCACCGCTTAACCTAGACATACAAGTAATTGTCATGTATTTGCATTGCGCGTTTAATATTGAAAAAAAAAATTATGCAATGCTCTATTTGTCTCAGTTTCAGATTAATGAGAGACATTGGTGCATTCAAAATCCTTTGATGCAGTGGACAATGTACAAGGTATGCTTGATCAATGTAAGCTTTTTTCATGAAATAAAGATACATCCATAAATTATTCTTTAGTGCTGATGTTGGTTTTTATCTAAAATGTGTCATACTTGGGGTTGCTTTTAAGAAAAACGAAATGTCCAACTCCTCTCTTAGAGAGCAGCCTTCCAGACAGAAATCTATTCTCCTAGAGAGCGGCCTTCCAGACAGAAATCTTTTCTCCTAGAGAGCAGTCTTCCAGACAAAGATGTCTTCTCATAGAGAGCAGCCTCCCAGACAGAGATTTCTTCTCCTAAAGAGCAGCCTCCCAGACAGAGATGTCTTCTCCTAAAGAGAGCAGCTTTCCAGACAGAGATGTCTATCTACAGGCGATTCACCAGACATACATGTTTCGGTTAATGAATCCTCATCATTCAAAGGTGTTGGCATTCAGAGCGGTTCTTGTTGACACGAATACTTTGATGTATCTCAGTTCCATTGAATCGTCATGATTTTTATATCTGAAGTATTTCAGTAGAGTTTTTGTAACAAGGCGTATGAGATGTCACTCGAACCTTTTTCACTTCCCATTCAAAATAAGACCACATTCCAAGGTCAGTCTCACATGGAACCAAATGTTTTGTCACATGGAAAATACGAAAATATTCGAAAGCGCTCCGAATGAACAAAACTCGAATTAATTGGGTTCATATTGAACAAGATCAGTCCTTCCTCGAGCTCTACATTTAGAACTTGTCATTGTTCAACGTCCGTCTCCCCTAAAATAACTCAACCTTTTCTTTCTTGACAAATATGGAAAGAAACAATATCCCTATCAAGAAGTACAAAATCGTTAATCGAAAAATCATCTAACCAAGGGCATACAAAACCATTATAAAACCAGAACTAATATAAGGAAGGGAACAGACATAAAAAAAAATCTACCATATGAAGAGAAGTGATATTCGAACTCCCTGCGAAGGAGTGAGATCAGGTGCCATAGAAGAGTGAGCATCTCCTGCTTGCATGTAACACCCGCCACTTCAATTCGGTATAAAGGTCACAATCGTCAACTCCCACAGACAAACGTATAAATTGGTATGTCATGACACAAAAGGTCTACGTCAGAATATCATTTATGACTCTGGACAAGGGGACGTCATAGTATGCTACCATTTCCCCATATCGACCATAGATCTTCCTCAGTGTCGATGTTAGTTGGTCACAAATGTATCCTTGACTAAGAAGCTTAACTGAAAGCCGTCTACATCGGAACAAACGCCGGGAACCATCTCGGGATACATTATTGACTGACAGAGATTATCTGAACAAACTAGATTGAAATTAAATAAACCACGTCCACGAGCACCTGTGGTTGCTACTCAGGAAAAGAACATTTATGATATTAAAATTGAAGTCGTCACGTTTGTCTTAGAGCGAATTGTTCATATTACCATGGGCGTCAAAAGGCAACATGATATCCAAATAGGACACTGACTTAACGGTCTCTGTCATTAAACTATTCAACAACTGCTTTTTTTCAGAAAGATCACAATAGTTTAGTAACGAAGAATTTTTCTTCTCATTTTGTTTTACATGTTCGACATAATAGACCCTGGAAAGATGAATCACTTCTCAGCAACGATTACTTAGACATTTATAAAAACAAAATATTTGAAGGGAGAAAATAATCGATTCCTCCATTAATTTTGTGTCAAAGAGTTGCCTCAACTTCTACGCCGCAAATATATGGTTACCGGCAGTCATGACTGCCGGTATACTGTAATCAATCGTGACATACTTGCACGGATAAAATAACTCTTGGCAATATGATTGGTGGGAAATTACAAAACATGCAAATATTCGTCAAGGTTATTCAGAATCTGTGCATAAGATACTTTCATCAGGTCGGCTAAAGAGTCTAGATAACTTGACAAATGAAAGTCATATCGTATCAGTGCATTTTCATTCGAAAAGTGCATCGAAAAGTCTTTGTATCGATACGTCCTATAACAATCACAGATCCTCTGAAATTTCCGTAGCTTCAATCGGAAATAAAAACAGAAAAGCCTGGAAATAAGCGATTGGTCAACAAGAACAAAAATCGTTTATTCCAATTTTTTCTTACTAGTATTTTACAAGCTAACTGCCGGCAAGCTTTTTGTAAAAGCTAATACTTGTGAAACTTCACATCAAGCAAGCGTGAAATGTACAGGTAATCTTTCCAACCCATGTAACGGGGAAACGAATAAGGCAATCTGATCACGAATAAAACTGTCTTCTCTAACCTTACACAAAGTTGCATATACGTATAGATCTTTGCACAACGATTTCTTAGCGAGCAATATTTGCTCAACCTCTCATGTGAACAATAATAATTATACATTGTTTCTTGCAAAGATACTCTAACCGTTGTCTAAAACTTGAAAAGTCTTACTTTGTGTTGATGGTGGTGAGAAGGTTTCAAATGAAATCTGTAAGCCTATATCCTACAGGTTATGGGTGTAGTTCGCGTTGTGTATTAATCAGTCATTTTGAAAACTATAAGCAGAAGTCCGAATAAAAGTTCTAAGTTTATTTAAAAACGTTACATGTTGACAGTACGAGAGCGGAGTCTAAATCTAAACTTAAACACTACTAAAACTGGAGTCTAACTTAACCGAAACTTAACTGGTCGGCAAAACGATACGCCGAGTATATATGTGGACGATTGGAAATTGCTAACACCTGCACAAAATAATAAGTTATTGGTTTTTGATTAAAAAGACATTTTGGAAATTAGATTCTTCCAAATACAGAACAATAATATCTTTTACGGGGAGATTTCCAATTAGCTTTCAATTAAATAGACTTATCGAACGTATGTGAACATAAGTCCCGTTATCTACATGGAATTAGATTATCGTCTTCAAATTCAATAGCATCATTTGAAGACGTTTAACATTTAAGAACAGTTAAAGCACCAAGTATCTATATATAGAAACATGAGTTATTCCTCTTTTCTTGTGTCTCTTTCTAACTTAGTAGTCACGTGATCACTTTTAATGATTCAGAATTGAAAGTTAGAAAGGGACACTTGTTTTGCCGCTTGGAATGCCTGACATCTTATACAACCATGATTTTTTTTTCTTCTTCAAGCATAAGTAATCAAATCATATTCATGTTTATATGTATATAAAATTCAAGATCAAACATCCAATTCTGAACAACTATCATTTTACTTGTATATTAATACTTCTCAAAGTATTCCCAAACGTTGTTAATTTTCCCAACTGCACGGGCCCCGACCCTATTCTCAAATTGCTGAAAAGTATCACCATTAACTTTGGTTGTCGCTAAATTAAAATTCCCTTTATAATTCTGTAAGGAATACGGTTTTACAAAGCATTACCAACTAGTAATAATTAAAAAAAAAAAAAAAAAAAAAAAAAAAAAAGCAACATTGCGCGAAGCGCTCTGTATCAGCCAATTGATAATATAGATGACGTAATCTATAAATATTATACGAAACCATTCTTACTCATAGCAATAAAAACGTTACCATTCGTCCCTTCTTATTCCGACCCCTTCAATCTTTAAATAACCCAGGTTCCTCACCCTGTTAAATTTAAGATATGGTTTTATCTAATTGACTAGAGTTTTGTTATCGTAAAGAAATGAAATGTAATAAATTAAGAAATACATATGAATAATATTCGTAATAAAACAAAGTAGTTGTATGGTAATCGAGTTCAGGTCATTGATCATGCTAAAACCTAGAATCAACACACGTGAGAACTAGGTCCGCGGAATGATTTATAGGTCACAGTCAATATGAAACAGTGATTAATTAATTGCTTCCTCAATGCAACAGAACTGAGCATTCAGCCGCTGTATCTGAGATCAACCTTGTAGATCAGCTGGTTTTAATCACGATTTAGTGTCGTGGCCGCTGTACCCTTTAAAAAGAAAGAAAGAAAGAAAGAATACCCCCTCCCAATCGCTTTAGTTTTACTTCACGAAATCACACATAATTTTGAAATAATAACTTTGTTAGGTAAATAAATAGATAAGTTAAATTAATACCAAAAAAAAAAAAATTATATATATATGAATAATTAAGATACATCAATACAAGATAATCCGAAGGTCAAAATCTGGTAAAATTCGATGTAATCTGCTATTTAAACTTTCCCTTATTAAACTTATTTTAAGTTTCGACAAATTTTAAAAATGTTTGGCGTGTTGTCACACATATGTAAACAGTGAAAGATTGTAACTATACATAATATATCTAAATAAACAAACAAATGTAGGCTTAATTTCTGCTTCACGTAGATTAATTTAATTAATTAAACAGATAAATAATTAATAATAGATTAATGAATTTTTCAACAAGTAAATATCAGAATAGATAAATAATTAACGTTCAGGTACACGTCGATAACACTCGGATTTATTAATTTTATAAATCGTCAATACCAGTCATGTAGTTACTGGCGCAATAAATAAAGAACCATATGGTCCTGATTGTAATGGAAGACATCTGTAAAGGCATACTGCCTTATAGAATTCTTTATATTGTCTTCCTTAAATGTTGAACCCCAAGCTTTCCCTTTGTTAAAAAAAAAACAAAAAAAAAACAAAAAAACAAAAAAACAAAAAAACAAAAAAACAAAAAAACAAAAAAAAAACAACAAAAAACAAAAACAAAAACAAAACAAAACAAAAAAAATCAAGTAATTGATCGAAAATACAATTTTGTAATTTCCCGAATTCAGGCGTACTAAGAGTTATTTTAATTTCCACGTTTGGTCGATAACACTTCTAGAGTAAATTGTTTCACAGTACATTTGAAGAACTACTGGTGCAATAAATAAAGAGCCACATACAGGCATACTGCCTTATTGAATTCCTTATATTGTTCTTCCTTAAATGCCCAAAGTTGAACCTCATATTAATTCCATATTTTGCGAGGTCTAAGTTGAATGTTACCTACGTTATAACTCGGCCATCGTTTTAAGCAATGATTCAATCATCAAACCATTTAATCTCAGACCGTAGGAGAGTTCGAACTGACAAGCACTCTTAATAGTTTAATTAGTCGGTCTCAAAGTTGTAAACGTCGTTTTATTATCAAATATCTATCCCATCACTTTAAGTTTATTTTCTTAATCATGTCAATACACACAAACGATTTAAAATTAAGGTAAAGATCATAGGTATTTGTCTTTAAACAAACAAGTAATATTTTAAAACAAGTCAAATAACAAGTGGCAAGAAAAACAGCTTATTGATGTTCTTGGATCCATTCATATCATATGAAAAAATAACAATGAAAGATATGAATAAATGAATAGAAAAAGGTTAGATCATTCAAAGAGTTCAAATGAAGGATAAAAATAAGTTAATAAACTCTACCATTAATTAAACTAACATATAAAACTAACATATCAATTGATTATCGTGACGCTCTTCTTCATTCTTAAACAGTTTCTATATCGGAATACTTAATGCAGTTTGTCATGGCTTTAATGCAAAATTTGACCCCCTGTGGCGGATGTCTTCATGCTTTCAGCGTTGCCGACACATGAAGACATTTTGGCACAATTTTGCTTGAAGCCCCGCTAAAGTTTCTGTTACCTTCCAGTCTCTGCGGCCAATAATTGGGCTTCAATATTGTGTTTTCATTGTGTGTGATTGATTGTGTATATCCTACGACATATACTTTGAATAGTCGTCGTAGACCTTAAACAAGCATTTAAAGTGAAAATATTGAAAATATGCAATTTTAATGAGAACTGTACAATGTCATTGTACATGTATAGTTCACTCATTGAAAAGTGAATGAATATTGAAAAGTGGTTGAATTTGAATATTTGAAAGTGATTGAATATTGACAGTGATTGAATATTGAAAAGTGATTGAATATTGAAAAATGATTGAATATTGAAAATTGATTGAATATTGAAAAGTGATTGAATATTGAAAAGTGATTGCATAACTGAAAATGATTGATAACATATCTTTGAAATTACATTTATACAAAAGTGAATTAATTGTGAAATAATATAATTAAAGCCATGACAGAAACTGCCAATACATGTGTTCTTTACTCATTTCTATGTAGATAAATAGACTTATCGAACGTATGTGAACATAAGTCCCGTTATCTACATGGAATTAGATTATCGTCTTCAAATTCAATAGCATCATTTGAAGACGTTTAACATTTAAGAACAGTTAAAGCACCAAGTATCTATATATAGAAACATGAGTTATTCCTCTTTTCTTGTGTCTCTTTCTAACTTAGTAGTCACGTGATCACTTTTAATGATTCAGAATTGAAAGTTAGAAAGGGACACTTGTTTTGCCGCTTGGAATGCCTGACATCTTATACAACCATGATTGGTTTGCCTCTCCCTCCCTCCCTAGCTGTAGATGTGGCTAAATGTGTCTGGCACCTGGTCCCACCTCTAGCTTGCTAGGGGTCCGTCGATACTCAATTTGGTGCTCTATTGCGAGTGCTATTGAGATTATCGTCAAGATCTTCTTTAACTCATTTGTCTATTTTATCAATTCATTTCAATGATTAAAAATGACTATCTTGCTCAGGCTACATTAACGTGTGATAAGATTGTCTAGTTTCATTTAGCTTCTCGTACCCTATTCCTAGTATTGTTTATGAAAACAATTTCTTGATATGCATTGCTCTCGTTAGAATCGTCTTGGCTGTCTCTTTCCCCCTGTGTTTTTCAGTTGTACTCCTGTTGACACAACACCTTTGATTCTCATGGGATGGACTGTTCAAACCGTCACGCTGCTGTACAGATTCATGGAAGGCTCCTCCCGTACAACTTCAGCTCGAGGCTACGGATATTTCATTTGCAGTAATTGTCATCAGTTTAGTGGCTTGACTTTCGTGCGTGTTCCGAGAACAGCAGTGATATAACATGCCCAGTTTTCAGAGTATTTTTTCCCAAAACAGTAACCGGGTTTTCATCTCTGTTTTTCCTCTGGGTTTGGTATATCACGATCTTCATCACTGATTTATTAACGGTTCCAGTTAACGTTTGTGACCACAATCATCTGAAGCGCGTCATGGCTTTTTAATTCCAAATCTTAACACAATTTTGCTTGAAGCCCCGCTAAAGTTTCTGTTACCTTCCAGTCTCTGCGGCCAATAATTGGGCTTCAATATTGTGTTTTCATTGTGTGTGATTGATTGTGTATATCCTACGACATATACTTTGAATAGTCGTCGTAGACCTTAAACAAGCATTTAAAGTGAAAATATTGAAAATATGCAATTTTAATGAGAACTGTACAATGTCATTGTACATGTATAGTTCACTCATTGAAAAGTGAATGAATATTGAAAAGTGGTTGAATTTGAATATTTGAAAGTGATTGAATATTGACAGTGATTGAATATTGAAAAGTGATTGAATATTGAAAAATGATTGAATATTGAAAATTGATTGAATATTGAAAAGTGATTGAATATTGAAAAGTGATTGCATAACTGAAAATGATTGATAACATATCTTTGAAATTACATTTATACAAAAGTGAATTAATTGTGAAATAATATAATTAAAGCCATGACAGAAACTGCCAATACATGTGTTCTTTACTCATTTCTATGTAGATAACTCGTACGGAAAACAAAGACTAAAGTACTTGCAGGTGTGCAAATTACTGCAGTGTTCTCAGCATCGAGGGAATCAAATTAAACAGATATCAGAGTTTACAAACTAGAATTAATTGTCTCAATGTGAAGTTTGAACTTATAGTCAAGGAATTTACTATAGTAAACTCAAGTTAGCAATTTCCAAATACATGTAACTAATTAATATGAATAATTAATTAGCATGATTATTGTGGGGGAGAGGCCATATGGTTACAATACTCCCCCACTTAAGAAAATAACCAAGATTCAAATTATTTGGATTTCAACCAATCATGAACTGTAAGGTAACTTTCGATTATCATAAAAATTTTGTGAATCTGTTATAATACTTGGTTATTTTCTAAACGCATGGCCTTGACACCACAATATGCAAAACTCAATGAAATATCGTCAGGTGTCATCTGAATACTGTAATTAAGATTAATTCGATAAATTAAAGCACATGAAGTTATAGTCATTTTCATGTCGAGTTATTAGGTCTTCCGACTTCCGTCGGAAGACCTATTGTTTTCGTAACCGTGGAAAATTGGATCAGCGATTTCTCAAGAACCCTGTAAGCTAGGACAATGAAAGTTCTCCAACGTTACGTTTGGAGTAAAAGCTAGATTGGTCTTTTTTATTTTTGGTCTCTGTTATTTTTTTTATCATGTTTTTTAGTAGATTCAAATATTTGACGGGAGCGTCGAATTACTCAAAAGGACCGAAAATTTCATGTTTTGCTATTTGTAAGCTTAAATATCTCGTATTTTGCTATCTACAATTTCCATTCTTTTTGAAAGTCGACAGCCATGCAAGATATGAAATGCTAGATGCACACTGTAACGATTTATTACGATGACGTCCTTCACCGTCCTTCATATTTCCAAATTCAGAAGTTCATAGGAGGAAGACACTTTTTTGCTTATAATAGTAAACAAAAATTAAGCTTATGAAGTTTCCTAAAAATTTCAATATTATTATTTTTTATCCATATATCTGTCTTATTTAGTCTTTCTGATTTTTCCTATCTCTTACTGTTGAAAAGATATGAGCATCGAAATTTCGAGTTGGGTATTTCGATACACCTTCACGCCAACAGATCGAGCGCACACTAAAATTGGTAGTCCGAGTCCGACTCGAGAAAAGCAGTGTTGAGATTTTCAAATTCCGATTTCACGGCAATGATGAATATGCATTTCATAAATACATTTCGATATACACAATTTGATTTTAAAACAGTTGATTAATTTAGAAGAGATCAGCTACAAACCAGAATTTACACACAAAAAGTGGTAGTTTGATTCCGATTTCTAACCTACAAACCTGTTTCTAAACTTCAATAACTATATTTTGAACATCAAGTTTAATTTCTAATTCTAGCAAACGTTCGATTTTCGGTTGGTTTATTTACAAATTGATGAACAATTTCTCCAACATTCTTCCCTCCCCTCGTTTTTCGAAAACAGTTCTGTTTATATTGAACGATGTCGCCATGATGGAAATTCAAAATAAACTTTGAAAAAAGGGAAGGGGGGGGGGTCCAAATTTGAACCTGCACAGCGAGAACCTCATGGTATTTATATATATATATTGAACGTAACTTGTTATTAAGGATTCCGACTTCCGTCGGAATCCTTTCTGTTATTGTATTGTATTGTCTTTTCTTTATTCTTATTAAGGATTCCGACTTCCGTCGGAATCCTTTCTGTTATTGTATTGTCTTTTCTTTATTCTTATTATTCTTATTATTATTCTTACCCCCAGACGTTCCAGACACTTTACAAAAAAGTACCACAATATATGATAAAGTGGAAAATACCATGTGAAAGAGCATATCAAGATCTCAATTCAAATTTTTTTTCTTGCCCAAAAGTTAACATATGCCCCCGCTAGAGGTCATCAAAGGTCAAATCTTTAAACTCTCATAACTCCTAAAGTAAAAGTACGATTTGAACGAAATTTGTTTTATATTGTTCTTTGGAAAATTTGCAAACTTTTATATTCCTACATGCTCGATGAAATATTTACGGTTTTCGCTCTATTACGAGTTGAAAATGGAATTCTAAATTGGCACAGTGCCAATTTCCTCAGTTTTTGAGATTTTGAGTTGAAACTTGGATGGTAGGTAACTTATAGGTAGTCATTTAATGTTGACCTTGTTTCAAGGTCAAATTTTGCTTCACAAGGTCACAACAAACTTTTGCCTATAGAACAAAGACGGTTTGACCTCGAGAATTCAAACTTCATTCATATCATAGTTCAGTCAAGCTCTTTCACCTTGACCTTGACCCAAGGTCAAATTCTCATTCTCAAGGTCACAACAAACTTTTGCTTGTAAAACAAAGACTGTTTGACGTTGAGAGTTCAAACTTTACACAAATATTCCATGCATCAAGCGCTCTCACCTTGACCTTGACCCAAGGTCATTTGTTCGATTTCAAGGTCACAGCATACTTTGGTTGATGAGATACCGAACTTTGATCAGTTTAAGATCAATTTTGATGAGAATAACCTCCAATACTTATCTTTTATCTGTGACATTGGTTCAAGGTCAAATAATCATTCTCAAGGTCATAACAAACATTTCCTCTTGTAGAATTCACATTTCTGGTCCTATACTATTTATTCTTCACACAAGTAGTCCTTCTTATTTGAACTTAACATAGTATAAGAAAGATAACTCTTTTCTTCTTGTTTTCTGTTTCTTTATTTTTTCTTAGTAGCATTACATATTTGTACTTTCATGTTGTTGTCATTTTCTATTAATAGAAATTATCTCATTGCAAAATCATTGTGCAATTCTGTTTTGAGAGTGTAATTGTAAAGGATTTGATATAGAGCATGGAGTTTAAAGCTTTCGTAAAAATGAAAGGTATTTATTATTTTTTCTTCTATTTTGTTGATAAATTAATAAGAGTCCCAAATAAGACATAAGCTCTTTTGACTCATGTGCTGAAGTGAATAAGGTACGAAAGCAACTATACTTTTTACCATCTTCTTTTTTCGGATTTTAACACTTCAGTTCCGAGGAAGGTCTAATAAAGGAGGAATCCGTCTGTTGCTTGCAACAGTAGCCATCTAGTTATTCTTATTATTATTCTTACCCCCAAACGTTCCAGACACTTTACAAAAAAGTACTGCAATGTATGATAAAGTGGAAAATATCATGAGAAAGAGCAAATGAAGATCTTAATTCAATCTTTTTTTCTTGTCGGAAAGTTCACATATGCCCCCGCTAGAGGTCATCAAAGGTCAAATATTTAAACTCTTAAAACTCCTAAAGTAACCGTATGATTTGAACGAAGTTTGTTTTATATTGTTCTTTGGGA
Source organism: Pinctada fucata (assembly GCA_028142955.1). NCBI lineage: Eukaryota > Metazoa > Mollusca > Bivalvia > Pterioida > Pteriidae > Pinctada > Pinctada fucata. The sequence continues at coordinate 73,810,767 of AP027103.1, read as the reverse complement.
AATTTGCAATTTTTTATATTCTTACATGCTCGATGAAATATTTACGGTTTTCGCGCTATTTCGAGTTTAAAATGGAATTTTGAATTGGCACAGTGCCAATTTCTACAGTTTTTAAGATTTTGAGTTGAAACTTGGATGGTTGGTTACTTATAGGTAGTCATTTAATGTTGACCTAGTTTCAAGGTCAAATTGAGATTCTCAAGGTCACAACAAACTTTTGCCTATAGAACAAAGACGGTTTGACCTTGAGAGTTCAAACTTCATACATATAATCGTCGAGTCAAGCCATTTCACCTTGACCTTGATCCAAGGTCAAATTCTCCATCTCAAGGTCACAACAAACTTTTGCCTGTAAAATAAAGACTGCTTGACGTTGAGAGTTCAATGTAAACGTCTTCAAATTGAATAGCATCATTTAAGAACAGATAAATTGGCAACGTGGACCAGACATGCACGTAACTTTACACAAATATTCCTTGCATGAAGCCCTCTCACCTTGACATTGACCCAAGGTCATTTGTTCGATTTCAAGGGCACAACAGACTATGGTTGATAAAATATTAAATTTTGATCAGATTATGACCAATCTTGATTAGAATTAACTCCAATGCTTATCATTATCCATGACCGTCCTTGGTTCAAGGTAAAATAATCTTTCTCATGGTCACAACAAACATTTACTCATGTAGAATTTACAGGATTTTGTCCTAAACCATTGATTCTTCACACATAGTATAAGAAAGATAACTCTTTATTTCTTAGTAGTATTACTTTTCTGTACTTTCATGCTGTTGTCATTTTCTATTTATAGTAATTTTCTCATTGCAAAATCATTGTGCAATTCTGTTTGAAGCTAGTAACTTTAAAGGATTTAAAATGGATAGATCAAGGAGTTAAAAGCTTTCCTAAACATGAAAGGTATTTATTATCTTTTTTTCTAATTTCTAATTTTTCTAATGAATAAATAAATTAGACATAAGCTATTTTGACTCATTTGCTAATAAGGTACCAAGTGAATAAGGTACTAAAGCAACTATTCCTTTTTCCATCTTCTTTACTCGGATTTTAACATTTCAGTTCCAAGGAAGATCTAATAAAGGAGGAATCCGTCTGTTGCTTGCAACAGTTACTAAGCCATCTAGTTACCATTTCTCTTCTCAAGAAGATTGGTTCTACAGCTACGAGCTCGCCTTTTTTATGGGGGAAGGGGGCAGGAAGAATTTGCAAAAAAAAAATCCCGGCTCTGAAAAATGCTGAAAAAAATATTCCGGCCCAAAGGGCCGGCAATTTTTTTTCCCGGACCATGCAAAAGTAAGGATACATTGCATGATATGGAAATTTTTGCTGGCCCTTTGTGCCAGACAATTTAAAGTCAAAAAATTAATTAATATAAATACAAACTGTTCACATAGCTGTATCTACCAGAGACCTAATACGCATAGGCACGAAAATCTAGAAAAGGTTCTATTTAAACATCATACAATCTGTCTGAAATTCGCTAATTGCAAAGAGACATCTGAAGGAACGGTTATTAACTCATACTCTGTAACAGCGGGGAGTTTAACTTACACAGACATTCACAACATTTGACAATTTGTTTAAATCCGGCCCGAAGAACCGGCGAAAATTTTTCTCCGACTCTGGTAATGGCTGAAAAAAATGGCCTGCTCAGAAAATTGCTGAAAAAATTTTACCGGCTGGCAATAGAATTCCTGTCCCCCCCCCCCCCAAATCAAATGGTTGCTCACCAACAATTATCGGTTTGAAAATTTAATGTTACTGCTATTTGAAAACTTAAATATATAATATAAATACATGTAATGTGACGTCCTTCATATTTCCAAACCAAAAATTGTATAGGAGAAAGACACTCTTGTTGCAACCGCAACAAGAAACCTTTCTAGTTTTTTCACTGTTCTTTTAAGAGATGTTTTTATCTAATTATCAATGTTCACTGTCAATGACCTACAAAAGAAATACCTTTACCCAAGGCCAATATACGTACCTAAACATTTATTATATATAATAAGCAATATACAAAAGCAATTATCAATATTAAACATGAATAAGGAGCATAAATGATAATACATATATTTAGTATTAAACATTTACTCTGCTTTTTTCATTAAAACACAACACCGGTTTAATTCACTTCTTTAACTTTTTACGGCCGTTCATCTTGGTTTTGGTTCCGTACGTCTGGGTTTTGGTTCCTTACGTCTACGGTCCTTCTTCGTGAACTTTGTAACCTCCGTGGAGTATAACGAATGATTCGGACCTCTTTGTCGTCTACTTGGTTTGGTAAACCAATAATTATCGAATCGTCATCTGTTTCGTCTTCTTCCTCCACCCGGAATTTGGAGTTTATCTTCCATCTTGACCCTGCTTTGACGCATCTTGGTATTAGTGACGTTACCAAGATCTTCCCGTAATCTGGATGACGCCATGCACCCAGAAAAGCGACGGGGTATTCAATGCTCTCATTTAAAGCGTCGAACATGCAGGTCATTAAGTGCAAAATGTCCAATCTGGTTCTGCTGTCATCAATTTCGCTTTGACATATTTCACCCTGTCATATAATCTGCGAAATAATGTTAATAGTGACGGGCTGGTTTGACATCCGGTCACACGGCTAACATCGTGCACAGAGATACCTGACGTCACTGCTTCAGATTTCTTTTCTGCTGCCGTCTGATTTGATTTAATGCCTTGGTGATAAACCTGTACGCTAATTTGTCTCTCGTATCACAACAGGCGATTCCAATAACCAAGGGCTAAGTAAGACTGCACATCTTGAACTTTACTGCTCTTCTCCCAGCGATAAAAGTATAAAGTCTGCATCATTATTACACTGATAAGTTTCAAATCATTGTATCTGGTTACAGGTAGTTTATGACACCGGATTTTCTCTGTACCTCTAATTGACCACAATTTTGAATTTACAAAAATAATTTAGATGCCTGTTCCAAAACTAAGTGAAAGATTTCCAAAATGAGATTTTTTATCAATACTTGGATAATGTTAATTTTGAAAACTTTGTATATTCACTGACTTTATACAAAAAAAAGGTCTTCTGTATTTATTTTAGACGAATACAAAAGTCTAATTAAATAAAAAAAATATCCGTAGCGATTAAAACTTTCTATTATAAATTCTGAAAAACTTTCTGAAATGAAATACAACGTCTATGTATGTCGCTTGTCTACTCGTTGATACTACACATCTGCAGCCGATAAGAAACTAAATACCGTCAATGAAATTCCAACACAGGGAAAAAGGGCAACAAAGGTCAAACTTATTAGCGCTCATTGACTGATGAGTGAGAACTGTAACATGAATACCCAAAATGAAGGCCAATTAAGGTATCCGTTGTATAAATAAATATCAAGTGTATTATATAGTTAGAATCATTGAATATTTTTACCTAAATATACCTTATACAACGTAAAAAATGGTTTCTATCATCAAAAGTCAACATGCCAACCTTCGCTCAATGCACGGAAACTATCGAGACACTGCCGAAGATTACCGAGGTAATTTTAACACTGTTTAAATGGACGAGACTTCCGCGAGATCTCCATTTGTACACTGGATACGTTAAAACTACAAAGTGCAAGAAGTAGAGTACAATTGGGGTTAAATGAATAATCAAACACAAAAACATGCAAACTAAGGGTATACTGTTGCTACTATATATATCGCGATCGCAATAGACTCCTGATTAATTTGACACGAAATTCCGATATAACTTTGACCGATTTTTTTTTTTATTTAAGACATTTGATTACCATTTCCTCCCTTTCTTGAAATAAAAAAATCAAGATCTCTAAAACGACAGCACAAAACGTCCATAAGATAATGAATACTAGGATGTTAATAATATATTCCGAGAAATAAAATTACGTGCTCTTACATAGCACAAAGAAATGACAGGGTTGTATACACAACAAACCCGAACGAACCTTCTACGTTCCCAGAAATCTCTCTGGTGCCATTAATCGGCGTTCCATCGCCATATACCGAGCAAATTCCACAGCTCATCACCTAACAAAGTGAAATATATGATTTCCATCGAAGTATCCTCTTAACTGTAATGTACCATCATATTGAACAATCTTACAGAGACGGGTCCTCTCCTGTCTCTTACTACAGTCTCACGCCTATTCCCCGGCGTTCTACCGACATAATAGGACCCTGATCTAGCTACTGACTCAGCGGCTGAGAAAAACCGAAATCCCCAAAACGATCGAAACCTAAATCTTCAATCAACTCAAAATTACGTGAACCTCGACCGATTCCAAAAATATTAAACGTTGCTTCGTTGTCTCTGTCCGTCATTTCTTCATGAAAATCTTAGAGAAAAAAAAGTATTCGATTTCTTCAATACTTTTTCGCTTAAAAGTTCAAAAATTAAAAAAAAATAACATTTACAGAAATAGATGGTCAATCAATCTGAAAGTACGTTGAGAAAATAAATGTGTCATACCTTTTCATCGTTTTGTTGTTAAATCCTGGTTCCGCGGCGTGCATCGTCTGCATTCACTGGTTCGTTTAGGACACGGCAGTAATAATATTTTCCCCTGATTGGTTTAGGTCACGGCATCAAATTACAACTTGTAAGCCTATATCCTACAGGTTATGGGTGTAGTTCGCGTTGTGTATTAATCAGTCATTTTGAAAACTATAAGCAGAAGTCCGAATAAAAGTTCTAAGTTTATTTAAAAACGTTACATGTTGACAGTACGAGAGCGGAGTCTAAACCTAAACTTAAACACTACTAAAACTGGAGTCTAACTTAACCGAAACTTAACTGGTCGGCAAAACGATACGCCGAGTATATATGTGGACGATTGGAAATTGCTAACACCTGCACAAAATAATAAGTTATTGGTTTTTGATTAAAAAGACATTTTGGAAATTAGATTCTTCCAAATACAGAACAATAATATCTTTTACGGGGAGATTTCCAATTAGCTTTCAATTAACTCGTACGGAAAACAAAGACTAAAGTACTTGCAGGTGTGCAAATTACTGCAGTGTTCTCAGCATCGAGGGAATCAAATTAAACAGATATCAGAGTTTACAAACTAGAATTAATTGTCTCAATGTGAAGTTTGAACTTATAGTCAAGGAATTTACTATAGTAAACTCAAGTTAGCAATTTCCAAATACATGTAACTAATTAATATGAATAATTAATTAGCATGATTATTGTGGGGGAGAGGCCATATGGTTACAAATCATGTTGTACTTTATGTTCTGTTACGGCCATGCAACACACAGCAAGTGCACCTATCGTTCATGAAAATATAATGTGCGTTAGCGCATTTCACGCGACGAATTCATTTGCTGTGTGTTGCATATCCGTAACAAAACACAAATTATGACATACATTATGCCCCCTTCCTTTGATGAAGAGGGGACATATTGCTTTGCCGCTGTTGGTCGGTCCGCGACAGCAGTCTCCGCTCATTATCTCTTGAATGAATTCACATATTGAAATGGAATTTTGTATACAGATACATCAAATGAAAATCTAGGTCAAGTTCATTTTGGGTCTGATAAAAAAATAGAAATTGACAGACTATAATTAATGCCCCTTGGACTTAGCAAAATACCAAAATTTAACTGTTTCCATTCAATATCTCTGAAATGGATTCAAATATTGCATTGAAATTTTTGTATACAGATACATCAAATGAAAATCTACGCCAAGTTCATATTTGAGTCCGATCGAGAAAATAAATGACAGAGTTATGCCTCTTGGACTTAGAAAAATACCAAAGGTATTTCCGTATAATATCTCTAGAATGGATTCACAGAAAATCTGGGTCAAGTTCAAATTTGAGTGTGATCAGAGAATTTTTGAACGAGTTATTTGCCTTGAACTTCGGAAAATATCAAAATTTAAGGGTTTCCGGTCCATTCATCATCTCTGCAATGGATATACCTATTGAATTGAGAATTGGTTTGCAAATTAAGTTCATCTTCAGGTATAATCGAAGAAAAAATAAACAGTTATATGTCCCTTGGACTTAGACAAATTCCCCAAAATTAAAGATATGATTTATTATATCTTTAATTGATGCACATATTGAAAAATAATTTGATATAGATATATTATATGAAAATTTAGGTCAAATTTGTGCACCATGATAGATTCATTAATCAAAATATAAAATCTGTTTCATAATTAAAGAAGGAGAAGGGGGCTTTACATGTCATTTTAATTACAAACTGGTGGCATACTTCTGTCCCGTACTTGCAAGATATTTTTCTTCATATTATGTAAGCATGTAATTTATTTGCTAACATGCAACTTATTTGTGTTAACATGCCGACATGCAACTTATTCATGTCTACATGCATCTTAATTTTCATGCATGTCAACTAAATTATCTTGCATGTCAACTAAATTATCTTGCATGTCAACATAATTATCTTGCATGTCAATATAAAAGTATCTTGCATGTGAACATGCAGAATCTGTACTAAAATATCTCGCATAAGTATGCCTTCATAGTTCTATATGGTATGCATCACAATAGTGTGACAGTTGCATTCCTGTTTTCTGAAATCGCGTTTGGTGAAGGTCACTGCGCGTTCAGTTTGCATGTTAGAACAGCCGATGCAGCGTATGTTGTGCATTGTGACGTCACGAGCGTTTACATGCGAAACACAACACATACAGGTTCCTGTCAATATAGTTTAAATCCATCTAAGGGAAAAGACGATTTTCCCTTTTTTCCGCATTTGACTTGTCCTCGACAGACTACAAATCATACAAATCATGGACATGTAGTGACCTGTGTAATGCCTTGTCCTTCCTCTTGGACAATATTTATGTTAGATTTGGTGAGGATCTATACAAGCAGGTTGTAGGAATTCCTATGGGTACTAACTGTGTGCCTCTTGTTGCAGATTTATTTTTATACACTTATTAAAAAGAATTTATCCAAAATCTTGAAAAGCAAAGAAAATTTGATGATCTGAAATGTTTCAATAATACTTCTAGGTATCTGGATGATATTCTAACCATTGACAATCCTGCTTTTGAATTATATAAGAATGTAATTTATCCACAAGAATTAACACTAAACAAGGCAATCTTTTCAAACACAGAAACACCGTTTTTGGACCTAAATATCAAAATTGTAAACGGAAAGATTCATACAAGTGTATATGACAAAAGGGATGATTTTGGATTCACCATAGTTCCGTGGATATGATCCTAATGTCACCAGACGGATACTAGGCTTGTTACTTGACCAATCTTCAGTCTTGTACAAGCGCATCATTGAGACTTGCACTCTGACTGACTGTGACGACGGGACTCCATGACGGGCCCTGTCCAAAACTCTATAGAGAAGACAGAGCCCCGACCACCTGTCCTCTCTGAATGTCAGTCGGACTCCTTGGGTGATTACATACATGAGCTCGCCACAGCCGGCAGAGCACGGACTGTATTACGCATGCCCTCTTTTTATATCCATTTACATATTCATCTGTGTTTCTGGGGCCTCTATGTTTCGCGGTCTTGTTTGGGTGATGTCATCTTACAGTGAGGAGGTTGTTTTACACCACAATTGTACGTTCTTCGAGACCTCTGGGTAATTGGAGAAGTGAGAGGGTTGTGCGCACGTAATCCAGGATAACCACACCATTTGCTACTTGCGTGACAAATGGCCGTCCAAAGTGGCCCATTGGTCTCGTCGGTTTATGTGTAGTCTTTTGTGTTTGATGTTTAGATGTCGTGTGTCTCTTTTCCGTCTCGTGCTGTACTCGTCTTTTGTGTTTTTGCATCGGGTGTTTTGCTGTTGATGCTGCAACGGGGTCTTGTTGGAGATCTCCTCCTTTCTTTTGTATTTTTAAAACACATTCTAATGCCTCGTTTACACGGAGAGTTTATTGCGCAATAAACATAAATTTGTTGCGCAATAAATTTGTTTTGCGTTCACACGACAAAAGTTATTGCGCAATAAATTTTCGATTTGTTTCGCAATAACTTTATTGCGCAACAAATTCTGCCGTGTAAACGCTAAGCGAAACTGTTGCGCAATAAATCTGACGCATGCGCATCAACATGACAAGGGAAAGAGATTGTTATACTTACGAATATAGCTACTCGACGTGTTTATTTTTACGATTCTTTTGAGAGATTTCGATTTTTCGTATATATAAGAACGCTTTTCTTGAAGTCTGGGCCCCTTGTAGAGAATGACGTCACAATTGAATGACGTCATGCTCTAGACTGAAATGACAAATAAATGAATGAACTGCCACCCAAAATAGTCTTAAATTTGACTTAACGAAAATTATTAGAACAATTTTTCCTTGAGGTATTCGTTGTACACTTTTATTCATGATTCTTGTGCATGTTCATTGGCATTTTATTGCGCAATAGTTTCGGTCTCGTGTGAACGCAAAATAGCTTATTGCGAAACAAATTTGTTGCGCAATAAAGTTATTGCGAAATAAATTTATTGCGCAACCGTGTGAACGAGGCATAAGACCCGACATCACAAGATTTGACGTATCTTTTATCTGTAACGTAGTATCTGATTTATGACGTCACAATAAGAAATAACGTCAAAAGTGGTGATGCCGGGTCTTGGAGTGTCTAACATGCAAGTCTACCTGTAACACAGTGGCGGATTTAGAGGGGGGCCCAGGGGGCCCGGGCCCCCCCCCCCTTTTTCATCCAAAGTTATTGATTCAGAGTACTCTTTTTATGCTTATTCTCTTTACTTTTGGGGAAATTTTCGGCTCGCTTCGCTCGCCGCACTAAATTTTTCATTAGTTGTCTATTTTTTCGTCTTCACTTTGTCTTCAACTTTCTTTGTCATCGTGTTTGAACTGATTCATATGTCATAAACATATACAAAATTCAAAATCAATTAACACTGGAATAAAGTACTATATGCTTCATTTTCATGGGCCGATCTAACCAGGTTAGACAGGTGGATAGTGGGGTTGTAATGCCCTAATCTTCCCAACCTTCCCCAATTGGTCAAACAAAAATGGAGCATGGAAAATGAGAGAGAGATTGTATTCTTATGACAAAATGTAACCATCTATTCAAAAAATTTTACGGCTCGCCAATATAAAATAAAGTTGTATATACATGTATAGATGACTAAATCTGAAAACAAATGAAAACTTCATATACCTTAAAAAATTTTCTGGCTCGCTACGCTCGCCAGTCTACCTATAAACTAAAGTAATGAATCAACCCCCCCCCTTACTTCTTAATTAGATCAGCGGTCTTGAGGTCCACGATTTTCTTTTCTCGACCTTTTTTTTTTTTTTGCTTGTCAGTTTTTCCGTGAACAATTTTCTTGGCCCCCCCCCCTTTTCTGAAATCCTAGATCCGCCACTGTAACACATGTGTAATATGAAGAAGATCTATTACAATGGCTGTGCATATATAAATTATTGTTATCACGTTGTGGAAAATACGGAATGGTATCATATGACTTAAAGAAGATCCTGACGATAATCTCAATAGAACTCACAATAGAGCACAAAATTGAGCATCGACGGACCACTAGCAATGTTTAACGTCTTCATTTCATTAGCATCATTTTAGAGCTGATAAATTCACACGATGGACCAGACATGCACGTTTCGGGTAATTAACCCTCGTCAGTGATCCTCAATCTAAACATTGTAAAATTGCCAAAATCTGTGAAAGTATACTGATGCGTAGCAAGATGGCTTGAATATGATGCTATAGGACCCAGGTTCTTGAAATTTGAGACAATTTTGTAAACATAATTTTCAAATGCGGTTGAAGAAACGACCAACCGAAACTGATCGAACTTGGTTACATGTGCCCTCGGGGACTCCTGGTCCACCAGCAGTGACACTCACCAAGTGGTACAAATGTTTAACATCTTCATTTCATAAGAGTTGTTGTGGAATAGTTTAACGACAAAGCTAGAGGTGGGACCAGGTGCCCGGGAGGAGTAAGCAATATCTTGTTGGCTAGCCGCACCCGCCGTCGATGTTCATGCACTAAAATGAAAATATGTAAAATGTATGAATCTTTGGACAGTCCCAAGATAAGTATACATATACACGTATGTATAATAAAACCATCAAGCTTAGAGTAAAATACAATGTTAAGGCCAAATCGACTGCAATTTCAATTATAGGGTTTTCAATATAAAAGCTAGCATGTAAATACTTTGCATAACTTTGGCTTTTCAAATCAGAATCTTATCGATTTTGTTTCATTTGCTGAGTTAACTTTCTTTTTCAACACAAGAACCTGTTTGTAAATAGTGTCTATCTTGCATAAATGTTTCCTGGAACTTGTCTCACCAATTTTACATGATACTATATTGTAACATTCCTTGGGTGCACAAATTCAAATTCAAATTATGTCATTGTTAATTACATAGAAAGACGGGTATTTGATAATCTATTCTATTTGAAAGATGGTCTTTCATAACACGTGCTCGCTTTAGCCAACATAGCAGGGTCAAAGTTGTTCTGTAATGTGTCACTGTGACTGTATGTCTTTTGTTTTGTAACATTATGCAATGAGAAGGCTGTTATGTTTACAATGTGTAGCAAATATTGGTCTATGGTGACCATTGTGAACCCGTGTAAGTACCGTTTTAAGTGTATGTTAATCCGGATAACTACACAATCAGGTGATCTCGGTTCTATTCTGAGTAATAATAAAAGTGTAGATTTCTAGTTTAAGTCTTTATTTAGGAATCAAATGTACAAGGTAAATAGGAAAATGCAATGTCATCCAGTGCTATATCTCCCTCAAACGATACGCCAACCTCTCCCTCGATGACGATCTGAAATGAATAGCAAAGTGTTCAAGACCAACACAAAGAAATTTAAAGTATAATTATTTCATAATCTTACGATAACAGATGCAAAAACAATTGTAAATGGACAGAAAAGACAAACACACACACACACACACACACCCTCACACACAAAAATATATTCATTCAACCTGTCATCACTTGGGCTCATCAAATTGTAATTTTATGGAGATTCTTTTTTTATACCATGAAGGAGACTACTCTAGAACGGGAATTCGACATATACATTATGTGTATATTTCAAGCGCATTCCGCTACTCATTGCTTTGTAGCATATACATGCAATACTTCGGTATATTAGTTAGTCCTGAAAACTTACTCTGAAAGAATGATTCTGTCTTATTGGAATTCGAGCAAATCTCCATTGCTTTCCTCGGTTGCCATACATCTTCCAGACATATTCAGTGTGACCGTTTGGAAATTTTAGGAACACCCTAAGATGTGCCACATGGCCGCCGTACATATGGTACCACAATTTTAGACATCCCTCTCCTCTGATGGCGAGGACAGGAGACACTAAACGGGCCCTGTCCCCCTGTCTTTGAGGTGCTGAGGATTCAATATAACTGTAATATCCTGATCAGGAATTGAAAAGGATTAGATTTACTCACGATGTCAAAAATATAGCATATTATTTATAAAACCTCTTATAAAATGACAGTTTTAGCCTAATTTGCCCTATGCATGCCATAATGGTATATGTTTCAAGAATATACTTGCCTCTTGACGACGTGTGATCGCTATCTGGTCCAGTTTTGGGTGTCGGGGTCGGACCTCTCAATCGCAACCAATCAAAATCAGCAGAACGATCATTTTCCCAACTGCAATCGTCATTTTCAAAATCACACGACAAATCTACGGAAGAAGGAATGACAATTCTATAATGATTTCGTATTATTAAAGTATTTCAGTTCAATTTTACCTTCAGATCATACATAGATGACGTGTTGGACTTTATGGATCATCTGCATGAAATCTATTCTCATGAACTAGAGATCAAAGAAACAGCAGAGAATAACAAATCCGCTTCTGACTTGAATATTCTATTTTTCGACGCAAATGGCCATTTGAACACCTCACTGTACGACAAGCGTGATGATAACAAGCTTCCCTTTCATGATAATACGGAAGTGTTCCAACTATATACCTTCTTGAAAAAAATTTCAAACCAATTTTCATGCACCAGATACGTGTTTCGAATATTAAATTCTCATCAGTGATGCTTCCAGCCAAAGTGCTTTTCATAAGCCGCCCAAATTCATTTTATTAACACCCTCTGGTTAATTTTTAGAATTTAAATTTTTACATTTACTTTACAGCGAGTGCGCTGCCCCAAATTTCCTGCAGCCCTGGTCGATTCAGGAGCATATCCAAATAAAATCTATGTTCAAAATAGCATTGGAGGGATGTTGCTAAGATGTTAACCTCCTTTAATTTAGATGATATTTTTCGATGTAATGGCAAACTACTTGTTTCCGAAAAAGCAAAAAAAAAAAAAAAAAAAAAAAAAAAACATATGATGTCAAATTGATAAAATGCCAAAACAAAACTTCTTTCAGGCGACTGAGCTGTAAAGAAGTAATTAATACAAATGTGCACTTAACAAACATCAAGTAACGGGGAACGATTTTAACTGCTCTACACTGCAACAAGAAATAAGTGTTAATAATACGGAAGTGTTCCAACACAATGTCTTCCTGGAGAAAATTTCAAACCAATTTTCATGTACTAGACACGTGTTTCGAGTATTAAATTATCATCAGTGATCCTTCCAGCCAAATTGCTTTCATAAGCCGCCCAATTTCATTTCACCAATGCCCTCTTGTTTTATTTTTAGAATTTTATTTTTATTTTTGCATTAACTTTACAGAGAGTGCGCTGCTCCAAATTTCCTGTAGGATCGATTAAGTAGCATATCAAAATAAAATCTATGTTCAAAATAGGAGGGATGGTGCTAAGATGTTAACCTCCTTTAATTTCTGAGTAGCAACATTTCGTCTTCTTCTGCTTATGGCGTTTTTGTTACTCGGCTGATTCGTTCCGCAAGGGCATGTTCTAAATATGAAGATTTCATCGTAAGAGCCAGACGGCTTGCAAGTAAACTACTTGTTCAGGATTATTTTTTCAACGGCTGAAATCGTCATTGAGGAAGTTCTTCGGTCGCTACGGGGATCTTATAAAAGCATATCAGATCCCCCTTTCTAGAATGATCAGTGGCATGAAATTCAGAATTGCCTTGTCTTCTCGACTTTGAGCCTGAATAAATGATGGTACTTTTTTATGTTTGTGCAAAACCTCGCTTGGTTTTTAAAGCAGAGAAAATTTCGAGTTCAGTATGAATATTTTTAATCGAATATAGAGCTCTATTCGAAAAAGTTATTTTGAAAAACAAATGATAAATGTACATAATGCCATTTCCATTTGAAATCGCGGTATGCTATGGATTTCTATTGAAAAGAATATTCTTTAACATTTTACCAGCTATGCATTTTCCAGACTTTATAGTGACGTCATTAATGGCGATCTCTCCATAAAAACCGTATCCTCTTACTCCTTTAAACTCAATCTGAAAGATAACGTTATTCAGAGAACTATCATCACTATACGTTCACTTCTACTTTTCTCATTTTGACATATTGAGTATTAATTTTATTTTCCATCTTAAAATGGTACCTGGAATCCTTTTGGATGAATAATTTCTACGGCTGCTTTCGTCCATCTTAAACCGGTATCTCTGTTTGTTGACCAAAGCGGATATGACGACACATTTGAGAGAAGGCTCATGTGCAGACTTCCAATATCTTGACCGTACATCCGGTAGTGGAATTCCGCGCAGACCACTGGTCCTGCCTTGTCAAACAGTGTAATTCTCCTGTTACAGTAAGTCTAGTTGTTACATTGGTTTTTGAATGGAAAATAAAGTATAAACGCTCTCGCGCAACGTGGAAAAGTTGAAATGTTAAACGTCTTCAAATTCAACAGCATCATTTCAGAACAGATAAATTTACAGCATGGACCAGACATGCACGTTTCGGGTACTTAACCCTCGTCAATGATCCACAATCTTAACAATGTAGTATGGCCAAAGAGTGCGAAAATTATTATGTCCAAAAAAGTCGTTCTCAGATGATATGTAATAGTAGCTGATCGATAAAAATATTATTCAAGCAATGTAGTATCAATACAAAATTCTAGGAAATTTACCATTACAATTGGTGATTGAAGTTTGGCACATCCCCCTGGTCTCACTACTGACATTTTCATATAAAGGTAAGCTGTCATGAATGAAAAATAAGTTATCCCAAAGTTGCCCAATGGAATATAACAAGGTTGTTAGGTTTCCAATCAATATTTCTAAGTTTCTTTGCAAATATCAATGATGATGCACTGGTCATCTTTTTTTCTTTAACATTGTGATTTTAGCTGTGATTTTTGAAAAAAGTCAATTTTCTACTTCTTTTGCTTTTTGAGGGTAATAGAGTTTGAAATTTCATTTCCCGTTTCGCTGATTCATTTTATAATGCATTGGATTTCACTGTTCTCGTAATAATAATCATCTCAGATAATTATTGTAAAGCAGATTTTAATGTTTGAAATAAAAACACAAACACTCGAATAGTTTCATAAGAAGAATCTTGCTCTTCTCTTTATATATTATTACCATCGCTGGCATCTTGCTGATCTCCATTTAACAATGTAGGAACATTGGTTGTTGATGTTAGGCGACTGTTAGTAAGCCTTTGTCCACTATTGTTGAAGTGACAGAGCCAATCAGATTCATCAACTGTCCCCTGCGTCCAACCACAAAAACTTGCATCAAACTTGCAGGAGTGAATTGCTGTAGATTGTAAAGTACTTCATCATTCATTCTTTAAATCCATAATAATGCTAGACTGCTTGCATTCTGATGGAACCGAAGATCAAAATAAACACGTTAAATGATAAATGTCTGCATTTGTGTATGTTTTCGAAGATGCGTTAGTTTGCCCTGAAGAACAAGATGAAGAATGCATCGCCTTTGTCTCTTTACTGAATATTGTTACATATTATTCGCAGACAGATGAGAGGGGGTGGACAGGATGAAGGGGAGGTGGGAGGAAGGGGGCGGGGGAGGGAGGAAGAAAGCGGGAGGTAAGGGAAGGGTGAAAAGGAGGGGAGGGGTAAGGGGGAGAGGTACCCCTGTCCGCCCCCAGATGAGTTCTGTCATGAATATACAGATTTGTTCTGCATAAATATAATCAAAGGTCTGAAGGCCCTGAAAGATACTCCACTTAGAATCTGCTGTAACATCTTATTTCACTGTAAGTGTTAATTTGTAATATTTGGTTACACGATATATGCACATGTAAAGTGTTCATACTTATGAAAAAATCTGGGACAATGAAAGAATTCTGGGACAAAAATTGAAAAATTCCGAGACACATTCCGAGACATTTTTCCTGACTTATCAATAAAATGTTGTCATGTACCTAATCTAGTCTCGTAATCCCGTGTCTCGTAACGTATAAGCATTAAATTTTGCATGCAATAAAGACTCGTCGTTTTTTTTTTCGGGTAGGTCCGTTGAGTTCGTCTAAATTCGATACATCTCCCGAAGAGCGGAATTTCATTGCATTAAAAGTCGAAAGATGTAGGTTCGCATTAAATCACTTCCCAGTTTTATAGCTTACATTTCTCAGCAGTTGTCAGCGCTCATCCTGAACGTCATTTATGATCTCAATAGATTCGGAAATATAACAATTAATTCTTTTAAAAGAGTGTTTACATAATTACCATTTCACGTATATATAAAGAGACCGAAAAAGAGAAGTATACAAACTTATTTTATCAGAAGTATATGCCCATGCGAACAGGCCGGCCTTTTAATATCTCAGCGGCACATGCCCGAGCTGTCAACGGGTACAATTGTTTTACAGTTTCGTTAAAAAATATTTACAATGCGTGAATAAAGTCTAGACATTCATTTTTATTTTGCCACGGACTAGTTCGAACCAATCAGAGAACGTAAATCTCGTCACGTGCACACAGTCTAAATTTCAATAGACCGTCAGCCATTCCGCCATTGCCGTATAAATGAATTCGCATGTAAAAGGAGTCATGAAACGCCAATTTCCTGCAACAAAAAAAAACACCTTTTTTGGGCTTGATTTGTTTGAACATATTTCATTTCCAACTCAATGAAATGGGATCAGGTGTTAATTTTTGACAACATTATTGAGTGCCCTCTCCCTACAATATTGATATAATAAACATAATATAATACAGTCAAGAATGACAGCATGACACATAAAACGTATACCCTAATGTATACTCTCTGATTTAATAGCCGTTATCGTAAAATTATGCGTAACGTCGCGCTTTCAATACTGGACCCAGGTGTGATTACTGAAATATTTAAGTGTTTTAAAGAATTTTTTCCCTTTAGATTGATAAATTGATAAACAGATACATTATCTTCAGCGATCGACGGTTACCCAGAACATGAGGCGCGGCGGGTATTTTTATCAGAAAAAAACGTCTCGTCAGCGGAAAATATTATAGCGTGCAGTGATAAATCGGCCTAATATTCATGACGATGTTTAGCCGACAATTACATGATTCTCTTTGAACACCGAAAAAAAAAACAACAAAAACAAAATGGCTTTGCCCTTTATGCGATTTGATGTGTAAGTGTGGATCCAGAAGGGGGGGGGGGGGGTTTCCAGACGACCCCTGGATTAATTTTTTCTATGAATGTACATATTTCATTTTTGCTCTTAAAAAAAACTCGGACTTTAGGACCATCCCTGAAAAAAATCCTGGATCCGCCCATGAACTTTATATGCCTTATTTTTTTTACATGATTCATCTTTGTCTGGATACGCGTCCTTGATAAATCGATTTTTTTGCGGACCTGTTTAGAACCGTTTGAAATACCAGAACAAGGCGCTAGTATTTTTTTTTTTTTTGGCATTATATCGGATGTCTTTGGTTGTTTATCTGAAAATCTAATCGTAAATGACTATTATTTTTTCCGATCACATAACTTCATAGGCAATGTACTATACAAGAAGCCATATTTATAGTTTTAAGAGCTACGGAAAGGAGTTGTTTGTTCTTATTGAAATATTGAATCTTTACTTGAGACTATATTTGGTTAATGCGTTTGTTTGAAAGAAAGAACACTTGTAAAATAATTTGAAAAAAGAAACTGATTAATGAACACATGAACATTTCATAAAATAATCAACTACTGGTATCTAAATTAGTGGCAAATGTCGTTATATTCAAAAGAGTCAACTGATTGAACTTTTGTTTAGTACTCGCGGGACAGTAAAAATCGTTTGCCTATATCTATATCAGAGAGAGAGAGAGAGAGAGAGAGAGAGAGAGAGAAAACAAATTCATTTTATTTTTCGATAAAGGCCGGTTTCTTTTGACGGTGAAAATGCATAATTCCGATGTTGATTGAAGTTAGTCGTTGGGGGCCAAAAATCTGTACTCATAATCAATCTAAAATTGAAGTTTTTCTCTGATCTACTTTCTACCTTGTAAACAATAACGTATTGATAAACATGTGATTGTCCTGAATTGAAAAAATAAACATATCTTTTACAAAATAGCGATGATACTCATCAAATTCAAATAGCTATGAAATATCCATACTTCTGAAGTCCGTGAGATAATGATTGACAGCTGACCCGAATTGGTAAAAGGCGGGGCTTAGAGTTGTTGAGTCAGACGTTGTTTTAGTATCTGATGAGAACATAGCAGTACGGTGTCGGCATTACAATATAATACGCATTGAAAAATTCAGAATTGTTGCGTATCAATAAATATTTACCTTGCAAGCTAATCACAGAACGTGCGCGCATGAAAGATAATCATTAAATGTCAAACGGTGGGCGGAGCATCGATAGAGCGCAGATGTAAAGTAGTCCCAAATCGATAACAATTCAAAAAGATCAAATTTCATCTTGAAAATCTCAACTAATTTTATATTAATTCTATCATTCTATCAAAACAATCGATTCTGATATAAATTTTCCACATTCAAGTTTTGATGTCGAGAAACTGCTGACACAATCTGGAACTATTTCTCGCTGCGCACCGGAAGAGACGGTACCTCGAAACGACATGAGAATCGCGAATACAGTAAGAGACTCCTTCAAAAGGAGTATCTTAAAAATAACTTATGATAGTTTTGTAATTTTCAAAATGAAAATTCTAAACTATGAAGATATGATTCGAGAAATTTTTTCCATGCTGATGAATCAGTCATCTTCATGACAACTTGTGATTTGGCCTAGTTTTGGGTGTTGGCGTAGGACCTCTCAATGCAAAATGTGTTAATTCATTTCGTTCGATGATGTCCTAGAGCATCATTCATGCACGGCGAGTATCATAGACATTCTGACATTGGTATCAGAATCAATACATCCAGACAAAAAAGACCAGTACGAAAAGGATGTAAAATGATGCAAATTTCATCAATTCAGGTTCCGTCACTAGATGAATCCGACATTCAGACTATTCCGGTGGCAAGGTCAGTGTCTTCTCTATCTAAATTTGAACCCAAGTTGTCACGGTTATTACGTGTTGTGAAACTTCCTCGCGGACAGGACATTTTATCATCTAGCTTCTCAGTTAGGGATATGTTTGTGACCGACTAACATCGTTACTGAGGAAGTTCTACGGTCGATATGGGGAACTCGTCATACACTATGGTGTCCCACTCTCCAGAATGGTGGATGATATTCTGTCATATACCATTTGAACCATCCAACCAAAGATTGTACTCTATGTCTTCCAAAATGGAAGTTACCGGATGTGACAGTTCTACCGAATTGAAGCGACGGGTGTTGCATGCAAGCAGGAGATGCTTACTCTTCCTGGGCACCTGGTCTCACTCCCATATCGGGAGTTCGCTTCTTTTCATACGGTGGCTGTTTTTGTTTGTTTGCTTTGGTTCCTGTTTTATCCTGATTTTGTATGCCTTCGGTTTCTGATTTTCTGAATTATTGATTTTGTGCTGTAGACAGGGATACGGTCATTATCCATATTTGTCACTATGATCGCTGATGAAACAATACAAGGATCTCGTGGAAGATGACACATTTACCACGCTTTGTATTGGTCATATTATTCAAACAAGACTCAATGACCCACTGTTCAAGCATGACAAGTAAAAATCCAAAACTGATCATCAAACGCAAGGCAAAACATTATACGGTACATCACTAATGGCAAGAAAACACAACCCTGAAGTGACATAACACATACTGAATATATAGAGTTAAAAACGGTGTAAGCATAAACTCCTGATCATTGTATTATGGAAAATATCTCCAGCAAGACTATCATGCACTGGCCACAGAGGATCACACCCACAAGAACAAACAACGAACATCAGACAAATTAACAGCTAACAAACAAACAACAGGACAACTTAAAAACACACAATGTTCAACACCCAAACAAACTAACAGAGATGACCCAGCAAAACATGAATCATGAATGATGATACAAATACTTAGAAAGATTTTGTATATACATCTGGCACCTGCCACCTGCTTTATAATAGCGAATGACGTAGCGAATTGTAACATTTGTTAAGAAGACGTTACAATTTAACCTAAAACTGAAAACAGATTCAGAGACATTAGAATTTTTTATGGTTTCAAAAAAGCAAGGATTTTGTGCTCAGTCGACTGGAAAGGAGTGAGTGCAGGTACCTTCATCGGAATAGTTTGACCAATTTGCAGATGATTGTATGGGCAGATAGTCACGATCTTTCGTCTTACCTCTGCAAACGAGTCGAACCTGTCAACGAGTCCCGCCGTCATATTTCATCAGAATTATGTTGACCGATAAATTCCAGGCTGTAAATTTATCCTTGCGACTGGTCTACATATATATTCTGTTTATAATCTTTTTTCATGTTTAAAAATTCATTAAACAATCATGATACTTGCACAATTTCGTAACAAAAATAGGTTTTGCGTCTGTCATCTATAGGGCCATATATTTTTACACATACACTTGACAAATTGTAGGAATCGAACCCACAAGGGATGACAAGGGATGACCCGTCATTTTGGTAAAACGTCAAAAATGATTTTTGTGTTAAAAACGATGTCTTTATTTTCAGATGAAAAATTATCATCAGTATCACTATACAATATTGGACATTATGATTAGGCGCATGTACTTTAAAATTAATGCAATCATGTAACAAATATTGGGTATAATTTACATGTATGTTATACAGGGTTTTTTTATGATGTTTAATATTAGGCCAAAGTGTTCAAATATTTTACTCTACGTCTCGAAGTCATTATCTGAAAGATACGGAAGCCAGTTTGTGCCATGTTATATTTTTTTACTATCTGGTAATTACAAGAAACAAATCTCGTGGTTACGAGAAACAAATCTCGTATTTAAGGGAAGAAATCTCGTAGTTACGAGAAACAATTCTCTTAGTTACGAGAAAAAAATCTCGTAGTTACGGGAAAAAATCTCGTAGTTACGAGAAAAAATTCTCGTAGTAACGAGAAAAATATTTCATAATTACGGGAAAACATTCTCGTAGTACTTACTTAACGAGAAATAATTCTCGTAGTTACGAGAAACAAATCTCGTAGTTACGAGAAAGATTTCTCCTAGTTACGAGAAACAAATCTCGTAGGTAAGAGAGAAAAAAAATATTTAAACTGAATGACGTGATATTTGGCAAAAAAATGCTATTTCTCGTAACTACGAGAATTTTTCCTATAACTGCGAGATAATTTTCTCGTATTCACCAGTATTATTTATCGTGACTACGAGAATTCTAGGCCTTCCTAGAATGAAATTCTTAAATCTACTACATTTTAGATAAAAAAAAGTATGAAAAACGAGAATTATGCCCCAAAATACATCAACAAAGTTTGAAATGTGATGACTTAAAACATTTATCAACTACTTTTGATATGAATTCGTGTCCAAAGTATGCAAAGACTCCAAACAATTGAATAAAATTAAGCATTTCCAATTTTTAACAGTTTTTGATAAAATTTGTAATTTTCAACCAAAAATTTCACAAAATACCTGAAATGGCAAAGTGTAATCCTAATTCATTTTAGAGTATGACCATTATACTTTCAGAAAATACTTTCTAATTTCACAAACTCTGGGGTATTTTTGAGAAATTCGATCTATAGGGGGATGCCTTATTCAAATTTTTTTCTCGTAACTACGAGAATTTTTTTTCGCAATTACGAGATTTGTTTCTCGTAACTACGAGAATTTTTTTCTCGTGACAACGAGAATTTCTTCTCGTTACTACGAGATTTGTTTCTCGTTACTACGAGATAGAAAAAAAAATTAACATGGCACGAACTGGCCTTGTAGAAAAGAACCCTCCAATAAGGCAAGATTACACAAACACAATTATAAAAGCATTATCATTAGAAACTACTGACGAGGGATTGAAAAGAAGATAGAAGAAGATTTCTAGTTGGTTTTAAACAATTAAGTATTTCCATTTATTTGGGTGGATGTAGAATTTTTGGTCTTCAAAATTCTCCAACAGGATTTGGTTTGATTTGTAATGATGACAAAATTGATGTTTGTGTATGTATGAACAATTCTAAAAAGGAACCCCAAAAAAAATGTCTTTCTTTGACCCTAGGCTATGTTTAATTTGCTACTGTCACAATCATAGAAAAACAGATTTTTAAAAAATGTATGATGAGAAATAGTGTGAATCATCAAGATATGAACAAAACAAACAGATAAATCTGGGAAACAATGCATTAAAAGTACAAACAACAGGACATGCATATCTTTAAAAATGATGTTGCCAATACAAATAAGCAAGGTAACATAAAATAATTCCATAAACAAACATGAACATTCTCAAGCAAGGTAAGAAAGAATAATTCCATAAATATACGTAAACATTCACGAGCAAGGTAACAAATAATAACTCCATAAATATATATGAACATTCTCAAGCAAGGTAACAAAAAATAAATTCCATAAACATTACATAAACATTCACACAACAGACCGACAGTTCCCGGAATTTTTATGTTTTTCATGCTGATACGAAGCTGCGCAGAACATGTACTAGTATATGCTTTGTGTGGGTCATAGGAAAAGCAAACATGCAGGCGACGAAGAAGCTAGGGAGAGGAAGCTAATGCCTGGATCCACGCCTTCATATTGTTTATGGCACAATGTAAAATGTTGACACAATAATACAGCTCGTCACGCTATCATGCTTACCATCGAATTTACATGATGTAAATCTTGTTTGTCATCCACATTTTGAATTCTTTCATCTCCCTCGCAAAAAGAAGGGCTGATAGTTAGGATAGTTGTAAAAACTTCTGTAGTTAAAAATGTTATTATAACCAATACCGTGCAAACCTGTATTCACAGCAACTTCCATACTCGGTCCTTCATGGTATTTGCGCGGGGTGCTTGTGGACGGAGGATGAACAACTTCAGAACTTTGTTTAATTTGTTTGATTATGATGTCATCTATTCCAATATCACTGAGAAAACTGTTTCCTACTACTCCTTCCACAATAATCTGAAAGAGCATCGTTAGGTACATTCGTTACTGGTTATCTTAAATTCTTTATCATTATTTATCTATTTTTTCATTTCTTGTTTGTTGACACTATCAGAGAAAATGTTCAAATAATGTACGAGCGTATTCATAATGTGTCTTATCATGGAAATATATAGAATTAATTTTTCGGTGATGTAAAAAGAATGTTTGTTTTCCATAAAACATTGCTTAAATTCATACGAGTATGAGGAAATCTTGACGAGAATGACAGTTATCCTCTGTTATAATGGTCTGAAATAGCCACTCCTACTTACATTATAAACTTTGTCAGCTTCAACGGTAAAATATTTTTCTAACATGTGCCACTCGTTGCCTTGGTCACCAGATATAGAAGCCAAAACTACTTTTTTTGCACCAGGGTGTGACTCTTTCATAGAGACATTTAATGTACCCATGTCTTTACCGTACATATGATAGTAAAATCTGGAAGATAAACATATCAAATTTTTATTAGTAACAATTATCCAGTTTATTCTCATTAACGGAAATGTGTAAACAACGTCACAGAAATCAAGTGTTTTGCTTGAAAAAGATTATACCATTATGTGTCAGTCTTCATGAATAGAAAACTATAAGATCGTCCTAGCATTTGACAATGACATTTTGCAGACATGCTAAAATGTTCAAAAACGTCATATTCGACATTTTTTTTTAACAAAAAACTTTTTTCTTATGCAAAACAGTCCCTACTTTTTATTTTTTAAAAACATTCTATCATATCCCTAGATACATTGTGTGAAGTTTAAAAAAAAAACTTTGTTTAAATTACATATTTTATCAGCATTTTAGTACCAAAATTCTATTTCTGAAGTTACTTTTAAAAATTGCCATATGAGGTAAGAATTCATCTTACTAAGATTTCATCGTTAGAGCCAGACGGCAAGTAAGCTATTTATATCACACAACGGCTGAAATCATCGTCGAAGAAGTTCTTCGGTAACTACGGGTATATTTATAATAAAAGAATATCAGATCCCTCAGTGACATTCTAGATTGCAATTGAATGGCTTCATAATCACCAAAAAAATTTATCGGACTCTCCCCGGGTACCTTATTTCACTTTGGAATGTTGTTCATTCCGAGGTTCGTAACTGTACCAATGGAAATTCTAATGATTTTGCCTTACCTTCTCGACTTTGAGACTGAATAACTGACAGGTACTTCTTTGATGTTTATTGTCCCCCGCATTCAGCGAAAGCGTGGGAACATTAAAACCGGTTCGTTCGTCCGTCTGCCGTCTGTCTGTCTGTCAGTCACAAAAACTTTAACCTTGGGCATACCTTTTGAATGGAATTGATAGGGATTTCATACTTAGCACGAATATTCCTTGTGACAAGAACTTTCCTAAGATACCAACATTTTCTACCTTGTGACATTGAGTCCTTGGGGTTTGACCTAATCTAAAAAGAAACTTTAACCTTGGGCATAACTTTTGATTGGTAAGTGACAGGCCTGCAAATTCCTTGTTACAAAACCTTTCCATGGAAATCAAAAGTTTGAACCTTTTGATCCTGACCTTGGAGTTTAACCTATCTTTAAATTTTGTATTGGGATTATACATGAGATATAATTATGAACAGTTAAGGGTGGAGCATTTTTATAAAGACAAACACCCAAAGCGGGGGACCACAATTCTTTTTGCCTTCTCGACTTTAAGACTGAATAGCTGTTAGGTACTTCTTTGTGCTTTTAAAATTGTGGCAGCCAAGCGATGTAAGCAGCATTATATGTGGTTTAAGGTACAAATGGTTTTATTAAAGTGTTTTCATATATTGAGATCACCATACTAATAATACTTGAAGGTGTGAAATAAAGCGATTGGGTAATGGTGATCCTTTTATGGATGTTGCAAAGATTGTACATAGGTAATGGGTCTAACATATCGGTTATATCAGTAAGATGGAATAGCGACGCTGCATCAATTCAAGTTCATTTTATATACAATGAAAAAATATGAATACACACTTGATACTTAATTGAATTTTGCTTTTTGCTGTAATATCTGGAGAAATCAGTCGTGCAATCTGTCCCTTTGTCCTTGGGAAAGAACTTTCCATATACAGATAATGACCTTGAAGCAAAAGAACAAGCATTAGATATTTTCGTTTTATTTTATCCACCATTTTTTATCGTGTCCATCATGAATTTCAATATTTTAGATTTTACAAGACACAGACAACAAAGCATCAATTAAAGATATATGAATTTACCTCCCTCCCCCTCGTAGGTTTTATCGTTAGTGGGACCTGTATATTCTGTGACCGTTCGTTTGTTGAGGCGGATCCAATTAAAATCATCCGTTAAATCCTGCTTCCAATCACAAATTTCCTTTTCCTCCTCTTCAAATGAGCAATAATCCACGAAGCCTAAAATATAGATAAATACGGTGTTCATTGGGGGACATCGCTTCTTCAAATCTTCGCCCTTCTATATATCACCAGTCGAAGAATTGAAGAATTGAAGTAATGATGCGAAGAATTGAAGTAATGATGCGAAGAATTGAAGTAATGATTCGAAGATTTGAAGAAATGATGCGAAAAACGATTATTTCTTCAAATCTTCGCATCATTTCTACAAATCTTCGCATCATTACTTCAATTTTTTGCATCATTTCTTCAAATCTTTAATTCTTCGCATCATTTCTTCAATTCTCCAAATCTTCGCATCATTACTTCGAATCTTCGCATCATTACTTCAAATCTTCACATCATTACTTTTAATCTTCAAATCCTCTCATCGTTACTTCAAATCTTCCAATCTTCGCATCATTACTTCAAATTTTTAAATCTTCGCATCATATCTTCAAATCTTGAAATCTTCGCATCAAAACTTCAAATCTTCGCATCATTACTTCAAATCTTCAAATCTTCGCATCATTACGTCAAATCTTCAAATCTTCGCATCATTACTTCAAATCTTCAATTCTCCGCATCATTACTTAAAATCTTCAATTCTTTGCATCATTACTTAAATTCTTCAATTCTTTAATTCTTCGCATTTTGACTTTGTGAGAAATAATCATTTTTGCACTATATCTTTCAATAACTCAATGATACATATATATATATAATTTTATGAACTGATTTACTGTATATCAATCATATTAAGTAACTTGATGCTTAAATATATATTTCATGCTAGAATTTTATTCATTTTGAATCTTAATAAATTATTTTCTTATGAAAAATGGAGGGGGTGATTTTCATACATTTTCAGCTCCTTTTCCACAAACTCTCGGAAGAGGGGGAACCCAGAATTCTTATTGCATCACATGTACAGTAATTTGTTGTAAGTCGATGCTTTTTCAACTGTAAAGTATAATTATTTTGAAAATTGAGATATCTTCAATATGATGAACCCATAGTCTTTGTTTTTATAAATATATTTCTGAGTGATTTTGTATTGTTATTTTATTCTTTTTGGGTAGCCTTTTCTTCTGTTGTTATATATGATATATGGGTCATTAATAAAGAAATCTTTTACGCCAGAAATCCAATAGTTTTTTTCTATTCAAGATTTTTGAATCGGGTTTACATACGGGCGTGTCACCCTCCTTAAAAATGTGTAAATTGAAAATCACCCCCTCCATTTTTATTTTTTGTTTGAAGAAATAATCGTTTCTTCGCATCATTTCTTCAAATCTTCGCATCATTTCTTCAAATCTTCGCATCATTACTTCAATTCTTCGCATCATTACTTCAATTCTTCGCATCATTACTTCAATTCTTCGACTGGTGATATATAGTAGGGCGAAGATTTGAAGAAGCGATGTCCCCTAATGAACACCGTAGATAAACAAAATGTCCAGCTTAGTAGCAGTGGTAAATGTTATGCTAATCAATGTTATAACGATAATATGCACAATGCACAAAAGACAATCACCAATTTTGACAAGTTTCCATGGAACTGTTGCGACGGGTGTTGCTTGCAATCAGGAGACGCTGACTCTCCCCGGGCACCTGGTCTTACTTTGGAATGTTGTTCATTCCGAGGTTCGCAACCGTTCCAATGGGAATTCTCATTATTTTGCCTTACCTTCTCGACTTTGAGACTGAATAAGTGATAGGCACTTCTTTGATGTTTAATAATTACTACAAAATAATTCAGCGCAAAACTCCAGTATCACGGAGAGAGTGTTGGCTGAAATTAGCACCATATGTTTATTCATTTTACTTTTATTTTTAGCTCTACTAGTCTCAGACCAGTCGACCTTATGCGATCACCCTTCGTCCGTCGTCCGTCCATCTGTCTGTCTGTCAGTGAACAATTCTTGTCCGCTCAACTCCTCTGACACTGTTAGAGATAGAATGTTAATTCTTTTTGCATTTTACTTGGTCCATGGTCTAGTTGTGCACCTGACATTTAGTTTCAGTCCCTGACTTCCAGTGTCTTAGAAAATGGGCGTGGTCATTAAAAATTCTATGCAATCTTGTCCGTATAACTCCTTTGACACTATGAATGATGGAGACATAATTCTTTTTGCAATAGATATGTCTGTAGTCTAGTTATGCAAGTGATATTTTGTTTGAGCCAATGGTCTTAGAAAAGGGTGTGGCCATTTTCTCCTACCGTATATTATTTCTCCTAACCGCCAAATTTTGAGGTTTCCCAAAGTTGTTAACTGGAAACCTTACAAAGAAATTAAGAAAAATATATCCCTGGTTCTCCACCATCTTAAGGTTCACTCTTATGGCACCGAATACTGTTATAGAAGGAATGGAAATGTGGCCGATCCGGGAATCAAACCCGATACCTACTGCTATCAAGGCAGATACCAAATGAGCTAAACGGGCACTATTATACCCGAACTGTCACACTTCAGGATGAAAAAGGATCTAAGTGGCTTGCAATTACACCACAAGCAATTCTACATTCTCACTATTAAAAGTTAAGTCTTTTTAACAAAGGGCATATAGTGGTTGGTCTGTCTGTTCACCTGTTTTTCTGTCTATCCGACTGTCAGTATATCATTCCATTCAACTAAATATAAGATAACAGGGTTGTCATGTATTGCATGTCTATGAATCTTGAGAATGTTCATCTTTTGGTGCCAAATTTTAAACCTTTGACCCCTTCCCTGACCTTTGACCTACATTTTTTGGATAAAAAAATACAAAAAACATCTATTACTGAATGAAACTCCTTCAGATTTTGAATAATTTTGTTACACATGGTATGTTACATATACATGTTTTTAGAAATTCTCTCACATTCTAGAGATAAATCTAAGCGAAATGAAGGGGGATTACAAACTTAAATCAGTTTAAAACTTGGCTATATCTCTTCAACAACAAATGGAGAGAAACTGTGATGTAAAAATGTTGTTTTCTATTGTTGAATTATTTTTGTTTTATTCATTGATGCTCTAATTAATATACTGACATTGAAATACTATAAATTTGATCAAGTATTTGGCTAAAAAAAAGAAACACCGGAAAAATTGAATCCGTTAGAAATTACTGGATATGCATGGGCACGTGGTTGTTGGGTCTCATAAAAATACTTGATAGATACATGTATAAATTCTCTTGAGTGTATATCATTTCCCAGCCATCTTGCTTCGTCTTTCGGTATATTTAGGACATAATTTTCACAGATGTTGGCCATATTACATTGTTCAGATTGAGGATCACTGACGAGGGTCGAGTACCCGAAACGTGCATGTATGGTCCATGCTATAAATTTCTCTGCTCTTAAATGATGCTAATAAATTTGAAGACGTTAAACATTTGTACCACGTGGTGAGTGTCACTGCTGGTGGACCAGGTGTCCCCGAGGGCACATGTAGCCAAGTTCGATCAATTTCGGTTGGTCGTTTCTTCAAGCGCATTTGAAAATTTCTGTTTACAAAATTATCTCAAATTTCTAAAAACTGGGTCCTGTAGCATCATTTCCCAGCCATCTTGCAACGTTTTTCGGTATATTTAGGACATCATTTTCACAGATTTTGGCCATACTACATTGTTTAGATTGTGGATCACTGACGAGGGTTGAGTACCCGAAACGTGCATGTTTGGTCCATGCCGTAAATTTATCTGCTCTAAAATTATGCTAATGAATTTAAAGACGTTAAACATTGTTCCAAGCAACCAGGAGAGCGTCAGTCCAATCAGAGACTCCTGGTTGTAGGTTCTCGTCAAACATTCATATTATGCATTAGTACAGACCAGTTTGAACCATGTACATTTATGAGAGTCATGTGTACTTGATTTTAAGGAAACCTTCCCATCTGTAATATACGAACCATCTATACATCCTTGGTCGTCTTCGCAGACGCTCATTTCTTTCTTTTTTTTCAATCTTTTTTTTAATAAATGCGTCTTTTTTAAAGGATTCTTATGGTTCATGTTTCCATCTACTGCTATCATCTTTGTGTTCATTGGTTTGCCTGCGTGCCTTTGTGTTGGAGACCGCTGGAAAAGTTTATGCTAATGTTACCCGCATAATCATACATTCTGCTGTTAACGTGAGAGATGGGTGTCCTGAGTCAATAGCAGTATCATATTGGTCTTGTCGGTGTAGTCCTGAGTCGATAGCAGTATCATATTGGTCTTGTCGGTGTAGTCCTGAGTCAATAGCAGTATCATATTGGGCTTGTCGGTTTAGTCCTGAGTCGATAGCAGTATCATATTGGTCTTGTCGGTGTAGTCCTGAGTCGATAGCAGTATCATATTGGTCTTGTCGGTGTAGTCCTGAGTCGATAGCAGTATCATATTGGTCTTGTCGGTGTAGTCCTGAATCGATAGGGGATGCTTACTCCTCCCGGGCACCTGGTCCCACCTCTAGCTTGCTAGGGGTCCATCGATGCTCAATTGGTGCTCTATTGCGAGTGCTGTTGAGATTATCGGCAGGATATTCTTTAACTCATTAATATTACGTCTTGCTTAACATATGAGACCCACTCCTTTCTTACATATTAGTACTTCTTGTACAATAACTATATATGTATTAGATGGCGATCTTGCATGGTTAAGTGATTTAAATTTTTCACCTGCATCTTTGTTAACGCATTCAGTCTGGAATCCTGTCCACGTGCCGTTGTATTTACACAATCTTTTGTTTGGACCAATCAAGGTGTAGTTGGTATTACATGTGTAGGTTATCCACGTTCCCACGGAAGATTCTGTAGACCCGTCCGTACCAAGAATTGTTCCATTTTCAGGTTGTTTGGG
This sequence comes from Pinctada fucata, assembly GCA_028142955.1. NCBI lineage: Eukaryota > Metazoa > Mollusca > Bivalvia > Pterioida > Pteriidae > Pinctada > Pinctada fucata. The sequence continues at coordinate 73,781,143 of AP027103.1, read as the reverse complement.
ATTACTGCATTTCGTTTGTATACCTAAAACGAAAATTAGTTTTAATAAGACGGTTACTCATCTACATCAAATGAGCCAAAACACATAAAGAATAAAACAATTACAACAAGACATAACTTTAATATCCTAAGCAAAATGCGCTATCAATTCTGAAATATGTGTTACAGTGCAAAATATGTATCGATACGGGGAACTCGTCATACACTTTGGTATCCCATTGTCAAGAATGGTGAATGAAATTCTGTCTTAGAGCATTTGAACCATCCAACCACAGACTATACTTATATCTTCCGAAGTGGAAGTAACCGGATGTGATATTTCTGCCGAATTGAAGCGACGGCTGTTGCATGCAAGCAGGAGATGCTTACTCTTCCTGGACACCTGGTCTCACTCCTAACTTGGAGTTCGCTTCTTTTCATGTGGTGGAGATTTTTGTTTGTTTGCTTTGTTCTTGTTTTATCCTGATTGCGTATGCCTTCGGTTTGTGATTTCCTGAATTATCGATTTTTGTACTGTGTATTGGGATGTGGTTATTGTCCATATTTGTCATGCACATTTCAAGAAGTTCTTAATGTCCCATTAGTGATACTCGTGGCTATAATAGAGAAAGTTATGTTACAACACAAAAAAGCTGCACATAAACGATAAAGACAAATGAACGAAGCAAGTAAAATCCATATGATGGAAACGTGTAAATTATCATCATTATCATCGTGTGGGATTTAAAAAAATTATTATATACAATGCTATTTAACATCAATGGTTGTTGGTGTGGTTGTTTGATGTCTTTTGCTAATTGCTATCAGTTTGATGTATTTTGCTAATTGCTATCATGTTTGACGTCTTTTGCTAATTGCTATCATGTTTGATGTTTATTGCTAATTGCATTGCTATAATGTTTGATGTCTACTCCTACGTGATATTATGTTTGATATCTAATTGCTATAATGCTTGATGACTATTGCTAATTGCTATCATGTTTGACGTCTATTGCTAATTGTTATCATGTTTGATGTATATTGCTAATTGCTATCATGCTTGATGTCTATTACTAATTGCTTTCATTTTTATGTCTATAGCTAATTGCTATTATGTTTGATGTCTATTGCTAATTGCTATAATGTTTGCCTTCTCCCTTTTAGGTCATTGCAACTTGGTCTAGTTTTTTTTCTGACTTTATGTGTATGTAACAGGGATGTACAGAAAGTTCAAATATCCATTATCTGTGTGTAGGTATGTTATAATTCTTGATTATTCTATAATGATGCCATCTTTCTAGTCTCTATCTCTAACACAGATTCATCTCTTTCACAAGGGAATAATTGAATCGGTAAAATTTCTTGATGGGCATATTGGAAAATCTTTCTGAATTGCAAATCAAGAAATACTTACAAAAGTATCATTGGAAAAAAAATAATTCTTACCACATTCATAAAGAGTCTTGATTTTATTAATATCAACTGTTGAAAGATGAGTCCTTTGTCCAATCAGTGATTGGTCTATAGATTCGTCAATCAGGTTGAAGGTAGCTTTGTTTGGGAACTTAGCAAATGTCCATTGTGAATAATGCATGACGGATTCCAAATCATAAGGCTGCTTTAAAGTGTCCACCTCACTCTCGTTTAGCTTGTCAAAATCCATTATGTGATCTGTTGAAGTAAAATAAGAAGTATTTCAAAAGTTATCCTCTCAATACACATCAAACACATGTATGACATTTTTGATGTTTTAAAAAAGAGAAGAAAACTGGAATTAGAATGCCATCATGCAATTTTGAAAAATGGAGTCATTTTGCCGTCTTTTTAGGTTATGAAATTAAGATTAATTTTGCAAACAATGAAACAACGATTTTGTTATGAATAAATTATTCGAGTTAAGGTTTTATATGTTTTGTTCACAATATAATGAATATATATTATATAAATGAGTATACTAAAAATGAACTGAAAGAAAAATAAAGTATCCTGAATCTGCTGAAAAAGATCAATCTTTTTTTTTACAAAAAAAAATCAATACAGCTGTGGGGAAATTTAATTCGCATCAGACGTACTCCATGCCAAAATGATTATATTCAGTTTCAACACTGCAGTAAACTTTCAAATTTCAAATGGGTATTACACAGTGAGCAGTTCCAAAATCAAGGTTTTAGGATGTTCTAGTCAGTAGCGCACTTAAGAGAACAGTGATGCCAAATAAACCTACTATCTAATATATTAGTCTTCACGACTTGTATATGCTTATCCCTGTCCGGTCTGTTATGCTCATGCCAGAATCCAAGTGCGTGCATCATCTCGTGAAATATTGTCCCCTTCCTTCTCAAACAGCCACTAGCCAGAGATACGGTTTGTGCCCCTCCTACACGCCCCACGGAACTGTAGCACCTGGAAATAACAAATATACTGTACTTCTGGTAGTGCAGAAAAACGAAGTGTCACACCTTGCTGTCAGCGTTATGGACAAAGAAGTCTAAATAAGGTATATTAAACATGCATGTTTCGAATGGTGTTAGAAAAAATAGTTTTATCATAAACTTTTCAAGAATATCCCAGTTTTGTTAACGACATAATTCACTTACCCATCACCTTTTGTTATGATCACAAAGTCTTTGTTCGATTCTGATTTTTCAATAAAGCTCACACAGTTTGAAGTCAGTTTCTGCATTTCCTGTAGAGCATTCTTGATCACTTCTTTTTCTGTATCATCTGAGGATAAAAATTTTACAAAAGGAATTATATTTATTATGCTGGTGACACCATTCAGAGAAACAGAAAGAGACTCTAAATTCAGCATCCATGACAAAAGTGATCTTGGATATTTAATCTTTGTCAGTGGTGTTTTCTCATCATTTCTGTCTTTCATTATTTTCTTCTGTTTCGTCGGTTTCTTTTTACAAAAAGTAAAATACGATACCCAGAAATTGATAATTTGTTCCGTATACCCAGCACATTAAAGACCACCTTCACTTTTCTAATACTTTTACAAGCATAACGAAAATATACTAGTAAATATCTTTTGATACAAAGGAAAGGGAATGATCTCCAGCATGACCACCCTGCACTCACCCAGCGAAACACAAGTGACACATAAATGACATAATAGAAAACTACAAATCGCAAAAAGACGCAACAATATTCACAAGAAAATCATACAAAACAATCGTAACAGGCGTACAGAAACATCAAATGACAAATATGGATAATGACCATATCCCTGTATACAGCACAAAATCGATAATTCAAAAATCAGAAACCGAAGGCATACAAAATCAGGACAAAACAGGAACCAAAGCAAACAAACAAAAACCTCCACCATATGAAAAGAAGCGAACTCCCGATATGGGAGTGAGACCAGGTGCCCAGGAAGAGTAAGCATCTCCTGCTTGCATGCAACACCCGTCGCTTCAATTCGGTAGAACTGTCACATCCGGTTACTTCCATTTGGAAGATATAGAGTACAATCTTTGGTTGGATGGTTCAAATGGTCTATGACAGAATATCATCCACCATTCTTGAGAGTGGAACATCATAGTGTATGACGAGTTCCCCATATCGACCGTAGAACTTCCTCAATGACGATGTTAGTCGGTCACAAACATATCCCTGACTGAGAAGCTTATCTGAAAGCTCTCAGAACAAAATCCGTATATTTGGTACTTGCTCTGGCATAGCGTATCAACTGAGATATGAACACGCCATAAGCAGGCAATGAAGGGATGTTGCTACTCAGAAAAGGAAAGTTTGTAATGCTGAAATTGAAGTCGTCACGTTTGTCATAGAGTGAGGTGTTCATGTGACCATCAGTGTCGTAGGACAACATTATGTCCAAATAGGATGCTGAATTATTTGTCTCTGTGGTTTCTTTGACTTCAAGCTCCGAAGGATAGATACTGCTCAGGTAATCCGCGAATTTTGGATTATTGATGGACAACACATCGTCTATGTATCTGTAAGTGAAGTTAAAGTCAGAAGCTAAGTATCTTTTCCCTTCAGAGACCAAAGATTGAATGAATTCAGCTTCGTACGAGTAAAGGAAAATGTCGGCAAGGAGTGGGGCACAATTGGTCCCCATTGGAATTCCGACAATTTGCTGGAAGACCTTTCCTCCAAACACCACAAAAATGTTGTCGATCAGAAAGTTTAACATCTGAATAATGTCTGTTTCAGTGTACTTATTTTCAGAATCGGACTTTTCTTTTACAAAGTAGGTTTTGTCATAGTTAACAACAATAAATTTGTATTTGCGATTACCGTTCTTACTTGTAAACGCATTACTTATAATTTTTGCGAGTCTTTCTTTTAATTAAGAATGTGGAATTGTAGTGTAAAGTGTCGAAAAATCAAAGGCTTTGATCGAATGGACTCTACTAAAATGAGTGGATTTCAGATGTTCTAAAAGTTCCTTCGAATTCTTTAAAATCCACATCTGGTTGATACCACTGCGAGAATACACTGTCGAACAATATTTTTGAAGCCCAGATTTGAAACATTGATGACAACACATAAGTAGACGGAGACCAATGTGCACCCGGCGCCGACTTTGGACGTTTCATCTGCTATTTGCAAATGGTGAAGTTATCCGGATTACGTGCACACAACCCTCCTACTTATCCGGATACACAGAGGTCTCCATAGACACACGATTGTTGTATAAACATAAAACTTCTCACTGTAAGGTGACATCACAAACAAGATAGTTAAACGCAGCGGCCTCTTGTAACACAGATTCTATGTAAATGGATCTTAAAAATTCTATGGCATGCGTACAACAGTCTGTGCTCTGCTGGCTGAAGCGAGCTTAAGATCAATTACCCGAGGTTTACATCGGTTTTATTCCTTATCCTTCATTTTCCATGCTTAAGTTTTGCTTAAGAGATGCTTATATTTACTCACCGTAATCACCGTCTTTGAATGTATATGGTACTTTACGTCCTAGCCAAGTCTGCTGACGATTGCGCACCGCCATACGAGTCTCCATCTGAATAGAAAGCATCTGTTTGAATCTAGTCGCTGGTGTTGTATTTATGGGGGTTCCTTTTAAGAGCCTTTCCCAAATTGATTTTTTTTTCATTTTCAACGGTCACCAATTTAACGTAGTTTGATACAAACAAAGAATTGTGAAAGTCAAATATTGTTCCCATATTGCATTTTATTGTTGTGATGGCTGCAATTTATTTTCCATCTTTCTCTACTAAAGAACGTATTTCAATATTGACAATTTCTTAATAGAAATGAAACGGAAAACAAAAGAATTAAAACACCATTTTACACTATTGTTTTACCTTCTTTCCATTATGTTTTGCTCGGGATGCAATAGTCATTGTACATGTATATTCTTCATATATATGAACAAGTCAGTTGTTTTAAAACATTACTAGTATATAAATTAATTTGAGTGGGCAAGGGTGAATATTTCTTTCGTATTATTAAAAATATTCCTTGGCATCTATGGGTACATATAACAGTATTTTTTCTGTATATCCCATCTGTGTGTTTTTGTTCAGATAGTCTTTTTTTTTAATTATCTTTTTTTTATCAATTTCCTCCTTTAAAGTCAGATGCTACCAGCAGAAATTTTCTTTGGATTGACTGGGTTTTTTTGGCATGCTTGCATAGAAAAATACTGACTGAAAAACTTTGATTATACTAGTTATTCAATTAAGATTTCAAAAGTTTTACCGTGTGAGGTTTTTTTACTATGTCTCCTTGTACAAGGAAAGTATTTTGGTCGTGTGTCTCCTGACCGTGTACAGTTACTCCGTCTATAACCCTTGTGACATCATCTACAATGATTCGATTAGATTGATAAATAATTAACCGTGGTTATCAATTCCTTCATTTTTAACAAGATAGTTCATAAAAAGAATAAAATGAAAAAAAGGTGATGTTTGTATAAATATATATTGCCATGATTATTTTTTAAAGGAAGTTCACCTAATTCTTATGAAACTCCTTTTGAAATATCATGGCTGGCATCACTTTTGATTTTTTAAACTTATCAGGTAATTTATGTTCCAGGGGTGGGGGGTTTCAGGCAAAAGTATAGGAACTTTTCGTTTTCCTTCATTCTATACTTGTCGAAATATCCTGAATGAGGGTTATTAATCTTACCAGGGATTCTTCCTGGTTCCAAGAAAGAAACTTTCGGTGCCATATATTTTGCTCCTGACAATCTAATTTAATTTTACGTACGGAAGACATTCATCGATGTCGTGTGCTCTTGGTGATTTTTTTTCGCGAAATCTATCCATCTGATGTTAAGAGATTAAAAAGACAACTGAAAGCATTTACTGAATATTTAGATATCTTTTATTTTCTTTTACGAAATTGGTCACCAGAGTTTTTCGATTACTGACTACTTAAACTTCAAAATTACACATGTCCCTCTTCCCCTGTTCATTCATACTGCACTTGAAACGCAAATCCAAGGCAAAATCAAACCACACGGAGTTCGTTCTTAGTACAAGGCGTCTTACCGAAACTACTCAGTCACAGGTAAATTTTTGTGTATGACTGACTTTTGCAATACCAAAAATGTTTGGACGATACAGCAATATGACCTCTCATTATTCCTAATGTTAAAAGATAATTTAGGTTAGAGGCAACCCATCCAAAACACAGAATTTTATACATTCACTGGTTTTGTCCTGGAAAGGTTGTAAACAAACGGGAAATGTGTTTGATATCAATATAAAGCTAGCAATGAATTTCAAAAAAAAAATTTTGTTCATTTGAAAGAGAAAATTCAAATCCGCCATGAAAAGAGGTTGACTTGCTCCTTTGTTTAAAAATATACATTTTGTTTACAAGGAAAGTGAAGTTCCAATAATTTCAGTTCCAGCGAACCATAACTTTGACAGAATAATATCACGCCAATGAATTACACCATATATGTTTATCTCAGATACTCAGTCCTATTGTCAATCTCAGAAACCAAGAGCTGACACCTATTTTGTACCAATTTGAACAAAGATAACTAAATACTAGTAGGTTCATATTCCCTGATCTGACAGAATACCCGTTACTTATCTACTACCATAAGACGTCATGTAGAACTATCAATTGAGGGAAAGCATTAAAGATGTAAAAATCTTACTTTGTTTTTCTTATATTCTAATTCTAACTGACAAACAAAAATAAGGAAAGGGTTATCCTGATTCATTAAAAGGAATCGAGCAATTGCCATATTCAAAGGCATGTACGTTTCGGATATGTGGCGTCATCAACACTGAATTTTCAAGATTTCAAGAACTTCATTTCACTAAGTGTGAGCATTTCACATATTGTATATGGTTTAAACAGGTATGTTTGTCTGGTCCATGCTGAACATTTACCTGTTCTTAAATGATGCTATTGAAATTAAAGACGTTTAACAATCAAAAGAAATGTGTAGCCGGCAAAAGTATTTGACAGAATGGTGCAAGGATGTTCATCTCCTTTGGTTTTGATGTTATTTAAGAAAGATTCGACAGAATTTCAATACGATAGTTAGTGGCAAATTCTGAACAGAGTTGAAAAGTAATACATGCAGTTGAATTGTTCCACACTGCAGCAGAAAATAAGTGAGACAAGTATTAGCTTTCCAAAAAAGCTTGGTCGATATCAACATTTATTTGAAAGCGAAAAAAAAAAAATTGGTTCAAAATAGGTTTAAAATTTTGACTCTTAGAATAAAGAGTAAAGAGTAGTATTAGTAAGGCTATGCATGAAATTCACACTAAAAACTGGTTACACAATAGGAACTTATGTGTTGATAATTCTGAAAAGTTAGGAAATAGTGCATTTGCACTAGACAACCCAAGTCACAGTCATTCATAAATTGCTTGACCTGTGCGGTGGGAAAATTCCATTATAACGCAAATTAACTTGACCAATCAAAAGCCTTTCAGTATATATTCGCGGGAAAAGCGGAGAGTTCCGATTAAAGAATTTGGGGGAAATAAGGGGAAACTTCTAAAAAAAAATCCTATTAAATTATGTGACTACGCACAGTCTTATCAATTTTTATATCGCTCATTAATTTCTTTGTTGCATTTATCAATTTGTTTTTGGAAAGAAAATATACAAACAAAATGGAGTATCCTCAACGAAACAGCTTAGTCGGCTGGATGGTGAGAAACTTTTTAATTAGCCCACTGGCAGCCTTGCATTCTAAGTATCCAAACGTTTCTTTGATGCAATGGATCCAAGGATCCAGAAATGTCATTAGGGATTTTGAAGGCATAGGGTTTACTGTATCACACACTAATTGGCCTAAAATTAAAAATTGTTCAAGAAAAAATATCATTGTAGATATTACGTTAATGTGCAACATTTCAGTTCAGAATTGCGATGCCAAAGCGTTGTCATGACGACATGTCCTTCTTTTGTGAAGTGGATAGCTCTGGTCACGTGTGTTTCACTAGTCACAAGAATGTTTCTTTCTATCGGACAATTGCCCCTATTGCAATGTTGAATCTGATGAATCAAATCGAAAGTTGACAAACCTGTACAAATCTAGAATTAGTCGATATCTTGATATCGACTAATAAAGACAAAATGAAATGTGCCAACTCTACTGCCGGAAAATTAGACTATGGAGACTAACTACTATCTTTCCTTGTTTAAAATTGGATTTGAGGTCAAATCTAAATTTCTGTAAACTGGAATTCAATTGCTCCAAGATCCTTGTGAAAAAAAAAACATAAAAGAATACTAGTATCCTACTTACTTAAATGTCGGTTTTGTTCTGGTAGAGTGTGGTCAGTAGGTACGGGATTGCTGTGTACACCTGTCCGGACAATGGTCAGTAACACGATGCACAATGTGATATCCTTCATTTTGTCTTCTCTGAAAAGAACAGAAACAAAATCTTTATCTATTGAGTTTTTTTCAGAGAATGTTTCTTCTTCTTTTTTTCGTAAAATCGTTAAACCTTGAGTCATGGAATATATGTCAACTATCTCAAACTTCCTGCACGACCATGCCCAGACCAAGATATGACCGATATTTTTCTTTGAACTATAAACTGAATTGGGACGCTTACTGATAAAGAGTTTAAGAAGCTAGGTATTGTGTGCCAATAATATACCTATCTCAAGTTTTTGAAGTTTGGTGTTTATATCTTTACAAATGTTGACCTGTACTAGAACAGGATATTACACCTTCATAACACGTGCTTTATTCATGTTTTCATAAATGCATGCGTTTTTGCTGATTGCTGATTTTGCTTTAGAACAAAAATTGGTTGCTGAAGTGTCATAGTTGCTTAATTCACATCGTTCTTCTATTTATGCCAAGATTCAGTCATCGAATAACGGATTAAATGTCAAAGCCAAAAACCATATATATTTTCATGATCCTTATCCGTCTTCAATGTGTATTCATTTCATTACAAAAAATATTTCAGGATATTTCCTTTTTATTATAACTCTATGTTGCGTTATTGTTCTTTTAAATGATAAAAAGGTAACTAATAAATTTTAATAGAAAAATATAAATACAACTCTATTTTGTTATTTTGAATGAAAGAAATTCTCTTATTTCTGATAGGTTTCTTAAAGACTGAAAGAAGTTCAATATGGACCAAATTGTCTTGGAAAATTTAAATGAGCAATGTATAAGGACAGGTAGAACGTTTAAATGGTAATGAATACCTTTGTCTGATATTAAATTCAAATAAAAAAGTATTCAAAATATATTTTGAAAATCGCATGTTGCATTGGATTGTTTAGTTTCAGAAAATATAATTTTGTTTTGATCTTGTTTTGAATCAATACAAAAACCCATTTTGAACTTGTTCCTGATAAAGCGTGATAAACTAGTCATCAGATTTCCTTTATCATGTCGTATTCGTAAAAATTATACATCTTTATCATCTAAGGAAATAAGAAAAGAAAAATACAGATCGAAACAAATAACATATCAAAACTGATTCTACATTACAGACAATTACAAGATAAAAAAAATGAATAGCTTAAAGGAAAAAATGTAGAATCAAAAATCGGTTCTTTTCTTGATTTAGATAAGAACATCCGAATAAAAATACTGAATACATAAAGTAAACTATTGGTAATCTCATTTCCTTTGAAGAAGCTGAAAGATTATTTTTATGTCGGGAGGAGAAAAATTCTTCTCTCTTTTTTCCAATTAAGACATAAAAAATAAAAATGGAGATTTGTTATACAAAGGCAGGATTTATTGTTCAAACAAAGGAAAACTAATTGCAAAGAGAGAAAAAGAAATTAACTTACATGCAGTTCATCTCAGAGTAAGGTCGTTGAGCTTGTTGTTTCACCGTAGGAGATGCAATGTGCAGTTGGTATTAACTATGTTGCATTTTAAGAGAATGCTACTTCTGTATTTTTTAAGAATTATGAATGGGAGTAGGCGTGGGTTTAGGAAGCAAGGCCAATGAACTGTTGGTTCATTATAGATATCGTATGTATGGTAGGTATCCCCAATATTTCTGTTGTAGTTATTGTCCAATGAGAGAATAGCGCTACACATAATCGTATAGTAACGAAAGTTAGACTTTGTAATATTTTGGCGCACATGCAGTGATAAAATACAAATGGGCGTGAAAATTCTTCAGAAGGAACCCTCGTTTGACAAATTATACATCCAATGTTTGATCACACCTTACTGTTTACTTTTAATAGATCTAATTGTGAAATACGAGCGCAGTTATTTTACTCTTGTTAGTTGCCTGTGGAGCTAGCTCCCTTTACCTCAAACAATACCTTATATGTACTCCGCGACTTCAGATAACACTCTACTGACAAAAATTACTATCTCTTTAATTTTTGCATCAAAAATACAAAAAAATTGCTGTAGGCAAATTTATTTTCATTTCATCAGTACATGTACTGTGTTGACTTTATGTTGTAAAAATGTTGGTAAATTTTCGTTTCCTTTCTCTTCTTAATACATTGTGTTTTTCCCATATTGTTCTGTGTACAATATGTTTCTGTTTGCCGAATCTAGGTTATGGGTGGAGCAGTAAAGAAGAAAATGACCCGATAGAATTTCATGTCAGCTTTGGCATTTATTGCTTTAAACGAAAAATCTTCATTCTAGTCGGTTTATTTAAGTCCTTCTGTTATTATTCATTTATTGTATAATTGCCTTGATTAATCTGTTAGAAATTTGACGAGGACTTTTTTGGAAGATAATGTGCAAATTTAACCTGCATTTATCATAAAAACGGAATGTGATGAGCAGTGTTTTGAATGACAATGTTATGATAATATGATGGTAATAGAGTTATCAAAATGAAAAGCCCCTACTGACAGTCAAAATGGATTCACATTTCTTCATTATTTTATACAAAACGTCTTGTAATTGGTTGGGGTCTGGTGTCTGGTAGGACTCCCAGGTTTTGTTCTGTTTCTGATATGTCCTCTGAGGACCTAGTTTCACTAGGACGTGGAGATTACAAGTAATTCTTATCCTATAAACAATTAACATCGGCTGATAGGATATCATTATATCCTCTATTGGTATTTCGTGCTATGTTAACGTCTTCAATTTCAATAGCATCATTTAAGAACAGATCAATTTGCAGCATGGACCAGACATGCAGGTACCCTCGTCAGTAATCCTCAATCTAAACAATATAATATGGCCAAAAAGTGTGAAAGTTATTATGTCCAAAAATGTACGAAAGACGTACGTAGCAGGACAGGAAGGGTTGGATATGATTCTACAGGACCCACGTTTTAAAAATTTGTAGAAATTTTGATGACGGAAATTTTCTAATGCATTGAAGAAACGTTCAGCCGAAGTAGATCGAACTTGGCTACATGTGCCCTCGGGGACTCCTATTTGTAGATAAGTTGTACCGTACGTCGTTATAAAGAAAATATCAGTTCTTGCCCGGAACACTAGCAGACAGTCTGGTTTTAACAAATAAGTTACTGTAATAGAACACATCATATTTCGGATTTTAGTTTTATGGTCACCAATTATCTAATCAAAGCCCTCAGCTGATGCTTACTTTCCCTAGCACATGATTGCAGTACACTTTTTGTTCAATATGAAGATGATTTCTGTTTTTTATCAGAGAATGAAAGTCAAACACTTAACCCAAAATCCGATTTTAAAAATCACAATTAAAAGCCAACAATTTAAAAAAAAAATACATATCAGAACTTTTTCAAGAGAAAAGAAAATAGGACAAACAGACGGAGACAATAACGGGAACATAACGAATGACAACTCAATCTTTTAGAGAACAGTGCAAGTATGACATGTAACACAGGTGGCGCTTTAAACGCGGTGCCGCACTAATTAGTACATTTAATACATATTCAAATATCACATGAACCATGTATATATGACATGGGTATATGGGATGCAATGATAAAATGAAAAAAGTAAAAGATAAGATGAAAGAAGTAAAAGAGTCCTGTATTTTGGATTGTACCTAAATGAAATGGGATATGGGATGCAAGTTATAGTATCTAAGTAAGTAGGACCAAAAAGGAATCTTTACGTTTATTCAAAATAACTTCATAATTTATAGAAAAACGTTAATTTCTGAGACATACCTACCTTAAATGGTCAATATACCTGATACAAAGTATCCAAAATGAGTCAAAAATAATTGAAACATGAATAAGCAAAACCAGAATATGCCCATGTCATAGTTATGTCTGACACTTATGTTTCTCATCTTCACGTCCCTTACACTTTCTCGTATGGAATGTCCAGGTCTTTTTATTGTCATTGGGATATAGTGTGATAAATACTGGACAACTTCGAAATTTGACAAATACTTCACATTCTTTCTACAGTTGTGGGAGGAATGGGTGATGTTTACCAACCTGGAATATACAACTTCACTGTCATCAGAGAATGCTGATGAAATCTCTGTTGCCAAAATACAACCTTTTTGACAAAGCGAAATTCAGTACAATGTGTTATTCGGATATTAAAGCATCGTCGGTAGTACATAAAGATGAAGTAATTCTGTGATTATTGTTTCAGCAAAAAGTAAATGATTTTTTTAATTTGTAGCCTTAACAATGATATGAACAGCTGAATACACGCAAAATTATTATTTTTCATTTAGGTACAATCCAAAATACAGGACACTTTTACTTCTTTCATCTTATCTTTTACTTTTTTCATCTTATCATCTGGTCTCACTTCGGAATGTAATGTATTCCGAGGTTCGCAACCATTCCAATGAAAATTCTAATGATGTTACCTTACCTTCTCGACAACTGATCGGTACTTCTTTGGTGTTTTCAAATTGCCCCATTTACCTATTGGTCTCTCGTTGATTTATGTGTAGTCTTCTATGCTAAATGTTTTGATGTCATGTTTGGTCTCCCTTGCCCCTTCGGTTTCCATTGTTATGTTTGTCCAGTCAGTGGTTTGGGGGGGGGGGGGTGTAGTGGGTGTTGCAACCCAGTCCTGTTGGAGATCCTTTACTTTTTAAAAAAATATTTTTGGATAAAATGATATTTTATATATTCTCAAGTATGAAACAATATATTGCCGTGAAACATGTTCATTGTAAACTAATATTACCATGCAACATACATATATTTCGTCGCCTAGTTCAATGGAATTTCATTCTTCAATTATAGTGTACATCTAATTTTTTCTTCGAATTTATTCACGGCGTCATTGCTTACACTATCTTGTTCTTGGTCCTCATACCGGGGGCAATGAGCGAAACCCCCTCCTTGCTTTTAAATAATCCGAAGAGGGAAATTAAAAATATGCTTTAAGCTTCCCTTTTTAGTCCTACTTACTTAGATACTATAACTTACATCATATATGTAACATGATTCATGTGATATATGAATATGTGTCAACTGTACTACGCCGTAACGGCATCGTGTTTAAAGCGCCACCTACAATGTATTCCGTATTTGCACTGTACTTTGGAGACCGTTCATTAGATTAAGTCGCCATTCGTGTTTCTGTGATGTCATATTTTCTTTTCCCGTGAGAAAGTTCCGATATATATATTTTCAATAATTTGTAAGCCTTATTGATAGTGATTTTTGGAATCCGATTTTCGGATCATTCACTGATTTACAGTCATCTGCAGTGACTTGGATTTTTTTAACTTATAAATTACTCTAAACCCAAGGGTACATTTTGAAGCGAATTACACCATTCTTAGCCGACTCTGGCATACAATTAAAGTCATATTATCAAATTTAGAATTTTAATTTTCATATATCCAGGGTCCTGGATTATCCCTGAAAAGACAATTATTTCTTGAAAAGCGCATACGATGCAGTAAAATTCTTACTTTAAAGCATACACAGTTCATTTCAACCACTCGGTTGATATTGCTGTTAGTGGACTATTACTCTCCGAGGATATCGTAAGCCAGACTTGTTTAAGTTTTCTGCATCGACTTCAGGCTTTGCTCTTTCGTGTGAAGAATAACTTAGAAATTTAATTAATCTCTACATACATGTATATATTGATGATGTGTTCTCAATTAATAATCCATTTTGCAGATTACCGTAGCACAATCTATCCATGTTAACTAGAGGTGAAAGAGACCACTTAGAGCATTAACGCTTTATATTTAGATTTAATGACCTCTTCTGGCGACAACATTTACCTAAATACTTCAATTTATGACAATCATGACGACTTCAGCGTCAGAATTACAAAATTCCCTTTCCTGGGTAGTAACATTTCTTCTTTCTTGTAACTATGGAGTATTCATATAGCACTTGATACGTTATTCAAGAGCAAACTCAAACTACAACGACCTTGTTATCAGGTCAAGGCTACTAACCGACAAACAACTCAATCAAGAAAATATTTGTGAGCGTCTGACTTTGTCAACGTGTTTTTAATAGATGATACAATAAAAATATAAAACACTATAATTATAATAACCAATGTTGGAAGATATAGGGCCTAAGTTAGAAACATTCAAAAATGCGGAATTTGACACATTCACCGGTTTTAACCTTTTATGAACATACAGCTAAAGTAACTAGCAAGCTGGAGCTGCTTAATCTTACCGGGCATCTTATTTTATCTTTGCAGAATAATGATACTGTTCGTTTGGTATTTTTCATGATCGTTTGTTTGTATTCTAATTTTGGATTTTGGGTTTAACTTTCGTTCCCTAGTTGAAACATATTTGTAAATTCTCTGATGCTAAATTTAATATATTATTTTTAATCAAACTGAGGGGCATCTTCCTACATGAATAGCTCTGACCTTATCTTGCTTTTTGATAAAAAAAATAATTCTTACGGTGTATTTATAGAATTTCGCTCTTCTTATATTCATTATTTGGATTTCCTCAGTTTTGACCCCCTAATTTCACTGAAGAGACAGTATTGGTTGAAATGAACATATGGTGAACCGGAATTATATATTTCAATGTAAACGTCTTCAAATGGAATGGCATCATTTAAGAACAGATAAATTGGCAACATGGACCAGACATGCATGTTTCGGGTACTTAACCCTCGTCAGTGATCCTCAAATCTAAACATTGTAATATGCTAAAAAAAAAGTATGAAAGTTACCATGTCGAAAAAGCGTACCGAAAGACGTAACAGAATGGGTGGGATATGATGCTATAGGACCCACGTTTTAGGAATTTCAAGAAATTTTGATAACATATATTTTAGAATGCGTTGAAGAAACGATCAACCGAAATTGATCGAAATGTTGAAAATACAAGGTACTTTATCTTTATTCAGTTTATATGAAATCCCATAAAATGAGTATTGAGATCTCCACCAACAATATAATTGACACCGTTGTTTTCCGTTATGTCCACTCTCAGGACATCATTGACCGCTAGATTCAGGAGCATAGAGCCACTCAGAATGACCATTGTGGAATTACCATTTACAGACCGACTTTCCAGCGTGCCTTGTATTTTGATATCATTTCTCACAAGATGTACGTTCAGACTGGACTTTGATGGACCCGGGATATAAACAGTCTGGAAGTGTAGGTAGTAAGTGCCATTTGCTGGAACCGTAAACTGTGGTGTGTGATAGGCTTGGCCTACGTTGGTGATGATATTATTAAAGCCGATGTACCCAACGCCGGTAGCTGACACGCTCTGGTCTAACTCTGCCATAAAGGCAACTACAGACAAATGAAATGAAAGTTAGAATTACAGATTGTTTTTTTTTTTAATTTGTCATTTATTTCCAAAAAAGAATTTTGTATCTAGAATAAAAGAGAACACGAAGAATGTTATTAATTGTTACACGGGTCCTATTTACATACAGTTTCCTTTTCCAAGACATACCGTGATTTCCTTTACTTAGAACTTCTCGCTCCAATTTCTGTATTCTGTCATTCTGTTGTGCTAACAATGATATAACGTCCTGACGTAGATGCTCCAAAGAATCCGTTCTTGGATTCAAACTAACGTTACTGTTGAACAGTACACCATCGGCTACTGCCATGTAAACAGAGAAAAGTAATGAGACTATTTTCATTGTTTGGCCAGGTAGACATTCACTCATGCTGGCACTATAGTACTGTACTATGTATATAAAGTCAGATAACACATTGATAAGGAATATTTACAACTTCTTTCAATATATGATGAATTGTTTGCATGCATTGACTTATACTCATTGATGTGAAATAATTCTCATTAATGTTATTAGGGTGAGAATCTTATAATCCGTGAAATATTCATTGCTTACATTCAATTGTATGAATTCAGTTGCTACTTTGTCTTAAAACAGCTTCTTTCCTAGGTAAAGTTCTGTGTTTCTCATTTAATATAACAAAAAATAAACCCCAGCGTCTTCTTGTGAAATCAGCACATGTCCATTTTGTGTCCATCCCGTTGGACCTAAAAGATAAGGAGAAAATTTTCGACTTGACAACAGCGGATCACACTTCATACAACACAAACTACACCAAGAAACAGCCGGAGATAACAAGAAAAATTGGAACAAATAAAGCACAAACACTATCAAAACATAAAAAAAAACGATTCAAACATTTCAACATCCCCCCTTTCCCCATTATTATAACTAGAAAGGAAAAGGGTATCATGGCTCACATCAGTCATAAAATACAAACCAATAAAGAATGTGAAAGTAAAGAGGGAAACCGCAGTAATTGCTATAGTGTTGATATAAATCACAAAACACTGTTGGGCAATTAAAACCCAATCTGCTCGCAAGGGGTTTCACTAGTAAGGAACAATCAGTTTAATGCGTAAATGATTCCATCAGGGACAATGGGTAATGGGTTCATTCTTATTATCTTTAAACATATATTAAAAGATTTAAAGAGACATGAAATAAAACGGTTAGTCTTTAATCCCATGGGTCCGGATGGTGAGAATCGGGGATAGTAATTATTACCTTTGTTACAAATTATATCAATATAATTTAAGAGATTTCCGAAATTTGCATCAATGTACGCGCTAATCTTGTACATGATAGACGATCAAAGGTCTTTGATAAATTGAAACGCACCAGAAAAATGAAAGTGCCTGTTGGAGGACATTATGCAATTCTGTAAAAGTATCTCCCTCCATTGACGCGGCGCACCGCAGGAACATGGAATCACTGACTGCGGAATGACCGAAAGGACCAACTCATCTGTCAAAGATCTTTGTATTGTCTCGGTCATCAATCATCGTTCGATCCTTCACATAGTACCTTGGTTCCTATTTGATACTGCTAAAGATCGAAAGTTGAAATCTAAGGAGGAAACTTGTAACAGGATATCGGCTGGCTAGAGAACTATGTAATCATTTTTCGATGTGTCAAAGCAATGACAGAACTTTCTGTGTTGTATCAGAAAATAAATAAGCCGCTCAGATTATCAATTGGTATAACATTACTGTCTGAGTGCTGGGGGCCAAGTGGGTGAGGTAGATGTACCCCGTGTACCTCTAGACGTTTAGGTTATGAATGTAAGGCTTTATTTCCACATTCCAGTATCGCTGAGTGGTCGTGCTGCCTTGGTGTTCCGTTGAGAGTATACTCACATAAATCGTCAGTACGCAATAGGGAACCCACATCGTAAAATCGTTGATATAATGTGTAAATTAGATAACGCTTATCGTCTTTTATAAAATATAATAGCCAGGTAAATTCAAAAGGTATCACATTTTTTGGGATTTTGCAACATTTTGACGAATAGTTTAACTAATATCTGTATACAAGATTGCCTTTTCAGTGTTGCTGAAGATTTTTATTATTATTATTTAAATATCATTCTAATTTCTTTTATATTTTTTTCTCTTTATATTAATGAAAATAATATGAAAAATCAAGATGAAAGTGGGTAATTCTTACTTTTAGGTTTCTTGTTCGATTTGTGTGGGGTTTTTTACAACCACGTTATCCGGAATACGTAGGATATCCAACGCGTCTAAAAACGTTCAAGGAAGCTTGGCCTAGATACTAACGAGGTCCCAAGGTCGAGGATATGGCACGTTCTGAATTTTTTTTAAATATAAGGGTATTTGTGTTTGTTCGATTTGTAAGTTTGGGGTTTTCTCTTTTTCTTTTCCTTTTTTTTTTAAATTTGTTTATTTGGGGTTTTTTTTGGGGGGGGGGTGTTTTTGTTTTGTTTACTTGTTTATTTGGGGTTTTTTGTGTTTTGTTTTTGTTTTTGATTTTTTGTTTGTTTTTTTTTTTACTTTTTTTTTATAAGCAGACATTTTATTTAATCAATGCAACTAGGATAGTTCGTTTCGTTCGTATATAACGTTTGGATAAAAACCTTAAAAAGTAAAACGAAAATTCAAGATGAGAGTGAAATATAATTCTTCAAAAATCTACTGGGACAATTTTCTAATTTCAATACATACATGTCGACACAATTCCTCAGCATAGAATTTCAGACCGCATGTTAATCTTTATTCACACTTCAAAGCTACTCATCTCTGGTTTAGATGTCCTATCTGATCAAAGCCTCGGCTCAGGTTGTCATATCAGGGATTCTTGTTACCAAAATCTCGTGGCAAATCTCTTTCTAATTAATACCTTGTAAGTAAGAATGATGGATCTATAGTAGATTAACTGAGAAAATCCGACATAACATTTTTCTCTCAATTTTGGTAAAATTCAAAGGTTATAGACAAATAAGGGATAAATTAGATTTGACACCGTCTGGAATGCAGACTTAATCAGTTGGTGGTTGATATATTGAGAGAGAAATTTTGATTCTAATCAGCTATGATTGATATATCCATTATTAACAAAAGACTCCTTCTATACTATGTTTGGGAAGGAGAAGATGCTAAGGTATCAAACTTTTACCGCCTTATATCAGAACATGTTATTGTACTAAGGGATATTTCCCAGAAGTCATAACTCTGTCCTTAGCTGGCTCATTGGCAAAAACTTATAATTTGGCTCAATATTCTTATATTTACTAGTTGGATTTCCTCTCCTTAAACCTCGAGCATCACTGATGATACATTATTTGTTGTAATGCGAATACGGTGTGCTGGATGTTTACATATACGGTATATCAATATTGATGATTTTAACCACTAAGTTGGTATCACTGCCGGTTGACTATTTGTCCCAAATATTATCGTTCCCATAGGTTCACAATGTTTCGACACTAGATTTGTTTTACATCCTTACCATTATTTCACTTTACTTACCTTTCATATTTTGTATATTTATTTGAACATTTTTTAATGTAGACATATACCCCTCCCCAAATCAACAGATAAATGTAAAAGGAGTAAATAGTATTCAAACAGGAATAAAGTTATTTTGTTATATTTACTTATTTATTTTTGCTTTAAGAGCACAATTTGACGATGATACTTCCATTGAAAAATATGTGCGAAGTACAATTTGCATGCAATACATAAACAAGACTGTCCTTCCCTTATCTTTTTCCCCTTTTCTTCCTTTATTTTAAGTTCTGTATAATTGGATTACCTGTAAAGGTAGTTAGAAGGATTGACAATATGATGTTAAACCATAGCGTGAACAACCAGTGACGATCACTGGGTATTTCATCCTGTTTAGCTTTGGTTTATGATGGGGAATCTATCAAAATGAATTAAATAAGAATAAATAAAGAGCACCATTTGGAGTCATGCAGTATAAAAGAGTGCATGATACTGCTTGTGGCGGGGGATGACGGCATGTTGTTCCCCGGGATATCTGATAGGGCGAAGGTGATCCCGAAATACTCGTGTACCAAGCACGGTCAATGGTGTCACCTAGCGAACTTACTCCCGTCCTGTACTTCCCTGGCACACGTCTTTATTCAAGTCCTATAAATTCAAACCAACTTTATTCCATCTGATAGTTCAGAGAGAGAATGTGTGCGTGTTGATTCTGTATAAAAATTGGTTGCATTCGTCATTAGTGGCTTTTTGGGTATTCGTTGCTGTTGTTTTGCATTTATAAGTGCTATCATTTTGGAAAGTCTTTACCACAGTCTTTCTAGCACCATATCTGTGTGTTTGTGTTTCTTTGTGATTTCATTGGAAACAAAAGGGAAAACGTGAGCCAAACGGACACCGAAAAGGGAATTCGTTCGCTGTGTAATGTGCTTTGATTGCGGTTGGATTTATCATTTTACTTGCTGTTTCTATTCCTTTTGAAGGTGTTGTACATCAAGTGCATTTTGAAAATATTGTGTTGCTTTCTTTCTTCGACTCAGCAGCGTTCCCCTCCAGATATCTTGTTTTATCTACATTAAATTCTGTGGGTGGCGATAAAGGAAACACGTTCTATTGTGTACATCACGCACGGACTTGGCGAACTACTCGTATTGGTCTGAGGAATTTTTTTGGCGCCAAACAACAAATAGAATTTAGATTACATAAGATGCTTTAATTTTATTAATTGTACCGCCTGAAAATAATAAGCTAGATATGACAAATACAGAATAAATACAATGCAAACATTTCTTCTTCATTAAATTCCGATTAAATAGTGAAAAGACTACTACAGTAGCGCTAAATTCCTTTTTCTAATAAAATCTATCGAACAAATTCATATGTATGAATAGATTTTTCTTTGTGCACGATGGAATGAGGTGAACTTTCTTTTTTAAAGTTCCATTTTAGAAATTTACATTCAATTTATTAAAACGCTTAATTGATGAGACCTACAGTTATGTCACGTACAATTAATGATTCAAACTTGCTAAATCTATTTTCTTGAGGTTATACGATACGAGTCACAAGGGTATCCCGATACAGATCAGCGTCAGAGGGAGGACGGCAAAAATATTTCTTTGACGGGAGCGAATAATGAAATGGAGGGGAGAGAAGTCCTATAAATTTCTGGTATTGTACTGTTAGGATCTTAATCGGACGGGTATCACCTCATTCTATCTACTCGTGTAATTTACGTTGCATCGGGTTCCATTTGATTTATGATACAAAAGTTTAATGTTTCAGCAGCAATCAAATAAGATCATTTTAGTGAAAACCAATACTATTACGACACAATGTGACCATCCAGGCCCTCCATCTAAAATATGACATGGTGCATCCTCAAATAGTCCGTCCGTGCATCCAAAAATGTTTACCCTCATGAATGGGATTTATAATAAGAATGCTTGCATGCATATCATTTGGAGTGGGTGTAATCATTAAATACAGTCATGATAAAAAACAAATCTTATATATATAGATAAATACAGTCATGATAAGAAACAAATCTTATATATATAGATAAACTTGTGTGTCAAAACCCTAGGTAGTTTTGCTAAAACATATCTTACTTCAAAAAAGTTAAAGGTCACCTCTAAAGGTTTTTAAATGCTAAAAAACCTATATTTTCTTTTACTTATTCATACTAGAGAAAAAATTTCAAAAGAATTATATTTTTCCGACCGTCCGTTTTCCTGTAAATCGACCTGAAAAGTCTAATCGTTGAAGCGGCGCGACTGAATTATCTGCCCCTTTGTGTGACGTCATGTGCACCCAAGCGAGTGTTAGAGGCTATCTGAAGGCAGTGAGGGATGAAACTCCTTTATCTTGTTTACTTGAAGATAGATAGAAACAAATCGGTACCAAATACGTTTTATTGATTGATTGATTTATTTTTATATTTTATTTATTTATCTATTTTTTCTTCTTGGGGGGGGGTCTTCTAAAACGACTTTACAACGTATTCGAAATTACCCAAGTATGACTTTTACCTATCATTGAGTGATGGCCTTAGTTAGCCAGGTATAAGTGTCAGTTCATATATAGAGGTTGTATATTCAAATCAGAGTGATCGCAGGCGTGTCATATACAGGCAAGCCTATAGATTGCGTAATATTTGACCCCCGTACAAGGTGTGAACAACAAATTAGATCACGACAGGCATTTGTTGGGAAACAGACAGTAGATGCTTTTACGTTTGGGCAATGTTCGTCTTGATGGAATTTTAGAAAACACAAAGTTACCAATGCCATATAATGAAAAAAAAATCTGCATGACGTTCAAATTCGAATGACCGCTAAAATATGCTGGAAGTTATATGATGCCCGCTAGTCTAGTCGTTTTTTTTTTTTTTTTTTTTTTTTTTTTTTTTTTTTTTTTGAAAAAATCAAAAAATAAAAATCGATCAATTTAGAATAACAAGTTTTTCTTGAGGATCGATCTTTATAGACCATGATGAAATAGTTTGACTATTGTCCATCTCTTATCATGCTTATACACCCAAAAACTATTTTGAACTAAGATATAATCGAATGAAATATACAAAATCAGCAAGACTGACTATGTGCTTTGTTTATTTCTCCGTCGACTTTTCCGCAATAAACATGGTAAAAAGCTAATTACATTGTACGAAGCTATTGAATATATATTTTTTTTTACATACGAATCGCCATGCAGAAGAAATACGGCATGAGATTCAGTGTCAAGATCGACCCTTATCTTCAGGTAAATTGTATCTCTGGTCCAAAATCTGTGAAAATTATGCATGGATACTCCATATTTTCTTTTCTTATTATTGCAATTTTGGTAAAGCTAATTAATACAGGTTTCAAATATTCAGATTGCACCATTTGCATATATTTTTTTGCAAAATTTCCCGAGGGAGGCCCCGGACCGCCTCCCGCACCTCTCCCCCTCGATGCAAACCCCCGCACCCTCTGGATCCGCCACTGAAAACCATGGATTTTTCAATATTTGTATTTACTCGATAATAATTAATCATTCAAATTTTCAGAATACTTAAGCCTGATTAAAAAAAAAAACATCTCCCGAATTTACAACATTTTTCGATAAACAAATGCATAGATATTACAAACATTTATTCCATAGTCTGTTTATCGGCGAAAGTATTTCGTTACATTTGATATTTAGTATTGAAGTTTGCATGTTATATATGTTAAAACAAGATAAATGTGATAACATCATTAAATTCTATGTCTTTAATTTTTCGCATTTCTTCACATTTTTTCCCCTCAATTTTGTCAGAAGTGGTTGTTAGTAAACATAATTAACAACTGGCCTGAAGAAATTGTGTAAACTGCATGAAATCAGTCAACGTAGTTGACAGGCGCTGTATAGACGGCATATATATATATAATCAATTTTCTGATCAACTAAACTTAAATATTTCGATACCAAAGACTCGATGTGTATCCAACTCAGTGGCGAATCCAGCGCCCCCTTTGCCGGGGGGGTCAAGGGGGCGAATTTTGCCGATTTTTACTGAAAATGGGCCAAAATATACCTGTTTTTGGAAAATTTTGGGTCAGTGCCGGGGGGCGGACGCCCCCTCCGCATCCCTCTAAATCCGCCACTGCAACTGCGTTAATTTCCAGATTGTACAGTAAATAATTTGTCAGAAAACGTTCTAGAAATCGAAGTAATGCGTTGGATCCGCCACTGCTGTTCCACCAGATATACACAATCCACATCCGTGTTGACAACAACGGGGTACTTTATCCACAATATTCAGTGTATGTGGAGACGAGCCCAGGCAACCGGCCCTACATGCAGGACAACAATGCAGTAATGACGTCGGTACGACGGACAGCCATACTACCATTTATTTTATTGGACGCAATTGAGGACGTGAACGGAGATGAGGCGGACATCACATACCTTACCGAACCATTCACTGAATACGGTGGAACCATTTCGTTATTTAAATATGACATATTTTTATGAAATCAGTGGCGGATCCAGCACCCCCTTTGCCGGGGCGAATTGTGCCGATTTTTACTGAAAATGGGCCAAAATATACCTGTTTTTGGAAAAATTGGGGTCAGTGCCGGGGGGGGGGGGGGCGGGCGCCCCATCCGCACCCCCCTGAATCCGCCACTGGAAATGAAATAAATGTAACTAAAATAATTGACATTCTTCTTCTTCTTCTTATGATGTAGCAAAAAAAAAATAAATAAAAAAAAAAAAAAAAAAAAAAAGAAGAAGCAGCTCTTGATATCTTTGAACGACGAGTGTTGGTGCTATATTTATATTTGAAAAGTGTATTCATATAAAGACCAGCACATCTTTACAGATTGAACACAAACACATAACATCACACGTTCAAATATTCTAGAATCTTAGCTTTCAATACTCATCATATACTTTTACAGGTAAACTACAGGTAAACTTTATACTAATTGGTTAATTATCAGTCTACCTGTGCCCCTTAGCCACCAATTAAGGTGATTATGATATAATTGAAGTCGACGAATCGGGAACACACACCCTCCACTCATCATTACGCTTTTTGCCGACAACTTTTATACCGTTATTCGGCAACGATCGCCAAGCCTTTGATGCACCGACAAACTCGGCCGTAAAGATACAAATTGTTTGTTTCAACATTATTTTTGCATTTCCTTATCATCTTCCTCTACAGCACTTCATTCGAATTCATTTGATACCAAACACGACCACAATACTCCAATTAAACGCATAGAAATAAATCTACACACAATTAATTTTTTTGGCCATCAAAGTTCTTTTTGCTAATAACTTTTTTGTTTTAAGTCCGATTTAATTGAAATCATTTTCAAAATCGCCGTCTTGGAAAGACCTTTTCAAAAATATATACATTACTTAGGGTTGCTCGAAAAATTCAATCCATAAAAATTCGCCCCGGTAACAAATCTTGAAAGCAGGTGAAGCCACTTTCTATAGGAAACTTCTAATCGCACAGTCATCAACTTATGATATCAAAACGATTGTTAATGTGATGTACAAAATTAGCGCAAAGCTATTTGATATTTGATGAATTAAAAAAAAGGAAATATATACTCGCATAAATCGTTCTTTTTAAGCTGTATATATATACAGTGATTACAGCATAGTATATATAGCGGGCTTGGGTGTACATTACGTCATCGCCACGGGAGGTAATCCGGGTAGGCTTTTTTGAATTTTAATACGGGACGTATTTTCACCCGCTTTATTTGCTAAACGGGACGCAATTTGGTCAAATGAAAAATTGGAATGTGTTATTCTAGATCTACTTGATCAAGTGAACAAGAAAAAATGAGATGAGTGAGGGATCTTTGCAGGTCACCTTTAAATACGATTTGGAAGAACTTAGGAGACATTATAAAAACCCTTTTCTTGTTATTTGTGCACAAACATCACAAAGAAGTATATGTATAAAAAAAATTTCTGCGAAAAAAGTTTTCAATAAAGATAAAAAAGACCTCAGATAGCTTACAATGTTTGGACATTCTAAAATGAAACATTAAATTTAATCAGATTTAAAAATTCAGTCAGTCTCGATGATATATTAAAAATTCGGAAACCTTTTAACTTCAGTTGTACCATATTCATATATAGAATATTTTTGAGTCGCTTTTTATTTAAAGTTTTGATAAATTAGGAAAAATATTTAGTCCAATATTTTTTAAATAGAATATGCAGGTCTTAATTTGTTAAAGAAAATGGTAACTTTCGGTGTTAAATAATTATTTTTCAGTAAATTCTAAACGTAAGAATGGGTGAAAAATTGCATCTTATGTTATGGTTTTAGTAATTTGCTTACGTAAATTTATATTGAAAAATAAAAAAAAATTATGAAATAAAGAAAACAAATTTTCAGCTCCTTGATCTGAGCGTAGTGGATAGTATAATTCAGTTCTATAAGACTTTATATCATTCCAATTTTTGTCAAGTTTGTATGAAGTAAAATCATGAAATCGCTTCAAATTTTACCTAAAAATCAAATATTTACATCTTTCAATCATCTCGAGATAAAAAAAAAAAGACTTTGAATTAGATAACCTTAAATCAAAATCAAATATTTACATCTATCAATCATCTCGAGATAAAAAAAGACTGAAAATTTTAATTAGATAACCTTAAATTAAAATCCAGTCATAAATCACGCACGCTTTGAAACAAAACTTATGCTTTACATGCATATGGTTTCCTCTTAATAATTAGAAAATATGCTAAGCACAGTCTGGTTAAAACGACAGAAATATCTGATAGTTTCGAGAAAAGTATCTCATAATGTCGAGAAAACAAAATCGTAATGACTGTATCGGTTGATTTCGAGATAACAAAATTGTCTAGAAATGATTCTTTACATATACTTTTTTTCTTTATTTATCGTTTTTATTTATCTTTCATCGGCATTGCATTTCGAATAAAATAAAAGGTAATTCATTTTTAAGTTGAAAATGTTCATACATAGAAAAAAATATATTGAAAAAAGCTATCTGTTTACATGACGTGGTTACAGATAATATTGTTTACTATTCAACATGTGAATCTTTCTTTTTGTTTTGTTTTGTTTTGTTTTTTTATTTTTTATATTCATTTTATTTTTGTTTTTGTTTTGTTTTTGTTTTTGCTTTTTTTTTAGGTACGAGAATATGCTTCAAAAGATTTACAAATAAGTTGTTAACCATTCTTATTGTGATTTTGTAGTCTTCTAACATTTTGAGGTTTAAAAAATATTTTGAAATATCAATTAATCCAAGCACATACTTAATTGTGAATGCTTTATATTTTAAAAAAAATGTGACAAAGGGTATGGCTAGCGCGTCCTGTCATCTTCGCTGTATAAATTATTCGTACCCACGTGAACTCGAGGCGTGACCAAAAGTAGCCTCCCCTGTGGTCATACGTTCCGTGCCCGCTGGGCGTGTCATATGGTCTGAGGAGAACACAATCTTTCTCATTCATAAAGAATGTACAGTTTTAACCTAGGCCTGCTGGGATCCATTCACAAATTTTCACAGCAAATTATACACGACCCAAAGTGGTGTCATAGAGAGGAGAATGGAAGGACTATCAAGTTTATCTATTTCAATTTGAAAACTAAGTAAAACGAACTAGTTAGCATGACGTTACAATTCCTATTAATTTACAGCGATTGAGTTATCAAAAGAAAATATTACAGGCAATTTTTTAGGAGAATTAGAAAGGCTTTCACTGTTCTAGTATGTCTTTTTTGTCATTTGAAAGTTAGCTTAACCTCCCGTGGAAAAGTTTTAATATTCATATCTATGTATAATTTGAACATCTAAGGAGTTTACAATGTCCTGAATAGGGACATCCTCTCACACACGATCGTACGGACAATAAAGCCAGTTTATGTAGTAGCCATAACAGCCCAGCGGTGAGGGGACCTTGGTCCTGACTTTTTTAGCACGATCCTTTCTGTGAGGCTGTAGGTAATCGTTCAAATTAGAATTACCTGCACTTTACTTACATATATATAGAATACGACATACTGCGCGTAAAGTTCTTGATATAGTTCTAAAATCAATTTGTTTTTATATTCCAGTAGCAGTGTACTTTTAAATGTTATCTACAATGACATGCAGAATACTCGATGATCAGCAATAAAATCCTCCCTAGTACCCTGGTCCGGTATATCACAGTCACATGGCTTTCTATGACGCACGTCACCCAGGGGACTCTATATGGTCCCATACCATTTGTACTTCCCGAGTACAAGGAATGTAT
This sequence comes from Pinctada fucata, assembly GCA_028142955.1. Taxonomy (NCBI): domain Eukaryota; kingdom Metazoa; phylum Mollusca; class Bivalvia; order Pterioida; family Pteriidae; genus Pinctada; species Pinctada fucata. Next base: position 73,753,306 of record AP027103.1, on the reverse strand, counting down.
GATCTATGTAATCGTACCATGTATAAAACAACTAAAAAATTAAAGATCAGGATATCAAAGTATACAACAATTCTCTACATTTTCATTGAAATATTAAAAAATCTGTTATGATACACATTAATATTTCTGATTACAAAACCACAGACAATTTCACTACAACTATATACGAGGGCTGATTGATATGTTGTGAGCCTCGTATGGAAGGATTTGAATCTTATCACACATTTTGCATTATTCTTCTACTTAATCCCCTTCAGTAACTGTACACTTTTGCCACCCGTCATGCTCAATACCACTTTTAAAGAAGTCCTTATCTTGACTGTTCAAAAAGCCATCCAATGCAAGTATGACTTCATCATCGGACTGAAAGTGGGTGCCAGAAATAGCTGCTTTCAGTTTTGGGAATAGATGAAAGTCTGTCTGATGGAGCAAGATCAGGTGAATAAGGCGGATGCTCAATCAAATTAAAGCCACAATCATGAATGGCAGCCATGGCAATGACAGACTTGTGAACAGGAGCATAGTCCTAATGGAACAACACACCTTTAGTTAGCTTTCTGCGGCACTTAAGTTTAATATTTTCCCGTATCTGTGTCGGAAGTGAAGCATAGGATGTGCCATTGGTTGTTTGTCCTTTTTGGAGATGATATATCAGCAGAATAGCTTCTGCATCCAAGAAAACAATGCCATAACCTTCGCAACTGCAGGAACAGTCTTTGCATTTTTTGGCCGGGTTGAGCCAGGGTGCTTCCACTGTTTCGACTGTTGTTTGGCCTTTGGGTTAAATGCCCATGGACCCATGTTTCATCCATAGTGACAAATCTTTGAAAAGAAAATGAGGATCTACCTCAAGAAGGTTAAGATTAGCACGCGATAAAGTGCACCTGGTGTGCTTCTGATCAACTGTCAGAAGTCTTGGTACCCAACGGGCCGAAAACTTTCTCATTTCAAGATCTTCAGTCAGAATAGAATGTACTTTTTCCTGTGAAATGCCAATTGTACTGGCTATATATCTCTCTTTAACTCGTCTGTCAGTCATAATAATACCATGGACTTTATTGATAATTTTTGGAGTTGCAACAGTGACAGGCCCTCTAGGACGGGGGTCGTCCCATTCCACCTTTTCACTGTAGCATATGAAGGGACGTCTTTCCGTAGTGTTGTTACCATATCATTATGGATATCCTTAGGTGTTTTATGCATATATTGGATCACTGCCCTTTCACGGATTTTGCCCATTTTGCAAAAGCAACTTGTCTTGTTTGCTTTAGAGTTTTACCTCGTCGATTTAAATTGACGAAATGAGGCCATTCCTTGGGTAGATGCCTTATATAATCAGAGAATAGCAGAACTTATAAAGAACATCCCTGCGTATCTCCTTCAATACGAGGATCACAACATATCAATCAGCCCTCGTAGAAAGAATATATCCCGCTACTAAAGCACATCATAAAGTTCTACTGGACTAAGCATTCGGAAATTATTATAACCGTGAAAATACAATTCTGTGCACACACCTTGTGATCTGCTATGTAGAAGATCAATTGAAACTAATTTCTATTCTTTTTTAATCACATACATTTCTTGTAGGAGTTTACCAATCAAGTATCGTATGTGTCGCACGAGTTTATAATTAATAATTGAGTAACGTATGTGTCGCATTGTGAAAAGTCACGTCAGCTCCGTAATGAAAAAAAAAAACATTTCAATTTGTCAGTCGCATCCCCTGAATTTTGTATAAACCAAATCAGTCTAATATAAGATATCGTTCCTTGTTTTATTGATAGAAATGAGCGTTACCGGTATTTTATTACAAGACTGGAATATATCTATATGTGTAATTCAATTTCCCGTGACTAGCCCGAAATATTAAACAAAAGAAATCCTACCAAACAACGTGACATGATCAGTACAGACATACATCAAGGGTCATGGTAACACCGACCTCAAAATCATTGGAGATTACAAACGCTTATTTGTCAAAAATCAGACAAGACCATGTGGAAAGGCATACAAATATTTTCAACATAAAATTGTCCAAATAAATATTTTTGAAACATAATCCGCAAGTAATTTATGTTTGCTACATTATGTATATACCAAATGTAATGAAAACACATGTCAACAATTGACACAAGACCTGGGTAGAAACAATTACCTCGACATTGATAGCAAAGGACACGTACGGAAACCCAAGCAGCATTCGGAGACGGCTCAAGTCGACCATTCATTACATTGGTAGCAAATGGTGTTATACGGATGGTATCACGTATATCTTCACACTTCAAATACAAAGTTGGACATTCCAAGAAGAAAGAAAGTAAACAAGACACCGCTACAGACGGTATTGATGGTCGGATTGCTGGCAGCAGATGAGTTTATAAACTCTACGTCCATTAAAAGCAACAAAGTGTAATATTGACATCTCTATTCAAAGCTTCAATGTGAGACTTTATATAGTATTGACACAATTTAGTCTAATTCAACGTCATATCTTCGAGGTCAAGGTCAATCCTCAAGGGCAAATACAAAATTGTATCTTCAAGGTCAAATGGCCAGGTCAAGGTCAATACCTGAAATAAAGTCAACTCATTTCCTATTCCATGCAAAGCTTAAATGTAATACTTCATATAGTATTGGTACATATTCAAGCAAGGTCAAGCTTGATGACAATACTTGTGTTCAGATCCTCTCATTATGCTTTACCTCTTTACCAAGTTTGAAGATTGTATCCCTTATGGTTTTTTCACAACTAACCTTAATGCTAAATTACATATTCAAGGTCAAAATCAATACTGCGTTTAGATCCTCTCGCTCTGCTTCATCTCTATGCCAAGTTCGAAGAGTGTACCCCTCATCATTCTTACTCAACCAACCTAAACGCAAAATTTAAATGACATTTTTCAAGGTCAATGACAATTTCTACTTTCAGATCATCTCCCACTGTTTGATCTCTATACCAAGTTTGACATTGAACGCAGCCTTATAGTTCTTTCACAACTAACCTGAACTTTTTCAAGGTTAAGGTCAAACATCAAGGTCAAGATAAAAAACAATACCTGCATCCAGATCCTTTTACTATGCTTTATCTCTATACCATGTTTGAAGATTGTACCCATTATAGATCATTCATAACTAACCTAAACACAATTTTAGCTAAACAAAATTGTTGATGCAGACGGACATTACCACTCAAAAAGGCATTGTCCTCTCACCACAGGAAACCACTCACATGCAAAGGATGATGAACACCCAAAGTAAACTGTGACATTTGCAGTATTCAGTGTTTATTCATCACTACAAAGTGTGACCTTGACCTTTGAACCATGAACTTGAAAATCAATAGGTGTTGTCTGCCCACAATGTGAAACTCACACGTAAAGGTTAATTAACTTCTTAAGTATCTAGTGACCACTAGAGTGCACACATGGTTTTTTTTTATTAGGTCTTCCGACTTCCGTCGGAAGACCTATTGTTTTCGTAACCGTGGAAAATTGGATCAGCGATTTCTCAAGAACCCTGTAAGCTAGGACAATGAAAGTTCTCCAACGTTACGTTTGGAGTAAAAGCTAGATTGATCTTTTTTATTTTTGGTCTCTGTTATTTTTTTATCATGTTTTTTAGTAGATTCAAATATTTGACGGGAGCGTCGAATTACTCAAAAGGACCGAAAATTTCATGTTTTGCTATTTGTAAGCTTAAATATCTCGTATTTTGCTATCTACAATTTCCATTCTTTTTGAAAGTCGACAGCCATGCAAGATATGAAATGCTAGATGCACACTGTAACGATTTATTACGATGACGTCCTGCACCGTCCTTCATATTTCCAAATTCAGAAGTTCATAGGAGGAAGACACTTTTTTGCTTATAATAGTAAACAAAAATTAAGCTTATGAAGTTTCCTAAAAATTTCAATATTATTATTTTTTATCCATATATCTGTCTTATTTCGTCTTTCTGATTTTTCCTATCTCTTACTGTTGAAAAGATATGAGCATCGAAATTTTGAGTTGGGTATTTCGATACACCTTCACGCCAACAGATCGGGCGCACACTAAAATTGGTAGTCCGAGTCCGACTCGAGAAAAGCAGTGTTGAGATTTTCAAACTCCGATTTCACGGCAATGATGAATATGCATTTCATAAATACATTTCGATATACACAATTTGATTTTAAAACAGTTGATTAATTTAGAAGAGATCAGCTACAAACCAGAATTTACACACAAAAAGTGGTAGTTTGATTCCGATTTCTAACCTACAAACCTGTTTCTAAACTTCAATAACTATATTTTGAACATCAAGTTTAATTTCTAATTCTAGCAAACGTTCGAACATGATTTTCGGTTGGTTTATTTACAAATTGATGAACAATTTCTCCAACATTCTTCCCTCCCCTCGTTTTTCGAAAACAGTTCTGTTTAGGGAGCAACCATTTGATTTTTATGGGGGGGGGGGGGGGGGGGGGGGGGGGCAGGAAGACTTTGCAAAAAAAAATTTTCCGGATCGAAATTTTAGGGAAAAAAATTTTCCGGCCCGAAGGGCCGGCGAAAAAAATTTCCGGATCATGAAATTGCCCCTCACCCCTCTCTTCTTCCTTTCCACTGCCCAGTAAACACTTTTTTGTGTATCATAAACAAAAGTATGAAAAATGGAACAAACTTTACGCAATTTGGAGTGAATAAATAAAAATCAAAAATCATTAGCACCATATAGCCTGTCTCCGTTGAGTATCATTTTAGTAAACAGATTATAGGCACCATATGCCATTCAAGAAATTAAAATGAAGTGATCTGCTGGCAAGAGATAAACTCATTGTGTGTTTGATGTTTAATATCGCCGAAAAATCATGCTGAATTATTTAAACTTTAGGGTAATTTTCAACATTGGAAAAATTTACAAAAAAAAAAATAATCCGGCCCGAAGGGCCGACGAAAAAAATTTTCCGGCTCTTAAAATGGCCGAAAAAAATTTTCCGGCAGGCAAAAGTCTTCCTGCCCCCCCCCCCATAAAAATAAAATGGTTGCTCCCTTATATTGAACGATGTCGCCATGATGGAAATTCAAAATAAACTTTGAAAAAAGGGAAGGGGGGTCCAAATTTGAACCTGCACAGCGAGAACCTCATTGTATTTATATATATATATTGAACGTAACTTGTTATTACCATTTCTCTTCTCAAGAAAATTGGTTCTACAGCTACGAGCTCGCCTTTTTTATGGGGGAAGGGGGCAGGAAGAATTTGCAAAAAAAAAAAAAATCCCGGCTCTGAAAAATGCTGAAAAAAATATTCCGGCCCAAAGGGCCGGCAATTTTTTTTTTCCCGGACCATGCAAAAGTAAGGATACATTGCATGATATGGAAATTTTTGCTGGCCCTTTGTGCCAGACAATTTAAAGTCAAAAAATTAATTAATATAAATACAAACTGTTCACATAGCTGTATCTACCAGAGACCTAATACGCATAGGCACAAAAATCTAGAAAAGGTTCTATTTAAACATCATACAATCTGTCTGAAATTCGCTAATTGCAAAAAGACATCTGAAGGAACGGTTATTAACTCATACTCTGTAACAGCGGGGAGTTTAACTTACACAGACATTCACAACATTTGACAATTTGTTTAAATCCGGCCCGAAGAACCGGCGAAAATTTTTCTCCGACTCTGGTAATGGCTGAAAAAAATGGCCTGCACAGAAAATTGCTGAAAAAATTTTACCGGCTGGCAATAGAATTCCTAACCCCCCCCCCCCCCCCCCCCCCCCAAAAAAAAAATCAAATGGTTGCTCACCAACAATTATCGGTTTGAAAATTTAATGTTACTGCTATTTGAAAACTTAAATATATAATATAAATACATGTAATGTGACGTCCTTCATATTTCCAAACCAAAGTATAGGAGGAAGACACTCTTGTTGCAACCGCAACAAGAAACCTTTCTAGTTTATTGTGAATTGGTAACCCTTGACCTTGAAAATTTGATGAGTTTTTCCTCAGACCAAAGACAACTGATTTGCAAAGATTGAACATCGAAAGTAAACTGTGATCCCTGGAGTGTCCACAAGTTTTGTTTTTTTTTTCTATTACAGCCCATTGCGACTGACATTTCAACCCTAACCTCGAAAATCAACAAGTGTCATCATTTCACAATGGGCAACTCCTATAAAAAGGTTGATGAACTTCCCGAGTAAATTGAATTTAAAATCATGCAACTCTACTTCATTATATTATCTATGATTTTTAAGGATGAATAAGAGAAACTGAACATTAAACATGGACAAACATATGTACACTGTATGTAAAACATTGATGTCCCTATGCAGGATAATAGATATCTCTAGAGACTATAAGAAACAAGTTGATAAGCAGTTGTAATCAATATCTTTCATGTGGTATATTATGTCCATCAAAATTCCAACATCAACATATTTTTCCCTAATCTGACCGGACAATGATTCCATAAATATGTTGTGCCAAATCAGTGTATCATAGCCTAGTCTTGAGACATTTTACATTGTGGGACATTCCAAAGATATATCTATAAAAAGTATCCTACTCTCCAACCATCTTTGATAACATGAACAGTGGCTGACAGTCATGAGAACTTATTAGATAGCATTATGCTGATAAGCCTAAGGGCTTAAAATCAAATAAACTATACTATACTATTTAATATGACATGTAGACATCTTCAATGTTATCTTAAGTACAGGTCCACGTAAGGATCAGGCAGTTGAATAACCTTAAATTTTATGCAGAACTTTATTCTCTTGAAATGTTTTCAGATCAGCGTCCATATGAATGTTCTGAAGGAATTTTCCTCATACTTGGATGGTAAAGAAAGTTATAGAGGTAGCAAATTTGGTTGAATTATATAGAGAAATTTTTCTCACCATATTTTTATAAATTATGAGGTGAATATCTCGCTTCACCATCGCTACCTTGAGAAATAAATATCATATGTTTGATTGGTACCACATGTGTCAAAACAGAAAAAAAAAAGTTTTGCAAAAAATTTTGATGTACATGTATCACCCCTACCTGATTCTTACATGGTCCTATACTTAAGAATATAATCTATCAGGTGATGTAATGAAAAATGTAAACACAACTCTCTCGAGAAATTTAGATCTATTTCAAGCTTCATACAATTGCCAATAAATAGTTTAAGCTTCAAAATACATTTGAATATGTACATTTAAAAGGTGGTGATAATTTAAATTCATGAATGTTGTTTCTTTAGCACTCACTGAGATAGAAAGTAAATTCATCAAAGTACAATTTGATTTAAATCATTAAAGTACAGTCAAAGATGGTCAATGTTTTTTCTTGGGTAAAATTTGCTCCAAGAGGCTTTTTTCAGAATTCCTACCAGTATGTTTCACATGACATTCTGAAAAATAGGAAAAAACAAAAATTAATAATTAATTCAATGTAGAACATACATGTAAGTAGGTCAGCTCTTCATATAATGGCAGAAAGATTTTAATAAACCCTTTTTTTCATCAGAACAGGCTATTTTGAAAAATTTCAAAAATTTCTTTTGTTTCATCAAAACAGGCTTTTATTTAAATTTAACAAACGATGTTATGTATGGAACTTCTTTTAAATATCAAATTCAGAATGAACAGCAAATTTCTGTTAGAAGAAAGAGAAATTTAAGGTGGATTTCTCCTTAAACACAAAACATGAAATCTTGATACACATAGCCTTTCTCCCATAATCGATGTCAAAGCTGTACACCAAGTCTGATTTTGATATATTAGGAATCAAAAGACAAATGATGAATCAAAATGTTCAAGATTGGTACATATACATATCATCTAGTGTTTATAACATCAAAGACATTATATACCTTCTATTTGCCTTCCTCTTCACTGCTTTCATCATCATCGTCATCATCATCGTCGTCATCATCATCATCATCTTCGTCTTCATCAGATTCGAATGTGTCATCAGGTATATCATAAATCCTCATTACAGGCTGCCAAAATAAAACAAAATACATGTACATGTACATTGAACATGAATCATACTGCAAGGAATGCACTAATTTACTACTAATTACAAATAGAGTGTCTCCAAGAAAAGATAATGAATTATAAGTAGAGTGTCTCTAAGAAAAGATAATGAATTACAAATAGAGTGTCTCCAAGAAAAGATAATGAATTACAAATAGAGTGTCTCTAAGATAAGATAATGAATTACAAATAGAGTGTCTCCAAGAAAAGATAATGAATTACAAATAGAGTGTCTCCAAGAAAAGATAATGAATTACAAATAGAGTGTCTCTAAGATAAGATAATGAATTACAAATAGAGTGTCTCTAAGATAAGATAATGAATTACAAATAGAGTGTCTCCAAGAAAAGATAATGAATTACAAATAGAGTGTCTCCAAGAAAAGATAATGAATTACAAATAGAGTGTCTCTAAGATAAGATAATGAATTACAAATAGAGTGTCTCTAAGAAAAGATAATGAATTACAAATAAAGTGTCTCTAAGATAAGATAATGAATTATAAATAGAGTGTCTCCATGAAAAGATAATGAATTACAAATAGAGTGTCTCCAAGAAAAGATAATGAATTACAAATAGAGTGTCTCTAAGATAAGATAATGAATTACAAATAAAGTGTCTCCAAGAAAAGATAATGAATTACAAATAGAGTGTCTCTAAGAAAAGATAATGAATTACAAATAAAGTGTCTCTAAGATAAGATAATGAATTATAAATAGAGTGTCTCCAAGAAAAGATATTGAATTACAAAAATACAATGACAGATTATATAGAAACCAGCATACAAAATGTCTCTCTCAGTTTCAAACACAAATTTTTTTTTCTTTCATAGACCTAAACAACAGCCAAATAATATATAAAACATTTTCATGGCATTCTTCCATGGCCATTTTAGTGGATGTCAAAAGATCTCTCTAAACTACTAATCTTAAGAGTATAATTATGAATGTACATGTATGACATTTACTTCAAGATTTCAATGGACCATTTTCATATTACTGCTAGACTTGCATTATAGACTTGACATCATAACTTTTTATGAAATTTCTTCATAAGGTGTCACAGATCTTATGAAGTCATAGTGACAAGTTACATGTACATATCCTGATCAGATCTCGGCATGTCTAAATGCAAGTCTGTAGCTGTAATGTGAGAATGATCCATTCTGTGGATATGTTGTGTATATATAACACTGACCTTGTTGGGGTCTTTCATGATGAGGTATTTTCCCTCCTTCAGTTTCATACAGGTATCTATAATACACCTGAGTATTCCCCAAGCATTTTCCATATTTAGATTTATCTGGCTGGCAAACTCGTTAGGCTTGAACTGCTGTGTACCAAGTATCACATGCTTCGATGTGTCACGATAGTGAACACGAGATACGTAGCTACAAATATAAGATATAGATTAAGAATGATCAATCTTGAAGTTTTGGCATTTCTGCTATCATAGAATACATACCATATACATATGTAATACTCATTAGTGTTTTCATGAAATTTTTCTACAACATCAGAGTCATACTCGATACACTCATTAAGCTCAGAATTAAATGTCCTTATCATAGTGATAATAATAATATTACACTATTGCTATCTAAGATACAACTGGTAAACATATGCTAGAATTTACAAGATGAGGTGTACAAAAAGGTATTGACCTTACTGAAAAATATTACAATTTCAGAAACCATCAATGTGGATAGTAGTTATTTTTACTGACCCAAATTTGATTTGGTCAGATCCTGCCAGTAGAGAACACACAGTCCATTTAGCTAATTTACAGCTGTTATTTTTCAGTTCTGTCGCTAACACAGCACCTCTCTGAGTATCTAGCCTACTTCTCCAGTCCACTCCTCCACTAAACTATTGTGAAAATAAATGTAAATCTTAGTGAACTACATTTTATGTCAGTCTAAAAGCTCAGCAGAGCTTATGTTTGTACTTCTTATTTCGACATGCCAACTTTAAACAAATCTTATTTTATCTTAGCTTTTTTACATGTGATACAAACATATTAACACATGAGTTTTTGTAGATCAAATCAAAAAGTTTTAATGCAATATATGAATTGTGTAATAACATTACCTGTATGCTTTTTTTTCAATTTTAAAAATCAAACATACACCTTTCATTCACCTAAAATTAACAAGGAATACGAAGATTTTCAAATTTCAAAATTATTATTAATTATTAAAGGTGTACATACCCTAGAATCCCACTCATTTAATGTTTTGATGTTCATATATTGAAGCTCCGAGTTAGGACCAATTAATACGGCATCATGCTCCGTCCTTGTTATCAGCTCTATGTCGTTTCCTAGAGAAAACTTCCTATACCTAAAATTTGAAAATAAACATGTATAATCTTTCTGTAATATTACAATCCTAATATTGGACTTTGACATCTGGATGCTGATTCTAAATATGAACATTTCAAGCAAGTTTGGCTGATTTATGAAAAATAATATTTTGAAGAATTAATGTGAAAGTGCAAAAATGTGTGACAATGAGACAAATATGTTACTACAAGATACACGTACATGTACAAGAAGATGGATGAATGAACAGACAAAATTATTTTGTATAACTCTTTGCTTTGGACATGAAGGTTGGTAGTTCCTAGAAAATTATTTAAGCACTAAATGAGAAATGTTACCTTCAACCCCCATCATGCAGTAGCAGATGATATTGGTACTGAACTAATGTAATATGTTATACAGAGGAGAAAAAGTTTACCTGTATCCCACTGATGCTACATTAGACATCTCATCATTCTGTACGAATGGATTGTTTTTATCAAACTTGTACTTCTCCTCTCCCTGAAAAGTTATTGTCAATAATGAATATCATGTTCACTGTGATAAAATACCACATAACATAAGACTATCAAGACTTTTTGCTATTATATACTGTATAAGTAGAATTATTTGCTAGTACATGTACTTTCTTTCACGGTTTTTTAAAAGTAAACTTTTCGCATGGACAACAATTCCCGAATTTATCTCTAGTTCCATTGAGTTATGCCTTTGGTACTATATTTTCATTCACTGAGACAAACTTTCTCCCAAAGTAGTGAAGGTTAATACACAGCCAATAATTCGAAGTATACAGTAGTAATTTATGGAAGTATGCAACTGTGATCACTTATGAGAGAACCTATGAATGAACACATTATTGTATGGTTGAGGGTAAATCCTCATTGCAAATTCTGCTGTAATATCTTACCATTTTGAGTACTTGTTGAGAGAAGTTGTGGTTAATGAAGGTTGCTTCCAGAGCCAGATTACGTGGAGAGTTTATGCTGTTGCCCTCGTCCTGAGGTGGCTCGGTAGCTGTTTCACTCACAGACAGCAGATCAAACTCGGAGTCATCACGCTTGTCAAAAAACAGCTTATTGCCGACGCGCTGGACTATAATATCCCATGAGTAGACAGACCTCGTACAGCACATCAGAGTTGCAAGGATAGCATCAGTGGCAAATACATTCCCAGAGGATTTAGCCAACTGTAAAAATGATTGCATAAAAAAATTCATGAGAAATGAGTTCTAAAAGTTCTGTTATCCTTGTTGCCTTTGAATACAAACAAATTTCATATGCAAGTTGACAAATACAAACATTTAAATTTCATCCCTTATTTTGAATGTCTTTCTTGTCTCGTGTCTTCAAACTGTAAGTGTTTTAAATATTTCAGAAATTAATTAATATACTGAATAAATAGTGATAGTGTACATGTACTTATACAATACAAATCAAAAAGTTTGAATAAACAATCAAACCGATTTAGTCCTTAAAAATTTTCTCTGCAAAAACTACATAATGTATCCATGTACCTGTCTGATAATGGGGTCATCTGTAGTGGTGACTTTATGAAATATTCTGTCAATTCTCTTGAGTCGTTTTTCATTCTTGGTTGTTACTCTATCATACGTCTTATCGTAATACTCCATCTCACCACAAGTCATCCTACAAAGACAACGATCTATATATATTCTATGAAATCAACAATCAAATCTAGTCTTTTTTGAGGTTTTGAATACTGAGCTCAATATTTCTATCAAATACATGTAACTCCAATATGGATATATGGATATGAATATATCTTCTAGCTCCTCATCCTGTTACTGAAAACGCATTTGCACAACTGACAAAGGTGACATCTTAAAGTCTCTAAAATTTTGTTTATTATTTTTAAATTGCATCCTTGGACCTTGATCAGCGATTGATTTTCAAGGTCAAGTTCAAGGTCATATAACTTTGGTTCAAACATATGACCTTGACTGTTGACCCCCTGACCTTGAAAAATCAATCATAGTCAAAAGCAGCAAAATATATGATCAGATAATAGATACATACAGATCCTCTCCATCGTCAATACTGGGCAGACTGAGCTTAGCAAGTCGTGGGAAGTCCATCTCCTCTACCACATCCCAGTTGTCCTTCACTTGAACAGAGGCATCTCTGTGCTTCAACGGAGCCTGGAAACAAGAAACAAGACTGTAAGCATACAGTGTCATAGATGCATGTTGTGTCACAAGTTATTGGTGCAAAACTATGCAATGAAATCAATATTTTGTAGGGTTACTCAAGCGCGGATCCAGAGGGGGGGTGGGGGGTGCGCTTTCCTTACAACACATATGCATTACACCTAGGTCAAAGGAAACGAAAAGAAACTGAAGAGACACGAATAGTGGATTTTATTCCAAATCTTGGGAAAAAAATTTCGCTGGCTCGCTATCGCTCGCCATTTGTTGTATTTACATATTAGAACTGACAATACTTTGGTGTGAAAATTCAAAATTTTAAGCTGTTTGTCGGCCATTGCTCTCCAGTCACCTGTTTTATTAATAATAAGAGTCAGAACTGACAATCATCAGTCAATAACTTTATTTTCTTGCTGCGTTTTTTTTTTTTTTTTGCTCTTCAAAAAATTCGGACTGTGGGAACCCCCTGAAAAAAATTCCTGGATCCGCCCATGTTACTGGTTGATTTCAGGAAGCCCTTCAGGAAAGCATTTTCAAGCAAAATAATAGTTTTAAAGGTTTATAAGAAATATCTTTCAAATGTATTGTGGTTTACAAAATTAAGTCCCCATGAAAATATGCAACCTGCAAATTCCACAAAAAAATTACATTAACAATACATTTAGATTTTTGTTCAAATACAAATGTGACATAAATGAATGCCAGTGACAAGCCTCTTTATTTCTTCTATGTACAATGGTGAATATTGTTGTAATAACACAAACCTTTTGACGATTTTCTTGCATTTGCCGTCCAAATTGTTTCTGCCACTTCCTTAGTAGCCTCTGACGATCCCTGTAATCATATTAAACAATAATAAGACTTTATCTTTATATCTACATGAAAACAAAAATAATGTCCAGCACCATTTCTACAGTGAATGATCTTTTCATAAAAACTACATCGTTATATGCGGTAATTGACCTTTTGAAGGAAACATTGTAATTTCTGGTGTCTTACGTCATTTCTCACCTTTCTCTACTCTTCTGCATCTTTGACTGTATCTGCATGTTGGCCGCAGCTTGTTGCTGTCTCCTCTCTCGCTCCCTTCTCTGTTTATTCTAGTCAAGAGATCAATAAATCAGTCAACTGTTGTCTTATAATTACCATCTCACATTACAATGCTGGGTCCTACTATTCAAACCTGCATGTTTATTATGGTAGAGAAACAACTCATCAATAAGCAAAATTTCTAGAGCAGCAAGCAATGTAATGTCTCCTACCAACTTAGCTCAGTCATAACATGTGCATCACTATATACTTCCACCATAAAAATGACCAGTCAACCATGACAATTTTTAAAGTTGATCTGTAGCTGGAGAAAACTTCTTGGAAATTGAAATTTAATAACAAATGGATAGACAGACTGAAAGTAAGCTTATATATCCTTCAGCTTTGCCAGAAGGGGACTAATGAAGCATGTTGCATGTTGCATGTTGCTTACCTGTTGGAATACCCTACGACCCCGCTGATACTGGGGTTTCTGTATCTTTGATGTGTCGACAAGCTGGAAGCTATTTTCATCTTCTTCATGGTAGTAAGCATACTGACTACCACCTCCACCGAATGCTGAGGAATACTTCCCTACAAATATGTACATGTACTTAACATTTTATACTAAGATAAATATGTACATATACTACCATCCATAAATTAATATACACCTTTTCTGTTCATTCTTTTGTAATTTTGCATATGAACCTTATGGATATTATTTTTAACAAACTTGACCCAAATGTTAAGAATTCAAAAATCAATAGGGGTGTTCCTTGATTCATGGGGAACGTTTCTGGCAAGTTTCATAATCATAGGTGCAATACATGCTCAAATATGGTTCGGAAACCATTTTCACTTATCCCAGTCTTGTGACCTTGATCTTTGACATTTTGATCCAAAAATCCATGTGGGTCATCTTTGATTCATGGAAAACATTTCTGGCAAGTTTCATGATCATAGGTGCAATACAGGCTCTAACATAGTCCTAAAACCATTTTCTGTCACGTGAATCCTACGACCTTGACCTTTAACCATTTGACCCCAAAATCAATAGGGGTCATCCTTGATTCATGGGAAACATTTCAGGCAAGTTTCATGATCATAGATGCAAATCATACTCAAATATTGGCCGGAAACCATTTTCAATAATCAAAGTCCTGTGACTTTAACCTTTGACCCCAAAATCAATAGGGGTCATCCTTGATTCATGGGAAACATTTCGGGAAGTTTTATGATCATACGTGCAATACATGATCAAATATTGTCCGGAGACCATTTTCATTAATTAGAGTCCTGTGACCTTGACCTTTGATCCAAAAATCAATAGAGGTCATCCTTGATTCATGGGAAACATTTCTGACAAGTTTCATGATGATAGGTGCAATACAGGATCTAACATGGCCCGGGACCATCTTCAATCATCCGAGTCCTATGACCTTGACCTTTGACAGTTTGATCCCAAACTCAATAGGGATCATCCTTGGTACATGGGAAACATTTCTGGAAAGTTCCATGATCATAGTTGCAATACAGGCTCTAATATGGTCTGAAAACCATTTTCAATCATCAGAGTCCTGACCTTGACCTTTGAACCCCAATAAGGGTCATCCTTGACTCATGGTGAGTAAGTGTATGAATTTTCATTGCACTACAATGTATCATACTTGACTTATAGTCTGGAAACCAATTGTTGATGCCCACCCGCCTGCCCACCCACCTGTCTCACATGAAATTAAGAGCCGAGTTTTACAACTCAGCTATTAAAAGTCCTGTCAAAAGGAATGCATAGATGGAACAAAATATCCCTATCCTTACCAATTAAAAGAATTATGACATTTAATGGGAACCGGTCCAAATAAAGGATCCAATTTGGATAGAAAATAAACGATCAAATTCAAGGAATTGTGGTCCCCCGCTTTTGGGCGTTTGTCTTCAAAGAAATGCTTACAGACACCCCCCCCCCCCCCCCCCATTCTTAAGTTTTAATAATATATCTCATATATTATCAACATTCGAAATATGGAAGATTAAACTCCAAGAAAAAGGTCAAAGGGTCCAAACTTTTGTTTTGTCACCAAGGGACAGGGCTTACGAAAAGGAATGCACATGTGAATATGTGAAAGTCCTATCATTTAAATTATCATCCAAAACTTATGGTCGAGGTTGAAGTTTTTCAATGTGGGTCAACCTCCAAGGACGAGGTCACAAGGTCAGAATGTTGTTACCAACAGAAAGGTCTTGTCATAAGAAGTACACATGTGAAATGTGAAAGCCCCATCACTTTCCGTTCAAAAGTTATGGTCAAGGTTAAAGTTTGTGAAAAGTATGACAAACTCAAAGGTCAAGGTCACAAGGTCAAAAATGTTGTTATCCATTGAAAGGACTTGTCACGTGGAATACGCACGTGAAATATCACAGCCCTATTACTTTCCTTTTAAAAGTTATGGTCAAGGTTAAAGTTTTTAATAAGTAGGTCAAAGTCAAAGGTCAAAGTCACAAGGTAAAAAATTTTGGTATCCATGGAAAGGTCTTGTCACAAGAAATACACATGTGAAATATCAAAGCCCTATCACTTTACCATACATTCAAAAGTTATGGTCAAGGTAAAAGTTTATAATAAGTAGGTCAAAGTCCAAGGTCAAAAATTTTGGTATCCATGGAAAGGTCTTATCACAAGGAATACACATGTGAAATATCAAAGCCCTATCACTTTACCATTCAAAAGTTATGCACAAGGCTAAAGTTTTTGTGACTGACGGATGGTCGGACGAACGTCCCCGTGTTTTTGGAAAGCGGGGGACAACAATGGCTTATTTTCTTCACATTATTTTCTCACCTAGATATCTTTTGTCTTGATATGTTGCACCTGTCCAGTCAGAGACCTGAAAAGTACATCAATATATACGAATGAATTTGAGCACATTATACATGGTTATTAACAAGTAATTGACTATCATATGACTTATGTCTCTAAACTCAATGAAATGAAAAATACCAAAATATGAATTTGACATTGTCCTTACTCGCAGAAATTATACATGTGATTTATTCTTTTTTTTTGGGGGGGGGGGGGGGGGTATTTAAAATTGATCTCTAACAGAAAACTTAATACAAATTTTAAAAAGTTCTTTCTTTATCAGACTTTCTATGAAATTCACTGCCATAACTTGACCTTAGACCTATTCTTGATCCCCTTACCATGTACAACTCCAATGAAAAGTATGACAAATATCCTTAACATTGTGTAACTCAGTGATTGGGTAGGAAATTTTGTGTTTGGGCCATTTTCCTTGATTTTCAAAGCTATTTGTTAAGTGTATGGGCCATTTTCCTTGATTTTCAAAGCCATTTGTTAAGAAAGTACAAAGACTTTAAAGGGCCATTTTTCAAATGAATAGGATTATGGCACAGGACAGCTGTCTTTCCCAATCACTTTGACTTCTACAATACCCACAATGTTTTTGTATAATGTATTTTATTTGAAAGCAGAGACCTTGAATTTTGAAAGGTGTCATTCTCTAACCGTTTGCAACTCACACGAAATCGTGTACATTTTGTATCTTTTGATATCTCATATCTCTTTGTATTATATTTTATATTACAAATTGATGGATTTCTGATTGGCCTATTAATTTGCATAAAAAAGATATGTATTGTGGGCGAGGCCTAGCGTGTAGATGAATTTTGAAGATGTGTAATGTAGGATGATTTTCCTTTGTTTTGCATCATTCAGGACAAATGACATCAAAACATGACGTCATATATCATGTTGTGACGTTACGAAGGCTCAAGATTATGATGCCGTATTTTCTCAACATTCCAACCTATATTGGGAAATAAATTTCAAACCACAAAAAGAGATATATTCATGCATATTACAAAAGATTTGATCTAAAAGCTTTTTTTCAACCAATATTGAGCATCTTTTAATTTTTTGTAACGCCCCCCCCCCCCCCCCCCCCCCTCCACTCTATACACAAACACCATTCTTGATGATTGTCTTCTCTTGGTGTTGAAATCACCATTGATGTATGTAATGTAAATGTCAGACTGAGAATTATGCTCTGAATCCCTCCTGAAGTTAAACTAACACAACATGTTTGTTCTCCTTTCGCTTTCCCTTCAGTTTATGATGCGTAAATTGGAAATGCATTTCTCGATTTGGAGTTAAGATTCAATGGGAATTTTAGGTCTAAAATTGGAAAAAAGGACCACTGTTTGGCATTTGAAGTTCATTTTTTGTGATGCATTTACTTTATATAAAATTGATTTTTTTCAAGAAGGACAATATCCTTGTTCTTGCATTTCATATGTGTTCCTAAATTAGAAAAAGCACTATATTTTGAAAGTTCTAGGTTGCAAAGCGGTGGTAAATACAGCTGTTACCATAACAATAAGATCTTAAAAAGGGAACCATCTTTTCTTTCCGTTTGGATACCAACACCAACAGGTTGGGGAAAACTTCAGATCGAGCTATTTTCTTTTCTTAAGAAAAAAATAAAAAATTGATAAAATTAAATTTTGTTTACAAGTCGCACTGGTAATGACAAAATACAAAAATTTTTGTATAGAAACCCCTATTGAAACACAGGAACCTGTGGTTTTAATAGAGAAAATAAATTATTGTTCACTCCCTCATGCCTCTATGTTCATATTACAATTTTCTCAAGGAATGAAACAAAATCGAAAAATTCTAGACATCAATTTTCCCAACATAACTTCGCCAATATATCGTCTACATGGGATACGACTGACGAATCACGACTTCCAACGCTAAAAATAATATATCATGTTATAAAAACAACAAACATTACTTACAATAACACAGGCAGATAGATGCTACAGCTCCTTTTACATGGACAACGTTCCCTCTTGATTACATTGTTTTCTCCAACGCCATGAGACATCAACTTCCTGTGTGCATAGTGAATTGAACATCTCCCGCCTCTTATTAGGAGCACTGTTTGAAAACGCAGCTGTATGTTGGAATTTTTACCTGTGTAACGGACCCATCCGAAGTAGTTGGGAATCTTTAACTTGCTTAAACACCCATCTGAGACACAGGACCATTTTAGAGACCCTTCCAAAGTACTAGGCTATGGTTACCGGTACATGTACTAAGCTATATACAGGGTGTCAGCCTGTCTGGCCAAGTAACCGTAGCCTAGTCCTTCCATAGGGACTTTAAATGGGGTTGGTGTGCCGCAAATTGGCGTAGGCAAGTTAAAGATTCCCAACTACTTCGGATGGGTCCATTGCAATGGTCAAAATTCCAACGTA
This sequence comes from Pinctada fucata, assembly GCA_028142955.1. Taxonomy (NCBI): domain Eukaryota; kingdom Metazoa; phylum Mollusca; class Bivalvia; order Pterioida; family Pteriidae; genus Pinctada; species Pinctada fucata. Next base: position 73,734,481 of record AP027103.1, on the reverse strand, counting down.
CAGCTAATATGTTTCGGACGGTGCTCCTTATGAGAGGCGGGAGATGTTCAATTCACTATGTACACAGGAAGTTGATGTCTCATGGCGTTGGAGAAAACAGTGTAATCAAGAGGGAATGTTATCCATGTAAAAGGAGCTGTAGCATCTATCTGCCGGTGTTATTGTAAGTAATGTTTGTTGTTTTTATAACATGATATATTATTTTTAGCGTTGGAAGTCGCGATTTGTCCGTCGTATCCCATGTAGACGATATATTGGCGAAGTTATGTTGGGGAAAATTGATGTCTAGAATTTTTTGATTTTGTTTCATTCCTTGAGAAAATTGTAATATGAACACAGAGGCATGAGGGAGTGAACAATAATTTATTTTCTCTATTAAAACGACAGGTTCCTGTGATTGAAATACCAACAGATAAGGAGATAAGGAACCTCAAATTTTTCGTTTTTTCACAATCTTGTTGCTCATCATTGGTCCATATTTGAATATATGTGTCTTGTTAAAAAATTTGATATATATCGAGTACAAATGGAATCAGTGAATACTTTTCAAAAATTTTGATTTCAGTTTAATTTTGTATTGAAAAATGTTATTAGACAATAGCTTGTTCTAGCTATTATAGCCTGATCAAGCTATAATAGCTTGATTTGAAGTTTTGCCCAACCTGACCAATTGCGGGACACACCCAGCAATCTTTTTTGGCAAAGCCGGTGCCAGTACTCTAAAAGCGATAATCTAAAGGGGTAAGATATTATTTCCTTTCCAATGGTACCCCCTCTAACATAACGTTTACCTAGGGCATAGATAAAACTGACAGAAGACTTTGAAAAAGTCAGAGGAAACTCGAAAATACTTCTGGACTATTTTCTCGGGTTTACCTTTCCTAATCGATCTCCCTTTGCGAAAGGTTGGTAGGGCAGATCTTTGAATTGGTCGGGAATTGCACAAGGACCCCATCCATGAGGATTGTCTTGAATTTGAGGAGGAATAAAATGTGCCATATTTTCACTACGAACAACGTGACATTCACCGCTATTCGTGACGGAGAAAACACCCGATGCTTCCCGCAAAAGACTATAGTTGTATAGACATTTCGACATTACAAAAAATCGATCCAAGGAAGTTCCCGTTCTTTTCCGATTTCTGTGATTTCTTAGAGAAAAAAAATACAAGAGATATACCCCCAATAAAACCATATCGCGCTTCCCGTTTGCTTGATCCATTTGCATAGATCAATCAATCAATCAGTCAGTCAATCCTCATTGCTCAGTATAATATTCTTTCAATTTTTTTTTTGAATTAGAGATAGAAGCATCATTGTCAACATAAAAATAAAAATGTGTAACTTGAAATCTATTAGCTTCCGAGAACCCCCCCCCCCCCACCCCTGAAACACAATAGGGCTCTGCCCTGAATCCATTAGGGTCTAAAAGGTGGTTCCAACTTACCGGTACCCCCTGCCTGAAAGTGCCTCCATTTGAAAAGTTAAGTAGCTGTCCATATAAAAACCATGCAAAATGAAAAAAAAGTGATCCATCACTAGTAACGGAAATAGTTTTCTTTGTTCAAAACTGAAAGTTTATAAGACAAAAATTATTTTTTACAAAATATTAGCTTTCAAATATGTGTAATTTTCCTGCTATGACCTATAGAATATTATAATAGATTAAGAATTTTCCCATAGCCCGCCATAGTAACATACAGGAAAAGAAACCTTTATAAAATAAATTACCAGAACAGCCCATAACTGATCTACAAAAAGTTTGAAAGAGGAAGAGTGTTGGTTATTTTTCATCACAACAAATTTCTTGGATCTCAATCAGAAGAAGAAAACAAAGACCAGAAATATTCTTTATTTTAGGGGAATTATGGAACTCTTCGGTATGAAAAGTACATAAGTTGTGTATCTGGATATTTCGTGCTGAAGCAAATTCAAACTCCTGACATAATCTATTTGCGCAAAAGTAATAGTTTATTTCAAACTACAATCGGTTTAATATCATCCCAAATGCTTTTAAATTTGTATAAATGCTTATTCATCTCGTTTACATACCTCAGATTAGTACATTCAAGGGGGAAAAATAGCAATTACGGGAAAATGACGTCATCAGTAACGACGGCATAATTTGCGTCATTATCATATATGCATTGGCGCCTTCTTTTCGTTTTATTTTCTTTGTAAAACTGGATGGTGCAAAACGTTTTAGATATTATAGATTCCTGTGATTCCTCATCTCAGTGATTCCAGCATTTATCCAAGAAATGAATGATGAAATTAATGTAAAAGAGCAGTGTAACCCATTATTCAGACTTGGCCGGCTTGAGAAAAGAATTTATTCTCTGTAATGGTTTCCTTTGGATGGATGGACGGATGCACAATCGGGTGCATCACTATATAACCACCCACCCCCTGCCCCAAAGGAACATCCAAAGCATGCGTGTATATACTAGCAGTGGCGGATCCAGAGTGGCAAGCGGGGGGGTTTTGTGTCGACCCAAAGGGTCAAATCGAGGCACGAAGTGCCGAGCGGGGGAGGGTACGGGAGGGGGTTGCCCCCTCCTGTAGGTGGGGGTCCGGGGGTCCTCCCCCGGAAAATTTTTGAAAAAATGGAATAAACTGGTGCATTCTGAAGCACATTTTCTCCTTACCTTCTCGAATATTCAGACCATTTTTTCCACTCAATTTATGTGGTTGATAAAGATTTCTGAATAAAATAATTTCTCCTTTACTGCTGGCAGGGGCGTAGCCATGGTGTTTTCGATGTGGACGTCGATAAAGAAGGGTTGGACCAAGAACTTCAGCTATCCGGCGGCACAGACACTTTTTGGGGGGATGACTTGCGAGGCCCGAAGGGTCAAGTGGGGACAGTATGGAAATATGTTACCCATCCCCTTGAAGGAGGTCCCCCGTGAAAATTTTGAAAAAAATGAAGCAAATTGCTGACCTCTGGAGCGTATTTGAGCTGAATTTAGATGGGATAACGCATATGATACGATGTTAGCAGACGATGAACCGTATCTAAGATGAAGAAAACTTGAGATGTGAACATGACATTCCCTAAATACTTATATATGTACGTCCACATAAAGTCTTTCCAATCGACCGCTCGCACTTTGTTAGCGATCGTTGTATCATGCACGGATACAGCATTTTTGGTCAGAGGGGGTCCAAAATTTAAGGAAGTCTACCTATCATGTAGGTACATATATCGGTGCACATGATGAGGAGAGGGCAATTTTGTTAGCTTTCCTGTCACGTTTATTTTCATGAAGAATTGGCGAGCGTAGCGAGCCAGAAATTTGTTTAGATATGAAATATTAGTTTGTCTTGATTCGATCGAGATGATTATATTTATAACATTGAATATTTCACTCCTTATATCGGCGAGCGGAGCGAATTTCATGAGAATAAATAGATAAGAGATGTGTCATTTTCCAAATAATCGGACATCTTAAAATGACAAAACCTTGAAAAAGATGAAGGAGGTTACATCCTATGAAGTAAGGACTGTTCAAAATATGAGTTCCTGAGACCCAAGACAATTATATAAAATTACTTAGTATGAACAATTGATAATGATTAAGGAATTTTGCAGAAAAAAGTAGTTTTGTATTTGTAAGTGGCGAGCGAAGCGAAATTTTAGGTTTCAAAGCCCTTTCATGCATTTTAGACCCATTTCAGTTAGAAATGGGCCAAGGCTGGACCCCACCTCCGAAAATCTCAGGGGGGGGGGGGTCCAGACCCCAGGTCCCCCCTCTGGATCCGCGCATGGTTGTGTTGAGTTCTAATGAAACACAAGAAAATTACGAAAAATGCATTCAAATCGGTGGTTTATGGAGTGTCTTTGATCTATTTCTGAACAGAAGTTTGCTTTAAATACTATTTCAAAAGACCCTCCCCCTTCTTTTTGGCAACTGGGGGAGGCGCTCTCCTTCTTTTTTTTTCGCGAGACGATGTGGAAGTTTTTGCGAAATGTACGCCTGGCTTGTTGATTTGTCCTTGCTGTAACATGTACTTAGAATATTGGTACGATATCGAGTAAAAATGTTGAGTATCATTGGGTTTTGGCTTTGAAAAATTGAATGCTTAATTAAAGGCCCCCGGAGCATATTCGAGCTATATACAATGTTAAATATTTGCCCATTTTCCCGGTTATTTCAAAGTATGAATTTAACAAAACTTGTAGATGACAAAAATAACTCAAACCGGGTATTTGAGGACAGAAACGTGTAGGGTTCGATCCCCGTACCATTTACATTGATTGTTTGACACACGTACATGTTTTGCAAATTATTTGAACATGTTCATATTATAGTATTTGTTAATGTTAATTTTCGGGAATAAAATAAACAGAAAACCCCCTCTGCGACGTACATTACAAAAAAAACGTCGCGATTGTCTGTACGAATCCACAAATACGCCAATTGATGCGGCATCGAATCGATATGCGATAGAATGTATCAGAAAATTTTTGTAAATTTTGTTTCAAAATAGTGAATTCTGGTGGACATTACGCAATTTTTTATTACTCAGTTTTCAGGGTTTTTTCCGAGTGCTAATATTACCCCAAAAAAAAAAATAATAATTGGGAAACCGGGGGGGTTTTCCCGAACCCCCCCAAACCCCCCTAAATCCGCCCTTGACTAGTTATTGAAAAAGAAAAACAAAATTTATGTATCACATAGGCTGATAAAATAATTTTTCAAAGAGCTAGCGATTTTTGTTGTTGTTGCTAAGTTGGAAATTCAGACGTCGTTGGCTCTTCGTAAGTATATTTTGGTCATAAAATACGTATACAGTATGAAGCACAGGGATTCATCTCGCTTCCCCGATTGCTTGATAGTACTATGATTTACTCACAACTGTCAAGCAACTAGGAAGCGCGATAAATCCCTGTGGTATGAAGGTGAGAATATGGGGAATATGGAATGCATCGGAGAGAATAGCTGTTTTATTTGATATCCACAATGGAAGTAATGAAACCTGGATCCCAAGTAGAGCTCACACTGGGTTGCGAAAAAAAGTATAGCCACTTTTTTTATTGGCGAGAAAATACATTTCAAGACATGTGCACAGTTAAAGCCTCATTTTGCCCCCCTCCCCCCACCCCCTTTTTTTGCTGCAAAAATGCATCGGCAAAATATATTTATTATTGACGGTGAAAAAAAAAAAAGAAATTTCATTCAAACTAATATTGATGTAAAAATGTTATACGCAAAAAGGTAGGGGTCGGGACCCTCTTTAGAACCTCCAGTGGAGCAAAACAAGCAAAATTTTCGGGATGGGGGACTTGGATTTTTCTTGAAAGTGCCGATTAAACTCATGCTTGTATCTAGAGGGCAAAATTTATTGCGGTCCTTCGGGCAGGATTATTCAACAGCTGCTGCCCTACAGGCCGAAGGCCTTTTTATTGCCAAATACCATGTTTGAAGAGGAGAGTTAAAATAAAAAAAACCCATAAAATAGAGAGAGCATTTGTAAGAGATAATTGTAGAATAAAATATCGGTGTTCAAGTATTCTTTCTGTAAATATGAAAAAAAAAAACATAGGGTAATCAAAGATTACATAGCTCGCCTATACAGGTTGTTGTCAGAAACCAGGTTAAAGTTTTTGAAAAGTAGGTCAAAGTCCAAGGTCAATAGGTCAAAGGTCATGGTCTCAAATGAAAGGTCTCGTCACAAGGTATCTACATGTGAAATATCAAAGCCCTACCCCTTGTAGTTTAAGAGATAAAGCCCAGGTTAAAGTTTTGTCTACGGACGACGCCGAGAGCTTTTTCGTCCGGGCGAGCTAAAAATTGCTTGTGAAACACGAATGCCCCCGTCGGCATTTTTAAGTCAAGCAGCTAGGTCATACTCAAACGTCAAGGTCGGTGTTCTGTACCAGTGGATATGTTAACATGACTTCAGATTTTCTCCCTATTTGTACTATAGAACTCGCCTGGTCGCTAAGCTTCGCCCATTCACGTGCTATAGAACTCGTGTAGAACAATATTAGAATTGAAATAACAACTAGCTAGCTGTGATATGTTGTCCAGTAATTCCCCTCGTCGCGGCTCGATGATAATTTCATTGGTTCATGTGACTCGGGGAATTATTGGACAACAAACCATGGCTAGCTAGTTGTTATTTCTTAAACATGTTAGAGTTACGAGCAATAATTAAAGTTTTTAAAAGGTTATTTAGACTCCAAGGTTTAGCCTATATATATTCTGCATCTGCTTTGTAACAGAAGTATTTTTGCCAAAATTATTTTCGCGAGAGAAATGAAGAAGTCCACGGCATAAGTACGGCGTTTATACAGCGTAAAAGGCGTTTAGAACTGATGCGTCCTACCAACACGTACGGTTAATGCGTTTTTACTGTGTACACGGCTTTGGTTTGCGTTACGTATTGGGGGTGGTCGGGGCAAACAACGTAACATCTAAGTAGCTCTTCCGTAGCAGGAACGAAAAAAGGTAGTGCGTACTTTATACATCTGATGAAATCGAAGAAACAATTGATACTAAGAAACTGAATTGGTTTTAAGGTCACAAGGTCAATTTTTTCATGGAGAAGTTTGTCACGAAATGTTAGGCACGGTCCATTTGATATTCTGGGGGGGGGGGGGGGGGGGGGGGGGGGGCTTGGGTTTTTTTTCGAAAAAATAATTTTGCTCTCAATTTTGATGAAAAAAATAAATTTGCTTATGGTGTGACAGAAAAAAATAATCTTGCTCTTACAAATAATCTGAATGAGAAGAATTACCATAAGATTTCGCTAAATTCTTTAAAATTTTCCGGCTCGCTTCGCTCGCCACATTTTTCAAAATTGTATCAAAAATTTTTGGCTCGCTTCGCTCGCCATACTTTTCTATCAAAACATTATTCACTAATAGCATTTTAAGTTAAGATATTTGAAGATATCAAAAGTTATACATGCATGTAAATGAAAAAGGGCTTCCTTAAAAGCTTAAATATATTATCAATATTTATGTATTGCTGTTAATACATGTTGCATATATCCCATAGAGTCATGTTCTTGTAAGCTTGGAAGGAGAACTTCAGTTATTCACCAATTTACAATTCTTAGTAACATTTAAAAAATTGTCTAGGAGACCTTCCCCTCAGACCCTCTTATACACGTACCTTATATAAAATATTGAGAATTGTATTGTAAAAATCTTTTATCTCTCTGTTTAAAAGTGAATTGAATACTTGCATAAAAATAAACTAATATATTAATATTTTGAGTTTTGAGTAAAAATATAAATAATTTCTATTGATAAAACAAAAACATTCTTAATATGCGCATCACTTAAAAAAATTTCCTTGCTCCAACTTTGCCAGAAAAAAATAATTTTGCTCCGGTCCGGGGCGAAAAAAATAATCTTGCTCCGACAAAAAACCCAAGCACCCCCCCCCCCCCCCCCCCCCCCCCCCCTGAATATCAAATGGACCATGCCTTACAGGAAGCATGTACGTCTTGTCATTTTTCATTCAAAAGTTATGCCCAGGTTAAAGTTTTTTTTTACGAACGGACAAAGAAAGAAACAAAGGGACAGCTACCCCGAATCTCTAATTACGGGGAACAAATAATCTATCTTGATATCAATAGTAACTTTAAAATCGATTTAAAACATGTGTGAAAAGGATTTCATTCACACCATTTGCAGTCATGTTCTTCTCATGAAAAACACATGATTTCTAAATTAAATGCTGATCTTGGTGTTTTATATAACGTTGCTATGTCTTTTTTAAGATGAGAATTGTAACACCTTACCTAGTGACAGTTAAATTATATATCGTTGAGATAGATTGATAAATTTAGTAAATTACATACATGTATGTTTAGAGTAGTTTATTTTCTGCTCTTTCAGCCTATTCAAGCCACGGAGAAGTATTCACTCAAGTTATATTGATCATAAGTATTTCCCATATGATGGTTGCTATGTGTCGTTAAGGAAAGTACCCTTGTTAACATGAAAAAAATATATTAAAAAAATTAACAAATATCTTTCTTAAAGACATAAATATGCGTAATTTAAAAAATTAAAGAATAAATAAATGCATATCTCAAAGGTTCAGTCAATTTCAGAAAATACATAAGATATTAGTAAAATGATGATTTATTTTATCTCTGGGCTATTCATACCCATGGTAACAGTGGCTGGATCTTCCCTTAAATTATTTTGCTTAACTGTAAAATGATAATAAAAGATTTCAAATATGTTTTCAATTTATTTGATAATTTCTATTTAGTATGTAACGCAAATTACTACTTATAATCAAAGAATAATAATACATTGTCAATAAAATGTCCATTTATTCTAATTTTTGAAATTATTTATTTGGTTACTATGGCAACAGCATGAAATAATTTTTTTTGAAATTTGAAAAAAAATTATTTAAGGTGATCCTCACCTTTATTCACTTTCATTTGATGGTATCATTGTATTCTATAATCTGTATGAAAATAAGAATGATTTTGATATTCACAATTTTTAGCGATTTTGGTTGCTTAGTAACTTGAGTCTAATATTTGATCCGAGAAAATTGAAACTATAATACATAAATATGATGCCTATATTATTTTGTAATCATAATGTGATAGATGTATTGAATTGGTAATTGAAAATATTTGAATTTAAAAAAGTATATTTTTGCTAATTTTTCATAAAAATTTAATTTTTGAATTTTTGCCAATTTTGTCCCGAAAATTTGTCGATTTGGAATTATTTTTGACAAGATGTTATCATTCCATTTTATCAAGGAACTTATGCCTAATTTATCTGATATGAATCAATAATCACAGAAGCCACCTAAAATGTAAAAAAATTGCTGCTAAAAACCGTCATTTTTAAAGATTTCAATATCATTTTTGCACTGGTTACTATGCAAATTTTGATCAGGGCGTTACCTTAGCAACCGTGAATTGACAGGTCTCATATGAAATAAACACCATATTTGCACTTAATACTAACTGATGATAAAGTATCACAGAATTCTGAAACCCTAAGTGTAGCACCTATTGCATGATTTTTATATGGACAGCTACTTAATTGGTCGTGTATTTGTCTTCCCTGGCTGCTAAAGAAAACGATTATAGAAGATAAAATATACCGAGATAATTGTGTTTTACCCTGTCCTGGCTGGCCGATAGCAGGGGCTGATCCAAGTCCACTTTTTGATGGGGGTGACTTACGAGGACCGAAGGGCCGAGTAGGGAAGGTAGGAAGGGGATTTCCTACTCCCACTGTTATTGCTTCGGTGGGTCTCCCCCGAGAGAATATTGAAAAAATGAAGCAATATATGGTGGCATTGAATCACTTTTCAATATTCTGTCAATATTCAATCACTTTTAAATATTCCAATTCAACCACTTTTCAATATTCAATCACTTTTCAATGAGTGAATTGTACATGTACAAAGTCAATTACATTGAACAGTTTTGATTAAAATGGCCTATTTTCAATATTTTCACTTTAAATGCATGTTTAAGGTCTACGACGACTACTCAAAGTATATGACGTACAATGGCCTATTTTCAATATTTTCACTTTAAATGCATGTTTAAGGTCTACGACGACTACTCAAAGTATATGACGTACATATACCCAATCAATCACACACAATGAAAACACAATATCGAAGCCCAATTATTGGCCGCAGAGACTGGAAGGTAACAAAATCTCTCATTTTGGCACAATTTTGCTTGAAGCCCCGCCAAAGTTTCTGAGTCTCTGCTGGAAGTTTTGTAAGTTGATTTTTATGCCCCCATTTTGAAATGATTGCTCCATTACAACCTTTTTTACTCTGTGTATAGGCCCTCACCAAAGATATTTTAAGTGACTGGATATTGACAGTGATTGGATATTGAAAAGTGATTGAATAATTGAAAAATGATTGATAACATATCTTTGAAATTACATTTATACAAAAGTGAATTAATTGAGAAATAATATAATTTTAAAAAGCCGTGACAGAAATTGCCAATACATGTGTTCTTCAGTGGCGGATCCAGAGTGGCAAGCGGGGGAGTTTTGTATCGACCCAAAGGGTCGATTCGAGGCACGAAGTGCCGAGCGGAAAGGGTACGGGAGGGGGTTGCCCCCTCCTGTAGGTGGGGGTCCGGAGGGCCTCCCCCGGAAAATTTTTGAAAAAATGGAATAAAATGGTGCATTCTGGAGCACATTTTCTCCTTACCTTCTCGAATATTCAGACCATTTTTTCCACTCAATTTATGTGGTTAATAAAGATCTCTAAATAAAATAATTTCTCCTTTACTGCCGGCAGGGGCGTAGCCAGGGTGTTTTCGATGTGGACGTGTGAACGAACTTTTCTTCCGCATAATATTTCTTCCTTCTGGAAAATTTATTATTATAACGAAAATTCCCAGGACTTTTTATTACAGAATATTTTATCCTTGTTCATAATACTTTTTCCACAGTCCTTTTGGGTAAAAAAAGGGTAAAACATCAACAATTTTCATAACAACGTTTCCGTCTATATAGATGGAAACGATGTTATGAAAATTGTTGATGTTTTGCTCTTTTTTGCTTACCCAAAGGACTGCTTTCTCTTTAAAACAGAAGAAATATTATATGTGAGTATCATGTATAATTATTTTTCCGTATATGATTCAAACACATAATGACTGATTTACGTTGACCAATGATTACAGTATCATGGTTAGTTTACAGGAATAAATATTACAGAACAAAAATTCTGTGGAATCACATTTTCAAGCTATACAGTACTTTGTACAGTACATGATTAAAAAAATCTATTATTTCTTACTCTTAATTCTATTTGTAAATGAGTTCATTACAATATTTTACCAATGACAATTATTATGCACATACATTGTATATGAAGTCCTTATTCGATCTTTTGTTACGTAAGATTTTTCAATGGTACTAGATATCAGAACATATATTATGAACATTAAAAAAATCCAGATGGAATTTTTGTTATGTAATACATTTTCCATGGTATAAGAATTTTTATTATGATCATGGAAGATTCATTACATAATAAAATTTTCTTTTGGAATTTTTGAGCCATAATAAAAGTTCTTGGGAAAAATATTATATGCTAAAATTTCCAAGGAATAAATATTATGCTGGAAGGAATATTTCATCACAGACGTCTATAAAGAAGGGTTGGACCAAGAACTTCAGCTGTCCGGGGGCACAGACACTTTTTGGGGGATGACTTGCGAGGCCCGAAGGGTCAAGTGGGGACAGTATGGAAACATGTTACCCATCCCCTTGAAGGGGGTCCCCCGTGAAAATTTTGAAAAAAATGAAGCAAATTGCTTACCTCTGGTGCGTATTTGAGCTGAATTTAGATGGGATAACGCATATGATTCGATGTCAGCAGACGATGAACCGTATCTAAGATGAAGAAAACTGGAGTTGTGAACATGACATTCCCTAAATACTTATATATGTACGTCCACATAAAGTCTTTCAAATCGACCGCTCGCACTTTGTTAGCGATCGTTGTATCATGCGCAGATAAAGCATTTTTGGTCAGAGGGGGTCCAAAATTTAAGGAAGTCTACCTATCATGTAGGTACATATATATATATATCTATCGGTGCACATGATGGGGAGGGGGCAATTTGGTTAGCTTTCCTTTCACGTTTATTTTCATGAGGAATTGGCGAGCGTAGCGAGCCAGAAATATTTTTAAATATGAAATATTAATTTGTCTTGATTCGATCGAGATGATTATTTATAACATTGAATATTTCACTCCTTATGTAGGCGAGCGGAGCGAATTTCATGAGAACAAATAGATAAGAGATGTGTCATTTTCCAAATAATCAGACATCTTAAAATGACAAAACCTTGAAAAAGATGAAGGAGGTTACATCCTATGAAGTGAGGGACTGTTCAAAATATGAGTTCCTGAGACCAAAGACAATTATATAAAATTACTCAGTATGAACAATTGATAATAATTAAGGAATTTTGCAGAAAAAAATAGTTTTGTATTTGTAAATGGCGAACGAAGCGAGCTGAAATTTTAGGTTTCAAATCCCTTTCATGCATTTTAGACCCATTTCAATAAGAAATGGGCCAGAGCTGGACCCCACCTCCGAAAATCTCGGGGGGGGGGGGGTTCCAGACCCCGGTCCCCCCCCCCCTCTGGATCCGCGCATGGTTTTATTGAGTTCTAATGAAACACGATAAGTCGAGTTATCTACATGGAATGACATTATTTATTACTACGGGAAAATGGACTCCTCCACTCTGAAAATCAAGTTAAAGCAAATATCTTAATGCCCTGTTCACACGAATGCGCATCAAATCTAATTCGCACTAGATTTGATGCGCATAATTTTAATTCGAATTAGATTCGCATAGACCCTTTCACATTATCTGCGGTACTGAATTTGAAGGCCAGTTCCGGGGGACAAACAATAGATTGCGCATGCACCAGTGACGTAATTAGATTGTTCCAAGATGTTTTCCGCGGAACAAACGAAACATGATTCCGCGCTAAACGCCCTAGAACAATCAAATGACGTCACTGGTGCATGCGCAATCTATTCGTTGTCCCCCGGAACTGGCATTCAAATTTAGTACCGCAGATAATGTGAAAGGGTCTATTGCGTTCACACGATAAATTCTAGTTCGCATTAAATTTTGGTACATTTGCACTGATAACCGTATATTTTCAAATCAGAAAGGTGAGAATTTATGCCAAATTATTGGATTTCTCCATTTTTTTTTACTCTTCGTAAATTCTTCCAGCCAGGCTAAAGCTTAACATAGAATGACGTCATTAAGAGAAAAAAAATGACGTCATAATGTTTGTAACGTTACTGAGCGTAAGTCAAGAGACGTAGTGCAGTGCTTATAATGAATGAAATCGATCTATAGTATTTAATCTATTCTGTAATTTGAAATGCAAGGATAGTGAAAAGTGTCAAGTTGTGGTGTATACTTACGATAGAATTCAAGTACGTCAAATACGCATGCGCTAGATTTAATGCGAATTAGATTCGCTTTGCGTTCACACGCCAAAATCTAATGCGCATTAAATCTAATGCGAATTAAAGTAACGCGAATTAAATTTGTCGTGTGAACGCAACAAAAGTCTAATGCGCATTAAATTCGATTTAATGCGCATTAAACCCTTCGTGTAAACAGGGCATAAATAAACAATTCCAGTCCGTCTTCACCCCAAATAGACCTCTATCTCTAAAACAACTTTGTAGCATATATAGTCTAGGACCTCACCAGTGAAGGTATGTTTACTGAGTCAGAAAATTAGTCTCCCCAAAATATCCAGATATGCCTAGTAATATAGGCTAGTATAGACATCTCTACAGCAGGTATTATAGATAAACTCTTGAAAAACTTACACCCACAGAAAGATGCTGGACATGACAACATTAAGCTTCTCCTGTTTAAAGAACTGCATCATGAGATTTCTCCATATCCCCAGGTTTCAATCAACAGTGGGTCCTTACCAGAGGACTGGACAAAAGGGTTCCAGGATCTCTCCAATATATAAAAGGTGACAAGGGGGATGCAGCAAATTACAGGCCTACATCACTAACCTGTATTTGCTGCAAACTTCTTGAACATATATCTTCTCAAACATTATATGACCTACAACATGGTTTCCGTGAGAAACGGTCTTGTGACACACAGCTGGTCATGCTTGTCGAGGACCTTGCCCGAAGCCTCCAGGAGGGTAAGCAGACTGATCTTATCCTTCTGGACTTCAGAAAGGCCTTCGACAAGGTGAACCATGCCAAACCTCTTTTTAAATTACAAGATTATGGGGTCAAAAGTCACACTCTTGACTGAATAGGAGGCTTTCTTAAACTGTTGTTGTGGACGGAGAAGAATCATCAGAGGTCCCAGTAACATCCGGGGTTCCTCATGGCCCTGGGGTCCGTTCTCGGCCCCATATCATTCCTCATCTACATCAACGATCTAGATCTCCCTTCAAATGTTAACTCTAAGGCTCGACTTTTTGCTGACGACACGGCCCTCGGTGGCGGATTCAGCCGGGGGGGGGGAGGGCACGTGCCCCCCCCCCCCCCCGGCAGTGCCCAAAGAAGGGGCACTTATGACATGCTTTTGGAAGCATTAAACTACTGTTTCCGTAATAAATCTATGAAACTAGTCAGAAATAGCTCCAAAAACACCCCAGAAATCACCGATTTGAGTAAATTTTCCAAAAATTTCTCGGGGATAGTCATGTCCATTATCTGTACGTGGACGTACACACGTTTCGGGAACAACCTACATTGAATCATGTTCATATCAAATTTTCTTTATCTGAGGGATGAATCGGTAACTTTATATCCTATGCAAGGCATATTTAACACACATATTTCTTGACCAAATCTTCGATAGAACCTCCTATAAAACTTACATTTTTTAAACTCAAAATTTGAGGTCGTGATCAATCTTTTTAAAATGAACAATTGAAATTGTTTTGGCCAGATTTAAACCCGCTACCTCCAAGAATTTTGAAAAGATAAAAATGCATGTTTTTCTTTATTTTTAGAATCGAAGTTATCATGATTACATTTTTGGTTAAGCCCCTAGGTAAATCAAAAATATAATCATGATAGAACTGCCAAGAAATAATTAAGAGAGAAAATCACTGACCATCGAGCATTGCATGGAAACTTCAAAATTTTGATTTTCCTTTTTTCACCTTTTTTGCAATCATTTTGATGCTCCTTGACCATTTATAGCAATAAAAAGGTTTTTAAACTTTTTTAAAAGAATATTTGCCTGTGTTTTAGTTGTTACCATGGAAACCTGCCCGTGAGACATAAAAAATCTATAAATTTGTCAGATTTCCAACATATTTTTTTCATGTTTCCCACTGCTCAATTAAATTCAATTTAGTATCAAACAAATGTCTCATGTATAGTGTTAGAGAAAAATTGAATAACATTCATTAAATTGAAGTGACTCCGTTGCTATGGTAACCTGAAGTAGGCCTATTTTTTAAATTTTGAAAAAATGGAATTATGTCTCTAAAACATAATTCAATATTTCAAATCTGCAACAGCCAGGACATATAATACAGATTGTGTATGATTAACCAACTATAGCTTTATAATAATCATGAAAAAAATTGGGAAGCCTTTTTGAGGAAACTCGGAAAAAAATGTTTAAAAAAGTCCCTTTTTTCAGTAAAATTCAAAATTTATTATTTTCAATATCATGTAATTTTAAATAACTTTTCTTATTTACAAATGAATTTTCCCTCTTATTTTGTATAAATAGACTAAGGGAGACATATCTATATGTAATATGGGAAAAATCCTCCATAGCAACCGAATTTATTCCATAGCAACCATTTTCAACAATTAGATTTAATTATTTGTGACAAGTTTTTTACTTGTTATGTATATGATTTTTTGTTTGGCTCATATGAGGATATTTTCTAATGTTGCAAATACTTCATCTTTTATCCGAAATTTCAGAGAAATTGCTCATTTTACCAAGCAACGAGATATACACCTTAGTTACCATACCTTTCAGGTCCGTTGATGCATGATACTGGTGTATCTTATATTACCAAGTATTGATATTTATTCCATACTAATGTATTGAAAGTCTTACAATAATACGCAAATTAAAAAAATTCTATACATAAGATGTGATAAATCCTCCCTAGCAACCATTTTTATTCCATGGCAACCATTTTCGTTAATTAAATTTATCATTTTATTACGGCTTTTATCTAGTTACGTATGTAATTTTTCATTTGGCTTATAAAAGGATATTTTCTTATGTTGCAAATAATGTATCTTTTATCAAAAAGGTAATTAAAGTTGCCCATTTTACCTAGCAACGAGATGTACACCTTAATTACCATGATACCTCTCAGTTCAGTAGATGCATGATACCGGTTTATTTATATCCCTCGTATGGATATCTATTGTATACTCATTTATGGAAAGACTTACAGTGATATGCAGAAACATCGAGGTGAGCTAAAAATAGTTGCCAGAGTCACCTAATGCTCGACTGCATAGCATAATGTCTTGAATGACAGCCAATTTCTCAAGCTCACTTTTTTCTCGAATTTATATAATTATAGGTTGTTATTTGAATTTGATTGCATGCTTTGCATGCAAGACGAAGCTGCCGTACGGAGTTTACCGACTTTATATATAGTTATACACAAAATACTCATGTAGCACCTGTACTTTGCTAACATTGGCTTTTAATGCAAAATCACTCGTGTGGAAAAAGTAGGTCAAGGTCATTGTATGAAAGTTTGATCAAAGATACATCCACCATGTAAGTTTGGAACATGTAGCATTTATACTTTACTCAATATTCACATTTAAAGGCAAAGTCACTCAAGCGGAAAAAGTTGGTCAAGGTCATTTTATGAAAATTTGATCAAAGATACATCCACCATGTAAGTTTGGAACATGTAACACTTATACTTTCGAATTGCTCAATATTGAAATTTAAAGACAAAATCAGTCAAGTGGAAAAAGTAGGTCAAGGTCATTTCATGAAAGTTTGATCAAAGATACATCCAAGTAAGTTCGGAACATGTAGCACTTATACTTTGCTTAATATTGGGCATTAAAGGCAATGTTGCTATCTTACCATTTACCTTATCATCTCAACATTTGCCTTATCATTTGAAATAATTTTAAAAATCCCCACCCCAGGGGCTACATCCCCATCTAGCAATATCAAACAAAGTACTGTAAATTGGTTTTTATTCGTCAAGTACCAATTTTCGTCATTTTCGTCTGTGCCTCCCTTGACGAAATTACGTACCGACGAATATAAATACTCCTGACAAAATATAGAGTAGAAAGGAAAAATTGAATCTTAAGAGTTAATACGACAGGCAAATGATAAACCATTGAAAACTGAAGTAGCATATAATGTACTTCTAATTACCAAATGATATGTTTTCACAACAAGCTAGGTCTAATAAATTGTTTACCAATAATTGTTAAAGAAACAATGACAACAAATGCATACGACCTATACCTGAATGTTAAGTTGGCATTTGGCAATTAAATTGGTTTGGAATTTTCTTCAAGAAGGTAGAGAGTTGGAACCCTTCGACATTATTGAACAGACGAATCTATATTTTAGGGACCCTTGGATGACGAATTTACGTACTGACGAAATGGTCATTTTGAATGAATTGACGAAAATTGGTACCGACGAAAATAAAGCAATTTACAGTATAATTAAACATTAACAAAAAAACAAAACGAAACAAAACAAAACAGGATATGAATATAGGAAAGGACGTTGTGTTATCTTAACATTTACCTTATCATCTAGTTCGGACGACGCTGACGCCGACGCCGGGGGTATTGCAATAGCTCTTTTGCACTAAAGTGTAGTTGAGCTAAAAAGACATGATTAACAGTAAACGGTATGGAACAATCAATAAGGGGTCAAAGTATGATAACTGCATTATTTGTTGGGATGAGTATCAAAATTATCCAAAACCACTCAAGACCCAAATAAATGTCACATATTTTATGAGAAAAATCTAGAAAATATAAATTTTATGCTCTTATCAAAATTATGTCATACATAGAAGTGAAATATAATTTAACAAAACTGTGATGAATTCTACTTCTTTTGATAGATTGTTCAACTGTGAATATTCAAAATCAAAATTTCTAATGAAACAAGTTAGAGAAATCAATTCAAAATAATTGGAAATCCTGTTTTTTGTGTTAATTTGAGTCTAAAGTTAGAAATGACCTTGAGCTTTGGAAAGATGACCTTGAAATAATTAGAATGTTAAGTGATAATGACAAACGCAATTTGTAAACAGGTATCCTATTTCATAATCAAAGGACTCAAAAATGGGAATAAACATATTTCTAAATATGCAGTACGCCGAAATATTGATTCCAAGTTGCTATAGCAACAGCTTTTGATTAGTATTCATGACAAAATGGTGAGTTTCACCCTAAATTTTATTTCTTGAATTTTTCAGCAATGGACATTAATTTTGTCAAGGTGACATCCAATACACATAACATTTGCCAAATTATGGTTTTCAACCTTTAAAATAGTCAAAAACAGGCACAAAGTGACCCTAAAAATAGACCTTATTTTTGACATGGTTTCCATGACAACAGAATGCCACAATATGTCTTATTTCTCATATATCTGATGGTGTCAAATAGATAGACCCCTTTGCCATGTTAACCATGGTTCAAATAATATAGTTTGTTTTCATTGTTTTTAGATTAAGTTTGATAATTACAGTTATTTTCATCAAAATCCATGACATGCTGTGGCCAGCTTTTTTTTTAGGTTTTTACAGGGAATCCATATTAAATATTTACAACCTGTGTCCTTGACCTTTGACCAAAAACCTTGAAAATCAACAGGGCATTTTCTCTTGCCATAAGTTGTAATTGTATGAAGTTGAATACAGCTCCTGCACCAATGAAAAGTGCAATCTTTAGGCTGTATACAAAGATTTTGAACATTTCCGATCTGGGACCTTGACCTTTGACCTTGAAAATCTTAAATTTCAACAGTGTTTTCAATGTTTATTTTCTGCAGCAATTTAATTATCTTAAAAAGGTTATCGATTTTCGTACGTAATATCAGTTATTCTTGATCTTTATTCCCAGACATACAGTGTATCAGCTTTTGGTTTATAAATAGAGTCATTATAGCCTATATATATTATAGTTTTACACTCTGATCCGTTGCTAAGGACATATAAAATACTGATCAGGAGGGCATTGGGGTTAACTTGCATCTTTCTGAAGTCTTTTAAAACATTTATGGTACAATTTGGCTAATAGAGATTTAAGATTGTTAGGAATATGGTTACACCGCATTTAATTCAAGAAACAACAACGGTTGCTATGGGATATTCATGGTTGCTATGGATGCCATGAATTGTTGCTATGCAGTGTTTAGGTTGTATGTCACTGTTTCACTCTTAAAGGTATAAAACTAAACTCAACCTAATTTTTGGTCTCAAAATCTCTGTTAAACTCTTATTTCGAGGAGTTGCTATGGAGTAAATGGTTGCTATGGAAACAAAAAAATATATAAAAAGATTCAATTATTTCATTCAACACCAAAACAACATTTATAAATTGATTCTATGGCAAAATGACGAATGAATCCAGTCAATACAGATGAAAAAGAGTAAGATATGATTTTTGGTCGTTTTGTTTTTACACAAAATTAAGAAAGTTTAAGCTTCGTTTCCATAGCAACCATTAATAGGCTTCCCAATTTTATTTTTCAAACAACTCAATAAACTTAAGTACTATACTGAATCAGTTTATTTTCGTTTGTACCGTGTTGCAGATTTGAACTAGCTGACCCTAAAAAATGATGAAATTTAGTTGAGTCCTTTTATGAAAACTAGGTTAACTTCCGGTTACCATAACAACATATTCAATATATGCAGAGGATTTTTTTTATAATCATTCTTAAAGACCAAACCTCAAACTATGATATCACATTTCAGGAATAATGACATCTTTCATTTAAACCAAAGAAAACATAGTGTACATTTTGCTGTTTTAGACATTTTGATACATACAAAAAAGCGGTATCCATGGTAACAACTTTAAATGCCATAAAAACAATGAAAAATTGACTTAATATCAATATCATGCACCGTTTTGTCTAAGAATCCTACATTTTCTTTCGATGAAATAAGAAAATTTGAAATGTAAATTTTTGCACTTTCCATGATTTTCATAGGGAATGCTCGATGGTATGTGATTTTCTCTCTTAAACCTTTCAATTTGGACGATGCAGGGAATGGGGCACCCGTGATCTCAAGTTTGTCAAGGAAATTTATCATTTACAAGGGAATTTTTTAGGGTCTGTATGGGGCCGAAATTCGGTAAAAAAAAAAAGGTACTTTCCCCCAATTTTAGACCTAAAAATTCCCAATTCAATCTTTTCTCCAAAACGAGAAACTCATTTCCAATTTACGTATCATTAACTGAAAGGAGAACGAAAGTTGAACATACATGCTCTAGGAGGGATTCAAAATATAGACAATTGATATTATAAGGGATAATTTCCATGAATATATCTTTTTGTTGTTTGAAATTTATTTCCCAGTTTAGGTTAAAATGTTGCAAAATTCGCAATTTCATCGGCCCAGGCCCCTGACATCAGGGACTGGAAAAAAAACCCTGTAATTACTTATTTTCTTTACCTTTATATAAATATTAACAAACAAGCGCGGATCTAGAGTGGTTAGGGGGGTCAAGTACGTCCTACCTGGAAATTGCATAAAATGCTGATTTTTCCTAGTTTTACGAGAATTTATGGCTGGACACCCCTCCCTCCCATGGGCTGACCTCTCTGCCCTTTCAAAACTTCTCCTGATCCGCCCGTTTCTTTAGGAAATCCTGAACATGTTGACTTCTGCATGCCGTGCAAGAACAGTACAGCATCAGAAAATTTCGAAAATTTTCAAATATATTCTATATAAATAATAATTATTGTTACTGACACTGACTGAATCATGCGCGCCAAATCCCTTCTAAATTCAGTTCAAATACGCTTCAGATGCCACCAATTAAATTGCTTCATTTTTTCAAAATTTTCTCGGGGAATCCTGAACATGTTGACTTCTGCATGCCGTGCAAGAACAGTACAGCATCAGAAAATTTCGAAAATTTTCAAATATATTCTATATAAATAATAATTATTGTTACTGACACTGACTGAATCATGCGCGCCAAATCCCTTCTAAATTCAGTTCAAATACGCTTCAGATGCCACCAAATTGCTTCATTTTTTCAAAATTTTCTCGGGGGAGGCCCCCCCGAACCCCCACCAATGGGAGGGGGAAACCCCCTCCATTACCCTCCCCCACTCGGCCCTTCGGGCCTCGCAAGTGATTTCCATCAAAATTGTATGTGCCCCCCCCCCCGGCATTTGGGGTTCTGGATCCGCCCCTGGGCCCTATACTTGACACAGTCACTTGACAACAATGATGACAGTAGACAGTTACAGACGGACCTTGACAGCCTACACTTGTGGGAAGGACCATGGGACATGGCCTTTAATCCAACAAAATGTCAGGTCATTAATTTTAGCAGACCCTATTCCTCTTTACTTCCTTACACCTGTTAGGTCATCAGCCAGAAACCACCCTACCATCTTTTTCAGATATACGCATCTGAGGACTATTATACATTTTCATTCTTCCCCCGTACTGTAATCCTTTGGAACAATCTACCCAATGACATTGTCACACTGATTTTATATCAGTTGTGTCCCAGGTCCCCTACATCCCCTAAATCTTTCACCCCCCCCTCCTTTTTTCCCAATGCTCAGAATAGGCTGACTGTAAGATTTCATTATACAAATAATTTCATGATTTCATGTATACATGTATCTTCTATACAGTTTTTCTTTTTTTTTTTTAACTGTAAATAAATTTATTTTTATAATCACAGCACTTTACTTACTTCCACTGACGCGCACGCTGTTGAGATTACACAGTATATAAAGAAAAGGAAAGAAAGAGTGAGGAGGGGAGGGAGGGGAGGTAAGGGGGTGGGAGGAGCAGATTATCTATTCTTTGAACAACACGAGGTAGCCCAGATAGAATGATTTTCATTGACAATTCAATGAAGGAAATAAAGAAAAATATGCATTTTTAAAACTGAATCCATCTTTCTCTTGATTCTAGACTTTACTTAAAAAGTCTTTTTAGACAGTACTATTCCGCAGTGCCTGCAAGTATGTTCTTTCCCAGTGGCGGATCCAGAGTGGCAAGCGGGGGGGGGGTTTTGTATCAACCCAAAGGGTCGATTCGAGGCACGGAGTGCCGAGCGGGGGAGGGTACGGGAGGGGGTTGCCCCCTCCTGTAGGTGGGGGTCCGGGGGGCCTCCCCTGGAAATTTTTGAAAAAATGGACTAAAATGGTGCATTCTGGAGCAACTTTTTGTCCTTACCTTCTCGAATATTCAGGCCATTTTTTCCACTCAATTTATGTGGTTAATAAAGATTTCTAAATAAAATAATTTCTCCTTTACTGCTGACAGGGGCGTAGCCAGGGTGTTTTCGATGTGGACGTCTATAAAGAAGGGTTGGACCAAGAACTTCAGCTGTCCGGGGCACAGGCACTTTTTGGGGGATGACTTGCGAGGCCCGAAGGGTCAAGTGGGGACAGTATGGAAATATGTTACCCATCCCCTTGAAGGGGTCCCCCATGAAAATTTTGAAAAAAATGAAGCAAATTGCTGACCTCTGGAGCGTATTTGAGCTGAATTTAGATGGGATGCGTTAGCATACGATTCGATGTCAGCAGACGATGAACCGTATCTAAGATGAAGAAAGTTTGAGATGTGAACATGACATTCCCTAAATACTTATCTATGTACGTCCACATAAAGTCTTTTCCAATCGACCGCTCGCTCTTTGTTAGCGATCGTTGTATCATGCGCGGATACAGCATTTTTGGTCAGAGGGGGTCCAAAATTTAAGGAAGTCTACCTATCATGTAGGTACATATATATATGATGGGAAGGGGGCAATTTTGTTAGCTTTCCTTTCACGTTTATTTTCATGAGGAATTGGCGAGCGTAGCGAGCCAGAATTTTTTTTAGATATGAAATATTAATTTGTCTTGATTCGATCGAGATGATTATTTATAACATTGAATATTTCACTCCTTATATCGGCGAGCGAAGCGAATTTCATGAGAATAAATAGATAAGAGATGTGTCATTTTTCAAATAATCAGACATCTTAAAATGACAAAACCTCGAAAAAGATGAAGGAGGTTATGAAACAGGGGCACTTGATCTCACTTCTGATGTCCTCAGTTATAAATGAATCACAATGCCACTGCTGGGTTCGACTGATTTATTACATCGCAAATTGGCATGAGAATGGCATGGAAAAATGGCAAAGTCCCATTTGTGAAATAGAACCTGCCGAGAAATCGGCGACAAATCTCAGGTATATCAGGTAAGTAATACAGCTTACATATCATCAATAGACAAATGATGATAGCTGATGATCACAAATGTAAATAAATGCTGGGTCGATCACAAAGATTAAGACATTTTCTGGTGACCGTCGCTTGACCAATATGGCTGTCTGTCTGTACAATAAACAACTTTTTAAAACTGACCAAATCGTAATTTCCGGGTAAGAGAAAGACCAATAGAAATAAGCTCAAAATGCATCGAAGATGCAAAATGCCGAGTTGCAAAACTGGAATGTAAGTATGAATATGCAGACTAACATGAAATGTGTATGGTTTGTAACAACATTTTGCGGTCCTAAATGAAAATTTCTGGATCAAGAAATGGTCTTCTCTTTATTCTATATCATGGAGTCCATGAGAACAGGATAGACTGGCAGAAAAATGACAAAAAACACGCAAATATCTGGGAAAGCGCGAGAAATTTATTTCTACTTAAATCACGGGAAACATTTCTGGCAAGTTTCATGATTATAGGTGCAATACAGGCTCAAATATGGTTGGGAAAACATTTTCAATCATCTGAGTCCTGTGACCTTGATCTTTGACCTTTTGACCCAAAAATTAATGGCAAGTTTCATGATTATAGGTGCAATACAGGCTCAAAAATGGTCTGGAAACCATTTTCAATTACCTAAGTCCTGTGACCTTGATTTTTGACCCTTTGACCCCTAAATCAAAAGTGGTCATTTTCTATTCGCTGGAAACATTTCTGGCAAGTTACATGATTATAGGTGCAATACAGGCTCAAATTCAGTCGGGAAACCATTTTTAATCATCTTAGTCCTGTGACCTTGACCTTTGACCTTTGAACCCCAAAATTGATAGTGGTCATCCTTGATCCATGGGAAACATTTCTGGCAAGCTTCATGATTATAATTGCAATACAGGCTGAAATATGGTCCGGAAACCACTTTCAATCATCGGAGTCCTGTGACCTTGACCTTTGACCTTTTGACCCCAATATCAATAGGGGTCATTCTTGATTCATGGGAATCATTATTGGCAAGTTTCATGACTTTAGGTGCAATACAGGCTAAAATATGGCCAGGAAACCATTTTCAGTCATCAGAGTCCTGTGACCTTGACCTTTGACCTTTTGACCCCAAAATCAAAAGTGGTCATTTTCTATTCACAGGAAACATTTCTGGAAAGTTACATGATTATAGGTGCAATACAGGCTGAAATATGGTCCGAAAACCAATTTCAATCAACAGAGTCCTGTGACCTTGACCTTTGACCTTTTGACCCCAAAATCAATAGGCCTCTTCCTTGATTCAAGGGAAACATTTCTGGCAAGTTTCATAACTATAGGTGCAATACAGGCTGAAATATGGTCCGGAAACCATTTTCAATCATCTGAGTCCTGTGACCTTGACCTTTGATCTTTTGACCCCAAAATCAATAGGCCTCATCCTTGATTCAAGGGAAACATTTCTGGCAAGTTTCGTGATTATAGGTGCAATACAGGCTGAAATATGGTCCGGAAACCATTTTCAATCATCTGAGTCCTGTGACCTTGACCTTTGATCTTTTGACCCCAAAATCAATAGGCCTCATCCTTGATTCAAGGGAAACATTTCTGGCAAGTTTCATGATTATAGGTGCAATACAGGCTGAAATATGGTCCGGAAACCATTTTCAATCATCTGAGTCCTGTGACCTTGACCTTTGAGCTTTTGACCCCAAAATCAATAGGGCTCATCCTTGACTAATGGTGAGTAAGTGTATGAAGTTTCATTGTTATAGCCTCTTTCGTAGTTGACTTATAGTCCGGAAACCAATTGTTGACGCCCTCCCGCCCGCCCAACCGCCCGCCCGCCCGCCCGCCCGTCTCACATCAAATTAAGAGCCGAGTTTTGCAACTCGGCTAATAAAAGATATGTATAGAAACCAATCAGGTAAGTAATTCCCTAATACAGTGTAATCAGCACACCTGAGTGGACAATCACGTGATCGGAGAATACCCCATAGAAGGATATAAATAGACATGAAAGAAAGGTATGATCTACGGTGAACGGGAGGCAATTCAATCGTAGTAATGAATAAAAGAAAGGTAAGTATGATTATAGGTAAGTATAATGACAAATATGAAGGTAAGTATATGAATGATGATGATAAATATGAAGGTAAGTATATGAGTAAATATGAATGATGAAATAATGACATATCTCAAAATAATGACCCTATTACAGTTACATCCTATGAAGTAAGGGACTGTTCAAAATATGAGTTCCTGAGACCAAAATAATATAATATAAAATTACTTAGTATGAACAATTGATAATAATTATAATAAGGAATTTTGCAGAAAAAATAGTTTTGTATTTGTAAATGGCGAGCGAAACGAGACGAAATTTTAGGTTTCAAAGCCCTTTCATGCATTTTAGACCCTTTTCAATTAGAAATGGGCCAAAGCTGGACCCAACCTCCGAAAATATCAGGGGGGGGGGGGGGGGTCCAGACCCCCGGTCCCCCCTCTGGATCCACGCATGGTTTTATTGAGTTCTAATGAAACACCAGAAAATTACGAAAAATGCATTCAAATCGTAGGTCTCTGGAGTGTCTTTGATCTATTTCTGAACAGTAGTTTGCTTTAAATACTATTTCAAAAGACCCTCCCCCTTTCTTTTTGGCAACTGGGGGAGGCGCTCTCCTTTTTTCTCTCGAGACGATGTGGACGTTTTTGCGTACAGATGTACGCCTGGCTTCGCCCCTGGCTTGTTGATTTGTCCTTGCTGTAACATGTACATAGAATATTGGTACGACATTGAGTAAAAAATGTTGAGTATCATTGGGTTTTGGCTTTGAAAAATTGAATGCTTAATTATAGGCCCCCGGCCGGAGCATATTCGAACTATATACAATGTTTAATATTTGCCCATTTTTCCGGTTATTTCAAAGTATGTTCTTGACAAAATTTGTAGATGACAAAAATACTTAAACCGGGTATTCGAGGACAGAAACGAGTAGGTTTCGATCCCCATACCATTTACATTGATTGATTTGTTCTATAGGTTATTTTTAGTGTAATCTTCCTAGTCTCTCATCCAATCTCTTATTTCCTGTGATACTTCAAGTGTCTTTCTCCTTTATTTTTTTAGCTTTTAGTGCTGATTACCTTGCTGTTTAATTTGATTTCTTAATTAGCTTTGTTTGCATGATTTTATTTTGTATAAGCTTTTAGCTCTTATATGCCTTGTTTATAGCTTTCAGTCAGTGTTTGCCATGTACATTTTATTTCCAGTGCTTGATTTAATTTTGTTTTTATTTTTTGCATGTTTACTCGTTCTTTTTCTTATGTACATGTTTTAGTATTATGTCCATGTCGGTTTTAAAAGCTCTACAGAGCTTATGTTCT
Source organism: Pinctada fucata (assembly GCA_028142955.1). Classification (NCBI taxonomy): domain Eukaryota; kingdom Metazoa; phylum Mollusca; class Bivalvia; order Pterioida; family Pteriidae; genus Pinctada; species Pinctada fucata. The sequence goes on along the minus strand of AP027103.1, from coordinate 73,708,155 downwards.
TTGTTATTTATGTACACAGTGCCGACTTTAAATAAATATTACTTACTATTACTTACTTACTTACTGTTTGACACATGTACATGTTTTGCAAATTATTTGAACATGTTCATATTATAGTATTATTTGTTAATGTTAATTTTCGGGAATAAAATAAACAGAAAACCCCCTCTGCGACGCACATTACAAAAACTTCGCGATTGTCTGTACGAATCCACAAATACGCCAAATGATACGGTATCGAATCGATATGCGATAGAATGTATCAGAAGATTTTTGTAAATTTTGTTTCAAAAAAGTGAATTCTGGTGGACATTAAGCAATTTTTTATTACTCAGTTTGCAGGGTTTTTTCCGAGTGCTAATGTTACAAAAAAAATCGGGAAACCGGGGGGGTTTTCCCGAACCCCCCCAAACCCCCTAAATCCGCCCTTGTTTCCAGAGCGCGAAAGTTGTCAGTTGCGAAAACGCTTTGGTGCGAAGTTACTTGTTATCATAGGAAAAACCAAGAGAGGTACCGGGAATTTGACTATTTTGCGGGAAAATGGATCTTATCAACAGTTCGAGAGAAGACTGGCTTTCTGTACTTGAACTTTATAAAACAGCTTTAGAAAAACGCGCAGAGAAGATAAAAGACACCAGTAAAAGAAAAGAAATGATTAACCTAGATAAATGGTAGTTGAACAAATACATCTGTACTGAAACCGTGCTTATTTATTTCGATAATGAAAGTCATGATATAACTATAAATGTAATATTAAATTTAGATATCCTGTATATCCTCGATCTGTCCCCGAAAAAAAAGAAATTAAAAATCACAATTAGATCCACATTGCACAATTCAATAATGCTCAAGATGTTTGATTTAATTCATTCTTCATTCATTCATTCATAAGTCTAATCACAGGGGCCACCTTACATGGAGGTTAAATCTCCCCACTTTTCCCTCGATTTCCCAACAAATCCAGCAAAAGGGAGAAAAAAGGGATGACTTTCACTTTCGACTCGACCACAATCACACATCGCTATCTCCGCTAATTTTGCATGCATCGACAAAAACTTGGTACCGATCGATCAAGGAAAGTCTATTCTCTTTGAATATCAACACCTTCTTGCTGCTTCCCCCTATTTTCCCTTCCCTTTTTCACGAAATCAACGCTCTCGACGAATCTGGACATCTACTGGCAACATTGACCTTTCATGTAATGTTTATACATGCTTCTGTCGCTGGAAAAAAATATTTAAAGTGCAAAAGCATGTTAATAAATGTATAAATATCATTTCCGTACCAAGATATCGTAAAATTGTCTTTCTCCATGATTTTTCACCATTCAAATCTGGCGCATTAAAACATTCGCCGCGGAACGAAATGTTCGTATTTCTTGTACTTACCTTCACGGTAATGGTACATCCCGAATATTCCGAACGAAGGTGAAGGTCAATGTTGCCAGTAGATGTCCAGATTCGTCGAGAGCGTTGATTTCGTGAAAAAGCGAAGGGAAAATAGGGGTAAGCAGCAAGAAGGTGTTGATATTCAAAGAGAATAGACTTTTCTTGATCGATCGGTACCAAGTTTTTGTCGATGCATGCAACATTAGCAGAGATAGCGATGTGTGATTGTGGTCGAGTCGAAAGTGAAAGTCATCCCTTTTTTCTCCCTTTTGCTGGATTTGTTGGGGAAAAGTGGGGAGATTTAACCTCCATGTAAGGTGGCCCCTGTGGTCTAATGTCCGTGAATCAAACATACTTAATGACTGAAGCATAATGATTCATAGAAAATAAATAAACAATCAAATAAAAAAATAGAAATATATAGATAAATAAATAAAAAATACATAAAAAAATAATATTCAAAGTCGACAAAACTGAACACCCCCCCCCCCTTTTTTTATTCCTTTTGTTGTTTCAAACGTGAACGGGTAGGGTGTTCTAGTTTCTAAAATAAAAACAAACAAACAAACCAAAAAAGCCATATCATTACTTATGTAGAATGAAATAGATGAAAAACGATATCTAAAAATAAAATGCGTGTATCAAATATTAATCTGTCTTAAGTCATTCAAAATGCAATTTACACAGATGAAACTTAGGTAGTATATGTAATTCGGTCCACTTTACCATCCTGAGGATGTTTTTGAATGATATATGGGTGTTTTCTGTACATTTATCGGTGTTTTCTGTAAATACGAGGTGTTTTCGGTGTTTTCTGCAATTCTATGGTTCTGTTCTGTTCTGTTCTGAGTTTCCTCCTCTACTAGGAGAACCACTTCTAAGAAGTGTAGCTGCATGCAACTGTTAAACTGCTTATACAAGACTCCGGTATACTGCTAATGCGTCTTGCAGCGAGGTTTAGACTAAATAATCCAGTCTCTCCGCTGCCGCTTAAAGAGACTGAACCCCACTATAGTTGTTACAGAACAAAGTCGGACAAAATTGTTGCCCAACGATTTATCCATTTCGAAGGTCTGAAATATTGATTTTCTTGTTGACGGGACTAAAGAAAACATTTATCTAACTATCTCTACCCACCTCACATTTTTTTCTCGCTTCGTTATTGCATTTTTTGTCAATTTTTAACTCCCTACCAAACTAATCAGGCAAAGCGAAGTTCGGAGAACCGACCAATCAGAACGAAGGATTAAGAAAGTTGATCACGTGATATTTTGTATCCTTCGTTCTGATTGGTCATCAGACTTCGTTCTATAACAAACGTGGTGGGATTCAGTCTCTTTAAGCGGCAGCGGAGAGACTGGATTATTTAGTCTAAGCGAGTTTATATGTTATAGTGTCAAAGCACAGGAGCCTGTCGTTTTATTCGAGAAAATAAAAGATTGTTCACTACCACACGACTCTGTTATTTGTGTGGTAGGACAGTAATTTATTTTATGAAATAGAACGGCAGGTTCCACTTCTTACATGTACATGGTTAAAGCAGTAACCGAATGATTTTTACAGTTTGAAGGTTTATTCGCGATATCATCATTGTTTTGTTAAATTGAGACATGAAACTTAGAAAAAACAATGGTTAGCATAAGTCTCAAATATTTATCGGATAGTTTTCTAAAAATTTTGAACTTTCATCATCTTTTATGTCGAACTTTTAACCACAAGATTTCATCAATATGAAACAACTTTGCTAAAGCAGTAACCGAACTATCGAGCATTCAGATGTGTTTTATTGATCGATTTTCAATTCTATGTTGATCTATATGAAGTAACATCTTTTCCAAAGACTGATTTGTAGAAAATAAAGGAAAATTCCCTCAAATATAGTTCCTACTGAAAGTTCAAATACCCCATACGCCATAATCGTTTGGTTACTGCTTCCGTTCGGTTACTGCTTTTACATACACCAGTACTTATGCAGCCATAATGTTCTGAACATCTGTTAGCTGCTCATACAGCTTCATGAATATAAAGGGATTAATCTACCTCTGCATCCTGCGTCTCTGACGCATAAAAATGTAATATATACAATATATTTATGAAAAATTCTTCCATGGTAAATTTTGCAGGATAATATGAATCAATCAATTCAAATCGTTTAATTCACACCTAAGTGTAGTAAATACCGTCTTAGTACCCCATATATATATACATTTAGATCATGTTTTACTAACTAGTAACACATGTACATAAATAAAGCAACTAAATAAACAATAAGTTGCTTGATTCAGCAAATTAATTAATTTGACTTTGGGAGATAGACATTTTATTTCTAATAATTTTTTTTCTGGAACATAACAATCTCGTGGACATAAAATGCCGCAAGCCATTCATTCGCGAACTTAAGACGCCGCAAAAAAAATACTATTTATAATATTTGGGACCCATAGAATTCTGCTTGGACCCATTGTTTTGGCTGGGAACCCAATTGTCAAATTTCATCAGGTCCATAGGACCCATTTCGATCAAATTGTAGATTAATCACTGAATATAGTGTGTTCCCACATAGCCATATATTTCCTCCATTTGCCAGAATTATCTCCCACCTTGGATTACAACTCTTGGACTTCATCCATCTCTGCTATGTTAGAATTGCTCTACTTTAACAAATTTTCTGAAGTTTTCACTTCGTATACAGGTTTTTTTTTCACCTTGTTTTGGGGACAAATTTAGGCCCCTTCCTAATGCCAAATTTCCTCTATTTTCCCCCAAAAATCACTCTTAAATTCCCAAAGAGGAATGATGAAAAAGATCGCTTGAGAAAAATAAGACTCAAAACCTGGAAGTCAGCACAAAATGTCCTATTTCTAAGTGGATCTTTAAGTTTTTCATTCATCCCTTGTTTAGTTCAAGCAAATCAATGGATTAGCAGTGTTAATTAAAAATACTTTTAGAGTTGTACTGTGATGACAATTTGTATAAAAATGTTCCCAATTTCAGCAAAATGTCGCAAATTTTCCCAAATGGGACAGGCACAGGCACCTTCCCCAAAATAGAAAAAAAACCCCTGGTATATACATGTATCAAAGTCTTGATTAGAATTACAAACAACAAATAGTCAGAAGGTTAGATTTATATGAAATCTCTTCTGAAAATTTAGTTATATAAATTAATGTTTTTAATGTCAACGTTTTGCATGGTAGAAATGGATAAAGCCCGAGAGTTGTAATCCAATATGGCGGTTAATTTGGAGGTATGACATCATCATGGGAACACACTATCGCCCTGACCACACTGTCACTTGTTTCTATTTGGTTATAATTGTGTTTGGTTAGGGCTTCATTATGGCTCATTACTCGTAATGACGGAGTTTGCCGCTTGTGCAAAATTATAGAGCTGAAACGAATGTTCAATATTCGCAAATGAATAGTTATGAGTGAATAGTTGTATGGAAAATTGGATTTGAATATTTGTAGTATTTATTTAGTGACTGTAATAACATGCACGCAGCATAAGGTAAATAAGCTTGGTATGGCAATATTTTGCCAGGAACATGTTGAAGGGAAATAAATTTAAGACAAAACATGTTGTAACTAAGGTTCACAGCGTTATTCTTACGCACACGAAAATGACGTCAATCTTGAGTGCTTGCGCACTGGTCAGTATACGTGGCTTTTAATTTTAGATAAGCACTTGGCTGTCCTTTACCGTTTGCATTGATTTAAATTCCTGGATACTTGAAAACATGTGCCCCAAACTCAACCCAACTTAATTCTCTTACTGCCATATCGTAAAATAAATGTATTCAAAAAGAATAAGTGACAACTTTTTTTCTGGTCGCCTGCATTGTGGTAGGAAATCCACAGTCCATTTTTACCTTTTTTTTTTGGTGTCAGAGCCAGAGGGGGGGGGGGGGGGTCCTTAGGTTGAAACTGTTGTCTACAGATACCATACCACGTAGATCACTGGCAAGTGTGGCTAGTCAGGACCACGGCTTGTCATGCCTACATGATGTTTTAGAGTTACAATTGTTTACTTCAAACTGAAGGCTTTAGGCTTTTCACCTTTAACACTTTAACACTTTAACGGTCGTTTATTATACCAAGTGTTTTTTTTTTCAAATAAATCCAGTGGTCAGACATCTAATTTTGAGGACGCTCTTAAAAGTCCTTGTAATAACAAATTTTCGAATACAAATTGAATACATGTCACAAATGTTGGAATACCAATTTCAGGTACATGTATTTGTTTCAGCTCTACAAAAATACCATAGATTTTACCTCAAAACAAGTCCTTCAAAATTTTCATCCTGCTCAAAACCATGCGTAATTGCTCGCTGAAATCATCAAGTGATTTGAAATTCAAAAACTGGCCACCATTGTTGCCAAAGGTCTGACATGAAAACGAAATAATCCAGTCTTTGGCTGCCGTTACTAAGAATGGCAACCAAGAGACTGGATTATTAAGTCTAGAAAATGTTACACTTAGCTTGTCATGTGATCGAACATGGAAATTCGTTCTACAATGTTATTATGTGTGCTTTCAATAAATTTCTTTCAGCATCTTGTCTACTGCTTTTTCCTTCATCTCATTTCCTTGTCTACAGCATTTCTTCTTTTTCTCTGTAAACATGCAGCCACAATTCTGTCTACATTTTCAATCAACCGATTAATTATTGATTTAATCCGATGCCCCTTGAAACGTTATATATAGCCATGCATTCAGTGATCCTTTGATCAATAATTTTTTTCGTATTCTTTTCATTTGAGATATAAATATTCTTTTTTTAGTACTATATTCTTGACCTTGTGGCCTTGGTGATGTACTGTACTATGTGTAAATGATTTTAAAATTATTATAAGTGGACACAAATTTTGTCTTATTCAGGTATCAAGAAGAGTTGCCACACATAGTACAGAGTAGATCAGAGAAATATATAACACATAGTGAACTCTCAAAACTGATGAAGTGGAAGCTGTCGGTATGTCATGAATGAGATATATCCAGAGTTCATGAAATTTTTTTTGAAAAATATTTGCAGATAAAAAAATTGTTTGGTATAAGGAATGCCTTATACTATAGATAAAAATCATTTGCAATACGGTACTATTGATATTGTACTATTGATATTAATGGGAATATGTGTTTGTCAAAGACCAAACGTTGCTTGACCAGCTACACTGTGCACAACTTTGCTCGATAATGCAGCAATTTTGGGTGCTTATATTGGGCTTTTGGGTATCAATATGTGAATATATTACGGGTTCCATGACAGCTATAGATTCTTCAAATTATCGTATATAAAGTGAAAAAATCAAACTTACAGCATCCCAGTTGTATATTTCCACCAGTTTTGTCATTTACCGGGACTGTTAGTTTCGTTTAACTTTAACCTCCCCCCAACCATATTAACCGGGACTCAAACCCTTTACCAGTGTGAAAATTATAAATTCAAAATTCTTGTTCTTTTGATAATTTTCTTGTAGAGAGGAAAATTTCGACCAAGGTTGCAGCAGCTTGTAGAGTCTAATTCAGAGGAAGAAGTTGAGTCTGCCAGCAAAAAGGCATTTAAGAAGTTACCAAATCTTAAGTCAGCGATAAGTGAACTGACAGTACTAAAGGCAGTAGGACCGGCAACTGCTTCTGGTTAGTATAAACATCTATTGATTGATTTGGCTGTCTCCCTACATAATGATATTGATGACCATCTATTATTCTGATATGCTCATCTGTGTCAGAAATTATGCATCTTTGTAATGTTATTGTGGACACTCTTGATAAAGTCACAATGTATAAATTGCGCTTTGCTATATATGCACAACCAATGTAATTCCCTGAGATAAAACTATTGATAGGAGCGTGTAGCATTCCGGAATGTAAACGTCACAATGCATAAGTTCTACAGAAACATGCAGCAACGGCTGTTCTAACCTGCAAACTGAACCTGCGGTGACCTAAATTTTAATGTATCTCTTTACCTGAAAAACGTATTTTCAGAAAACAAAAATGAAAGTGACAGCTGTGGTGCATATTTATAGAATAAATGTGTTTTGTAATGGGTATGTAACACAGCAAGTGCATTTGTCGCATGAAATGCTGTGTATTGCATACCGTAACAAAACACAAATTAAGACACTTATTCTCTTTATGGAACAACCACGAGGTAAATGTACTTCACATTTACAAAATACCTTTTTATGAGTGAAAGGGATAGGGCCATGAAGTGCCGTATTGGCACTTAATATGAACATTGTACCTAGTAGAATTTGAAAGTGTGATTTGACACTTTGATACGTTCTCTACTGAATTACGAATCCAGTGATTGGGAAGGGAATTTCATGAAAGGGCCATTTCCTATGATTTTTGGCCGGATTGCAAAGCAATTCCGGTCTATAGATTGACGATGTCCGTCCGTCCGTCCGTCTGTCCGTCCGTCTGTCCGTCTGCCGTCAACATTTTGGTTAAAGTTTCTGGTTGAGGCAAAATCTAAGGAACTATAAGCAGTAGAAACTTTATATTATACATGAAGGTTGCCCATGACAAGACCTTTCAATTTATGCCGTAACATTTGACCTAGTGACCTTGACCTTGGACTTTGACCTAGTGAAAGATTTTGGTTAAAGTTTCTGGTTTAAGCAAAATCTAAGGAACTGTATGCAGTAGAAACTTTATATTATACATGTATGTTGCCCATGACGAGATCTTTCAATTTATGCCGTTACATTTGACCTAGTGACCTTGACCTTGGACTTTAAGCTAGTTAAAGATTTTGGTTAAAGTTCCTGGTTTAAGCAAAATCTAAGGAACTGTATGCAGTAGAAACCTTATATTATACATTTAGGTTGCCCATGATAAGACCTTTCAATTTATGCCGTAACATTGGACCTAGTGACCTTGACCTTGGACTTTGACCTAGTTAAAGATTTTGGTTAAAGTTTCTGGTTGAGGCAAAATCTAAGGAACTATATGCAGTAGAAACTTTATATTATACATGAAGGTTGCCCATGACAAGACCTTTCAATTTATGCTGTAACATTTGACCTAGTGACCTTGACCTTGGACTTTGACCTAGTTAAAGATTTTGGTTAAAGTTCCTGGTTTAAGCAAAATCTATGGAACTGTATGCAGTAGAAACTTTATATTATACATGTATGTTGCCCATGACGAGATCTTTCAATTTATGCCATAACATTTGACCTAGTGACCTTGACCTTCGACTTTAACCTAGTTAAAGATTTTGGTTAAAGTTTCTGGTTTAAGCAAAATCTAAGGAACTGTATGCAGTAGAAACTTTATATTATACATGTAGGTTGCCCATGATGAGACCTTTCAATTTATGCCGTAACATTGGACCCAGTGACCATGACCTTGGACTTTGACCTAGTTAAAGACTTTGGTTAAAGTTCCTGGTTTAAGCAAAATCTAAGGAACTGTATACAGTAGAATCTTTATATTATACATGAAGGTTGCCTCTGACAAGACCTCTCAATGTATGCTGTAATATTTGACTTAGTGACCTTGACCCAGTTGGTGACAAAAACTTACTTTGCAATCCGGCCATACCGTCTTTAGCGGTGTTTTATACATGTATGTTGCCCATGACGAGATCTTTCAATTTATGCCGTAACATTTGACCTAGTGACCTTGACCTTGGACTTTAACCTAGTTAAAGATTTTGGTTAAAGTTTCTGGTTTAAGCAAAATCTAAGGAACTGTATGCAGTAGAAACCTTATATTATACATATAGGTTGCCCATGATGAGACCTTTCAATTTATGCCATAACATTGGACCTAGTGACCTTGACCTTGGACTTTGACCTAGTTAAAGATTTTGGTTAAAGTTTCTGGTTTAAGCAAAATCTAAGGAACTGTATGCAGTAGAAACCTTATATTATACATTTAGGTTGCCCATGATGAGACCTTTCAATTTATGCTGTAACATTGGACCTAGTGACTTTGACCTTGGACTTTGACCTAGTTAAAGATTTTGGTTAAAGTTTCTGGTTTAAGCAAAATTTAAGGAACTGTATGCAGTAGAAACTTTATATTATACATGTAGGTTGCCCATGATGAGACCTTTCAATTTATGCCGTAACATTGGACCCAGTGACCATGACCTTGGACTTTGACCTAGTTAAAGAATTCAGTTAAAGTTCCTGGTTTAAGCAAAATCTAAGGAACTGTATACAGTAGAAACTTTATATTATACATGAAGGTTGCCTCTGACAAGACCTCTCAATGTATGCTGTAATATTTGACTTAGTGACCTTGACCCAGTTGGTGACAAAAACTTACTTTGCAATCCGGCCATACCGTCTTTAGCGGTGTTTTATTGTAAAATTTCAATGGGCCATTTCTTAAGACTTGAGACTTCAATGGGCCATTTTGCAAATTAATGGGACTATGACGCATGGCCCATGTTCTTTCCTATCACTGCGAATCTATATTTTGTAAACAAATTTAGCCCTCTGAAAACACTAAAATTGGAAATATTCGGCGGAATTGCAGCAAAGACTACATATTTCTATAAATTAGCAATGGCTGCATGCATTAACTAAGATAAAAAATTATGTAAAATATTATCATTATATCTTTTTATCATAAACATTTCATCTTAGTTGATGCATGCCGCCACATTGAATTCTTTCACAATAGACTAATTTTCAAGCTATTCTTGCCATATTTTGTCAATAACTTCAAAATGATGTCATGAAACCGTCAAATTGTACTTTTGTTAAATGTGAAATTTTTCTTTTCATTAAAAGCAGTATGTATTTTCGTGAGAGATATCAAGTATATATTATTATGAAATTTATTTCTAGAGAAAATTAGAAGGCAGATTTAGGGATCTCGTGACCCTACCCATGTGATATTGATAACTTGAACATGGCAAATAAAATTTTATATTGGCATATAAAACTGAAAGACTTAGGATAAAACTTGTGCACTATATAAAGGGGTTCAAACTTAAGTTCTGACAGTTCATTATATTTTGCAAATTAAAAATGTTTTATTCTTGTAGCTGTTCTAGCAGCTGGCAGCCCAAAACATGCAGCATTCATGGCAGATGAGAGTATGCTAGCATTACAAGGTCTTCAACCTCTTCAGTACACCCTCAACTTCTATATGTCTTATATGGAGCAGGTCAAGGCCATCACAAAAAGGTTACAGTCAGGTAACTATGACAATTTTACACACTTAACATCTGTATGTACTATATTGATCAGGTCAAGGCCATCACAAAAAGGTTACAGTCAGGTAACTATGACATTTTTACACACTCAACATCTGTATGTCCTACATGGAGCAGGTCAAGGCCATTACAAAAAGGTTACAGTCAGGTAACTATGACATTTTTACACACTTAACATCTGTATGTCCTACATGGAGCAGGTCAAGGCCATCACAAAAAGGTTACAGTCAGGTAACTATGACATTTTTACACACTTAACATCTGTATGTACTATATTGATCAGGTCAAGGCCATCACAAAAAGGTTACAGTCAGGTAACTATGACATTTTTACACACTCAACATCTGTATGTCCTACATGGAGCAGGTCAAGGCCATTACAAAAAGGTTACAGTCTGGTAACTATGGCAATACTGAATAGTACACCCTCAACTTTTGTATGTCCTATATGGACCATGGGTCAAGGCCATTACAGACAGGTAACTATAGCAGTAGTACACCCTCAACTTCTATATGTCCCGTATGGACCAGGTAAAGGCAATTGCGAAAAGGTTACAGTCGGGTAACTTAGCACTAGTACACCCTCAATTTCAGGATGTCTTATATGGACCAGGGGTCAAGGCCATTACAAAAAGGTTACAGACAGGTAACTATGGCAATAGTACACCCTCAACTTCAGTATGTCCTGTAAGGACAAGGTCAAAAGTTTACAGACAGGAAACTATAGCAGTAGTACACCCTCAACATCTATATGTCCTATTTGGACCAGGTAAAGGCCATTACAAAAAGGTATTACAGATTGGTAACTATGGCTATAGCTATAGTAGACCCTCAATTTCAGTATGACCTATATGGACCAGGGGTCAGTGCCATTGCAAATAGGTTACAGTTGTATGAAATTAATTGGTCGTTTTTCAGCGTGCTATAATTTGCCGCCGACGAGACGTTCTTATTGCAAAAAAAACTGCTGTGTCATTTTCAATCGCTTCTTCAAAATGAAGGAAATTACATTGTCCTGTTAAATTATCCAAACAGGACCTGATAAATATTTAAGTGTAATCACAGCACGTTCTGTATTTACGGTTACATTAGGACAACTTTATTCAGTTGTTTAGTATTCTTTCAATGATTTAATCTTTATTTCTCTCTAGAGCATATGTAAATTTTAATACCGGACAATACCTATCAAGTATTGACATTGTGATGTTGCCGTGTGTTTGATAATGACGTTGGCAGTTAAAAAGAAAACATGGACCGCCAATGACCGCAAGAGCAACATAGTTTACATGTACGGATAAAAGAAAGCACTTCTTTTGATTTCTTTGGCATCTATGTTTTTTTTCTCTGAAAAACATTTTTTTAATTTATATTTGATATGCAGAAATGATATTAGAGAACATAATACAATCCATATTAAACATTTTGGTCTTTTATTTATATAATAAGTGTCTTATTTTGTGTGTTTATGCAGAAATAAATTACAATGGCTGATGCATTTATTTTGATATAATGCGCGTTAGCGCATTTTATCAAATAAATGCATCAGCCATTTTAATTTATTTCTGCATAAGCACACAAAATTAGACACTTATTCTATATATATGCGCTTATTATATATATATAAGCCAAAAATAGAACAAAGAAAGCTCCCAATTCTATTTTTAAAGCGAATCTGTCCACCAATGTGGAGGGGAGTTAATTTCAGAAAGGAACAGCGGGAGTGTCCCCATGGCAATGTCACGCTTATTCAGTGTGACTGAAATGTCATAAATTATTGCATTGTGATATATCAAGTATTACAAATTGGAAATTTAACAATGGAATGATGACCAAATATGACCAAACAATTTATTTATCTCTCTCTAGATGTTGACTTTTTGGAACTAATTTTGTTTGCGGAATGTATTCCCATTTCTGTTATCCGTTTGAGTCAGTTGCAGCGCGGTGAAATCATGAAATGTTGACAGCGTTAGTTTATGGATTTTTCTTATACTGTGTACTGTTTATGTGTGGTCTATTTTGAAATTATCACAAACAACGCTGAATGTGACAAGAAATCTTCTTTCGAAATATTTCATTGAGTATATAGGATGTGACATCAATCGACAGAGAGCTATTATAGCTGCACCTGCCTCTGTCGCTTGTTGTTGATGTTGTATTCTGTAATCGTCAAGACACATTGAAAGAGGTAAGGACTTAGTGGGGATGATTTTAGTATTGAATTCATCTTTTTATAAAATGTTATTCCTACTTTCTACATTGCATAGGAAAGGATTTTAAACTTGTTGATATTCAATTCAAATTCATCCGCTATGTCGGGCGTTATGACATCACACTGTCATTTATACGGAAATCAATAACAATCGTCCTGAAAGCTTTATCTCGGGCAATTACAGTGGCTGTGCATATATTTGACTAGAAAAGTTACGAAAATTCATGAAATTTTTCATAAGAATTTCTGCGAAACTTGGCACTGACCCCTATGCTTATCACTCAAAAGTAAAGATAATCATGTAATTTTTCAGATGATGATACATGGACTCCACATAAAATAGAACTGGCATTATGGACATATCATATTCTCAAAACAAGTGCACCAGACATATTGGAGAACATATCTTCTACAGGTGATACGACATCAAAGAAGAGAAAGTCGGTATCACAATCTGAAACTGACAGCACAGACAAGAAATTGAAGACCACTAAGAGATGAATAACCTACAGAGAGACTGGCATGCTTATTCATAAACTGAGCACGTGTTCATACGCAGAACTGTCCAAGATGGACATCTTATATGTAATTGAATGTAAAAGGATATTTAAATGTTGAACATTTTATCTTTAATTTACCTCTTAACCTACATGTAGTAGTAATACATTAGAGGTTTAATATTTTATTATACCCCCCGCAAACAAAGTTTATGGGTGGTATATAGGAATCACCCCGTCTGCCCATCCGTCTGTCTTTCTGTCCAGTTAAGAAGTTTTGAAAGCAGATTTCTTCTATACTATTAATGGTAGGCCTTTCATATTTCATACACACATTCACCATAAAGAGTACTACATTTTGTTACCATGACTTTTGACCTTGTGACCTTGACCTTCACCGTACGCAAAAATTTAGGTTAAGAAGTTTTGAAAGCAGATTTCTTTCATACTGTCCATGATAGGCCTTTCATATTTCATACACACGTTCACCACAAAGAGTACTACAGTTTGGAATCATGACTTTTGAATTTGACTTTGGGATTATGTTGCAATTTAGGTTAAGAAGATTTGAAAGCAGATTTCTTTTATACTGTCAATTGTAGGCCTTTCATATTTCATACACAAATTCACCATAAGGAGCATGTGCTGGGGTCTGGAACACCCCCCCCCCCCCTGAGATTTTCGCAGATGGGGTGCAGCTTTGGTCCATTTCTAATTGAAAGGGGTCTAAAAATGCATAAAAAGGCTTTAAAACCTAAAATTTTGGCTCACTTTGCTCACCATTTATATATACAGTTATTTTTTCTGCACAATTCCTTAATAATTTTCAATTTTTTAAACTAAATAATTTTATAATTGTCTTGGGTCTCATAACAGTCCCTTACTTCATAGGATGTCACCTCCCTCATCTTTTTCAAGGTTTTGCCATTTTAACATGTCTGATTATTTGGGAAAATGACACATCTCTTATCTATTTATTCTCATGAAATATAGACAAAAAATAATGTAAATTAATAAAAAATTTCACAATTTTCATGGCTTCTTCTGCTGGCCGATATAAGGATTTAAAGATTCAATGTACCGGTAATAGATAATCATCTTGATTGAATCAAGACAAATCAATATTTCATATCTAAAAGTTTTCTGGCTCGCTACGCTCGCTGATTCTTCATAAAGATAAATTTGATAGGAAAGCTAACAAAATTTTACATGATTTTCAAACCCCCTCCCATATCAATCCTTAGTGCACACATTGCCCCTCCCTATGATGTGCACCGAAATATACCTACATGACGGGTGGACATCCTAAAATTTTGGACCCCCTCTGACCAAAAATTCTGGATCCGTGCATGAGGAGTACTGCATTTTGTTACCATGATATTTGACCTTGTGACCTTGACTTATGGGCCTATATTGCATTATCGGTTAATTGAGATGATTTGAAAGCAGATTTCTTTCATACTATAAATGGTAGGCCTTTCACATTTCTTAGACATATTTACCACAAATAGTACTACATTTAGAAAAACAGGGGGTATAATTTGTCCACTTTAGGGCAGTTCTAGTTGTTTTAAGTTCAAGAAGTAATTGATTAACGGTAATGATTTTACAAAGAAATTGTACAAATTTGCATGTGCATGACAAAATCACTTTAAAATGAAAGATTACTTTTTGATTGTTAAGCATGAAGAGTAAAAATGGCAATTGATATGAGGTAAAAGATAATTTATATAGAAAATTTGAATGCTAAGGGAAACTTATTTGATGATTGTTACCAGATTAAGTTTAAATGATCCTGCAATAGGCAGCAATATAAAGGTTGTCAAGAATCCATGATATTCTTTGTACATCACTTGAAGCACAAAAACAAAATCAAGGATCAATTTGTCTATCATCTTTTTTTCTGGTGGTCACACTTTCCATTTCATGGCTGTAACTTAACTTGATATGTGTAATACTTTTACAAACGTGCAAGGATAGTGAAGCATATAAATGTGACTCAACAATCAGTGTGGGTCAAGGTCATCTTCAAGATCAAGACCACATATTTAGGCTCAAATATGCCACAATTAATGTGCCTCTTCTTATACAGTCTACTTTAATTTTATGTTTAAGAAAACATCACTTTGCCATGTGTCTGTCTTTACCTTTTATATGTCATAAAAAGGACTTTACTGGCAGGTGCCTTATGGTAATCACATTGCCCTTATGTAAAACAAACTCTGCTCATAATTAGTTTGCTGTAACGGTATAGGTTTAAATTTTCTCATATACATGTATGACATGTTTGCAATCCACGAATCTGACTTGACCAAATGTATTGATACCAAAATTTGATAATTTTGGCTTTTGGCCAACGTTATTTTGAACAGTATTTTCATGAGCATTGGCCATATTTATAGTGCTCAGTTGTAAATAAGGAGTCGGACTTGCATGCTAATTATTTAATTCCTGTACTCCAACAATTTCTTAGGTATCTATTTCTTATTGATCTTGTTAATGTTCAACAATCTTGAATGTTCATTATTATTGTGAAATATTATGCAAGTTCATTTAAGGCGCTAGGAGAGCCCTACCTGACTGTGTTTAGTAAATCTAATTCTGGTAAGGCTTCACTTTCAACTTATATAGTTATCCAGAGTTTTTAATCAAAAGAAAAAACTTTATTATATCACTCGAGGTGTTTTGTCATGATTTCAAATATTTTGAAGTGAGTTAATTGATGCAAAGGAATATTGATGTCAGATTACAAATCAAGTTTTGATGTACTCATATTTACTACATAACTTGAAGATTTCTATATGTTGCATGGTCAGTTTCTATTAAAAGTTGGGGTGGGGGGTTAGAAATTACTGATTGTCTTAGAGTTTCATCAAACTTTGTACTTAGCCTGTGTTGCCAATGAAATGATGATACTTCTTTTTGATTTTCAAGGTCAGGGAACAAAGGTGAAGGTCACAACAATAATAGAAAAAAAACCTTTGGCTTGTAGACTCTACTGTTCTGTTCACTAAATCCAGAGCACCCTGTTTTCCAGGTTTTCTCTAAAATGTGATACTGTCATCCTCCAAAAAGACATCAAAATATTATAGTATTCCTTTAGTCGTAACAAAATACAATTGTTTTGGCTGTACGTCAGTTAAGTTAGAAATAGGAAGGAAAATAAAAAGTTACGGGGATTTTCTATTGAAAAATCTCTGAAAATGGATGACATTGGATGCTTTGACGTCACTGTTTACTATTATTGACGTGAAGAACAATATGGCTGCGGCTTGAAATTAACATGGAAATTTACAGTAGAAATTTTATTTTTCATATTGCGGTTTGAAGGCAGCTGATAGGTAAAGTCGGAGTCAATTTCCAGTTATGACTGAAGGAGTTCAATTCTTGGAAACAATAATTAATAGGAAAATTCATCAGACGACAGAATGAATTGCCAAAACATTGTGCTCTGGATTTAGTGAACAGAACAGTAGAATCAAAGTCAGGGATCAAAAGTCAAGGTCACATTGACAATGGTAGAAAACCTTTGTAGAAACTTCAATTGCAGACAACATAATGTATGCATGCAAACTGTTTATGATTAGATGGACAACACTTAATGATTTTGAAGGTAGCAGTACAAAAGTCAAGATCACAACAGACAATAATTAGAAAATACTGAAGCAGTTTAAAAGTTATAGATTACTTTGAAAGTTGATCAAAGTATGTATGTCGGAGGCCATGGCAAAAAATCCCTGTAACAAAATGATATATGTTGTAGTAGGTTTTCGTCAAAACTCGAATATATTACAAAATAGAAAAAAGTAATGTCATGAGGAGTCTATGTACTCAATATTGGTTCTATCCCTTAGAGAGCTAAAGATACAGCCCATATATAAGTTATTGAATGGTAGGTCAAAGTTAAAGGTTAAAGTCTCTAGGGTAAAGGTTATTGTCTCAAATGAAAGGTCTTGGTAATAATGAAATAAAGCTGTTTCCCTTATAGTTTTTGAGATTTTGTCCAATAGTAGTTCGAAGTTCAAGATCTTAAATGAAAAGTTTCATCCCAAGGTATACCATGTATGAAAACATGTAAAATATCAAAGTCCTCCTTACAGTTGAAGAATTACAGCCCAGGAGAAAGTTTTTGAAAAGTAGATCGAAGTGCAAGGTCAACGGTCATGGTCTCAAAGGTCTCGTCACGAGGTGTGTAAAGAGATACAGCCCAGGTTATATAAAAAAGCTATACGTACCCCCTTATAGTTAAAGAGACATAGTCCATGTTTAAGTTTTTGAAAAGAAGGTCAAGGTCACTAGTCAAAGGTCAGGGTCTCAAATGAAAGGTATCGTCACAATGTATCTACTTGTGAAATTTAAAAGCCCTAACCAGATATAATCCAGTTTAAAGTTTTTTTTAAGTAGGTCAAAGGGCATGGTTACAGCCCAGGTTAAAGTTTTGTCTATGGACGACAACGACGCAGAGGGTGTGACATTAGCTCAACGCACCATCATCCCGGCGAGCTAAAAATGGATTGCGAATGGGACCTCGGTGTGATAGATGTTAAGTACCAAAAACACGTTAATACAGCCGTGAAAAAAAGCCAATCAAAAGGAATTTTAGCCATCTATACAAAATTCATGCATTTGTCTTTATAAAGCACTTGCAAGGCCCGCATTGAATATTCGTCAAGTGTCTGGAGTACAATCTTTAAGTAATATTAAGAAAGAGAAAGAAAAAATCAATTGCTATAGAAAACACTCGGAGGAGGAGAGATAACCAAAAGAAAATTCGTATCTTGCATATCCAGAGAGGCCAAACCGTTCTTGATGTTATGTCGTCTCTACAGCCAATGGGAGATTCAGGGGGCGTCCGCCTCCTTCCGGCACTGATCCAAAATTTTCCAAAAAACAGGTATATTTTGGCCTATTTTCAGTAAAAATCGGCAAAATTTGCCCCTTAACACCCCCTCAGCAAAGGGGGCGCTAGATCCGCCACTTAGAGTATAGGAGAATACTAGCTATTAGATACGATCCAAAATTACCAAAAAAAAACAAAAAAACTTATAGACTAGATGGTTTGGGATCCTCTTGAAATAAAACAGTTTACCATCGGAAATTGTTAATGTCTAAAGGGTCAACTTCTTGACAAGTTCAATCCAACATGCCTCGTATGTTCTAGACCTAGAAGGGGGGAGGGAAGGGGGGTACCTCTCTCCCCCCTCCCGCCGCCACCTCCCTCCCTCTCCTTTTCATCCTTCCATTACCTCCCCCTCCTGCCTCCCTCCTCCCGCCCCTTCTCTTCCTCCTCCCATTTTCCCCCTTCCCTCCCTCCTCCCTCCCCCTTTCTCCCTCCTCCCGCCCCCCTTTCACCCTGTCAACCCCTCCTAGAAGTCAACAAAAGGAAGACACACGGAGAGTCTATAGATTTTACTAACAGGTAGGGTCTCATCGTCGGTCGAATACATTGAATACAATTTTACAACTTTTTTTTCACAATGTGCGGCAGATTTCTGTGTGCAACCGTTATTTCTAATACAGAATTATATTTGACGGCCATATTTTGCAATGTTTTGGAAACACATGTTCTCCGATTTTCATGAAATTTCATACGTGGGTAGGGATAAAAGTAAGGCATAAAAATAATCAACATATCGTTGTCATGAGGCTTGGTTGCCATGGTAACCATCTCACGAGATACTAAAATATGAAAATTAAACAATTCTTTTAACAATTCTTTTAAACAAAGCTTTACTACGCCTCAAAAATTAAACAATTCCAAAGCTTTACTACGCCTCATAAAAATGGTTTATAATTTCGATCGTTATCAAATTCAAAAATAGAGGCTATAAGATACTCAACTATATTTGTTATCTTTTTAGATTTTCTTATAAATATCGTTACCATGGCAATAAATATTGCTCATTATGGCAAAAAATTTAAGATGTTAAATTTATGTTTTCTGTTTTTCCATTGCTTTGAGTTAAATGATGAGAAATTTCATATAATGAGTTGAAAGAACTTAAAATATTCACTATATAATTAGTAGGTTACCAAGCACCTAAATTTCCATAGCAACCGTTTTCATGGGTTTGAAATATTGGTAAATTGGACTTTCTGAGTTTGATAAATCAAAAAATCCACTTCATTGCCAGAATGTGATAACATCTTATTGTAACATACAATGTACTCTTTCAAAAACTTGATAAACTCAGTGGGGTAAACGTTACCATGGCAACCATTTATAAAAATGTGGAATTCAAACATTGTTATGATAATTATTTTTATTCAATAAGAAATTACTCGATTACTCGATTTGATTTTGATAAAAACTAGACAAACTGTTTTATGGTTACAATGGAAACAAGACCAGTTTACACAACATTTCTTAATATTTTGGACTTTTTTTAGGCGTTTGAAATTAAAACTCTTATAAAGTTAAGAAAGAAAAATCTATGTGACATTAAAGAAGGTGTCTTAAAATTTTTATAGCAAAATGTTCATTCAATTGTTTAAATTTGAAATGGGCTTATCCAAGGAAACAAAAAGGTCTACTTTAAGTTTGAAGCCAAGATCTTATATATGTTTCCTTAGCAATATTTCATTTAGTATTGAGCGAGATTATTTCACTCAAAATTTAAGATTACCTTAGAAGCTAATAATTTAATCAATCTTTTACATGTTTTCTCCTTCGATATTGTCAGAAATTAGGTCTGTAATCTGAGGCAAAAGGAGTACTTTTAATTGGATACTCTCCACGTTGCCTTGGAAAAAAATACTTGTCATTGATTGCAATTTGATCAGTTCTAACTTTAAACTTCCTAAAAGCAATTCCTTTTTCCATTATTTCACTTAAAAATGACAAATTACTATTTTCAGAAAATGGTATATTGGTTGCCATGGCAACTCTCTATATTGTATTTTTCCCTTTCATGTAATGGTATACATGTAGGACCCAACATTACAGTTCAGTCGTATATGTGTGTAGAAAACGTCAGGATTATGAAGAATCTGTGTGGCTTCAAAAAAGCTGAAAATTGCACTTTTTAGTGTTTGTGACCCGTTTCCATGGCAACCAGCATGAATTTGAGTACTTTTTTCATCAATTTCAAATATTTTCGTTATGGCTTTTCATTTGAATATATAGATATCGCAATTTAAAAGGATCTGTGACCTGGCATTTCCATAACACTAAACAAAATTTACAGAGAAACAGTTACGTTCCTTGATGACAAGATATTATGAATCTCAATGTCAAAGAGAGTGACTATGTACAGTTAACTGTTTATATATTGGTTGATATAGTATTTTTTTTTTACTTTAAATCTTCGCGCCGCTACATACCTGAAGCATCGCCTTTGAATCCCTTGAGGCTTCAATTTGACTAAAATGCGAAGCTATGTAACAAGATTTTGTTAAAGTAAAAAAAAAATGAATAGAAGAATTTCTAAGCGAAGAACCTTGCGATGCGAATACATGATTCGAATTTAGAATTTTACGTCTGACCAAAACCAAGACTTTGACGGTTATTTCGATAGAACCCAGTCACTATCCGTCCATATCAACATAGAATGATCATTGATGCCCCCAAAGATTTTGAGACATCCCCCACCTTCGCTTTCTCGTCGCGCAATGCATTGTGGGATATTGATCTTGTCTGCCACGTTGATATGCAAGCCTACGTGGAGCTTAAAATGTGTCTATTTTGATTTGCGTTGTCAGTATAAAAACTCAATTAATCAAAAGCGAATAGTAGACTTATTAAACGACATTGTAGCTCAGAGAATATTCGATTTAACTGAAAGGTAAGACGACGAAATAGTCAGGCCGGTGCGATAACGGCAAAAAATGGCTGTCAGTGTCAAAATCGAACATCAATCTCATTTTTGTTGTTATTTACTCTTTGTTAAGGCGAAAGTTTAGAATTTTGTTCGCATTATATCGCGTTTTGCTTTTAAATGTCTAAACTTTTATTTTGTGAAAAAATTAGATCGAATTTACTCTGTCTGAAGATTTTTTCAAAAATAATGTCATTTTTGAACAGATCAGGGGGAACAGATGTGTTCTTAATAAATTTACACAGGGACTTGTTACTGCTGTTTTGGTCTTAAACCATAACTTGCCTCCCCATGAAGATTTCCAGAAGTGTAATGTGACAAATCAGCAACACATAGAATAGACCATGTGGATATTTGTGACCGAGTTTCATGTTTCAGCTCTTTAATGTTGGGTTGGAAGCAGGCAGATGTCAACAACTGCTTTCTGGACCATAAGTCAAACTATGGATCAAAGATAGTGCAAGCTTAAACAAAAAATAATAGGGCTGGGACGATTCAGGTATTCTTTAGTTTGGTTCAGTTTCGAATCACAAGACTCGGTTCGGTTAATTTGGATTCGATTCATTTGAATGAAAAGATAAACTTTATTTTGTCGAATGGACAAAATTAATAAAAAAAAAAAAAAAAACAACAACAAATTGATCTGACCAACTTATCACTTCATTCTAACATTATAGAGCATTAATTTACATATATCTGAAGAATGTGAGGATATATACCGACATTTAAAAAAATATATCAGTTTTTCATCCCAAACTTTTGTGGATGCATATGCTCCAACAGTATGCAATACTATACTGTGAGAAATTGAATATAAATACCAAGTTGAACACCTCATGTTTCAACAACGAAGTATTGACAGGTCTCATAGTCATAAGACTTTCACAATTAATTTTCTAGTGAACAAAGCTTTCCTTACATGATATTTGGCGACTACAATCCCTGTGAGAAATTAAATATAAATACATGTACCAAGTTCTACACCTCATTTTTCAACAACGAAGTATTGACAGGTCTCATAGGACTTTCACAGTAAATATTCTAGTGAACAAAGTTTTCCTTACATGATATTTGGCGACTACAATCCCTGTTTATTTTGTTGCTGCTTGCACTAGAGCTTCCTCTGACTAGACTAGATAATCTAGTCTCTCCGCTGCCGCTAAAAGAGACTGAATCCCACCACGTTTGTTATAGAACGAAGACTGATGACCAATCAGAACGAAGGATACAAAATATCACGTGATCAACTTTCTTTATCCTTCATTCTGGTTGGTCAGTTCTCTGAACTTTCGCTTTGCCTGTTTAGTTTGGTAGGGAGTTAAAAATTGCAAAAATGCAATAACGAAGCGAGAAAAAACGTGAGGTGGGTAGAGATAGTTAGATAAATGTTTTCTTAGTCCTGTCAACAAGAAAATTAATATTTCATACCTTCAAAATGGAAAAATCGTTGGGCAACAGTTTCCGACTTCGTTCTGTAACAACCATAGTGGGGTTCAGTCTCTTTTAGCGGCAGTGGAGAGACTGGATTATTTAGTCTACCTCTGACCAGTTCACGGAAAGTGAAAGATCTTTTTGGTTTTTTCACTTTCCGTTTCATGAGAGGCCTGAAAGTGGGGCTAACCTCAGGGTTTTTTTTTTATTTTGGGGAAGGTGCCTGTGCCTGTTCCATTTGGGAAAATTTGCGACATTTTGCTAAAATTGGGAAAATTTGGAACAAATTCTCACCAAAGTATATCCCTAGAGTATCATTTATTAACACTGATAATCAATTGATTTGCTTGAACTGAACAAGGGATGAATAAAAAACTTTAAAAAATGCACTTCGAAATAGGACATTTTGTGCTGACTTCCAGGTTTTGAGTCCTATTTTCTCAGGTGATTTTTTTCATAATTCTTCTTTGGGAATTTCAGGGTGATTTTTTGGGAAAAATAGAGGAAATTTGGCATTGGGAAGGGGCTGAAATTCGGCCCCAAAACAAGGAAAAAAAACCCTGAACCTACACGTAAATTGACGCGAAAAAGAATGTAAGCTCTTTTCTTACTTTCTGGCCTTCTTAAAGGTAATTTCTAAGCTATTCTTAACATTTTCTGGTAACTATTTGGCTTCAGTTAACTCTGATTATTTTCGTCTGCACCGAATCGAAATCTGCAATTCTACATCGGTGCATCGAACCAACATTGCTAATTCCGAAGCACCAAAATTTTCGGTGCACTGCCCAGCCCTAAAAAATAAAATAATGCAAATTAACCATCATCAATTTCATCTTTAACATTGTCATGCAATCAATGCATGCACAATGATCAGTGAAAAGACTTGGCTGCTGTATTTCGAATACCGTCTTTTCTATAGACCAATACATGTATACTATGGAGATTTCTCAGCTGAGGGTGATTTGCCAAACTGAGGCTGTATTGCACTGTACAATAAATGAGGAATAACATGAATAACTCGATAAAATTCCTCATTAAAGACAAAGGTATTTTTATGCATTACTAAATGTATTTCTTACAATGCTTTGTCGTTCTTGTAGGAAGGATGAAGGTCAAGGAGATAGAGCGGACGGCTAACATAGCATGGTCGCCATCAGATCAGTTTCCCATATACATGGTGGCTGGTACAGCTGCACAACAACTAGACGCCACATTCAGGTTTGTCATTTACATGATATGGTACAGAATACATAATACAGAAATCAGAATAGCATGTTTTCAGTAGATCAAAATGGAAAAATTATTTTTACAGAATGAAAGTTTACAAAAGTTTGATAACTATTAAAAGACAGCAAGTGGGAAGGGCTGTAGTAGGTGGATTGCTTTCTGCTGTTAGCAGTTCATTTGTTGTCTTATTACAGTAATACATGTAGATATCAGTAAAAGTCAGTTGATGTTGGAGATAATGGACTTTACAGAATAGAGTAAAAAGTAAAAGGAATTGAGTTTGATTGTTTTAATAAATACCGTAATTTTTATTCGGGCAAATCACATTTCACAACAACAAGATAAAATTTTACAATACAAATAGCACAATGATGGGATTGAGAGATATCATATACTGGTGTATCACAGAAATGAATAATGAGTGTCACATAAATATATCACAGATGTTATGAATTGATGTCATGTATATGGTTTTCCTTATTTGCAGCACATCAGCAGCATTGGAAGTGTATGAGCTGAATTTGACAGACTCATCATTATCCATGCCAGTGGTAGCTACAGTACCAGCAGACTGCAGGTTTGTTTATGTTCTATTTTACTTTCAGACTTGTGTTAAGATCATCAACATCAGGGCTTGAAATTCAGAGAAATTTCTAAGGAGCCATACATGCTCCTACATGTAGATCTAAAATTCAAGGAGCCCATAGCAAAATCAGGGAGCCCGTATATATATCGAAGTTTCTTTTCTATTGACTACATAAGATAATGAAAACCATTCATTTATTGTGATAGACCATCTTTGACTGCAGTTTAAACACAAAGAAGTAGATCAGTTGGGTCCAAATATGGAAATATGAACACCCCCCCCCCCCCTCATTGCAGTATTGTTGATGGTAATCTCTGGCAAAGAAAGCTGACAATTGTTATACCCCTGCAAATGAAGTTTAGGGGAATATGTAGGAATCACCCTGTCTGTCTGTCCATCCGTCCATCTGTCTGTCCTGTTAAGAAGTTTTGAAATCAGATTTCTTTTATACTATTAATGTTACATGTAGGCCTTTCATTTTTCATACACATATTCACCATAAAGAGTAGTACATTTTGGTACCATGACTTTTGACCATGTGACCTTGACCTTCACCCTCTACAACGTTTTAGGTTAAGAAGTTTTGAAAGCAGATTTCTTTTATACTATTAATGGTAGGCCTTTCGTATTTCATACACACATTCACCATAAAGAGTAGTACATTTTGGTACCATGACTCGTGACCTTGACCTTCACCTTATGCAACAATTAAGGGAAAGATGTTTTGAAAGCAAATCTTTTATAAACTATAAATGATATGCCTTTCATATTTCATACACACATTCACCACAAAGAGTACTACAGTTTGTTATCATGACTTTTGACCTTGACTTTGGGCTTATGTTGTAATTTAGGTAAAGAAGATTTGAAAGCAGATTTCTTTCATATTATCAATGGTAGGCCTTTCATATTTCATGCACATATTCGCCATAAAGAGCACTACAATGTACATTTTTGTAGCATGACTTTTGACCTTTTGACCTCGACCTTAACTTTGGGCCTACATGTATGTAAGAAGTAATGAACTTCATAACCAGTATTATAAGCTGCGCTCTGTTACAAATTCTAACCTTAACATTCCAAAACCAAAAACATAAATTTTCAAGAAGTCGTTTCAGTATTCTGGAGCCGGAATTTGGAACAGTTTACCGTACCTCTTACAATAAAAAGCTGTAACCCTTTTATCAACCTTTAAAGCTAAATGTTTCAACTATCTTTTGTCAAATAATGACACTCCTTTTTAAATTCTTCTATATATTCATGTTATAATGTCTTGCCTGCACTATATGTGACGAATGTGTTTATAGTGTAAATATTTTAGTTATTTATTTGTTTGTTGAAGGCCTCAAGGGAGAATAATTTTGTGCTAATTGAGTTTAACCTTCAGAAAATAAAGAATTTATTATTATTATTAGTAGTAGTATAATAATATTAATATAATTTTGGATATGAAGTTCTGAAAGCAGCATACTAAGTACTAAATTTTCATACCAAAGCATTTAATCCTGAATGAGTTGCTTAATAAATGGTCCTGCTTATAAAAACATCCAAGGGGAAATATTATTCATCCACTTTAGGACAGTTTTAGTTCTACCAAGCCTACAATATATGAAGCAAAAAAAAAAAACCCTCAAGAAATCCAGACAAGTCTTTTTAAATGATATTTCAATTCTTTGATAGTTATTCAATTGTATACATGTACATGTAGAAAGCATTCTATATCGTGATCAGATTCATCAATAAAATGATGGTCCTTGCAATATGCTGTGTTTGTTAATTAATTTGATTCAAGCGTATTAAAAAACATGAATATACCAGTTCATTATTTGAATATGCCAATTCTTAATTTATTCAAAGAAAACTAATTTTGTATATGAATCATATTATAATACTAAGATCTTGATAAAAGGACAACTCATTCCCCTTGCTTTATCTGTTACATGTAGAGGTACCAATACTTTATCCCAACCTGCTATTTTGATAGAATTAAATTGGCTAATAATCTACATGCTACAATCTTAATTTTTGTAGGTTTCACAAGATAGTATGGGGTTCTCATGGAATGACAGACTCTAGTGCCGTGTCAGGTATCGTGGTGGCAGGGGCAGATAATGGTAGTATTTACTGTTACGATGGAGCTGGTCTCATCAAAGGCTCGTCTAGTAGTTTACGATTTAAAAAGGAGAAACACACTGGTGCCGTCAAAGCTCTGGATTTTAATAAATTTCAGGTAGATTATGAAGGTTTCCAAGCTCAGTCCATAAAAATTTTGACAAGTATTTAGTATTTATGGCATTATGCATTTGTTAAGATTTCTATAATATTGAAGTAATTTCTTTAAAGGCTTGGTTAAGCCATACAGTGGCAAACATTATTTCACGCTTACAATTCACGTACTAATCTACAAAAATGATTTTCGTATAGTTTTATTCATAAAATGATGTATATGAACAAAATGATAAGGTGTCTAAAATTTTGAATTTTCTCTCATTACAGAAGAACTTATTGGCATCGGGAGCTTCAGAATCAGAGATTTACATCTGGGATATGAATAAGCCTGAATCACCGATGACGCCAGGAGCCAAATCTCAGGTATATACAATAGAAAGCAAGAGTAGTTTCTGTGTGAATGAAACACTCTAATGAAGAGTAATCATTATAAGATGTCATTTGTTTCATCTCTTTATCATGTTTATGCTAATGGGTTTTTGCATTTTGTATAAGTTGATGAAAATATTCATATCCCATGTTTTCCTTACAGCCACCAGAGGAAGTGGCGTGTATAGCATGGAATTGTCAAGTACAGCATATCATTGCCTCCACTTTCACCTCTAAATGTGTCGTATGGGACCTGCGTAAGAACGAACCAATCATCAAAGTCAGCGATAGCATGTCCAGGGTAAGTCACAGTATTCACTAGTGATGAGATAGACATATTAGGGTCAGATAAAGATCATTTTCAGAATCCATTTTTGATTTTGTATGACCGATCTTTCAAACTGATGATGGATTAAAATTTAGAGAGACAAAAGTATAGCTAAATTTCTTCCTGTGTACTTAAGTGTTGTATTGACATTGCAGATTAAGTGTAAGATGGTCTCATGGCACCCTGATGTAGCCACACAGATGTGCCTGTCCTCTGAGGACGACCACACCCCTGTTATACAGCTCTGGGATCTCAGATATGCCACATCACCTGTCAAGGTCCTTGAAAATCATCAAAGGTAAACAACTTCATATTGAATTACATGTAGCAAACATCTGAAAAATTGGAGTAGACTTGTACGGTACTTTTAAATTCTTCATCTCAAGTTTTACTCTTGCATGAAATGCATTTTATGTAGAGTGTAATAGCTAATGTTAATGTATTATTTAGAGGTGTATTGGACATAGCATGGTGTCCCCAGGATCCAGACCTTCTCCTTAGCTGTGGTAAAGATAACAGAATATTATGTTGGAACCCCAATAGTAATGTACAAGGTGGAGAGGTAAGCTTGATTTTAACACTATAACTAAGTTAACATTAGAACCTTTCACATAATCTGCTTTACGAATTTTCAAGTTATTTGAATCTCATTTCAATCTGATGAACTATTGGTTAAGCTGTTCCTAAACCCTGATAAATATTCTATAAATACAATCAAAATTTCATGTCAAAAATGAGAATTTTCATTCCCCATTTCAGATTGTATTGTTGCTGAAGTATTGGTTCAGTACATAGAAATCTAGTTCTGTAGAATTGAAGAGCATGGTACAAATATTTACATGTATATGTCTGTGATATTTTCAGGTGGTGTATGAACTTCCCACCAGTAATCAGTGGTGTTTTGATGTATTTACCGGTATATGTCTGTGATATTTTCAGGTGGTCTATGAACTTCCCACCAGTAATCAGTGATGTTTTGATGTATTTACCGGTATATGTCTGTGATATTTTCAGGTGGTCTATGAACTTCCCACCAGTAATCAGTGGTGTTTTGATGTATTTACAGGTATATGTCTGTGATATTTTCAGGTGGTCTATGAACTTCCCACCAGTAATCAGTGGTGTTTTGATGTCAAATGGTGTCCCAGAAATCCATGTATTATTTCTAGTTGTTCATTCGATGGTCACGTGACATGTTATTCTCTGATGGGTGGAGGCCATCCCATACATCATGCTGATAAGGTCAGTATTTTAGAGATTCATCTTAAATTTGTCTTAATCAATTTTATCAAATTATAGTTAAAGAACATTTGTTGTAACAGAATTTTGATATTTGACAATTTTTCTGCACTTTGGAAAGAGCCTTGTATTTTTGAAGAAGATGGTCACTTGTGACAATCTGCTTTTCAGTTTATTGTTTTCTTTCATTATGAGCTTTATCTTCTTTAACTATCAGGTACATGTATTTAACATGGTTAGAATATTGACCATTTTTGTATATGTTTGCAAGATAAATGAAGAACTCATTTCACTAACGTATCGTAATGTAGATTCATAATTTTCCTGTTGACAGGTGGCTGATGCGTTTCAGTCCAATGACCCATTCCAACAAGCAGCTGCTGCCCATGCAGCCGCACAGATGTCACAAAATGTCATGCCGCTTCAAAAGCCACCAAAATGGCTAATGAAACCCGTCGGAGCATCTTTTGGTGTAAGTTCTGTAAATTTTCTTTCATTTGTGATGGAGAATTATTGTACACTTAAGGATTGACTGTCTTACTTTTGGTGTTCATGGATGTATAATTCTTGTTGGTCACATGTAAATTGGTATGTGTCAAATCAGAATTATATACCCAAGACAGTCATTACTTATACATGTATTTAGATTCATTTAACATTATAGAAATCCTTATTTGCTTGAAATTTTGCACATTTTGCATGTAACAGCATCAAAATTATTTCAAAGTTGGTAAGTTCTCTCTATGTTCAAAGCTTAAACACGACATCACAAAATGCAACCAGAATTATTGGAATATAATTCTAGTTTCCTAATGGTTGCTGAACATGGAAAATCTACTTGTATTGTAAAATTGTGTAATGTAGGACAATTAATCTTATTCTTAAATTTCTTTATGTTGATTGAAATTATTAAATGTATGTTGACAGTTTGGTGGTAAGATGGTGAGCTTTGATCACGAGAAATCTGCAAACCCACAACAACCAAGCCCAAGACAAGTATACATCAGTCAAGTAGTCACAGAAACTGAATTACTTCAACGTTCATCTCAGCTAGAACAGGCTCTTTATAACGGACAGTATGTGGAATATTGTGCAATGAAAGCTGCTAACTCTACAGACCCATTACAGGAAAACATCTGGAATTTCCTTAGGGTTAGTGTTACTGCCATATACTGAAATTGAAATGTCTATCAATTTTCATGTTAATGATTTTTGAGAAGATTGGAAAAGATGTGAAATTGAAAATGATATTGTTGCTTGATTTAGTTCATACGAATATATAATCTTCCGTTCATGTAAAATTTAGAAATGCATGTAGATGTAAATATACATGTATTTAAACATCATCTGAATTGCAGGTGAATTTCGAAAAGGAGCCAAGGGATCATTACATCCAGCTTCTAGGCTACGATAAAACAGAATTAGTAAAGAAGGTAATTAGTATACATGCATTTTCAATATAAAGATAGTATGACAATATATTTATGTTTTGTTAAACTTCTGAATTAATATAGTCTTTTTAAACAGTCATTTTGATGCGTTCTTGTAGGTATCTGAACATGTAGGATCTGGACGAGGTCATGGTGTAGATGCTAAAGAATTAGCTCAGAAAATGTCTCAGCTTAATACAAGTGTAAGTAGAATGGGTTGACAACACGATAATGTATTTTGTTTGCAAGGTCTTTATTTACATGTATTTGAAATCTGAAATGCTTACATATGATGGCTATAAACAATTTTGAATTATAGTTGTAACTTTAGACAATGCTGCATGTACTTTGCAATGTCATATTGTACATTATTATTCAGTGGAAGTTTAGAATAAAAATAGTACCTTAAGAAAGTTCTCTATAATGGTTGTCATTGTATTCAGGGAGGCCTTACAGCCCCGTCAGCAGGATCTGGACAAGCATCACCAAGTGTTGGCTCCAAGGTTAGTTTGCCTTCAACATAAGACAACATCTAGGGATCGCTTCTTTTGACATCCATCTGTCTGTTTTTCATTTTTCACATATAGCTGTAACCTTCTTGATATGCATTACACTTAATTCAAACTAGGAGGATAAGTTAAGCATTACGATACTCTATACTGAATGTGAA
Source organism: Pinctada fucata (assembly GCA_028142955.1). NCBI lineage: Eukaryota > Metazoa > Mollusca > Bivalvia > Pterioida > Pteriidae > Pinctada > Pinctada fucata. The sequence continues at coordinate 73,677,546 of AP027103.1, read as the reverse complement.
GATCACCTTAAAGGTGAAGGTCACAAATTTAGGGTAAAAAATGTAATAAATGGCAAACCTTTTTATGAACAGTGTGGTACCAACTTTAAAACAGTTCAGTTCAACATCAACGTCGGGTGCGGCTAGCCAAACAGGGGATGCTTACTCCTCCCGGGCACCTGGTCCCACCTCTAGCTTCCTAGGGGTCTGTCAATGCTCAGTTTTGTGCTCTGTTGTGAGTGCTGTTGAGATTATCGTCAGGATCTTCTTTAACTCATGTGAACTTTTAGTCAGTTTATTTTTAGCTCTACTGGTCTCTGACCAGTCGAGCTTATGCGATACCCCGTTGTCCGGCGTCCGTCCGTCTGTCCGTCCGTCCGTAAACAATTCTAGTGCTCGCAACTCCTCTGACACCATAGGAGATAGAAAGCTAATTCTTTTTGCATCTTACTTGGTATGTGGTCTAGTTGTGCACCTGACATTTGGTTTCAGCCCCTGACCCCCAGGGTCTTAGAAAATGGGCGTGGTCATGAAAATCTATGAAATCTTGTGCTCACAACTCCTCTGACACTATAAATGATAGAGACTTGATTCTTTTTGCAATATGATGGGTCTGTGGTCTAGTTGTGCACCTGATATTTTGTTTGAGCCCCTGACCCCCAGGGTCTTAGAAAATGGGTGTGGTCATTTTCTCCTATATAACTCTGTGTAATCTTGTGCTCGCAACTCCTCTGACACTATAAATGATAGAGACTTGATTCTTTTTGCAATATGATAGGTCTATGGTGTAGTTGTGCACCTGATATTTTGTTTGAGCCCCTGACCCCCAGGGTCTTAGAAAAAGGGTGTGGTCATTTTCACCTATATAACTCTATGTAATTTTGTGCTCGCAACTCCTCTGACACTATAAATGATAGAGACTTGATTCTTTTTGCAATATGATAGGTCTATGGTGTAGTTGTGCACCTGATATTTTGTTTGAGCCCCTGACCCCCAGGGTCTTAGAAAAAGGGTGTGGTCATTTTCACCTATATAACTCTATGTAATCTTTGCTCGCAACTCCTCTGACACTATAAATGATAGAGACTTGATTCTTTTTGCAATATGATGGGTCTGTGGTCTAGTTGTGCACCTGATATTTTGTTTGAGCCCCTGACCCCCAGGGTCTTAGAAAAAGGGTGTGGTCATTTTCACCTATATAACTCTATGTTATCTTGTGCTCACAACTCCTCTGACACTATAAATGATAGAGACTTGATTCGTTTTGCAATATGATGGGTCTATGGTGTAGTAGTGCACCTGATATTTTGTTTGAGCCCCTGACCCCCAGGGTCTTAGAAAAAGGGCATGGTCATTTTCACCTATATAACTTTATGTAATCTTGTGCTCGCAACTCCTCTGACACTATAAATGATAGAGACTTGATTCTTTTTGCAATATGATGGGTCTGTGGTCTAGTTGTGCACCTGATATTTTGTTTCAGCCCCTGACCTCCAGGGTCTTAGAAAAAGGGCGTGGTCATTTTCACCTATATAACTCTATGTAATCTTGTGCTCGCAACTCCTCTGACACTATAAATGATAGAGACTTGATTCTTTTTGCAATATGATGGGTCTGTGGTCTAGTTGTGCACCTGATATTTTGTTTGAGCCCCTGACCCCCAGGGTCTTAGAAAAAGGGTGTGGTCATTTTCTCCTATATAACTCTATGTAATCTTGTGCTCGCAACTCCTCTGACACTATAAATGATAGAGACTTGATTCTTTTTGCAATATGATGGGTCTATGGTGTAGTTGTGCACCTGATATTTTGTTTGAGCCCCTTACCCCCAGGGTCTTAGAAAAAGGGCGTGGTCATTTTCACCTATATAACTCTATATGTAATCTTGTGCTCGCAACTCCTCTGACACTATAAATGATAGAGACTTGATTCTTTTTGCAATATGATGGGTCTGTGGTCTAGTTGTGCACCTGATATTTTGTTTGAGCCCCTGACCCCAGGGTCTAGAAAAAGGGTGTGGTCATTTTCACCTATATAACTCTATGTAATCTTGTGCTTGCAACTCCTCTGACACTATAAATGATAGAGACTTGATTCTTTTTGCAATATGATGGGTCTGTGGTCTAGTTGTGCACCTGATATTTTGTTTGAGCCCCTGACCCCCAGGGTCTTAGAAAAAGGGCTTGGTCATTTTCACCTATATAACTCTATGTAATCTTGTGCTCGCAACTCCTCTGACACTATAAATGATAGAGACTTGATTCTTTTTGCAATATGATGGGTCTGTGGTCTAGTTGTGCGCCTGATATTTTGTTTGGGCCCCTGACCCCTAGGGTCTTCGAAAAAGGGTGTGGTCATTTTCTCCTATATAACTATGTAATCTTGTGCTCGCAACTCCTCTGACACTATAAATGATAGAGACTTGATTCTTTTTGCAATATGATGGGTCTATGGTGTAGTTGTGCACCTGATATTTTGTTTGAGCCCCTGACCCCCAGGGTCTTAGAAAAAGGGCGTGGTCATTTTCTCCTATATAACTCTATATGTAATCTTGTGCTCGCAACTCCTCTGACACTATAAATGATAGAGACTTAATTCTTTTTGCAATATGATGGGTCTGTGGTCTAGTTGTGCACCTGATATTTTGTTTGAGCCCCTGACCTTCAGGGTCTAAAAAATGGGTGTGGTCATTTTCTCCAATATAAGTCTATGTAATCCTGTGCTTGCAACTCCTCTGACACTATTAATGATGGAAACTTCATTCGTTTTGCTATTTGATTGGTCTGTGGTCTAGTTGTGCACCTGAGATTTTGTTTGAACCCGTGACCCCCAGGGTCTTAGAAAATGGGTGTGGTCATTTTCTCCTATATAAGTCTATGTAATCCTGTGCTCGCAACTCCTCTGACAATATATTAATGATGGAAACTTCATTCTTTTTGCAATATGATTGGTCTGTGGTCTTGTTGTGCACCATTATTTTGTTTGAGCCACTGACCCCCAGGGTCCTAGGAAATGGATATGGTCATTTCCTCCTAGTATATAACTGTTTGTAATGTTGTGCTCGCAACTCCTCTGACACTATAAATGATTGAGGCTTCATTCTTTTTGCAATATGATTGGTCTGTGTTTTTGTTGTGCATCTGATATTTTGTTTGAGCCCCCGATCCCCAGGGTCTTAGAAAATGGATGTGGTCATTTTTCCTTTATAATTGTGCTCTGAACTCTTCAAAGCTATTAATGAATGTGAGTTGTTGTAATTCTAAATCAATAAGATGGATTTGTAGTTTTGTTATGTCATTGATACTTCATTTGAGCTAGCAGTCCCTGCTCCCTGGGATCTTGGGAAATGGGTGTGGCATTCTTGTTTTTAATACTTTATCTTGGATATTATGAATTATATGAGTGATATTCTAGTTGCAGTCTATTGGATATGTAATTTTCTTGTGCTACTTTTAATTTGTTAGAACGCCTGCTCCCTTTGGTCTTAAAAATGGAAATTGATATTTATGTGTATGTATCTTGTTCACTTGTCAATGAGTAAATAAAAAACAAATATTTAAACAAACAACCAGGAGAGCTACAGTCTCGTCAGAGACTTCTGGTTACTGGAGGTATTCAACCCCTTATGCATCTTAAATGATATACATGTATACCACAGATAGACTTCTCATACAAAGATTTACTTCGTCCCCCCGAAGATTCCTGAATATGAAATCATCAGTATTTGTCAAAAATAGTGAAAATATGTTTGAATTTTAACCAAAAGTACTCTATAAGTGTTTGGGATCCATGAAGAAGATTTGTATCTTCAGGCAAATTTATTTTGGTGTATTTTAACATTATCCAGTTGTTGATCATATAAGGAATGATATACAATGTACTTGTTTTTATGCTACCGTAATCGGAGATTCTGGGGAATATAGTTTTTGGTGTGTCCATTTGTTTGTCTGTCTGTTTGTCCGCAAAAACTTTAACCTTGGCCATAATTTTAAATGGTAAGTGATAGGGCTTTCATATTTCACGTATATATTCCTTGTGACAAGACCTTTCCATGGATACCACAATTTTTTACCTTGTGACGTTGACCTTGGAGATTGACCTACTTTTGAAAAATATTAACCTTGGCCATAACTTTCGAATGGTAAGTGATAGGGCTTTCATATTTCACATGTGTATTCCTTATGGCAAGACCTTTCCAAGGTTACCAAAGTTTTGACCTGTGACCTTGACCTTGAAGTATGAAATACATTATTAGTTACAGCTGTTTTACTATCAAAGATGCCAATGGAAGCATTTGTGTTTCACAAACACGTTTTTTTTTGTGATACATAGATTTGATGTATGGTGTTTTCTTCTTCATAGACTCCTGGTAGCAGAGATGAGATTTCTTTGGGCTCCTCAGCGTTTGATGAGATAGCAGCCTCCTCACTCAAACAACAGGAGGAAGATGAAGCTCCTCCCACTCCTCTAGTCATACCAACTAAAAGTGGTAAGTAGTCACATCACATTCCTTGGTCCATTGACCAAGACAGTGGTATTATGTTACACAATTTGGTAAAAGTGCTAAGTGAGTCTTCTAGAAATTTTTAATTTTGATACATTTCTTTGACATTTCATAACTCACGCATGCTGAAACACAATTCTCCTCTCAAATAATAGTTTGATAAATCACTAGTCTGATAAATCATTATTTTAGTTCTTATGTATTGCAGATGCTGACGGTCTATTGAGCCAGGCATTACTAACAGGGAACTTTGAGGCAGCTGTGGACATATGTCTTTGTGAGAATATGATGGCAGAAGCCATTCTCCTCTCTATAGCTGGGGGTCCTGAACTACTCAGCAGGACACAGAAAAAATACTTCCAGATTAACAAGAGTCACGTAGGAAGGGTGAGAAGAATATAATTCATGGCAATCCTATTTTATGATGCAGTAATCAATCTAATAAGGAGATAGTACAATCTACCTCTACATAATAACAAAATAATGATTAAAGAGTGGAGATTCATGTAAAAGTAATTTTGCAAAATTGATTATTTTCAGCTGATATCATCAGTTGTGACACATGAATGGTCACACATTGTAGAAACCTGTGAGTTAGCCAATTGGAAGGAAGCTTTGGCAGTAATACTTACCTATGCTTCCCCAGACGAGTTTGCTTCATTATGTGGTTAGTTGTACATAATTCAAAGAAAAGAATTGATAAGTATGTTATTCTGCTATAAGTACACATGCCTGAAATAGTTTGATATTTGACAAATCTACATCTATAAGGAGTGATATCATCTATATAATGCATCTATAGAATTTCCAAATTTTTGTTGCAGATACTCTTGCACTTCGACTCGAATCTGAAGGAGAATTTTCTGTTTATGCCAGCTTATGTTACATATGCTCTGGCAATGTAGAAAAGTTGGTGGAAAATTGGCACAAAAATACAGAGAGCGGAAATTCCCCTCTGGCCTTACAGGTAACAGTTTATTGATTTACTTCTTGTAATATTATTAGAATACAGGATTCTGAAATAAAATGTAGTACATGTATTATTTATTAAAGCGCTTGTTCAGAATTTATGAATTACTGAATTGTTACAGGATCTGGTAGAAAAAGTGATGGTACTGAGACAAGCAGTAGAGTTATCTAGGGGGCGTTCTATGGATGTTGGAAGTGGTCATCTAGCAGAGAAACTCAACAATTACGCTAATATGTTGGCTGCCCAAGGCAGTTTAGATACAGCTATTAGGTACTTAGGAAATTCAACAGAGGTTAGTACATTTGTATATAGAAATAATCTCATAATCTCATAGAAATAATCTCAGCTATGTTTCGAGAATAAATGATGAAGTTTGGCTGTGCGTATGGTTTTAGAGGCATCTTTTAATGGCGTTTACCCTCGTGGAAGATTCCATACATAGAAACATTTAATCCATTTAAAATTTTATGATATTTCTGTTTTGATTACATATTCTTTGCGTTAAGACTTAGGTAGTGAAAATTAATTTAAAATTTTATTCACTTTTCAGATTAGTCTTGCAGTTTTAAAAGACAGATTGTATCATGCTCTTGGCAATGTTCAGGGACTACAGGCTCCACAGAGTCCATTTCAAAAACAGAATGTTTTACCTCAAGGGGCACGGCAGCCCCAACAAAAACAGCAACAACCACAGCAACCGCGCAGTGCTGTACGACAACCTGGTCAGTCAGTATCAGCACACCAAGCCACGGCACAAAGCTCGTTTGGTACCGTGACCACACCGTCAGTGTCTTACATGAACTCCACTAACTACTCAGTGCCATATTCACAAATGAACGGTTCTACGGCCCTACCATCGCAAGCTCACACTGGTCAACATAATCTTTACAACCCAGCACTATCAGCCCCTGCTGTATCAGCCAGTACTAGCATGCCAGGAGCTGTCTCAAAAGGTGTGTAAATGCCCATTCTTGATGCATGTATTAATTTGTATTTTTTATTTTAGGACATCATTGGCGGGATTGCAAAGCAATTCCTGTCTATAGATTGAGTCTGTCTATCCGTCCGTCCGTCTGTCGCTAACATTTTGGTTAAGTTTCCTGTTTCAGCACGCAGTAGAAACATAATATTATAACATTTAGGTTGCCTATGACAAGACCTTCCAATTTACGCCGTAACATTTGACCTAGTGACCTTGACCTTGGACTTTGACCTAGTTAAAGATTTTGGTTGAAGTTTCTGGTTGAAGCAAAATCTAAGGAACCTGTATGCAGTAAAAACTTATACATGTAGGTTGCCTCTGACAAGACCTTTCAATTTAATATTGACACAGTGACCTTGACCCAATTAGTGACAAAACTTACTTTGCAATTCAGCCGTCTTTAGTGATATTTTATTTTCTTTTATTTCTGTTTTCTATTACCCTGGAATCAAAGATTTGTCTTATCAATTTCATTATCTTTTTATTGTAATGAATTCACCATTTATTATTTTGTGCTTGAACATAAAAATGTAACTTATGAGTGATTGACCCAGTGATATGATTTTGTAATTTTACATTTTAACATTGTAGGTCCTTTATCACACAAATACCCATCACATCCTGCTACACAACCTTCATATGGTATGGATTCCTATGGTCACAGCAATGTTCAATCACCATACGGCACGAACCAGCCGGGATATGACCAAACACAGAATTACTATGGGTAGGCTCTACAGTAAACTCACAGTAGTTTACATGTACATTTAGTAATTTCTTTATCCAAAAGAAAATGAATATACATTTAAGTAATTTGTGAATTACCTTTTACATACATTATTAGATTTAGCTCAAGTTATCATCATATTGTACATAACATTTTTGCATTATTCAGAGTTGTTGGTGCATCATCACAAGTTAGCCATGACAACATATACAACCCAGGAACACCAGGTAATATACAATGTGCTATACTTACATGTCTGAACAAATATCTTATAGCTTGGTAGTAGTGGAATTCAATTATTTGTTATAATCTTTTAACGTTTAATAGACAAGAAAAATTGTTCTTCCATAGAAATGGTTTTATTGTATTGAAATTGGTGTTTTTGGTTCTAAGGTGGTCCCAGTCAACCATCAAGAGGAAGTGGTTTGCCACACATGGAATCATTCATGGACCATAAACCTAACACTGGATGGAATGACCCACCAATGGTTAAAGACAGAAAACCAAAGGTAGGAGTCGGGGAACTTTCCTTGTCTTCTCATGTCAGATGTAGATTTAGTATTCTAATATGACTTGATTTTCTCCCTATATGTACTATAGAACTTACATGGTGTAAAATCTCCAACAAACTTCCAGTCCACTAAACTTCGCCCATTCTTTGCCACTATGGAACTCCCCTGGTGTGTAAAATTTCCGACAAACTTCCAGTCTGCTAAGCTCCACTCATTGTTGTCTGCAGATCAAAATTAGAAATAACAGCTAGGTAGTAGCTAGTCATGGTTCATTGTCCAATGATTCCCCTCGTCACATAAACCAATTAAATAATCACCTCGCCGCATATCAAATTATCTGTGGCTCATTATAATTTGATTGGTTCATGCGACTCGGAGATTTACTGGACAATAAACCACGGCTAGGTGGTTGTTATTTCTCAATTAACTCCTAGCAGTGTTGGTAGTTACCCATTTCACAGCTGAGTTGACTGTAACAATGGGAGTAAATTGTTTTTCTTAAGGAACACAGCAAGCCAGTTACAAACACAACTAGAATTGTGATACAATGTATTTTAGCACTTATTTTTGAATACAACTATTTCCTGATTTTATTGCAGACCCCAACAACTCAGTATGAATCATCCTCTAATACAAACCCCATGTTTGGTGCCTCTGTTCCCAGCCAGGACCCACCAGGAGCACCCATGAATTACGCAGGTTTATATAACCCACAGGAGCATCATGCCGCAATACAGGTACGATTTAATGGTACTATATTAGGGAGTATTATACAAATCCTGTGGGTTTTACCTGTAGTATTTATGAGTACAGAATGTTACCATTCTTTTTATTTCACCTATTCTTTTCTTCATTATCAAACTTCTGTGTCTTGAGTTTAATCCCAATTTTTGAAATGTAAGAAGCAAAACAAAAGAAAAGCACCAGTAACATGGATGCTAGTCATTTTAATTTTCAAAGTCATAAAACATTTCCACTCATGACATTTTGCTTTAAATAACTTTAGGAATCAATATTAGGAATATTTTTTATTAAATAGAAAATGTGAAAAAATAGAAGCTTAAATTGTCGGCTTAGTTTTATATATAGCTTATAGACACTAAGCTTACTAATATTGTTTAACTTAATGAAAAAAAATATAACGGCATGTTTTTTTGGATAGACCATTTTCTAATATTACCGGTACAATGGATACTTGGAAAAAGACATATCATATTTTGATAATCTTTTAAATGCGACATCTGTAAGAATCCTTCGAAAAGTGATGAAGAAAATTCTGTTAAGTATGACTTTTAAACAATTCAAAAGTTAACCAAGATTCAAAATGTCTTTTAGTCTGGCATGAAAAATCAAAGCTTTGAACAGTTATGTCAAGTAATTTGAAAATGGGCTATTCAATTGTTATATCTAGAATTATAATTCTTTTTTTGCATTTTATTTGTATTGTAACTTCCAGTTCATACTAACTTTTCTTTTCACTTCTATATGTATATGTATTGCCTGTTATATTGTGCAGTTAAAGAATCAGTGGCTCAGATTTCAGGTAGTTTTCACAAGATTAATTTAAGCAGTATCCTGTATTCCCTACCTCTACACACTGATTGCCATGATATTCGTCAATATTTATATAAGTGCTGCTGCACACCTATAAATCTGAGTTGATAGAGAACTTGACTGGACATTATTTTTGTTTGCACTGACCTTAATTATATTGTTCCTTCAGCCTGCTAGGAAATTCCCCGACCCTGCACCCTCTTTCAACACATCTGCCCCCCAGAAGGTGAGATACATGTAACTTATGGTACAGGTGTATGAGTGAGGTTCATGAACATGGCCTCATGAAATACCAAGCTACGTGCCCTTGTACTTGAACTATAAGGGTATTGTAAATCAGTGATATTGTGGTACCTGAACATACATGAACATGTTCATTTACAATTTTTTTTCTGGAACATTAAAGTTAAAAACAATTACAGAAGTCTGGAATTATGTAAGTGGTACTATTAAAGGAATTTCAGATAGGTATCTATACAGGGGTGCATTTATTGCAGCCGTGCATACTTTATGTTGCATGTATTCTTCGTAACAATAAAGCTGCCTCTAACTAAGTGCTTGTCCTAAGGAAAAGGACTTTGAATTTGTATACTTCTTTATTAAAAAGTTAGATACTTTTTAAAAGCATTTTATTTAATAAAAGCTACATCAACATACATGTATAGTAGATTTTGTTAAATCAATCTCGTACAAGTTGCACGTGCACTATAGCCCTTGAACTTTTTAATTTCTCTTTACTGCATTTATTCTACTTTGATGTAATTTGCTTTTTATATGTAAGAATATTATTATAGCTTAAAAAGGAGATGAAGTGACTCAGCAAATGTTTTAAATATCTTAAATTTAAATCAAATACAGATTTATGTCTGATCTTGAAATACAAATGTACATGTATATACATGTAAGCTGATATCTTTTGGTGTTGTTCTTTAATTATACTGACTTGCCAAAAAGCCGTATGATATTCAAACTGATTTACCAAAATACAACAACTTAAACAAAAGAACCCTGTTAGATAAAAAAGACTTGGTTTACGAAGGTCAAGGTCGAAGAACATTGTCTCTGACAGGCATTTATTGTGATGTTTGCGGTCTGATGTCTGATTGAGGAGAAATATGTCAAAAGTCGTCAGCTCAAACATTTACAGCTGAAGAATAACTTTTGTTTGGAATAGGTGCTCATTGTCTTATCCACAGTTCATCATTATATCAATTCTTTCATGTTATATCAGCAGGCAGAGGTAGCGGCCTCCAGACCTGAACCTCCCAAACCAGTAGAAAAAGGACCTATACCTCAGGAACATCAAGTCCTACAGGATATATTTGGTAGCCTAGTCAAGAACTGTACCTCTGTAGCTAGCAATGCCGTAAGTAGACAAGCTTTGTATGCATGGTTAATTGTTATCTTTCTTTCATCAGCTGGCTGTGTTATAAAATGATGGAATAATCCAAAACTAGCAAATTGTAGTAATATCAATTACAGGCATGATATGTAAAGAGTTTTGATAATACAGGGATTTTTCAAGTCCGTTTTTGGGTCCGATTATCGGACCCATTCCCAACGGCAAAATGGCCTGTATTTTCCCAATTTATGGTTGAAATTTCCCAATTTGAACCTCCTAATTTTTTGGAAGTGTTCTTCAATAAAGAGCAAAATAATGACGACTGAAATACATTGCAGAAATACGACATTGAGGATCAATGTGTAAACTGGTCAGAAATCTCGTATCCGGTATAGGTTTACGTTTTAATCATCAAATCGTATCTCCAGTATTGGGAACCCATGACCATGTCGTCTTACAACAGCAAATTTTATACCAAAAAATGACAAAAGGGAGTAGATCTTCTTTGTAGAGGAGAGATACATTCTTCAAAATAAAATTTTGGATAGTGAAACAACAGAAAGTAGTTCATGTTCAGTAAACAGAATAGGGCGACTCGGACAGTGAGAATGTCCCCCGTCAAACACTGACTTTGAATCGGAATCCTGATTTATCATGATCATTAAAGTAGCCCCTCTGACTCTGAACAGATGCCTGTTGAAGCTGTTCCTGATCCTAGGAGATTATCATTATGTCCTTTGAAGTACAATCTAAAGTATAGATGGTTTTACTAGTACTTTGTTTATTTTGTTTAAGACACTTTGAACATGTTGAATAAGAAGGAGTTATATCTCTGTGTAAGGATCTATTCCATTAAGAATCAAATTAAACTGTTGGAAATTCCAAATTCCATTAAAACGCCGCAATTTTTCCCAATTTTACCGGACCCTGGACCCAAAGTAAAATACCCTGAAAAATCCCTGTAATAGTATTTGGATATTAGATTATACATCTTCTTGCAGCAAATGAAAAGAAAACTTGATATTACTTTTATGATATGTAAAAGAATTTAAGTTGCTTCGTATAATAGTAATTTGAAATTAGATTATACTTCTTTTTTACAGCAAATGAAAAGAAAACTTGATGAAGTATCGAGAAAGCTGGAGCTTCTGTATGACAGATTAAGGCAAAATAATGTAGGTTTTCTTTCTGTAAATTTCTTTACTATTCAACTCATTACAAATTGCATGAAAGTCTTCACATTAATTTAGAATTATGAAGATGTTCTTCGGAGTTAAATGTATAGAGCGATCAAATATCATAATGTAAGCATAGTTATATAATTAATGAAACTACCGCCTACTTGTAGATGTACTCTTGAAAGAATAAACTACATGACTTTGTACATGTATTAGCTTGATATTTTTACGTTAGGGAGAAAAGCCGAAAACTATCCATTATGTCAGAGAAAGTACTGATCGAGGCCCGTCAGGGCCGAGATCAGTTCTTTCTCTGACATAATGGATAGTTTGAGGCTTTTCTCCCACTTAAAACATGACATCTTTTGTTTTAATAATGGACAGTTACAGGTAAAATCCTTTCGCAGAATTTGGACACCTAAAAATCAAGAACCGTATCATTGGTCAAGGGATGATAATCAGGTGCACGTAGCTTGAATCCCTGGCCAGTCAACCGATCGATTTCTTTTGTCTTAATAATGGACACTTTCATGCCAAGGTCAATCACTGAGTTGTTGAGAAAATAATTCATTTCGATGTAGCCACGCTTGAGATATACAGCGTATTTTTCGTATGGATCTCGTTTTCATTTTTATCAAATTAATGCTTTTAAAAAACGAATTGGTCATTTTTAATTGAAGCGTCATGTTTTGGATATAGACTGTAGCGGTGTTTTCAAGTATTTTTCTAAAGACAACGCGAAACATAGGATGTAATTCGTCTTGGATTTCAACATTTTGTAGTTTTACTTACTTTATTTTACATTTATTTGATTTACTTCTATTTCATTGTATTTTCGGACCTACGAGCTTGAAATATATCCCCATAAAAATTATGAAATCCGCGCATCGATGTATTCTTTCGTTTATTAATATAGAGGAACATGTTTTACCCCAAAAAAGGAATGTCAATGGATATGGAATTTGAAATCGGAATTATCAAAGAAACTTGGAAAACAATTTTCGTTGGGACATATAGTTCTTTCTGTGTGATATTATGTCATCATAATTAGGATTCTTTTGTCCGAAAATTTACCTGTGACTGTCCATTAAGTTACCTTTAACTGTCCATTATTTTTAATAATGGACAGTTTTGGCAAACTTAATGGACAGCTACAGGTGAACTTTTGGACGAAAAAGGATCATGTTGAGACAATATCACATAGAAAGAACTGTCTAGACAATGGGATGACGTCATAGTCATGTTTTAAATATGGCAGAATCAAGAAAACAATACAGAAATACATGTAGATTCTCATGCTGAATGACCATGGTTACACACTGTAAGAATGTTATATACATTTTCAGCTGTCACAGTCTGTAATACTAGGATTACATCAGATAGTCCAGGCCATACAGCAGTATGATTATAATACAGGACTTCATATATACACACAGATGGTTAGCCAAGGAAACTTCTCAGAAATCAGTGGCTTTATGCCCGGACTTAAAATGCTCATACAAACTGCCATGCAGATGAATGTGTACGTACAGGCGTCGTGAAAATAGTCATTCTAGTAACAATTTAATCAATTAATTTGTACGCCAGCCATTGTATGGCTGAATGAACTCGAGCCAGTGATTCAGTTACAATGTATTGATTTAATGTACATGTGCTTTCATAATTGTATCACAGGATTTCAGTTATTAATGCAATGCTTTACATCTAAAGTCAAATATCATCTATTTATTCTATAAAGTATTAAATTAACCAATGTCCTTTGTATAATAAGAAAATAATTACGAACATAGTGTAGAAAGACTAAGAGTTTTTTATGTTATACATGAATTGTGCCAATGAGAGCTTCTGAATATGTAAAGGATGTACAAATCAGAGAGCAAGTTGTAGCATTTTAAGTGAACTACATAAAAGTATGTTCTTTGTTCTTGATTGTGTAAGATTGTTATATGAAAGATTTACATGTGATATACAGTATACATGTTATAGTGCATGTGTTGTTCTTATAGGAATTTCATTGAGAAAATCTTGATGATTTTTATTAAATTATTGCACAGCCAAGGAAATCTTTGCTTATGATTAACAGGGCTGCCAGCAGTCTTGAAAAGTCAGGGAAATTGCCTTTCTTTACAAGGTCAGGGAATTGTCAGGCAATTTTAGAATTTGGTCAGTGAAAAATGAAAATCCATAAAAGTCAGGGAAAATTTATTTCAGAGTTGAAAAAATATTAAGTTTAAATTTTATGGCTATAGCAGTCTTCAAGTATTAAATGAAAGTGATTCGAAATGAATTTTAAATGATAAAGGTCTCAAAAGAATACTTTTATGTTGATTTATTAAGATACTGAAAAATGAACATTAAACAATCGGTAAAAAGAAATGGCAGATTGGACGGCTAATGGGGAGGTCAGGAGGCTGTTTAAATGTTTGGCAGTTTTGGTCAGTGAAAAACAAATTGGTTGGGGAAAAGTCAGGGATTTTTTCTCGCCAAGAGTGCTGGAAACCCTGATTAAATAATTAAGTTTTTAGCCGAGTTGCAAAACTCGGCTCTTAATTTGATGTGAGACGGGCGGGCGGGCGGGCGGGCGGGCGGGAGGGCGTCAACAATTGGTTTCCGGACTATAAGTCAACTACGAAAGAGGCTATAACAATGAAACTTCATACACTTACTCACCATTAGTCAAGGATGAGCCCTATTGATTTTGGGGTCAAAAGGTCAAAGGTCAAGGTCACAGGACTCTGATGATTGAAAATGGTTTCCGGACCATATTTCAGCCTGTATTGCACCTATAATCATGAAACTTGCCAGAAATGTTTCTCTTGAATCAAGGATGAGGCCTATTGATTTTGGGGTCCAAAGGTCAAGGTCACAGGACTCGGATGATTGAAAATGGTTTCCGGACCATATTTCAGCCTGTATTGCACCTATAATCATGAAACTTGCCAGAAATGTTTCCCTTGAATCAAGGATGAGGCCTATTGATTTTGGGGTCCAAAGGTCAAGGTCACAGGACTCTGTTGATTGAAATTGGTTTTCGGACCATATTTCAGCCTGTATTGCACCTCTAATCATGTAACTTGCCAGAAATGTTTCCTGTGAATAGAAAATGACCACTTTTGATTTTGGGGTCCAAAGGTCAAGGTCACAGGACTCTGATGATTGAAAATGGTTTCCTGGCCATATTTCAGCCTGTATTGCACCTATAATCATGAAACTTGCCAGAAATGTTTCTCTTGAATCAAGGATGAGGCCTATTGATTTTGGGGTCCAAAGGTCAAGGTCACAGGACTCGGATGATTGAAAATGGTTTCCGGACCATATTTCAGCCTGTATTGCACCTATAATCATGAAACTTGCCAGAAATGTTTCCCTTGAATCAAGGATGAGGCCTATTGATTTTGGGGTCCAAAGGTCAAGGTCACAGGACTCTGTTGATTGAAATTGGTTTTCGGACCATATTTCAGCCTGTATTGCACCTCTAATCATGTAACTTGCCAGAAATGTTTCCTGTGAATAGAAAATGACCACTTTTGATTTTGGGGTCCAAAGGTCAAGGTCACAGGACTCTGATGATTGAAAATGGTTTCCTGGCCATATTTTAGCCTGTATTGCACCTAAAGTCATGAAACTTGCCAATAATGATTCCCATGAATCAAGAATGACCCCTATTGATTTTGGGGTCAAAAGGTCAAAGGTCAAGGTCACAGGACTCCGATGATTGAAAGTGTTTTCCGGACCATATTTCAGCCTGTATTGCAATTATAATCATGAAGCTTGCCAGAAATGTTTCCCATGGATCAAGGATGACCACTATCAATTTTGGGGTTAAAAGGTCAAGGTCACAGGACTAAGATGATTAAAAATGGTTTCCCGACTGAATTTGAGCCTGTATTGCACCTATAATCATGTAACTTGCCAGAAATGTTTCCAGTGAATAGAAAATGACCACTTTTGATTTAGGGGTCAAAGGGTCAAAGATCAAGGTCACAGGACTTAGGAAATTGAAAATTGTTTCCAGATGATATAAGAGGGTGTATTGCACCTATGATCATGAAACTTGCCAGAAATGTTTCTTATGAATCAATGATGACCCCTATTGATTTTGAGGTCAAATGTCAAGGTCATAGGACTCAGATGATTGAAAATGGTTTCTGGACCACATTAGAGCCTGTATTGCACCTATGATCATGAAACTTTCCAGAAATATTTCTAATGAATCAAGGATGACCCCTATTGATTTATGGGTCCAAAGGTCAAGGTCACTGAACTATGATGATTGAAAATGGTTTCCAGACCATATTAGAGCCTGCGTAGCACCTATAATCATGAAACTTGCCAGAAATGCTTTCCATGAATCAAGGATGATCCTTATCACTGATGATTGAAAATGGTTTCCAGATAATATTTGAGCCTGTATTGCATCTATGAACATGAAATGTTCCGGAAATGTTTCCCATGAATCAAGTATGACCCCTTGTGATTTTTGCATCCAAAGGTCAAGGTCATAGGATTCTGATAATTGAAAATAGTTTCGGGACTATATTTGGGCATGTATTGCACCTTTAATCATGAAACTTGTCAGAAATGTTTTCCATGAATCAAGGATGACCCCTATTGATTTTGGGATCAAAAGAGCAAAGGTCAAATTCATAGGACTTGGGTAATTGATTTGGTTTCTGAATTATATATGAATGTGTATCAACCTGAAACGTGTCTGTGATGCTTCCCATCTGTCGAGACCATTCAAGTTTTGCAACTCGGCACTTTGCATCTTTGATGCATTTTAAGCTTATTCTTCATAATTATACAATACTTTACATTTTGGAACAGTTTTAATACTTTTTTTGACTTCTTAAAGTGAAGCATATTTATTAAGCCTCTGGAGTTGCAGAGCATGGGGTACATAGTATATTGAGTG
Organism: Pinctada fucata; assembly: GCA_028142955.1. NCBI lineage: Eukaryota > Metazoa > Mollusca > Bivalvia > Pterioida > Pteriidae > Pinctada > Pinctada fucata. The sequence continues at coordinate 73,660,884 of AP027103.1, read as the reverse complement.
CATGTCTCCATTTTATGTGTATATGGACCGCCCTATAAAAGAAGTGTAAATTTTTCAAATATGAATTCCTTTTGATGAGACCTTTTCATTGATACTCAAATATTTCACCTTGTGACATTGATGATTTACCATTTTTTTAAGAAATGGTTACCTTGGTCATAACTTTTGAGTTGCAGTTATTCCATCTTCAATTTTATAGGCTCTGTGTAGGTTTTTACTCCCCTACTGGCTAGCAAGTTTCCATCCCGTCTGTCCGTCACACTTTCCAGACTTTTCTGTTGTTGCTTATATGGAACTTGTATTTGGTATGTGAGTATATCTCAATGGGATACAGATTAAGTTTGAGTTTTGTTCCGATTGAACTACTTTAACACGAGTCATTGCCCTTGGACTTAACATTCTTAGTTTTCTGGACTTTTCTTCCATGGTATTACAGATATGGAAATTATTTTCGGTATTTGAATATGTTTCTGTGTGCTACAGATCAAGTCTGTGTTTCAATTCGATTGACCTATTTTTAAGAGTTAATGGCCCTTGCATTTAGTAAATTTCATGAAATTTCCATTCTTTTTTTTTCCATGTTATTGCAGATATTGAAATATTTTGTTACATGTGAATACATCTTAGTGCTATACAGATCAATTTCGAGTTTGGTTTCGATTGACCCATTTTTACAGGAGTAATGGACCCTGGACTTAGCAAATTTCATGAAATTCTCAGTTTTCCAGACTTTTCTTGGGTGTTGTTGAACATATTGAACTGATTTTTGGTATGTGGATACCTAATAGTATGATACAGATTAAGTTGAAGTTGGGTTTTGATTGACCTGCTTTTACAAAAGTTATGGCCCCTTAGCAAATTTCATGAAATTTTCTGTTTTCCATACCTTTTGTTATACACATGTGGGCATTGATCTTTGGGTGTAAGTACAGGTCAAGGCAGAGTTGCAGGACATGGATTAATTCTGGTAGGGGACTTCTATATCGCTTTCAATTCATTGATTTATTAACGTTGAAGCATTCTGACTTCCTTTAAAAGCATCATACTTGTAGTACTGTTTCCCTAAATATCATACTGGTTTCCATAGAATCTGATTATGTGTGTCCGACTGTCGGATTCCTGCACAAATGGGAAATAACTCTGGAAAAGTCCAACAGTGTTTTCATATGTTACAGATTATATTTTCATGTCAAAACCTTTTTTGTTCGACACCTCGTGACCTTGCTGAGGTCAAACATGGCATGATGTATATTTTTATTGTGGGGTAAATGGGTCAAGGTTAAACTTCATACATGGGCTAATGAATTTCCTCAGCATAACTGAAATATATGCCCCAATATAACTCGGAGAGTTTGGAGCATATACATTGTATAGTTTTTGGCCTGTCTCTCGTTTATAAATCTACTAGACTGAAAAAACCTTGATCCTTGTATGGGGCATCTATTGGTAAAATAGACTTTGAGTATGACCTACTTAGAAAAAAATACCATAACTTCAGTGGTATGTGAGGTAGGAGCTACCTTAAGTACGTGGAGAGGATGAGCAAATTGATTTTCAAGGTCAAGATCAAAATATGTACGAGTAGTGCGAAATACATGGTTTCTAGGGGATACTATGCTTTATTTTGCCCTTGTTGGACTTTTTACCTTGAGAGTTTGACCTAATATGGACTTTAACCTTGTTCATAAATTTTTGATACGAAGCTTTCTATTTGGACACAGATTATTTTCAAAATCCAACAACTTAGAAGATTGTAAGTTATTTGGCGGCACTCCATGCATCTCTAATGATAAATAAAATGTATGAAATGAAGCATAATAAAATGAGAATACACTCTAGACTAAAATCAATAGATGTTTTTACTACTAAAAAGTTTAGAGCCACTATAAGATTTCTCTTTACCTTCTATGCAATTTGCATCATTTCCAATAAAATTCAACGATTAGATAAAGGATGGATGTAGAATTTTACAGATCTGACCAGGCAGGGAAAACACAGCCACATGTATCTCCATGAAATGAATTTGACTTGAGATAGTTAATATCGATCTTCAAATGCAAAATCAACAATATCATAAGTTTGTATATATATATATATTTTACTTGGGATATGACCACCTGCTACTTCTTTTTCATTCATTATTTGGAAAGATGTTTAAAATATTATTTTTTCCCTATTAGGAATCTATCCATGATGCGGAACTATCCCAGATTTTAGTGTACTTTTTTATGTCCCACATGTATCAAAGAAGTTTGTGTAAACCCGACAGGTCTGTGTTCAAAATCCATGAAGGAGAAATCATGGATTTTAAATAAATAAAAGTCACACTCGTTAAACTTCCAAACTTGTTGACTATTTATTGGGAAGAATTCACACCCCACTACATCGAGGAGAAAGGGATCCTTATTTACTCAAGCGAGATTCCCATCGGGCACCCACATATTTACGTAATTTATTATCGTATTTGGAAAGAAGCGTACAGGTAGTATTGTTTGATTTACTGTATTCTCATGCTTTTATAGTAAATTTTTACGTTTTTTCTTTTTTTGGGGGGGGGGGGGGGGGTAGGATGTCCAGTTTTTTGTTCTAGATGTCAAAGTAATAGATTTTCATTTTTTTACGCTTTAAAAACTTGAGGGAGGGGCACACGTATGCACGTATTTAGAAATTTTCACTAGGGAGAGAAAATACCTATTGATCAGTTGAGATATACTTAAATTTGGAAAAATACACTTTTGGACAAATTTCGTGGGGGGGGGGGGTGTAGCTGCAAATCCCGGTTCTCTTTAGATCCATGCAGGTATTGATGATCAAGTTATCATTTATATTTAGAGTACACATGTACCGATTTAAAAAAAAAATGCATTTACACGTGACATTCTACATTAAAACATACTGATTATAAAAAAATTGCATTCCCAACATTCTACTTTAAAACATACTGTTTTAGTCAACAAATTTGACAGCTCAGTCTAGAGGCCATAAATCGCATGAAATACATAGATCTGTACCTGCATGTATATTACTATGGTTTTACATGTTTAAAAGTCTGTCTTTGTCATAGTTGTTTTTGTGAGATTTAAGGATGATCTTTCAAGATAAACAGATAGTTTTGATCTGATTCAAGAGATAATCATTTATACAGAAAAATAGACATCTGTAAACATTTTTGTGAGCACACCTGCCAGGTCAGGTAATTAGTTTTTCAATAATTTCATACACAGTTAACGAAATAGAATGGCTATCAACGTTCCCGGACTCGTCTCTATCATCGTCTTCTACATCATCATCCTCGTCATTGGATTATTGGCAGCAAGAAAGGCTCGAGGAAAACAAAATAGTGAGAATCTGATGCTGGCAGGACGGGATATAGGGTTACTGGTAGGAGTCTTTACAATGACAGGTAAGGCAATAGTTACACTAGGGGGGGGGGGGGGGGGTTCAACTTCAAGGAAAAGATGATCGTAGACCGAAACAGGCCAACTTGATTTTTTTCTACCCAAGAAGATTGCTGTGTATACGTGTGGATATTCTATAATGGAACCATGATCAAGAAAAAATCCTGATGATTTTACTATAACTCACCAATCCACAAAAATTGCATTACTTTCGGTCAAAATATTTGATTAGTAAAAATGAGACGTTCGAAGAAATAATGAAACCCGAAGGGCGATGACGTCAATATCCATGTTGGATCTTGCTTTGCGTCATACGTAATCTAACATCACGTACGTAATCTAAAAGTGTAATAGAGTTATCTCTCTTATGCTGTCTTTCAAGTTTTCTAATCTTATTATGCTTATAGCACTTAGAGGTGAATTATCTTTATTATCCTTTATTTTGTTTAAATTTTTATTCTGCTTGAATCCATTATAATATTGTACTTGTAAGTGAACCGTCTAATTTGTCTTGTAGCTACTTGGGTCGGCGGGGGTTTCATAAACGGGACAGCAGAATATATTTTCAAAGACGGACTGGTTTGGTGCCAAGCTCCTCTTGGTTATGCCCTTAGCCTGGCGTTAGGTATGTACGTGTTCATTGTATTGCTGCTTAATTAAAATACTCAGATTTTCATTCAGTACAAAACCGTACATTCATTCAAAATGTTCAAACATTATCCAATTTTGTATTTTTACAGGAGGTATTTTCTTCGCAAACCGAATGCGTTCTCAGGGATACGTGACTATGATAGATCCGTTAGCTATACGATATGGAACACGTATGGGTGGTTTACTATACATCCCATGTCTGCTTGGTGACATATTCTGGACAGGGGCTATTCTAGCAGCTCTAGGTAAATTTTATTAGTTAATAAATACATCACGTCATTTTCCTATAAAGAAATATGATTTATAAAATCTGTGAATGAATATCAAACACAAAACCCGAAATCAGATTCCAAATATCACAATCAAAAGGCTTACAAATTCTTGAAAAAAATTAAAACAAAACTTTCTCATGAGGAAAGAAAAATAGGACAGACAGACGGAGACAATTTAAATAGCTTCAAGACCCCCCCCCCCCCCCCCCGCACCCACCCACCCAAAACAGACCTAAAGGTAACCCAAACCCCATGCATTGATATTTTATATATTATGTTCACGCACTGTATTTTTTTACTTGTATTATGGCTATAATCATGTACATGTGATTAATGCTTATATAGAATCTGAATCTGAACATGACTTAATTAGTGCTAACTGTAATCATTCAGACTCAAGTTTAAGCTATTGCAAAGCAACGTTTAAATGATATCCACAACCAGAACTTATTATCTGATGCTAAATCCTCTTTGATAATTCAAAGATCCAAAAGCCTGCCAGACAGAATTCTGCTATAATTACAAAATTGAAATACAGCGAACACTGAAGGCCATCACACCAATAAAAAACATATAGAAAATAATTTCACAACAAATAATACAAACAACTTAAGCATTCTACAAAGAAGCAAAAGTGAATCCCCAAGGGAGATGAGATCAGGTGCCCGGGGAGAGTAAACATCTCCTGTTAGCTAGCAACTCCTGTCAGTTAGGCCGTGCAGAAAAATGTAAAATCCGTAAAATCGATGCATACACTCTTTGTACTATTCTTCTTTTCCAAGGCGCCACTCTTACTGTGATAATAGACCTTGACCAAAATATCGCCATTATTGTGTCGGCAGCTATTGCTATGATGTACACATTGTTTGGTGGCCTATACTCTGTCGCATACACTGACGTCATTCAACTTATTTGCATATTCGTTGGACTGGTAGGTTAAAGATTTGCATACCTCATATTTCTTTATCTCTAAAAGCGTTTTTCCAATGAATAAAGCTGGGTAATTTTATTTATTTATTTATTTATTTATTTATTTATTTATTTATTTATTTATTTATTTATTTATTTATTTATTATTTTTTATTGTAATTTCAGTGGTTATCAATCCCCTTTGCATTCATGAATGAGAATGTTGGAGACATTACAAATATGACGGCATCAATCTTGCCAAATACAACTACAGACTGGATAAAGGAGCTGGATCCTAAGTACGTGGGTCTGTACATGGACTCAGGACTCCTCCTGATGTTTGGAGGTATACCGTGGCAGGTGTATTTCCAGAGGGTTCTATCAGCTCGGAGCTCATTCAATGCCCAGATCTTGTCGTTTGCTGCAGCTTTTGGATGCGTGGCGATGGCAGTGCCCTCTGTTCTTATTGGTGCCATAGCAACAAACACAAGTAAGATCTTCTTCAGCGAATCTATTTCCTTTTTAATTTTTTTCAACTTTCACACGATTAATAAAGTACCATCGATGACAAAGTCAAAGACTAAATATTCCACTTTGATTCCTATATACAGACTGGAATGGTACAGATTACGGCAAGGCGGAGATTCCATATGCTGAGAAACAGAACGTTCTTCCCTTAGTATTGCAGTACCTGACTCCTGTATGGGTGTCCTTCATAGGTCTAGGTGCTGTGTCGGCTGCTGTCATGTCGTCTGCAGACTCGTCCATCCTGTCATCTAGCGCCATGTTTGCTAGGAACGTCTACAAAATGATTTTCAGACAAAAGGTAGATGCATCATCATTCATTTATTAATTTTCAGCAAATATTCCAAGTGGTACTGATTCGAATAGTCTATGATCAAACGTAGTTTCATTGTTGTAAGAAGCATCGTAACGTTCTTTTTGACTTTATAGGCATCTGAACGAGAGATAGTGTGGGTAATGCGTTTGGCCGTGTTGGGAGTGGCGGCCTTGGCTACAGTCATGGCAATCACCGTGAAGTCAATATACACACTGTGGTTCCTGTGTTCAGACCTTGTCTATGTGACTGTGTTCCCTCAGCTCCTGTGTGTCATCTACCTACCTTTCACCAACACATATGGATCTCTGACCAGCTTCATTCTGGGGATATTTCTACGTTTAAGTGGTGGGGAGTCCGTGCTGAACATACCTCTGCTGATAGAGTACCCGTACTACACAGAGGCTGATGGTCAGCTGTTCCCATACAAAACACTATGTATGCTCGTGTCTTTTACCTGCATAATACTCATTTCGTTATTGACCAATTTGCTATTTGAGAAAGAAATTCTTCCCAGATATCTCGACGTTTTCAAGTGTGTACCAGAGAAAGGAATAGAAGTGAAGTTGACGGCCCTAAAACTTTACAAACCAGGTGATGGTCAAACAAATCCGGGTTTTACGGACATCAGAGATGTAACATCATGTTGATGATTACCTCATAATTCTATTTTCATCGTTTACATAAGAAATCATTCCACTTCATATCGCCAACTTATAAATCTTTTTTTTTATATTTTTATATAAATCATTGAACTCAGGAGCGCACATCCCTTGCCAAACTGTCATTTTCTCTAGACTAGCTCAATTTTTTTTTTTGTCATTTTTCATCTTTTTCGCTTTTTGAATAATTTTTATTTGAATTATATCATAATGTATATTATACAATTTTAGCAATTCTGAAGGAATACCGCATAATAGATAAATTTTAAGTTTTTATTTTTTTATGTAGAAACTATTTTGTATTTATTCTTTGTATAGCGATATATGTGTTGTATTCTAAAGAGAACAAAGAAGAAATTATATTTAGGACTGTATTTATAAAAGAATAAAGAATATCTTATATACACATTTTTTCTCCCTGACGTTTAAAACCTCCTGCGATTGCAGAAAAGCAACAAACAATTGATATAAGACAAAACAAATTCAGCAAGAGGGATAATCGAGACACAAAACCCACACTGAATATAACAACAAGTAAGCAAACTAGATGGCTACTGTTGCAAGCAACAGACGGATTCCTCCTTTATTAGACCTTCCTTGGAACTGAAGTGTTAAAATCCGAATAAAGAAGATGGAAAACTGAATAGTTGCTTTGTACCTTATTCACTTCAGCAAATGAGTCTTAAGAGCTTTAGTCTAATTTGGGACTCTCATTTATTTATCAACAAAATAGAACAAAAAGATAATAAATACCTTTCATGTTTACGAAAGCTTTATACTCCATGATCTATCAATTCTAAATCCTTTAATATTACTATCTCAAAACAGAATTGCACAATGATTTTGCAATGAGAGCATTTCTATAAATAGAAAATGACAATAGAATCAAAACACAGCCAAGTAATGCTACTAAGAAAAAAAAAAAAAAAAACAGAGACCAAGAGTAAAAGAGTTATGTTTCTTATACTATGTTATGTTCAAATAAGAAAGACTACTTGCGTGAAGAATAAATAGCGTAGGACAAAAACAGCTAATTCTACAAGAGTAAGTTTTTGTTATGACCCTGAGAATGATCATTTGACCGTGAATAAAGGTCACGGAAAAAAGATAAGTATTTGAGGTAATTCTTTTCAAGATTGATCTTAATCTGATCAAAGTTCAATATTTTATCAACCAAAGTATGTTGTGACCTTGAAATCGAACAAATGAACTTGGGTCAAGGTCAAGGTAAAAGGGCTTGATGCAAGGAATATTTGTGTTAAGTTTGGACTCTTAAGGTCAAATAGTCTTTGTTCTATAGGCAAAAGTTTGTTATGACCTTGAGAATCAAAATTTGACCTTAGGTCAAGGTCAATGTGAAAGAGCGTGGCTTAACGATAATATGTATGAAGTTTGAACTCTGAAGGTCAAATAGTCTTTATTCTATAGGCAAAACTTTGTTGTGACCTTGCGAATCAACATTTGACCTTGGGTCAAGGTCAAGGTGAAAGAGATTGGCTTAATGATAGTATGTATGAAATTTGAACGCTGAAGGTCAAATAGTCTTTGTTCTATAGGCAAAAGTATGTTGTGACCTTGAGAATCAAAATTTGACCTTGGGTCAAGGTCAAGGTGAAAGAGCTTGGCTAAACGATAGTATGTATGAAGTTTGAACTCTGAAGGTCAAGTAGTCTTTGTTCTATAGGTCAAAATTTGTTGTGACCTTGAGAATACAAATTTGACCTTGAAAGTAGGTCAGCATTTAATGTCTACCTTTAAGTAACCTACCATCCAAGTTTCAACTCAATATCTCAAAAAATGTAGAAATTGGCACTGTGCCAATTTAAAGTTCCATTTTTAACTCGATATAGCGCGAAAACCGTAAATATTTTATCGAGCATGTAAGTGTAAAAAAGTTTGCAAATTTCCCAAAGAACATTTTAAAACAAATTTCGTTCAAATCGTACGGTTAGTGTAGGAGTTACAAGAGTTTAAAGATTAGACCTTTGGTGACCTCTAGCGGGGGCATATGTGAACTTTTCGACAACAAAAAAAATTTCAATTGAGATCTTTGTATGTTCTTTCACATGGTACTATTCATTTTATCACATGATGCGGAACTTGTTTGTAAAGTGACCGGAACGATGAGGAGGTAAGAATAATAATAAGAACTAGATGGCTACTGTTGCAAGCAACAGATGGATTCCTCCTTTATTAGACTTTCCTCGGAACTGAAGTGTTAAAATCCGAAAAAAAGATAGAAAAAAGAATATTTGTAGCTTATTCACTTCCGCAAATGAGTCAAAAGAGATTATGTCTAATTTGGGACTCTTATTTATTTATCAACTAATAGAAGAAAAAAATAATAAATACCTTTTATTTTTACCAAAGCGTTAAACTCCATGCTCTATCAATATCAAATCCTTTTCATTTACTTTCTCAAAACAGAATTGCACAATGATTTTGCAATGAGATAATGTCTGTTAATAGAAAATGACAACTACATGAAAGTACAGATATGTAATGCTACTATGAAAAAAAAAAAAAGAAAAAGAAACAGAGAACAAGAAGAAAAGAGTTATCTTTCTTATACTATATTAAGTTCAAATAAGAAGGACTACTTGTGTAAAAATTAAATAGTATAGGACAAAAAGTGTTAATTCTAAAAGAGTAAATGTTTGTTATGACATTGAGAATGATTATTTAACCTTGAACCAATGTCATAAATGAAATATAAGTATTGTGATCATTCTCATTACGATTGATCTTAATCTGAGCAAAGCTCAATATCTAATCAAAGAAAGTCTGTTATGACATTGTAAGAGAACAAATGACCTTGGGTCAAGGTCATGGTGAAAGGGTTTCATGCAAGGAATATTTGTGTAAAGTTTGAACTCTCCAGGTCAAACAGTCTTTGTTTTATAGACTAAAGTTTGTTGTGACCTTGAGAATGAGAATTTGACCTTGGGTCTAGGTCACGGTGAAACAGCTTGACTGAACAATTTTATGTATAAAGTTTAAACTCTGAAGGTCAAATAGTCTTTGTTCTATAGGCAAAAAATTGTTGTGACCTTGAGAATCAGAATTTGACCTTGGCTCAAGGTCAAGGTGCAAGAGCTTGGTTTAACGATAATATGTATGAAGTTTGAACTCTGAAGGTCAAATAGTCTTTGTTCTATAGCCAAAAATTTGTTGTGACCTTGAGAATCAAAATTTGACCTCGAAAGTAGGTCAACATTAAATGACTACCTATAAGTAACCTACCATCCTAGTTTCAACTCAAGATCTCAAAAACTATAGAAATTGGCACTGTGCCAATTTAAAGTTCCATTTTCAACTCGGAATAGCGCGAAACCCGTTAATATTTTATCGAGCATGTAAGTGTATGAAACTTTGCAAACTTTTCAAAGAACAATATAAAACATCTTTCATTCAAATCGTACGGTTAGTTTAGGAGTTATAACAGTTTAAACATTTGACCTTTGGTGACCTCTAGCGGGGGCATATGTGAACTTTTCGACAACAAAAAAATTTTCAATTTAGATCTTTGTATGCTCTTTCACATGGTACTATTCATTTTATCATATGATGCGGAGCTTGTTTTTAAAGTGCCCGGAACGATGAGGAGGTAAGAATAATAATAAGAATAATAACTAGATGGCTACTGTTGCAAGCAACAGACGGATTCCTCCTTTATTAGACCTTCCTCGAAACTGAAGTGCTAAAATCCGAATAAAGAAGATGGAAAAAAGAATAGTTGCTTTAGTACCATATTAACTTCAGCAAATTAGTCAAAAGAGCTTATATCTAATTTGGGGCTCTTATTTATCTATCAACAAAATTGAAGAAAACAAATTATAAATACTTTTCATGTTTACAAAAGCTTTAAACTCCATGCTCAATCAATATCTTATCCTTTACAATGACTTTCTCAAAAAAGAATTGCACAACGATTTTGCAATGAGATAATTTCTATTAATAGAAAATGACAACAACATGAAACTACTGATATGTAATGCTACTAAGAATAAAAAAGAAAGAAATAGAGAACAAGAATAAAAGAGTTATCTATCTTACTATGTAAAGTTCAGATTAGATATACTACTTGTGTGAAGAATAAATAGTTAAGGACAAAATCCTGTGAATTCTACAAGAGCAAATGTTTGTTATGACCTTGAAAAAGTTTATTTTACCTTTAACCAAGGTCATGGATAAAAGATAATCATTTGAGTTTATTCTCATCAAGAGTCCTCTTAATAAAAAAAGACCTTGAGAATCAAAATTTGACCTTGGGTCAGGTCAAGGTGAAAGAGCGTGGCTTAACGATAATATGTATGAAGTTTGAACACTCGAGGTCAAATAGTCTTTATTGTATAGGCAAAACATTTTTGTGACCTTGCGAATCAAAATTTGACATAGGGTCAAGGTCAAGGTTAAAGAGCTTGGCTTAACGATAGTATGTATGAAGTTTGAACGCTGAAGGTCAAATAGTCATTGTTCTATAGGCAAAAGTATGTTGTGACCTTGAGAATCAAAATTTGACCTTGGGTCAAGGTCAAGGTGAAAGAGCTTGGCTAAACGATAGTATGTTTGAAGTTTGAACTCTCAAGGTCAAGTAGTCTTTGTTCTATAGGCCAAAATTTGTTGTGACCTTGAGAATAAAAATCTGACCTTGAAAGTAGGTCGGCATTAAATGTCTACCTATAGGTAACTTACCATCCAAGTTTCAACTCAAAATCTCAAAAAATGTAGAAATTGGCACTGTGCCAATTTAAAGTTCCATTTTCAACTCGAAATAGCGCGAAAACTGTAAATATTTTATCGAGCATGTAAGCGTATAAAAGTTTGCAAATTTCCCAAAGAACAATATAAAACAAATTTTGTTCAAATCCGACTGTAAGTTAAAGAGTTATAAGAGTTTAAAGATTTGACCTTTGATAACTCTGGAGGTCAAATAGTCTTTGTTTTATAGGCAAAAGTATGTTGTGACCTTGAGAATCAAAATTTGACCTTGGGTTAAGGTCAAGGTGTAAGAGCTTGGCTTAAGAATAGTATGTATGAAGTTTGAACTCGGAAGGTCAAAAAGTCTTTATTCTATAGGGAAAATTATGTTGTGACCTTGAAAATGAAAATTTGACCTTGGGTCAGGGACAAAATGAAAGAGCTTGGCTAAACGATAATATGTATGGAGTTTGAACTCTGGAGGTCAAATGGTCTTTGTTCTACAGGCAAAAGTATGCTGTGACCTTGAGAATCAAAATTTGACCTTGGATTTAGGTCAAGGTGAAAGAGTTTGGCTTAACGATAGTATGTATGAAGTTTGAACTCTGAAGGTCAAATAGTCAATGTTCTATAGGCAAAAATTTGTTGTGACCTTGAGAATCAAAATTTGTCCTTGAAAGTAGGTCAGCATTAAATGACTACCTATAAGTAACATACCATCCAAATTTTAACTCAAAATCTCAAAAACTGTAGAAATTGGCACGGTGCCAATTTAAAGCTCCACTTTCAATACTGAATAGCGCGAAAACTGTAAATATTTTATCGAGCATGTAAGCGTATAAAAGTTTGCAAATTTCCCAAAGAACAATACAAAATAAATTTCGTTCAAATCGTACGGTTAGTTTAGGAGTTATAAGAGTTTAAAGATTTGACCTTTGGTGACCTCTAGCGGGGGCATATGTGAACTTTTGGACAACAAAAAAAATTTCAATTGAGATCTTTGTATGCTCTTTCACATAGTACCATTCATTTTATCGTATGATGTGGTACTTTTTTGTAAAGTGTCCGGAACGATGAGGAGGTAAGAATAATAATAAGAATAATAATAAGAAGAAAGAAAAGACAATACAATAACAGAAAGGATTCCGACGGAATAGTCGGAATCCTTAATAAGAAGAAAGAAAAGACAATACAATAACAGAAAGGATTCCGACGGAATAGTCGGAATCCTTAATAATAATAAGAAGAAAGAAAAGACAATACAATAACAGAAAGGATTCCGACGGAATAGTCGGAATCCTTAATAAGACACACAGAGACATCAATGACAATACACCCGTGCCAATTTTAGACGTCCATCCACTATATAACGACGAATTGGTTGTCTGGATTACATGCCCACGACCCTCCCAGAGGTCTAAAGCCTTCTCATAGAAGAAGACATTACAAACAAGACAGTAAAACACAGGGTCCTAGGTAACACAAGACACCATATTAATTGATATCAAAAGACAAGACTCTATTCCAACTAAACTATGCATCCCGCTCTTCAAAAAAAAAATGCTATATTCACCCCAGAGATTAAGTCGCGCTGTTTAGAATTATAGAGCTATGAAATAAATACAGTCGTTTATATCTGAGCTTTAAAATTAAAGTCATAAATCTTGGATGGTGTGAAGATCAATCTAGAAAATAAATGGAGTCCCTTGAATTTTATCAACGTGATCAACTTTATCCAGAATTGAAATATGACCAAACTGTAATACATAGAAATTTCATAATTAAATATTTAAACAACATTAGGATACAGGCTTTCATGTGATATTTCAGACTAAATATGTGTTTCATTATCAGCTTTAGAACATTGAACCAATCAACACTCTCGTAAAGATGGAACGCATGCCTGGTTGATACAATGTATTTCACAAGTTTTGTTCAACCCTGATGTCTTCCTTTTCTCATAAGTTTAATGTCTATTAATTAAACAACAATCTAGCTGTTTTTGCTATATGATTCACGAACATTGGAGAAATGATTTTCTTCCCGGATATCATACCGATTGCTACACCATCTCTTTCAGAAAAGGGTTAGATACAATAAGCCGGTCCAAGGTCATCGTTTACTTTACCTAACTGGTTTCTTTCTCCATTTTCTGTATCATTTCGATGTCCTGTTTGTCCAACTTCTTTCTGTTGATCTTTATGGTCTCTTGGGTCGTCAATTATGTGGAAGAGCAGTTCAAATAATATAGTTCTTCTTCTAACAAGGTATTTGTCATGGAGTTGCGTTTATTATCACTTGTCCTTTATAGTTGGTTCTAACTTCTCACCTTGTGTCCTTGCATTAAGCTATTGCTTCGTATTTTTTGCCCTTTGCTGTTGGTTCTTGCTTTTGTTTCTTTTTTTTTTTTTTTGCCTTTTCTTACTGGCCCTTGCATCTCATTATTTGCAATATCTTATTGGTACAAGTTTACTTCTTATCTTTACCCTTTCCTATTAACGCTTGCTTCTCATCTTTAGCACTTGCTTCTTACCTTTTGCCTTTCCTTATTGGATATTGCTTCTTATCTTTTGTCCTTTCTTATTGGCTCTCGTTTCTGTAATAATATGGAAATGTTTCAACTCTTTCCATCTTGAACAAAATTTTAGACCAATTTTAATCCATCAGCCACGTGTTTCGGATAGTAATTCTCATCAGTGATACTTCCAGCCAAAGCGTTTTTCAGGCACAGCCCAAATTCATTTGAGTAGCGCTTTCATTTATTTGAATTAAAATTTATGCGTTTAATTTGCAAAGAGCGCTCGGCTCTAGGATCGACTCAGTAGCATAGTTGAATAAAAATTATGACCACAATAGCATTGGAGGGATGGTACTCAGATGATAACCTCCTTTAATTTCGATGATATTTTTGGATGAAATGGCAAGTTTCTAAAATAGCAAAAAGTATATATTATGAGAAATTGCTAAAGGGACACAGCTTCTTTCAGGCGACAGAGCTGGAAAGAAGTAATTATTACACTTAAAACATCCAGTCACGGCGAACAAGTTTAACTGCTCCATCTTGCAAAAGGAAATATATGTTTATAATAATTATATGGAAGTGTTCCAAAATTTCAAACCAATTTTAAAGCACCAGATACGTGTTTCGGATAGTAACATGCTAAGGATAGCTATGCCACCCCATAGTGTAGAAAATTTTCATTAAATTATTTTTGTGTTGGAGAATTTACAAATATATTTGATACCGATAAAATCAAGTGTCGAAACACTGTGAAACTAGGAATTGACTATATCCTAGGGGACTAAACGACCCACTAGCTGATATATCCTCGGGGACTAAGCAATCTACTAGCATGTTTTCATACGGTTTTAATATAACACGTTGTCTGTCTTTGATGTGTCCACTTGATATAAGTGATCAGGTTTGTGTCCTTGATTTCCAATCGGTATCCACGAAGTTCAAGAGGCTTCCATTGTGAACATCATAGTATGTTTTGTTGGTAGGATCATTATTAAATGAAAGTCGAATACGTTTCTTCAACACATTCGAATATTTCTGTATCAAAATTTCTTGAAATTTCTAAAACCTCCTCATCCTAGCTGCTACGTCTTTCGGTACATTTTTGGACATAGTTACTTTCACTCTTTTTTACATTGGTTAGATTGAAGATGACTGACGAGGGCTAGGTACCCGAAACGTGCCTGTCTGGTCCATGCTACAAAAGTATCTGTTCTTAAATGATTTGAATAAAATTGAATTTGAAGACGTTTAACACAAAACCCAGAATCAGAATCCATAAATCTGATCCCTGAATCATAAATTCATCAATTAGGCATTCAAGATCATGAAAATACAAAACCAAAGTAACATGCATGAGTCCCCAGTGGAGACAAAGTATTTCAAATAGATAGAACGGTAGTCCGACTTGCAGACCTACGACGGTGTTATCTGTTTTTTCGTCTTCGGTCTGACTGCTATGCATAGGCAAAACCTGAGAATTTCTGTGCGAAAATTTTTTTTGCAAGTCGTTCTTTTTTTTGACAAATTCCATTCTCCTCAACCAAAAAATAACTCACCTAGTCCTCCTGCCCCTAAAAATCCCCTCTAAGCCTGGTTTCACCTCTTCTTCTCTTCCGATTTTCCTCTGATCGACGACAGTTTGTCATGCGCACAGGTGAAACCAGGCCTAGAGGGGATTTTTTAGGGGGAGGAGGACTGGGTGAGTTATTTTTTGCTTGAAGAGACTGGAATTTGTCAAAAAAGGATGACTTTCCCGATTTTTTTTTCGCACAGAAATTCTCAAGTTTTGCCTATGCATAGCAGTCAGACCGAAGACGAAAAAACAGATAACACCGTCGTAGGTCTGCAAGTCGGACTAATAGAACGGATATCGGCGCAAAACGGTTGCTATCCACGGACGAGTGACGAAATTAGCTTCGGTAGAGAAATGAGGAATATGTTTAAGATTTATCCGCTGGGAATCTATATCGGTATATCACCTTTATGAGTTCACTTAACCCTTTTCGATTCAATCGCTTTTACATTGCATATCCGGTATGTTTTGGACCGACTTTTTAACCTTTTATCAATTCAAATGCATTTATTCACTTTACTCCAAACCAAAGAAGTAGGGCGTATCATTAGGTAAATCGGATTATGTGCATTGTCACAGCCCATGATGTAATAAAATCCTTTGCATTTATACGTTTGAAACATGTTTTGTAGAAAAGAAGGTTGAACAAAAGTAGTGTCTTAGATTGTTTTCTTCTGACTAGACCAATCCAAACCCAGAAATAAAAATGAAAATGAAACATGCAGAAATGACATTAATTTATTTTTCCATATGATGTTTTTTTCAATGATAAAAACGAAATTCATGCTTGGATCTATAACATTTTCCATGGGGGAATCCAGTCTATGATTCTAGAAAGTTTGCGAATTGAAAGGTGGACAAAGACCAGCACGACCCTTCCAATCCTAAATCTCCTTTATACATATTTTTTAAATAAAGATATTTGTTCAACATGATCATAGAAAAAAAATTGAGTCCGTGTTTTAATTCACTTTCACCTTCCAAGACCTCAGTATTTCAAGGAATTTCAACAAGGGTAGTCTTTTAACCTCAAATGTGTTTGTGTCAATACATTTATAGTGCCTTGCATTTGAAATATTGCCTTCTTAACTATTTACTTAGGACATTCTTACTTCATCGTTCAAAATCCAACGTAATGAAAATGAAAAGGTTACACCTCATTGCATTTTAAACGGTATGTTTATACTCTCATTTCTCACTATAAGTGTTCTTATGAATTCTTCCATAAAATATGACACTTTTAACTATTTCAATCCAGCCAAAAATGGATTCTAAAAATGATCAAATGAAATGTACAAGAATTGGGAACGGAATAAGCAAGAGCGGTGTTTTTTTCTTCACTCCGTATTTTGCTCAAAAAGGCTTACATTGTAGCCATTGAATACAAAAGGACCGTATTTTGAGTTCCGGATTTCATTATTTGCCAATCAAAGAAGATATAACGTTCGAAATTTATTTCTGATATGATATAGACATACTTGATGTCTTTTTGTAAATATTTATCCATTTTAGGTAAAAATATTATTAAATGTATACCATTTTTGTCAATCTTATCAGTTTTCTATCCGAGTACCCCTACTTCTTTCGATCTTAATTTAAGAATCTTAAGAGTACTTCACCAAAATGTAAAACATATAAAAAGTCTTCAAATACATCATATTTCAATAATGATTAATTTTTTCTTACATGTGAATGTGAAGAAATACGGCACGAAATTCAGGACAAATATGGAAAAAATACATCCCTATCAAGAATGACAAATATGGAAAATACCATATCCCTATAAAGAAGTACAAAATCGTTAATGGAAAAATCATCAAACCAAGTGCATACAAAACCAGGATAAAACCAGAACTAAGGCAAAGAACAGAAATAAAACAAATCTACCATATGAAGAGAAGTGGAGTGAGATCAGGTGCCCGGGAAGAATGAGCAACTCCTGCTTGCATGCAACACCTGCCACTTTAGGAAGGGCAATATACGGTCCTTATTTTAAAAGCTCATTTGAAGCATGGACCAGACATGCACGCTTCGGGTACTTAACCGTCGTGAGCGATCCTCAACCCAAACAATGAAATATAGCCGAAGACCGTGAAAAATATCTTAATTCAAGTTAATACAATAAAGGTACCTTATGTGTTTCTTTGATAGAATCATTCAGTCTATAAGTGTTTTAAATTTCTTGTTAGTTGTTTCGTTGATTTGGCGGCTTACTCAACGAGTAATTTGTTGCTGCTTTAAAATGCAGAGAAAACTATATTTACTAGTTACTTTAATTTTTGACCACCCAAAAGACAATTTTGCTGACAAAAATCCGTTAATCGTATTTCACGAAAAAAAAAGCAATCGCGTGGCTTGATAAACTCTGTTTTCGACTGTGTTACCATGGTTTTACAGACCGCATGCAATTATATGCGAGACGTTTTATATTACCTTGCCATTAAATCCTAACGTCGTTGATGCAAACAGAAAGCACAATGCATATTTTTTACAAAAGATTTAAGTTGGTCGTTTCTCCAAACGCATTCTTAAATTTCTGTTTACAAAATTTTCTCAAATTTCATAATAACCTGGGTCCCGTAGCATCATATCCCAGCCATCATGCTACGTCTGACATAATTTTCACAGAATTTGGCCATGTTTCATTGTTTGGATTGAGGATCACTGACGAGGGTGAACTACCCGAAGCGTGAATGTCTGGTCCATGCTGTAACATGCAATTTACCAGCTTTAAAAAAATTATGCTAATGAATTCGAATACATTTAACATTTGTACATCTTGGTGAGTGTCACTGCTGGTAGACCTTGAGTCCCCTAGGGCACATGTAGACAAGTTCGATCAATTTCGGTTGATCGTTTCTTCAAACGCATTCGAAAATTTTTGTTTACAAAATTTTCTCAGTTGGCTACGTCTTTCGGTAATTTTTTGGACATAATTTTCACAGATTTTGGCCATGTTTCATTTTTTGGTTTGGGAATTACTGACGAGGGTTAAATACCCGAAACGTGCATGTATGGTCCATGCTGTAAATGTATCTGCTATGAATTTGAAGACGTTTAACATTAGAATAAAATTAGAATCGCATTTACTTTCAAAACACAACCGAGGATTGGCATTGTTTCACTTTCAACTTATATTTCAGTAAGATTAACAATATTTGATACAAAATATAAATTTAAAATTATTGTTAAAAATGTTTGTTATGATAAGATATGAAAAACTCCAATACACCAAAGGCAACAAGTAAAAAGAAATAAACTGACGAGCACATACTTGTCATAAAATATGTCTACCATATGAACAGAAAAGACAAAGAGATCAAATGCCCTCTAAAAATCAGCATCTCCTGCTTGCATACAACACAAAGTATAAGTACATCCTAGACAATAGGGCCTACCGTCGTTTTGAAAGTAGTACAGTGGAACACGTAATTTTTTTTCTTCCTTAGTTATAATTGTCTTTTATCATGAACATATCAATGTCTACGAAGTTATTCTTAACACATTGCTTCTTAGAAGAGAAATACCACATGAATGGTACTTGCTATGGTATAGAGTATTAGTGTGTGTGTCTAAATCAAATCTAGTACCTCCAAACAATTTGTCCCTGTAGTTTCTCTGACTTCACTGAAATCAATGAAATAAATTATGCTGAGGTAATCTCAAATGAAAAAAAATCTTTACCTTCTTGAAGAAAATTTTAAACCAATTTCAATGCACCAGACACGTGTTTCGGACAGTAAATCCTCATCAGTGGTACTTAATTTAATGCCAAAGTGATTTTCAGACACAACCAATTTTTTTTACTAGCGCCCTCTAGTTATATTTTCTAAATTTCAAGTTATGCATGTTGCAAAGAGTGCGCGGCTCCAAATTTCCTGTAGGTTCTATTCAGGAGCATGATTAAATTAATTTAATGTCCAAGATATCATTGGAGAGATATTTTTGCAGAGCAAACTCAAACGAACGAGACTTACCGAAAAAAAACCTAATCAAGGGTACATTGTGAGCGCCTTCAAAAGTATTTTGGACGATACATTTGTTTAACGTCTTCAAATTCATTAGCATCATTTTAAAGCAGATAAATTTACAGCATGGACCAGACATGCACGTTTCGGGTAATAAACCCTCGTCAGTGATCCTCAATCTAAACAATGTAATATGACCAAAATCTGTGAAAATTATGTCCTAAATATACCGAAAGACGTAGCAAAATGGCTGGGATATGATGATACAGGACCCAGGTTTTAGAAATTTGAGAAAATTTTGTAAACAGAAATTTTCAAATGCGTTTGAAGAAACGACCAACCGAAATTGATCGAACTTGGCCACATGTAGTATGATAGTATCAAACATCATTACATCTACTCTCCCTGGACACATGATCTTATTTCGATTGAGAATTTGCAGAATTTTTAAATTGATAGTATTATTTGTTGTGGAGATATTTTCTATGTTTCGTTATCACTTTAAAGCTTATCTAATATTTTTTCTCTCTCTGTTCTATTTAAAAACAATTGGGAGGGGGCTGTATTTCTGGTAAAAAGAAATTACAAATTCTACAGATAACATACAAATTTAGGTGGAAATAAAAATGTCATCATATAAAACAATAATAATGGTAATCATTTGATAAGCGTAAGAAATAGATAAAATTACACGGTCATTAAGAATTAAATACTTCTTATACAAATATGATATATTCGAAAAATGTCTGGTAAATGTTTTCAAGTTTTGTTCGTTAAGCTGGTCCCTGGTAGTAGCGTTGGGGCAATTCATTCTTCTTCGTCAAGATTAAAAAAAAATGCAGAAATTTTAGAGGACATATTTAGCATTTGATCTTTAATAAAAAATAGTTCTCCAATATGAATAATCGTTATTGTTGGAAAAAGACAGGTAAACAAACAGGGAGGTATGTTCGTTAGAAAATATATTCATATTTGTCTAGGTATACCTAATCTGTCATACATCTTTATAAAAAAAGGTAAATATTTGCGTATGGGCACGGCATGTGCAAGTGACAACGATATGTAGTGCATAAATAGTAATGTGCTTTTAACAGAAATAATTTCATGGAGAAAGTTGATTTAAAAAAGGCATTGAAGCGGAGGTTAAGGATACAACGACAGCATCCCTTTCAGAGTAGTGTATTTAAGTAGGACAAAGTACCCGCGGGCATCACCTCTCTATCGGTCGACATTCTCAATGTGTTCGCACTCATACAAATACCTGACCTTATATGTATGCTCAGCCCTCTGCGAGAAAAATATTCATAGGAAATTATTTGCTGAATAGATAATCATATGTAATAGATGGTTAAGTTGCTAATCTTTTAACATATAAAACAATCAAAGTCAAGGTAAGTAGGTCATCAAGTCATATTACGTTTTTCTTTTGTTTTCAGAATGGATAGGAATTCAAGAAAAATAAATGACCAATTTTTATATAATTCTCATGTTTTCAGAGTCTGATTTGGACATAAAAAGAGGATATTAAAATCAATTATGGCAGTTAATATCCCAGGACTTATTTCTATCATCGTCTTCTACTTGCTCATCCTCGTCATCGGAATATGGGCGTCCAGAAAAATAAAAGGAAAACATGACACAGAGAACCTTATGCTGGCAGGGCGAAACATTGGACTTTTGGTTGGAATCTTCACAATGACTGGTAAGTCTGTAATTTTTCGTTTCGTTTCTATGAGTTACGAGGATAGTGAGACACGAAGCGCTGGTTTACACCCAGAAGTATTTGATTATGTTTTTGTTGTGTTTGTTTCGCTGGACTTTTGTTATGTTATGCTTTTTGTTATGTTTGCTTAGCAGGACTTTTGTTATGTTATGGCTTTTGTTGTGTTTGTTCAGGACTTTTGTTATAATATCTGTTAAACAGGAATTTTGCTATGTTATGGCTTTTGTTATGTTTGTTTAGGAGGACTTTTTTTTGTTATATTAGAGCTTTTGTTATGTTTGTTTAGCAGGACTTTTGCTATGTTATGGTTCTTGTTATGTTTGTTTAGCAGAATATTTGTTATGTTATTGGTTGTGTTATGTTTGTTTAGCAAAACTTTAGTGATGTTATGGCTTTTGTTGTGTTTGTTTAGCAGTACTTTTGTTATGTTATGGCTTTTATTATGTTTGTTTAGGTAGACTTTCTTTATGTCATGTTTTGTTATGTTTGTTTATCAGGCCTTTTTTATGTTATGGCTTTTGTTATGTTTGTTTAGCAGGACTTTGTTATGTCATGGCTTTTGTTATGTTTGTTTGGCAGGCCTTTTTTATGTTATGTTTTTTGTTATGTTTGTTTAGGTGGACTTTGTTATGTTATGGCTTTTATTATGCTTTTCTAGCAGGCCTTTTTTATGTTATGTTTTTAGTTATGTTTGTTTAGCAGGACCTTCATATTTTTTTCGGTGTGTCTGATTTGATTGTTTGTTTTTCCAGTTTATATGGTTTAGTTTTGTCAGATGTCTCGTTGTTCACTTTTGTTGTATTTATTTGGGGTTTGACAGTAAGTGTATTGGATATTTTTTCCTGGCATGGTCGCCTAGCACTTTCTATATTGACATAACCCCAGACAGTGCATGTATTTTTGATATTTCATTTTCGTGCGTGAATGTCGACGGCGGGTGCGGCTAGCCAAACAGGGGATGCTTACTCCTCCCGGGCACCTGGTCCCACCTCTAGCTTGCTAGGGGTCCGTCGATGCTCAATTTTGTGCTCTATTGTGAGTTCTGTTGAGGTTATCGTCAGGATCTTCTTTAACTCATTATTGTTTTCTGATGTCCATAGTTTGTTACGTTACTAGGCGTTTTGCTAAGACCTTTTCTCTGCCATAGAGGCAACTAGTATCATCCAACAGGAATGATTGACTTAAACGGCAGGATATTTGAAGATTCTGAATAAAATCGATAATAAGGAAAATATATCCATCAACTAACCACCCCAGTGCCGTAATCGGGATACACACATTGCCTTAATTTAAACAAAAACGAAGCCGACTGCGGGCTACCATCTACTGGACGACCGACGAATTATATTTGAAGACTTTAAAGATATGATTAATAATAAGATAATTGGTTTAAAATACAATTGCTCAAGGGAATGTGTTTCTGTTCCTTGAAAATGAACAATGAAGATACTTTTTCCTGGAAACAAACATTTACTGTATTTCACTGTAGCGACATGGGTTGGAGGTGGATTCATAAACGGGACAACAGAAGTGATATACACAAGTGGTTTAGTGTGGTGCCAGGCTCCTGTTGGATACTCACTCAGTCTTGTTCTTGGTAAGTACGATAAGACCACAATGGTGATGTACTCTTGTGACTTGATGAGGTGCTAGGTCCCTATATTGTACTCACTTAACCTTTTTCTAGCTATATGATTTACTGTGATTCCAATTTTCTTCGGGATTCTCACTCACCTCTGTCCTAGGTAAGTACCGCGGGACTACATATGCTATATACACTAGTTGTGCGATGCTGCAGCAGAATCACTCGGGTTCCTGGTAAGTTCAAACCATAATGTGGTCATCAAACAGACAGCTTTTGAAATTATTCATAATTTGATTTTCTTTTTCTTAAAGTTAATTCTGTATACTTTATCATTAATTTTGATTTTAGGAGGAGCTTTCTTTGCCGATAGAATGAGAACAAAGCGATACACTACAGTTCTTGACCCCTTCTCTGAGCGATATGGAGAGAGAATGGGAGGTTTATTATACATACCAGCTCTTATGGGAGACGTATTCTGGTCGGGTGCCATCTTGGCTGCATTAGGTATTAATCGTTTCACAGAATAATGCAATGCAAAACGTCTTCAAATACAATAGCATCATTTAAGAACAGATAAATTTGCAACAGGGACCAGACATGCACGTTTCGGGTACTTACCCCCGTCAGTGATCCTCAATCTAAACAATGTAATATGGCCAAAGAGTGTGAAAGTTCTTATGTCTAAAGATGTACCGAAAGAAGTAGCAAGATGTGTGGGATATGATGCTACATCTTTTATTTAAGAATATTTCACTTTGGTATCCCAACGATCTCATCATAGTTGGTTTTCGGTGATTATATATGGAAAAATTATGCAAATCGATCAAACTCAAAATTACGACAAAGGAGAAGCTTCTTAACAAGTTTTCGTTGCAATGGGCCAGCGTGATCAAGATCACAATGATCGAAGATAACAACGGACAAAACACACAAACAAACAAACAGCCTGGGATTGTGATACATAGTGAATTTAAAGACTTTTACTTTTCATCCTGCTATGTCTTTCGGTACACTCTTGGATATAACTTTCACTCTTTGGCCATATAACATTGTTTAGATTGAGGATCAATGACGAGGGTTAAGTACCTGAAAGGTACATGTCTTTTCTATGCTGCAAATTTATCTGTTCTTAAATGATGTTATTGAATTGAAGACGTTTAACATCCCAACGATGTAGATCTGGCTCCTATGAAAAGAAATAGGATTTATATAAATAGAGTCCCTCACTTTGCCTCCGCTTAATGACGAAAAACCTCTATAATTCAGGTCAAAAATGCATGGCTGAACAATAAACTATATTGAAATATTTGTAACATTTTTACGTTCGCCCAGCATGAGAAAACGACTGATTTCCCTCTCCTTGACAAAATGATTTATTTGCAAGATATGTATCATATACTGACTATTATTTGACATGTTTTAATACATTTCACTTTACATCTATTAAGGTGCGACTCTGGCGGTGATAATAGACCTTGACCAGAATACGGCTGTAATTGTATCTGCCTGTATAGCCACATTGTATACCTTGTTTGGGGGACTTTATTCCGTGGCTTACACTGATGTCATACAATTGATATGCATCTTTATTGGTCTGGTGAGTATAGCTTTTATAGATGTCAGAATTACACTAAAAATAAACATACAGTGTCAGTGTGTGTGTGTGTGTGGGGGGGGGGTTCAAACTATTTTCGGTCTCATTTTTTTCTATTCATTTTCGGATGTAAAACAAGGAGGCACTTGTGTTGGCTTATTGCTGCAATTTACAATATAATTTTCTATTTTCAAAAAGTTAATCACTCAATGTTTTTGGAAAGAAGTGAGATTTGTATGTGAACATAATTTTGTAATCGGGTAAGGAAAAGGAAAGAATATACTGCAATGGAGAATGATAGCAAAAATAAGCAATACAACAGCTCCATCAATGATGCTGCCTTTTAAAAATAGGACGAATAATCGAAGAGTACTGAACACAAGTTACAACACGAATTCTGGGAGGAGAACATACTTGAACACGAAACACAAATGAAAACATCAATCGAATTAATCGATTTATATCTAACTGTCGCATAACACGTGATACGCAAATAATCTAGCGCACGTGATTCCCCTTTAATTAAACAAGGTAAATACTGTCTAAATATACCGGATATGCATTTATTATAGGCCTATCATATGAACATTATTATTAATTATATGATGGTAATCTTTTCTAGTCAAGAATAGAACACTTAACCAGAAAATTTCGTTTTATGAGAATATGTAAAAGATACGAAGTATTCTGTTTAAGTGTACTCTTAATATACCTCTATTCATCACCGTGGCGTATCACGTGATGTGTAAATAATCTCTTACAAGGGAATTCCCTTCGATTAAACAAGGTAAATACTGTCTAAATCTACTTTATATGAAACTAGTTTATGCCTATCATATGAGCATCATTATTATAAATATGAAAGTAATCTTTTCTGGTCAAGAATAGAGGAATATTTAGAGAACACTTAAACAGAAAATTTTCTATTTTTTTTTACATGTTATGATATGGTGCACGTAAATAAACAAAACTAGAAAACAATCATATAATTCATAATGATGATCGTATGATAGGCCTAGAATAAATTCATATAATGTAGATTTAGACAGTATTTACCTTGTTTGATCGAAGGGGATTCCCATGCAAGAAATTATTTGCATATCACGTGATACGCTACGGTGATTCATGGGAAAAAGATAACCATTATTTGTGAGTCACGTGTTATTCTACTGTGTTTCTGAACTATTGTACGAGTATATGCTTTTACAAAAAGCTTGCCTTCAGTAAGTTGACTTTTAATGTGATACATTCGAGTTGGAACAAATCGGAATTCACGATTCTTACTTTTGTAAGACCAATCGCGCATTTCTGGGCTTATCCGTTTTTCTTCCGATTCAGTCGACGGAAAAGGCGAGAATGCGCGATTGTTGTAAGACGTATTAGTACCAAGACTTTTCGATGCATATTTCGGAACAAATATTGTTTTTGTCCGATAAGTCTGTCCAAAATGTTATTTTCTGACATGGTAGCGATAACACTTTCTATATATACATTTTTCTTGTACTTAACCTGAGACAGTGCATGTTTTGTGGATATTATATTGTTTCTAGTTTCGTGCGTGAACATCGACGGCGGTTCGATTAACTAAACAGGGGTTGCCTACTCCTTCCGGGCACCTGGTCCCACCTCTAGCTTGCTAGGGGTCCGTCGATGCTCAGTTTGGTGCTTTATTGTGAGTGCTATTGAGATTGGCGTCAGGATCTTCTTTATCTCATTTTACAGTAATATTATCAGAGAATAGGAAGCAAATGGATGAAGATAAAAGCAAATCTTTTTGCTTTTCAGTGGTTATCGGTACCATTTATACTGACCAATGAACATGTAGGAAACATAAATGATATGGCAGAATCGATTTCCCCTAACACGACAACTGATTGGATAATGGCTTTAGATCACCAGCAAGTAGGATACTACATCGATTCGGGGCTACTTTTGATGTTTGGAGGTATTCCATGGCAGGTGTACTTTCAAAGGGTCCTCTCGGCAACCAGTGCAAAGAATGCGCAAATTCTCTCTTATACTGCCGGAATCGGCTGTATTGTGATGTCCATTCCTTCTGTGCTGATTGGTGCGGCTGCTGTAAATGCAGGTTTGTTTCGATGATAAAACAAAGGAGGGGATAACATACGTCTTCGAATGAGAAAGATCATTTTACGCTGCAGTTTGTTTGATAAGAACGTGATCAGATGACATCACATAGATCATGTAAATACTCTTTCAAACAGTATAATTAAATACATATTGATGAAACACTGATTCTGGTTGATAGACTCCTGCATTTACATAATAAGTTCTTGCCTGATGTTACTTAATTTTACTTTTCAGAGTTTGTTTTAAACTGTGTTACTTTTTAAAATTCAGGCTTTATCGATTCTCCCCGAGAGATAAAATACCTTGATAATAAACAGAAAGTATGGTGCAAATGATCTTAAGTCTTATATGGTTATACTTTGGCCACTGATGAGGATTTTGCAATCCGAAACACGTGTCCGGTACATTAAAATTGATTTGAATTTTTCTTCAAGAAGGTAAGGAGTTGAATCAATTTCATATTATTATTATAAACGCTTCTTTTGCGATGTGGAGCAGTAAAAGTCGTCCTCCGTGACTGAATATTTAAAGTGTAAAAAAACTTCTCTCCTAGTCTGTCGCCTGAAAGAAGCTTTGTTTTGAGCCTATATCAATTTTACATCATGTATTGTTTCTCTTTTTTGGAAACTTGTCATTTCGTCCGAAAACATCATCGAATTTAAAGAGGTTACACCCTAGCACCATCCCTCTAATGCTATTTTGGTCATAGATTTTATTCAACTACGCTACTGAATCGGCCCTACAGGAAATTTGGAGCTGCGCAATCCTTGCAAAGTAAATGCACACATTTTGATTAGACCAATAAATCTAGAGGGCGCTACAAAAACACATTTGAATATGTCTGAAAATCACTTCGGCATTTCATCAAGTACCACTTATGAGGATTTACTATCCAAAACACGTGTCTGGTGCATTACAATGGGTTTGAAATTTTCTTCAGAAAGATAAAGAGTTGGAACACTTCCATGTTATTGTTTTATCTTTTAATAACCAGACTGGAATGCCACTGCATATGGTAAGGATCAAATCAAGGAGACAGCCTATGTATTACCACTTGCCTTACAGTACCTTACACCAGCCTGGGTATCTTTCTTCGGTCTCGGTGCTGTGTCTGCTGCAGTCATGTCGTCTGCCGATTCCGCAATTTTGTCTTCGAGTGCTATGTTTTCCCGCAATATATACAAAATGATCTTCCGACAAAAGGTAAGTCTAATTAAGCAGTCCTACAATGGAAATAATAAAGAATTGATTTTTTTTCAAGTGGGATCAATTTACCCACAATGTTTTCATGTGAAACAATCGAAAATGTATATCAGACTGCATTGGTCCATATTCAGAGGAACTCATGTGTATGTTCATGTGTGGAAAAATATAAAGCCTATTTTCCAAAAGTATACATTTGTTACATAGTTTTCTTCCCGGTAAGTTCTTATTCTTTATGACTTTATTTCAGGCCTCCGAAAGAGAGATAGTATGGGTGATGCGTGTAGCTATATTTGGTGTAGCTGCCCTTGCTACCATCATTGCTCTGACTGTGGACTCTGTATATTACCTGTTTGTGCTGTGTTCGGATCTACTATATGTCGTTACCTTTCCACAGCTGTTGGCTGTCGTTTATCTCCCCTTTGCTAACACCTATGGTTCCTTGATGGGATTTATTTTAGGCCTTTTCTTCAGGTTAGCTGGTGGAGAAATCGGATTGAATTTTCAACCTCTGATTAAATACCCTTATTTTCACGAGACCCACGGTCAGTTGTTCCCCTTTAAGACATTAGCAATGCTGATAAGTTTTACCACAGTGACACTGGTTTCATACGTATTTCATATCCTTTTCACAAAGAACATCCTCCCTTCTTCGTGTGATATATTCAAATGTTATACAGACTCTTCACGTGACCAGATAGTTCTACAGAAATATGAGATGAATACAAATGGTACCACACCAGAAGGTCATTCTGTTGACGGTCAACTTAACACGGCGTATGAAGCTGATATTGGGGGAATTCCAAAAAAGAACAACTAAATCGCAGGTGCCATAAAGGAGTTCTGAGAACATTGCAAGAGAAAGCTTTATTTCAAGTAAAGAGTTACGATTTCAAAGATTTCATCTTTTTGGCTAGGGAAAATTTGTATTACCGAATATAAAAAGTTCTGAGAATATTGCAAGAGAGAGCTTAATATCACTAATGAGTTACGATTAAAAAAACATTGTTATCTTTTGGCTAAGGATAATTTATATTACCAACAAATGAAAAAAAAAACGAAGTCTACCCACCTAACAATAGAGGATATAAGACATGTTCTATTTGTTTTTAAATACATTTTGTCTTCATTTATCCCAAAAATAAAGAAAAAAGTTTACTCCCCAATAGATTAAGCATCATCTGGATGTTGGCAAGTAAAGTATACGGTAGAAAATAATGCATTTCGTGCGAAATTAAGTTAAAGTTTGAATCGTTTAAATATTCTAATGGCAAAAGTAAAGGGTCATCCCTACACACTTTTAAATTTTAGAACTGTATCTAATTTGCAAAAGAATTGCATTGTACTTTCCATCGTTACTGATCCTATAGTATCTTACTCGAGCACAAAAATGCGATTTCATGGGTTAATAACATTTTTGGTTAGAAAAACAACTACAACTACCATGACAAGGCGTCAGAATGAATAGAATTAAGATGTATCGGTCATCCAAAAAATGCTAGCACGGCACCTACCTATATATTGAATAAGGATATGTTTCTACTAAAAAAGCTATAAGAAGTATATGAAGTCCCGCAAATATCCAATGTGTCAAACATGTTGTTGTGCTCCATATTGTACATACATAATAAAGTTTATATGTGAAAATATTTTTATATTTACATGTACACTCGTATCATATGTTATTTGGATAATTTATCATTTCATTTATACCTTTTTACTTCGAAATAAATTGCTGCCACTTTTATAAACATTGAAACATATGTTCTAGTTGTTGGTCGACGAAGTACGTGTATAAAAGAAAAACATGATATATCTTTCAAAAACTTAAATGAAACTCTATTAAGATGAATGCATATAACTATATATGTATTTATTCATGTTCCATTTTATTAATGACTGCAGTACTAATAGAGTTTTGTTTAAATTTTTAAAATATATATCATGTTTTTATACACGACCCCTTATGTTTGGTGAGTTTCGTCGCGTTTCGTTCGGGCGTACTTCGTCGGTCAACAACCGTTTGTTATTGGTAAAGCTCTAATATTATAATCCTTATGCACATTTCAACCAAAATGCCTCATCAGTAATGATGGAAGCCGAAATAGAGGATACCTAAATAGTGAGTATATGAGGAGAGAAATGGACCAAAACAGGACGTCTTCCCCATCCACCTCCGGAAAGTTTCATTGTTTATGAGGATATTTCAGTCGCACGGAACACTTATAAATACCCTGGAGATGTGTCACACATACTTAATTTAGATGCATCAAACCCTCGAATGAAATTATGCAGATACATAGATATTGAAAAGATTTCATTTAAAAAAAAAATTAAGATATATTATTTGAACGGGGAAGTCACGGATCAGCTTTATCTTTTCATTAAGGCATTGCAGCATATGTCATGCATAGTCATAGACGACTAACATTAAAAAGCCAGACACCATTTCATAGGGAATAGATGTGCTTTTGTCTCATACAATATAAAGTTTACAGCACCTTGCACAAATTTATTATGAACTGCACATCCACATTATTTAGTATAACATGCTTTTTAGAAATGAATTATCACATTGAATGTAATTAAGTCCTGTACAAAATTGCAGGTTTACTTTAATACTCGTAATTAATTTACCATTCACAGGAAGATGTCCGTTCAATTTGCACATTGTTAAAAGACGTACAAAATATTTCAAAGCAAAGTACATTTCATCAGTAAAATCTCCCTTTAAAATCATTCTGTTCAAACCCATTCATAATCAAATGATAACACATTTTGAATCAGTTTCTTTTTTCTTCTTCTGTGTTGTTTGAGCAAAGAGCTTTGCCTGCAATGGAAACAAGACAAACGGCAAAACAAAGGAATTCAATAAGAAAATGAAACGATACAAATTGTTCAGTAAAATCAATACAGTATTTGTCAATTTCATAACCTTATGTATCTATAAACAATGTCTACCTGAGCTAGAAGATTCTGACTACCAGATTGTGTCTCTGATAGCCTTTCTCCTCGATTCTGCACCAAACGTAAATTACGTCTATGGTCACTTCTGGCATCCTCTGTATAGGTTGGTCTTTTCTACAGCATTAATATGATACATTTTTACGATATAAACAGGAAACGTGTATGCAACTTTAGAGATTTTGAAAACAATGAACTGCTTCTCGGATCTATGTACAAACGATCTGAGAATATTAAAGTCAACTCACCTCCGCCATCGTACTTTAATTGCTAGTATATCAGTCCATATTATGTCTTACAAATCTTCAAAATTTGCTACTTAAAAGCAATTGAAAATGTGACAAAATTCTCAATATTTTCCAGGTTCATACGAGATTTACTTAAATTCACGGAAAATTGCCACCACAAAATCGATACTTCAATGCTTTTGTCCGGACAGAAAATATAACTTTGTGGGCAATGAATAATTGATTGGTAATTCTATACAGTTGGATTGGTAGCTACGGGCTTGGCAGGCAAGTGATAATGAAGCGTCATGAGCAGAAAGTAAATTGCTGACCAAATTATCACGAATTCATCGCAAATATTACATTACATTGTATATCTCATGTAGAAAGTGAATTTGACAAAACGTCATTGCTAATCGCACTTCAATGCAAAAATAGCTATATCAATCTTCAAACCCAACAAACCAACACACATTCCTTGGCTTTATGGAATCAAACTGTTCTTTTGCGATTTAAAATTGAAATGTGTTGAGAAGAATGAGATAAAGAAGATCCTGATGATAATCTCTACAGCACTCACAATAGAGCACCAAGTTGAGCATCGACGGATTCCTAGGAAGCCAGAGGTGGGACCAGGTGCCGATGAGTAAGCTTCCCCTGTCTGCATGACTAGCCGCATGTTCACGCATTATAAAGAAAATAATATCTACAAAACATGCACTGTCGGAGGTTATATCTTTATAGAAAGTGCTAATCTTTGTGGAATTTTCATCAATATCATTAAGACATGTATTGGAAAGTGTCGGAAAATGGACGTTCCTTTAGAACTTTATCATCACGACTTTAAAATACAATTCTGACATGCACCGTCTATTATTAATTATATGGACCTTAAAACCATCTGTATCGCATTATTGGCAAAAAAAAATCAAATAAAAATTCTGTGTTTGGCAGTTTATAATTATGTATTAATAAATCAGTATTCATTAATGAATCAGTAGATAAAGTAAGATACACATAGAGATATACACATCAATACAGATTCCAATTTTCACGTAGCATGACAAATTTGGACAAGAAAAATATCCCAATATATGTATAGAGAACAAAATGGGAAATTCGAAAGTCATTAACCAAAGGGCATACAAAACAAAACAACAAAATCTCTATACGAACAGTGGCGAACTCCCAATAAGGGAGTGAGACCAGGCGCCCAGAAGGAGTCTGCCCCTACTTGCATGCATCACCCGTCGCTTCAGTTCGGCAGACATGTCACATCCGGTTCCTTCCATGAAGGAAGATACAAGTATTTTCTGTGGTTGTATGGTTCCAATGGTCTAAGACAGAATATCGTTAACTATTCTGGACAATGGGACATCATAGTGTATGAAGAGTTTCCCGTATCAACCGTAGAACTTCCTCAGTGTCGATGTTAGTCGGTCACACAGGTATCCCTGACTGAGAGACCCCCAGCCCTTATAACAAAATCTGTGTATTTGGTACTTGCTCTGGCATAACGTATCAATTGAGATATTAACACGCCATATGAAGGCGATGAAGGGACATTGCTACTAAGAAAAGGAAAGTTTGTTATGCTAAAATAAAGTCGTCACGTTTGTCATAGTGTGAGGTGCTCATGTGACCATCTGTGTCGTAGGACAGCATTATGTCCAAATAGGATGCTGAATTATGTGTCACTGTGGTATCCCTACGATACGGTAAACAATGGTTTCTGTACAACGTCAGATAAGAGTACCTAATTAAAGTACATGTATGGATTTATGTTTAGTTGGCTACGTTAGTAACGTATCCTTGTTTATGTATTATCCTATGTTGAACGTCTTCAAATTCAATAGCATCATTTAAAAGCAGATTAATTAATAGCGTGGACCAGACATGCACGTTTCGGGTATTAAACCCTTGTCAGTGATCCTGAATCCAAACAATGAAAAGATGGCCAAAATGTGTGATAATTATGTCCAAAATATACCGAAAGACGTGGCAAGATGGCTGAGATATGATGCTACAGATCCCCGGCTTCAGAAATTTGTGAAATTTTTGTAAACAGAATTTTTTCTAATGCGTTTGAAGAAACGACTAACCGAAATCGATCGAACTTGGCTACATGTGCCATCGGGAACTCCTGGTACACCAGCAGTGACACTCACCAAGTGGTACAAATGTTAAACGTCTTCAAATTCATTAGCATCATTTAAAGCAGATTATTTAACAGTGTGGACCAGTAATGCACGTTTCGGGTATTAACCCCTCGTCAGTGATCCTCAATCCAAACAATGAAATATGGCCAAAATGTGTGATATAGACAGAACCATAGACATTGCATGTATTTTTATATATTTTCATGCGTGAACATCGACGGCGGGTGCGGCTGGCCAACAGGGGATGCTTACTCCTCCCGGGCATCAGGTCCCACCTCTAGCTTGCTAGGGGTCCGTCGATGCTCCATTCGGTGCTTTATTGTGAGTGCTGTTGAGATTGTTGTCAGGATCTTCTTTAACTCATTTATGTCCAAAATATACCGAAAGACGTGGCAAGATAGCTGGGATATCATGATCTTTGTTTATGAATTATCCTATACTATTCATATTTGAAAATGATTATTGCATACGCATTCCCCTTTTGGTGTCAGTGTCTTTGAGGGTTTTGATTCTTTCATGGTTGTCCTGCATGGTGTATTAATGACTGTTTTAGTGTTATTGATATGAGAGTGTTTTGCTATGGATATTGTAGATGGGGACATAATGGAGTGGAGGTGCCTTCTTTCTTCCTATATGAAAAATCTTTATTTATGGATAACTCATGAAAACGGTCTCTTTCGCGTGTGCTTGAGAGCTAAGGTGGATTATTCTGACTGATTTGCCTCTCATTTATGTTTCTGCCGACACCTAAACTTTAACATTTTTCTCAGTAGTACCACATTATCTTTATTATATATTACCTTTATTCCTTAGGTGACATATAAATGAAAGTCCAACACAAAACCAAAATCGGAGTACAAAAATCACAGTCAACAGGCTTACATATTCTTCAAAAAAGGTAAAAAAATAGTTAAAAAAAAAGAAGAAAAGATGACGAACAGACGGAAACAATAACACAGTATTATAGCAACACGAAGAATAACACTATCTAATGAACGATCTAAAAAAAAAGTCCAGTGTAAGAACGGAATCTACTATAGGAGACGCTCCTCATTATTCGCGCTGTATTTTTTTAATTTTAAAAGAACCAATGAAAGGGTGTAGTACTATGACCCCGGAACCAGAAATAAGGGTAAAATCCAGATAATGTATTCAGTTAGAAAATACAGCTGTATTAATTAATACATAATACTCAATTATCACTACTGTTGAAACAAAATCCGTTGTGGGTGGTGCTACAAAATTCATGAATAAATAAAGACGTTAACTATGAATCAAAAATGCAGTTCCAGTGGTTTTTATTTCGCAACTAATACGCTATGCAAGAGCATGTTCTAAGTACGAAAACTTCATATTCAGGGAAAGAGGCTACTCGCTCAATGTTATTTAGCTATAAAGAACTTATCGCGCATTACGACTTTTGCCTATCCAGGATGATTAAGGACATTAATTCTTGAGTGCGACCTTTCCAATTGACCGTATTTTACCTATTTAGACATAACCGGATTGACACGTTTCTATTTGGCATTCGCGTAGGGTGTTGCATGCAGTCAGAGGACGCTCACTCCTCCTGGGCACCTGGTTCTGCCTCCATTCGGGGGTTCGCCATTGCCTTGTAAATGGAGACTTACACAATCATGTCATATTCCTCTGGATCTTTGACCCCTGAATTACGATTGGTCCTTTTTTTTTGGTATACTTTCCTTCTTCTATGGTATACCCCCATCTTCTATGGTATACTTTCCTTCTTCTATATTATACTTTCCTTCTTGCATGGTATACTTTCCTTCTTCTATGGTATACTTTCCTTCTTCTATGGTATACTTTCCATCTTCTATGGTATACTTTCCTTCTTCTATGGTATACTTTCCTTCTTCTATGATATACTTTCCTTCTCCCATGGTATACTTTCCTTCTCCTATGGTATACTTTCCTTCTTCTATGGTATACTTTCCTTCTTCTATGGTATACTTTCCATCTTCTATGATATACTTTCCTTCTTCTATGGTATACTTTCCATCTTCTATGGTATACTTTCCTTCTTGCATGGTATTCTTTCCTCCTTCTATGGTATACTTTCCATCTTCTATGGTATACTTTCCTTCTTCTATGAGATACTTTCCTTCTTCTATGGTATATTTTCCTTCTTCTATGGTATACTTTCAAAGCCTTTAAAACATATTTTGTCAGGGGAACCTGCTGCATCAAAGTAGAAACACAACGAACACTGCAGACTACCACACACCAACAGTAAGATAATGTTAGATGTCTTACACGGTGTTTCTCGTGTTTCCTTCGGATTTCAAATTACAAAAGTAGTCTTTTATGAATTTTGATCCTTCATTTCGTAGAAATCTGTTGTTTATGCTTAAGAATTTGAACATAGGAAAGGTATGTACAAATATAAACAATGATATGTAAAATATGACTTCCAATTCTCCATCAATGAAGTCAGTTAGATGCAAAGCTTACATATGTGTAATTGTAAACTAAAAACCGTCTATATAATATAAGTCCAGTAATGAAATTATATTTAAATTGAAATAACATTTTTCCCCACATGTACATTTACATGTGACCTTTCATTCTTCCTAGTTCCACATAAGTTTGTCTATCCAATGGTTTAGTAGAGAGAGCAATTAGCATAAGTTGGCATATCGCTTGCTTTCCAATCTCTCATAATCATTTCTGTCTATTTCATTATGAATATCCTAAATACCGTTTAAACTAATAGTTTAATAAAGACAACGAAATATTTCCCTACCCTTCATTTGAAAAAAAACCCCAAACTTTGTCTAGAGGCCATAACTTTTGTAATTTATTTTGAACAGAAGTCCCTTATCTTTATACATATATTGATGTTATCTTGAGTTTTACTTTGCTAAATGAAATCCTTGAAAGGGTTTTTAATTTAGTACAAGTTCCAAAGAATAAAGACTGACAGTATGATGGTTCTATGGCAGAATGATGGAATGACGGACAGATGCAACATTAATGCCAACGCCATTTAAGGCATCAAACAACACCAGAACAAGGATATCACAATATAATAAATGTACCTTATCATAATAGGAGTCAAATACTCTAAACACTCAGTACATTTGTGGCAAAAAGTACAACAATCACAATTACAGTCGTTAATAACACACAACCACCAATCAGGAGAAGGCAACACTTCCTCTTCTTACATAACTCCTTGATGTATACTTTACGTGACACCTTACGGAATTCGTCAGTCTGTTAAAACAAATCATATTATTTATCGTAAAGCTATTCGTTATATACTTTAGTAATAGAAATATATTATTATTATCGAAGGGTAAATTCCCTATGCAAAAAAACCTTAAATATATTGACGCAAAATGTATCTACTTTGTTTTTATTATATATGTAGATGAGATACTTGAACATCGGATCCTTGCACTTGAAAAAAAATCAGATGCGAATTAAAATCAAGAAAATTAAAAGCAGAAAATGTTCTTCCTGCTTACACTACAACGGAATTTCCTTTTCCAACGAGAGATTTATTCATTGTTTTTGAGTATGTATCATCAGTTATAAATGGCCGTTGTATGTTTTTTCGATGTTTCGATTTTTTGTGTTTTGTGATGAGCATTTAATATTCGAATCACGTGCCTGGTGCAGGGAAACTGGTTTGGAATTTTCTTCAATGAACCCTTCGATATTATTGTGCTGCTGCCGTTGCATATGGAACTGTTTCGCATATCTTCCTTTATTCTTTAAAATTGCAAAATTATGGGCCATGAAAATAAGTAATATTTACTTGTTGAAGCTTTGAAATCTCCAAATATTACTTTCAACATTAAAAAATTGTGTTGAATACATTTATTCGATAATTTATAAGACTTCAGATATGTTTATGTTCTTTTAATACAGAAGCCACCAATATAAAGGTAGAATCATATCACTAAGTGAACTGGCTAAAAGTTTCCCAACTAAGTCATGGATACTTTTTGAATGTTACTGCCTAATGTCGGTTCATTCATTGAAATCTTTCATTAACCAAGTTTTAGAACAAGATTATACGGTAAATACGTAAAGGCATCACAGTAAAATAGGTTTTAGCGAGTAAATCTGTGATTATCTGTCAAAGCTTGGTCCCTTGTATGTAACCACTATTCATCTTGGTTTACCTGTTGTTTTTCATCATTTTATGTATTTGTGTGTACAACGTAACGGCGACTGATTATGATATCTTCATTTTGAAAGAAAATAAGCCTAGTCATGACCACAACATTATCAGCTGCCTTCTGGGCTTAAATGGCGAAATGCGGCTCACTAGAAACGCATGTTTCAGATAGCGAGATGGATTTAAAGCCAAACTTTTGGAAGACGGTGGTGCAATGGTGTTAACCTCTTATATTTTGATGATAATTTAATTAAAATGGCAAATTTAAGATACGGGTTCTAGAATATAACGATGAATCATTTTTTCACCACAGAAAAGCTTCCCTGACACCAGCGTTGGAAAGAATAGTTAAGGAAAACCCCACTCTAAACACTCATTCGCGGGGAACTATTTTACCAGTTCTACCCTGCAACAAAGTATAAATGTGAATATTACAAATACTTTGTTTACAGAGAGTGAATCGGAGTATCAATGGGTCGCAGAATTTCTTTTCATTCTTTCTTATTGTAACATGTAAATATCAACCATCAAAACAGTAATCCCGGACGTCTGTTCTGATGAAAAAATATATATGAATATGTGATATTTCACATACCTTTCTGACTAGGCTGGCTCCCTTCCTTTCTAGTTGAGAAAGTCTCCCTTCACGTTCTGCCAACTTTCTAACATTTTCATCCAAAATGTCAACCACCTCTTGTACTTTATTTTTCAACTCTTTCACATCAACCTGTGAAGTAATTAAATTTTGAAAGCGAAGGCAATCGCAATTATCAACCAAAAACCGAAAGAAACAAAAAAAGGTATCTTACTAGGCTTCATATTGAACCAAAACGAGACTACCGAAGGCAAAACATTGTAATGAAAAGGAGCGATGAATCTCTTTAAGTATTTTATACAGTAAAGGTTTGGAAAATAGATATTTCCAGATACCGAAGGATTTCTATACCTCTGCTCTTTCTTCACCGGCAACCGGATTCGTCAGTTCCTACAATTGAAAAATACAGACGTGAAAGCATGTCGGATCACGTTTGTTTTCGTCTCTTACTATCAGAATTACTTTTAAAAAATGAATTTGCATGAAAGCAAGAAATACTTACTTGATCCATACAGTCTGGACATCAGGTTGAAATCAAACCACCATTTTCAGTCCGGT
The DNA here is from genome assembly GCA_028142955.1 of Pinctada fucata. Lineage (NCBI taxonomy): Eukaryota > Metazoa > Mollusca > Bivalvia > Pterioida > Pteriidae > Pinctada > Pinctada fucata. The sequence goes on along the minus strand of AP027103.1, from coordinate 73,622,542 downwards.
ACACATAACCGATAAGGAAGTAATTACGAACAGAAGAATGGGCTTTCCTTCTAATATTAAGACTAGTACCCGGAAGGAAATTCTAATCATACGTTTGTTTATATGTCAGTCACATATAGTGCATATAATTTTCAAAGTCGGACTAAATCTTTTATAGGGTAAAGTGATAGGTTGTTAAATGATTTCTCAAATGAAAAGTGAAAATTCTATATGTCGTGTGTTGGAATTCCAATCTTAAGACATCTATTTTTACCTGTAGAAATATTAGTATATATTTTCAGACACAATGACGTCTTTGTTTTTGAATAATGTTTGTGTGCAGTCTGACCTGATTGTTTTAAATAATTCACATGGATCACTGTTTTATCACAGTTCATGTATATGCTGATAAGGAAATCTTTAATTTTAAAACAGGGGAATATGGAAACGAGTCAATTGTTTTGGAGAATGTATCACCTAGTATGAAGAACGTTGCCATCCTACTTTCTTTACCTTTCACTTGAATAGTGTACAGTTTGACCAAGATTCAAGAAATGAGTTCATGTCCCTTTTCTTGGAGCAACGTTTTCTCTTCAATGAAATACCGTATAAAAGGTCCGTCTGAATATGTTCTGTCTTTCTGTGAAGATATGGATGAAATCTTCGGTAAGCCTACCCTGTACCGACCACAGCGGACATGAACAGGGACAATATCACATATAACAGCACTCTAACAGAACAATCCAACACACAATAAAAACAGACACACCGAAACACAGAACACGAAAAACATTACATGAACTGAGGAAAACCAATGTAACTGACTAATCAGTAAAAAGTTATTCAGAATTGTTCGTTTTTTATTTTTTTTCCCTTCATTCATTTTGTTTCATTTGTTAGCCTTACAATGTCCTACGTCACCAAATGCACGTGATCTTAATTCTATATGAAAATAATGAATATTATCTACAAATTCACTAGATATTTCATCTCCCAATAAATGGTTCGCTTATTAACATTTATGTTTAAAAAATTGATCATAAGAAAATATAGCGATCGACTTCACGCCTTTGATGTATTCATATCGCAATTTATACCATATCTACTCCAGGACAATCTCAAACAACATTAACGACTTTCATTACGGGGACATTTTTAGCGACTTGCCGAGAATCCACTCATTGCAAGCGACTGACTTTGTTGTCACAGAAGAATTGTTTTGAACGGTTCAATGAAAATTTAAAACATTATATTTCTTTGTCTACTATTTTGAAAGATATTCCAGGATGGAACCATCCAAAGAAACCGAATTTGATATAATTACCAGTTTTGACTTTGTGCACAGCTATAGTGATGGTTGTTGTTAACAAGCAAGAGAGGCTAAGACTCAGTGTGCACATGGTATCATCTACATAGAGAATTCACTTTTGATTCTTTGCAATGAATATTCTTTCCTTTTCATATTACCTCAGTTCGGCTTACTTTTGGTATGAAAGTGAGATCGGTTTTGGCGAAAAGTCATCTTTTTTTTTTCTCATCACTATTTGATTTACATGTATATCATCCCAGCTTTGTATTAAAACCACAATAACGCTTCGTTTATGAAATTTATTCAGACATATAAAGTTGTACATATACATGACTTAACATCAAACAAAAATCAACTGTTCTTAAACAATTCATGGCACACAATTTTATATTAATAAAATACAATTATTGCACAATTTCACAAGAACATATTGTAAATTATATTAACGCATATTAATGATAAACTAAAATCATGATATTCTAAATACTTACACTAGGTAATACTTTTGAATTAAGGCATATTATGCGCATATCATATATTTAATAATACATTTTGTTTTCTCTTAGAGCGATGATGCAGTGGTACTTGGCACCACTGTTACAATAGGTTGTCCCGTTTGGTTATCGTTCCCTTCATTCCCATCGTCAGATGGCAGTGTGGCAACTACTATAATTATAACAATAATAACAACAGCAAATACAATTCCACCAATCAGGATCAGGCGCCACTTCCATAACCGCCAACGCATTTTATTATGAGTTCTCCTAGCTACCATTTTGAACATAGTGGACTGAAAAAAATAAGAAAAATGTCAGGGTTTTTAAGAAGTACGTTTATCAACAAGCTGTAAATAAAGTTTTTAAAGTCAAGCTTTGAATCATATTGTTCAGATTAACATCTGATGGACAAAAAAATGGATTATTAAGCTGAATTAAAATTCTCAATCATCCATTGTTGATACAATTCCGACTTATATCAGAGCTAAAACGATCAATACCGTTTCTTGGACATTTTCTGCCAGATTCTCCAAACTTGCCAAATTGTGATCTCTTTCCTCTAGTAATTTGATGTTGTCATAAACTACCTCTTTAACTCCTCCCACCTGAGCCTTCACTTGTCTGACGTCATCGGCCGTCGTAGAGCGCTTTCAAAATATGAAATATAAATATACAACAACACTTCCAACTCTTAACATAAATTCGTTTAAATATTTTCCCTCTTTAAAAGCAAATAAAAATCTTGATCTCTTCTATGTCACTTACTGACTCTGGATATTCTGTGGCACCAGATTTTACTGGTTTTTCCTGTTGTGGTGATATCTTTGACAAATCTTCATTGCCATGCTGTGAAAAAACGGAAAATCAATCTTGGGACACATCATCTTTGTAATATTTTAAATGTTTGATGAATAAATGTATTCCATATACTAGTTATCATTTACCCTTAAAAATACCTAAAATTGAAAGGGTACATTTTTTTTTATTCGATACATAACTGTAGCTTAGACAAAAAAAAACTGTAAGTCCCCTCCGGCGAGCCGGTAGGGGACTAATAAAACACAACGAAATGAGAAATCAGATCACATTTAAGATTCAACAAAGTATCAGGTACACGAGATACGAACAGAAACCGTCATGGAATCTCCTAGTCAGTGTGAACTGTTGGGGAAGTTGTTGATACTATAATCGATCCCTGACATTTATTTTCATTTCAGATTCGTTCAAATTTGAGAATAAGAAGCATCAAAGACAATCTGATTGAAGAGTAAAGAATAAGGTAAAAAACTCCGACCAAACTATGTTGGAACGTCCACAGTGGAACAAAGATGCATAAAATATTATCAAACAATGTTCGTTACTCAAAACAGAAAACTTACAACCAGCTAGAGAATAAAATATGATGTACTATTAAGAGAAATAAAAAAGCAAAGTTTTATGTCTATTATGAATCAGCAACTATTGTTATGGTCATGACAACCTTTCCTTTACTCATAAGCGTTCGAAATAGTCATGACTTCCATTTCGTGATTAAAGAAAGTCGATCTGAAAGGCAATGAAAAAAGGAGAGCGAAAGTCTTCTAAAAGATATAGCATGGACGAAGAAAATTGAAGTTGCTCTTTCTGATAACTCGTACCTTTACATCCGTACTTTTTCTTTGACCTGCCGACGTATTTGTAGGACTTGAAGTAACTTTATGTACAGCCACTGGCTCTTCGATGTCTGAGTGCACTTCAGGAGCCTTCTGTTGTTATATACAACGACGACCAATTCATTAAATGATTTTTTTTTTTCAAAAAGAATTATCAAAATGTCATTTTAGAATAGTTTGTTAAATTCAGTATCAGAAAATGGAAAATAAATTTCAAGTCAGTGCAGTAGCACATTAAAACTAGGTAAACGATATCCTCGGGGACTGTCGATCCACCTCCAAAGATACCAACCTATTGAAATATATATGTTCTTTTTAAATTAATGCAATACTGTTGAAGTATCATGGTTTTTTCAATAAGGTTTTTATTATTTTTGAATTCATTAAGTTTAAAATACTACAACCTTCTTGCCCTTCAACCTCCAAGATAAACTTTTCAATACTTTAGGTCGTCCCTTCGACTTTCCCTATCATCGAAAAGATAAAACAAACCATCACAAGTATGAAGGAATTCATTAAATAAAACTATGTTGTCGCAAAGATTAATCCAGTGACATGCGGAATTTAAATTATACTGTCAATGTCATAATTTATGCATCAAAAGAAAATATAAAAAAACTCATGAAATACCGGAGATGGTCCCTCGTCGACGACGTCTATAGAATCCGTTTGTTTCTTTCTTTCCTGGAAAAAAAATTGAAATTTGCTTTAATGATGACGGGTTCATCATTTTCTTCACCATTATATTGTTTAAATAGTTTATAACAATGGTTTTTCATATATTTGATTTATTTATATTGTTTAATTTAGGTGTTATAACTTACAGGCCATGTATGTGATGCCGGTTTCTGGGATAATTCCTTAGTGTCCTCTTCTGATTTGTCTGTCATCTTTTCATTAATCTTCTCCGTAGTTTGGAGGAGCTTCTCCAAGTTTTCAGTTTTAGTTTCCTAAAATATTTATATGTATTACATGTATATTCTTTCCATGATAATTTTTCGAAAGAAATAAGTCCTCAGCAAAAAAATTGTACCATATGGTGTCTTTTGTAGATTGCAATTTCTATTTTTGCAGTTTTGATAGCTATGTCATTTCCTATCAATCAGCTGGCACCGTATGCACATTGATCTCCCCCTTTCATGTATTGTCCCTCATATTCTAATGTTGTTTTTGCATTTTATTCTTGCTTAAGCTCATTTGGGGAACGTTGTCCTGTTAAAGGAGAAGGTTCGGTAAACTGGAAATTGGCCCTAATTTTTTTAAGTGGTTCACATTTCGATTTTATTCAATATCAAATATTTACATTACTAGTAGATTCCCCATGTTGAACGCCCATTAGGCAACTAGAATTATATTCCAATAACTTGGGTTGCTATTGTGACGTCACGTTCAGGTATTGCATGTAGGGAGAATTTACCAAAATTAAGATACATCTGACGCTGTTACAGGCAAAATGTGCGATGTTCATGCAAATAAAAATGACCTATAATTAGAATAAATGTAAATATAAGTAATGACTGTCTTACTTTTGGTGTTCATGGGTGTATAATTCTGGTTGGACACGTGCAAATTTCCGAGAATCGCTTCGCGATTCACGGAATTTGCACGTGCCCAACCAGAATTATACACCCATGAACACCAAAAGTAAGACAGTCATTTCTTAAATATGTCAAATGTATGGATGTTTGAAATACCACATAAATATTTCGATTTTGAAGCATTGCACTAAAATATATGGCTACAAAAATGCACAAAATTGGTAAAATGATGAAAAATGTCAAAAAAGAAGTCAAAGGAGTATATGGTTTATACAGTAAAGTGGCCCCCTAAAAACAACTTCTCCAAAATTTAATTTTGTTGTCATTTAAAGAGAGTTAATGTTCTATATTTTGAGAAATCAATGTATTAAAACTACTCCTCGCGCATAAATATCATGAAAACCGGTGATTTTGCCAATTTTCATGAAAAATAGCATAACTCTCGATTATTTTAATTCAGATAACATCGAGTGGGATCGTGAACAAGTTTTTGCCTTTAACATGCACTTAAAGGCGTACAACATATCGAAATGTAAAAGTTGTCCAGAAGCCCGCTCGACACTTACTTATAAGAAGTTTGTAGAGAATGAGCCCTAAAATGACGCTTTTTACCCGAAATTTGGCAAAATATATCATTTTTGAAGCCCCGATTCTATGAAATTGAGAAAGGAAATGAAATGTAGCTCACATTGTAGAGTAAATTTTGGTACGAATTTATTATTTCATGAATAATTAAAATTTTGCCCTGAAAGGGAGTCGCTTTACTATATAAACCATATATAATCCTTTCGGTGCAAATTAACGAAAATAGGTAGGGCGCGAAACGCCAACCAAAATAATTTCTACATTAAAAGATAGCTATGCAATTTATCTATGTAAAAATTATTTTGGTTAAGGGTTCGCGCCCATGTTAATTAAAGAAATTGTGCCTAGCATACGGTGGTTTTCCATCATTCATTAAGAGTAAATGACGTCATAACATAACAACTACTTGAAATATGAACCTAATTTATTCGCACATATTCTAATGAAATATTAGAAAAAAATCATAATTTTCATAAAGTTATTTTTCACGAAAAATACAGGGCCGATTTTAGGAACAAGTGGACCTTTTCCTTTCAAGACGTTTAAAAAGTAATACAATTTATATTAAGGCCTCACATTGGCTTAGACACTAGCTTAGGGGGGTCATTGGAGCAGCAGAAACTCGAGAACCAAGATGATTTACTAGTAACCCGCAATGACTGACACATGGGCGATGTATGTTTGATGTATATTTCTACAAAAATGCCCGAGTGCTCCATTGTAGTCATAATGCAAAATTGACTTCATTTACATCGGCTTTTACAGGTATTAAATGTGCGCGAGGCTGTTTCCAAAATAGATATTTTACAACAGATTCTTTTATAACTCATAAGAATTTTCAGCATCTTTATGAAATAGCTATTAAAACCTTTTGATATACATACTTTTGGGTTCTCCTTTTCCTCGATTTTCTGTAATTCTATCGCTTCTTCTTTCAATGGAAGGCTTTCCTGCAATAGTCAAGATAAGGCCTGTCTCCATTTATATTTTTATACGGATTTAAACCCCAAACCAAAAGGTAGGGATTCAAGTTTGAAGCCTAAAACATATACTTAGTATCGTTAAAACTTCGGAGGGGATCTCCTGAAGAGTACCTCAGTGTACAAGATACTTCGACGGAAAGATGGTATTCCATGACGGGAAGAGTTCAAACAAGGTAAAGAGAAGACAGTACCTTAATCTTCTGTGCGATATGAAAGTTAATCTTACTTCTTCTTTGATTGATAACAAGATATTTGAAGCAAACAGACGAACAAAAAATATTTCTCATGGTGAATAACGGGAGCAGTTGAATTCAAAGAGTCTCTTTGCGGGACTTTCTCGTCATTTGCAGTAATGGATCGTTTGTGAATTGTGTCTTGTCTTAATACTCCATTCCATTATACTGTGGGATGTTTTGTAGATAGAGTCCCCGAGGGCACGTGTAGCCAGGTTCGATCAATTTCGGTTGGTCGTTTCTTCAAACGCATTTGGAAATTTCTGTTTACAAAATGTTCTCAAATTTCTAAAACCTTCATGGGTCATATAGCATCATATTCCAGCCATATTGCTACGTCTTTCGGTATATTTAGGACATAATTTTCACAGATTTTGGCCATATAACATTGTTTAGATTGAGGATCACTGACGAGGATCCGTGCTGTAAATTTATCTTCTCTAAATTGATGCTAATGAATTTGAAGACGTTTCACATTTGTACCACTTGGTGAGTGTCACTGCTGGTGGACTAGGTGTCCTCGAGATCACGTGTAGCCAATTCGATCAATTTCGGTTGGTCGTTTCTTCAAACGCATTTGAAAATTTCTGTTTATAAAATTATCTCAAATTTCTAAAACCTGGGTCCTGTAGCATGATTTCCTAGTCATCTTGCTACGTCTTTCTGTATATTTAAGACATAATTTTCACAGATTGAGGATCACTGACGAGGGTTAAATATCCGAAACGTTCATGTCTGGTGCTCTAAAATGATGCTAATGAATTTGAAGACGTTAAACAATTGCAAACACAGATAGTCAGTTGCGCTGAAGTGGACAAGCCCATCCCGCCATAACTTATTATGGTTTTTACAGCAAATCGTACAATATATTCCGTACTTGCATTCTGGACTCGGGAGATTGTTCATTTGATAAAGTCTATGGAGCTGTAGACTATTGTGAGTAGTTACACTAATGAAGCCATAAAACGAATGGCGTTGGTTGCAGGTAAATTTTGGCTTCATTTTGGGACGACTGAAATCTAAGCTATAAAGCATAATATTTGTATGCAAGACTCTTGCAATTTTAAAATACATATAGTTAAGTCGGTAAACTCCGTACGACGGGTTCGCCTAGCATACAAAGCAGGCCGCTCATACCGCTACGCCACGGTGACAACCCTAAAAGAGTTGTTCCTATGACGTCCATATGAATACGGCCCACTCAGCACACACCGGGAGTGGAGAATTCGTTGTTGTTTGAATTTTATTGCATTTGGGATAATGCTTGGTCCATGCTGTAAATTTATCTGCTCTAAAATGATGCTAATGAATTTGAAGACGTTAAACATTTGTACCACTTGGAAAGTGTCACTGCTGGTGGACCAGGAGACCCGAGGGCACGTGTAGCCATGTTCGATCAATTTCGGTTGGTCGTTTCTTCAAACGCATTTACGCATTTTATTTGGATACTACGTCCAAGTGCAATCAAATTCAAACATATAGTTAAGGATTAAGAAAATGTGTTATAAGTTCCAATTAATTTTCCAAATTCGATCAATCATTCTCTGCTCTCTGAGCACGTTCATTCCTTAAGTCTATAAGATATAAAAACGAACCTCTATTTCGATTCCTTCATTTCCTACGTCATCCTTTCCTGCTTTTGCTTTCTGAAATAATATTGCCATAATGAAAAATCACAAGATGAGTAATTAATTGTTTTGACAAGAAGATAAGCTCTATGTATATTTTCATCTGAATCAACAATTCAATACGAAATATACACGCTTTATAACATTACCTTTTTCACTTTGAATCGCCATGGAAGACTTTTTCTCAGTTTTTGTTTCCGACTCTGTAAGAGATAATATTGTACTGCACAAGTCACGTAAATTTACAAGGGTCGATTAATTACTATGATTACATGTCGATATAATCATAAATATTTCAGAAAATTAGATTTATGTAAGAATGAGGTATTGCGTGTACTTACCAAATGTTCCTTTTCCTTGGTCTCTTTCTCCCCTTTCACGTAAGATGATGTCTTGAAAGATAAACAATGTAATACATGTAGATCAAAATCAAATCTTGAAATCAACATAAACTGAACATAATACACGACACATTCTATCTTAAGAAAGAAATCAGGTCTGGTAATAATAATTTCCTACTTACAGACTTTGGTCTATCAGGGAGTGACTGTGTCTGAGAAGGCATTGCTGATGTTTTGTCACAAAGAATTTCAGCGCTAGCTCGTAACTTCTCTGAAAAACTCAGCATGTTATTCAATCCTGCCCTAGGTTGCTCCTGTAAGAAAGATTCACACATTAAAAAATGAAGATTTAATTTGCTTTGATTTTGAATTCTGAAAATATACTAGTAGTTGTTCTGGAATCTCATTATAACTTACGGTACTTGGCATCTTTATTTCGACTCTGGGAGGCTCTTCATCATCGTCATCAGAATCACCAAATGGGTTCTGGAATATCAAAAGTCCTTTTCTTTCAATCCAGTTTATATAGTTAGAAATGTTAGTATCTGTCTTATACAGTGAGAGTAAACTAAAAATGAGAACATGTAATGATTTTGGGAACTTACAGACGTAGCTTTCTTTACTACAACTGTGGGAGTTTCTTCATCAGTGTCACCAAACGGGTTCTGAAAAAAAAATCTTATTCCTCCTTCACATGCATACAATTCCTCATGCATTATCATTCAATAAAATCAAATTCACATTAATTAACAAACAACTGATAGTATGATTTTGAATCCCTATCAGAAACATACCTTTGATGCTGTCTTTTCCTTTCCTTTGGTATCAGTGGTTGATTTCTGGGGCGGTTGTGGTGCTGGTTTTTTCTTTCCTTTGGTTTCATTAGTTGATTTCTCTGGCGTTGTTGGTGTTGTTTTTTGTTTTCCTTTGGTTTCATTGGTTGCCTTTTGTGGTGTCTTTGATTCGTCTATTAATTCAGATTTGGTTTTTGGTGGCTGTTGTTGCGGTTGCTGTTTACTTTCCTTGGCTTCCTTTAAAGATACTGTCACTGTAACATCCCCCTTGTTCTCAGTGTTTAGTGGTAATTTCTCTTCTTCGTCGCCTTCCTCCTTTTTTGTTTTTGATTTTTTACCACTGACTTTCTTCTTCAAACCTTTGAGCATACTCGGTGTCTTTTTCTATGGTTTGATAAAAAAAATACGCCAAGAACATGAACATATGATTACGTAAGATTTATCTACATTTTATGTCAAAATTAGTTTATTGTGGTATTTATTCACATTTTACCTTGGTTTTCACTAGTGATTGAATGTAATACATATTACTTTTATGACGAATGTCTTTATCACAGATGATATCAATGCACAGTGAGATAACAATAAAATCACCTTGATCATATTTATTTATAGTTTATCATCCTCAATGCTCATAGTTGATCATTTTTAACATGCCAAATAAGTTAAAAGCTGATTTTCGTATTTTGCTCCTTAGAAAACTTTATGAAAATATGAAAGACATTAGTCCAGATATACCTTTACTTTTTTATTTTTGTTGGATGCCTCGACGGAATCATTACCGATGGTCTCCTAGAAGAGATAGTTTTACCATAATATTCATAAAACAATACTATACATTGTTTGATAGTTCCATGTGTGTTATTTACTTCGTTGAGCTTTCATTAACAGTTTTAGGCTACAAATGTATTTTTTGCAACAACAAAGATTATAAGATTTATCAAAATAAATAAAAGGAAGAAGATTTGAATGTTGTAGCTTTATAATAATTTGTTGTTATGTGAAGACCTTGTCTTTTTCCAGAAGAGGGTCTGTATGTTGTGGTTCGTCCTCTGACATATCATCCTCAAAAGGATTCTGGAAGAAAAATTGTTGTATATAAGACATATTCTGAATATGTTTAAAACAAAATGAACGTTATTTAAGTCGAATATTTCTGATCTACCCTTTTCATTTTCCATTTAAAAATTGGTCGAGTCAGTAGGTTTTTAAAAATCTTACTATATTTTATTACCTTTCCGACCTGGGGCTCAGATTCTGTTGTTTTTCTTTCTTTGCTTGACTTACTCTGAAGAATGTAAAAATGTTGTGATTATGTTTGTTAAGGTAGAAATACCATAGGTATGCAATGCCTGATCTGTTGTAATGAGACATTAGCAAATGTTTCTTATATACATTTTGGTCATCAAAACATGGTCGAAACGCCTGACGGACACCACAGGGACACCTGTGGTGAGTGTAGGCCATACATAAACAAGGCCATGAATACTTTGACATAGGTAACGCCGTGGAAATTTACAAATTAAGGAAATCATTTCTACTTTCACTTTGCATTTACTAATTTTCTTAAGGCTTATTCTACTAAATATGAAATGAAATACTCACCATATTTCTGTGTATAGATAAATATATGAATCATCTACAATATAGATAATTTTATGTAAGATCAGATCTGTATTAAATAAGATATTCCGATTAACATGTTAACTGTGACATATTGTCCTTTGCCACGGGATATTTACACCATATACCTGTACAGGTAATCAAGTCCTGTTATGGGCATGCGCAAAAAGCTTTTCAGGTGTGTACTTAGACTGCAATGTATGCATGTTTTGTACATGTCTGTTTGCATTACATAATGATAAACTTGTTATACTTATTCACTTAGTATTTTACTTATTTTGCTTTAATTAATATTTTCATATTGAGTTCTATTATATATCAATCATATAGGTTTTGAATTATGTTCTTTTTGGTTCTACTGTATTACATATTTATATATTCATTATTTTTCATTTTTTATAAAACAATTTTTATATGTATTGTATGTGTTGTTTACAACTTCATCGAAAATTATGTTTGAACAGTACATGCATAAGTTAAAACATGCATTTCTGCGTGTAATCTGGATCAATATTTGATATGCAGATATATTTCAGCTTAACGCGTACGCTATTTATAGATCGGTAAAAACCGAATTTGACATTTATTTATAATATAAATCCTATTCTAAGAGGCTAGTCATCGTCAGGTGATCTATTCTTAAATGTAACTCACTAATAATAAAGGTTATATAGTCTGAATGTATTTTAAAACGTAAGCAAAATAAAACTTCCAAACCTCTATACCTTATAATCTACTGCTTTTTGAATGACATTCGGTGTGTCCTCACTTCGTGATAAAAAAAAACTTACTTAGCCTTTCTTGTCCTTTTTATGCTGAAATGCAAGGATTTGTTTTTGCTTTGAAAGGACAATTTGGTATTTTAAAATTGTAAATCAATAACATCAACAGGGCAAACTAGTGTCATCTACCCTCAATGTATGTGGAAAATCTCCTACAATACCACCTTGTATTGACCACAGCGGAACACACCCACAGGACTGTAAGAAACACTGAATCCGGACACAACGACATAAGCGTAAGGGGCAACAAGTCATCCAACAACACTCAAAAAAATTGGATTTGAATTGTCTGCCCCAGTATGTTAGATTAAGAATGCTGTAAGGGAGATCTTTTTTTTTTAAATGTGGGCGGTTACAAGATAAAATGCTGTTTCACGCAGCATCAGCAAGGATCCGGTGACTTTTCATTGCAAGCTGTATCGCATAAAAAGTAGACTGTTTTATTAAAGAGACACTATCCCTCAAAAGTATGTCATATAATAACAAACACTTTGTGTCAAAATAAAATGTTATGAGCAAACTTTAACCCCTATTAAGTTATGCATTCGCAATATAGATACTACTGGTATGGACCCCTTTAAGAATCAAAAACAAAATAAACACAAAAAAACAAAACGGGCAAATGTTATACATTGAAAAATTTGCTGAACTTTTTATTCCTATTTTTTAGACTGTATACATGTTCTCCAAATTTATTTGTCACTTTGTGGACGGTGAAGCGAGAAATATTTTTCTCTCATATTCCATAAAGGCTTTATAAAGGGTTTATAAAGGGTATAAAGGGGGAAAAGGCCAAAAAATCTAAATAATTTTAAAAACATTTACTGTGCCCCAATATTTTCTTGTGAGGAGGTGAAACATTTAAAAAAGGGTTCGTGTAAACACATTGGTCCGTGTACTAAACCACAATTCAATTTTCCATTTCGGAAACATTAATGAAAAATTGAAAATTGAATCAATTTTTCATTTTTCATTTTCAATTTAGTAAATGAAAAATGGAAAATTGAACCAATTTTCCATTTTTCATTCAAAAATTTCAAATTGAAAAACGAAAATGGAAAATGGACTCAAATACGCTGTATTAAACCACAATTCAATTTTCCATTGCAAAAGTAAAAAACGAAAATGGAAAATTGAACCCATTTTCAATTTTCAATTTTCATTTTGAAAATGAAAAATGAAAAATTGGTTCAATTTTTCATTTTTCATTATAAAAATGAAAAATGAAAATTGAAAATGGGTTCAATTTTCAATTTTCCTTTTTAAAATTTTATTTTCTTAATGAAAAATAGAAAATGGACTGTAAAAGGCTGTACTAAACCGCAATTCAATTTCCTTTCCAAAATTCGTAATGGAAAATGAAAAATTGAGTCAATTTTCCATTGTTGCACTCCGCGCGCTAATGCAAAAATGAAAAATGAAAAATTGAATCCATTTTCAATTTTTCATTTTCGTTTTAACGACACACGACCTGCACACCCCTATCTCTATAATCCAGAGGTCCAGCGATTAGCCAATCAGAGCGCTCGGTTAAACGTAAACAAGACTCTATCGACAGTTTGCCCTTTCTCTCGTTTCGCAAATAAACAGTCGTAAGAATTTTGTGGAAATAACATTTTATATGTTTTGTTTTTTGAAATGATATTATGAAATATGTTATCTTAGACAAATTTATGCAGCTCTCTCGTATTTTTATAACATAGCTAATTGACAAGGCAATGCACTAAGCTTATTAAAAGATCATGGACTTTTAAAAAAAGTTTCCTTGTGTTATCGCCTATAGGGATGTTCGAGTGACGAAAAAGTGACGTCACACTGCGCATGCGCATGAAAATTGGTTGGCAAAAAGTGGTTCTCTTATACATATATGTATAGCAATGTCCACTGCTATTCTGAATTTCACGTTAATAATCTTTATCGGTACAGTTTATCGACAGATATAATTAAGTTAAGATTACTTCAAAGATGTTATAATATCAATTGATCGTTTTAATGCCTTTGATATTTTTTTCACTTAATTTTTTCTGTAAACACCGGTATGTATAGATAGCATTTATAAATAGTCTCTCTGTGGGTTGATTTAATTTTTAAAGTCGTGAATGAGAACATCTTATATCATTCATCAATTTATCAAGTCCAACCTATACAGTGTATCTCGTATACACAAGACAATGATCTGACACCTGCCATTTACCTTGATTTTTGTCGGCTGCCCAGGTAGATTTTTCACCCAGGCGCCGCGACGGAACCAATGATCCGCACAGGAGAGAAAGCCACTGCATGTGATCTATCCATTTCATATTTCAGTTTTTTTATATTTTGACACGGATGAAACATCTAAACCATTGGGAGGGGGGGGGTTACATTTGTCTTTTATAGTTTAAAGGAGAAAAAGGAAATACAACCCATTCATATATCAATCATAGTTGGAACAGTGGATCATTATTCAATATTTCTCATATATATTTCAAGATTTTTTTTTTTTATTTCAACGGGATAATTGTTTAAATAATTCCGAAAATTAGATATATAAGTCCAAACATCTATTCTTGAAATTCTTTTCAAATATTGGATGTTTTTACAGTCGAGGTGCAAAAGATGGAAATAGAATGCTAGGATTTTATATGGTCCGAGATCCCTCTCTTTAATTCATATTAACATTTATCATTTATTTTTATTGTGTATTTTAATCCTATCTTTCATTTTAAATTCATGAATGTCTCTTTTTATCCCAACGATTTTCAATCTTAAGGGGTGAGGCTGCCCAAACTTACATGAAAGTTGAGAAATAAATGCTTCTTTAGGCATTCTAAAATTTGAATCTTGAGCCCCCCCCCCTTTATTCAAGCAAGCAAAAAGTTAGATAAGGCATGTCAGTTTAAAAAAAAATCCATATCCAAAGTAAGAATATTACTGAAGGAATAATAAAAGAGAAAAAAGAGAATTTGTGCGTGTTTTCATTGTTATTACTATGACCGGCTTTATCTATAAATTGGAGACAGTCGTGAGAGAAAAAAAACCTCAAAAAGCTGAGAAAATTAGTACTCTTTATTTCATTAAACGTTGTCTGTGAGTTAAATTATTTTTTTTTTCCATTTTGCGTTTTAAAACAGTTCGACATTAATTTTGGTCAAACTATTTCCCTCTTTCCACCCCGTTCAAATGCTCCACCTTAATTAAATCACAACTTATTTGCATGTTTGAGGGATAGGTGTGTACTTGTCAAAACAACTGGTAATTAGTCGGGTATGTTACACCTAATACAGGGGCACAAAAATGGGACACAATGTATAACACCGGCTTCTTTGAAAAGCAAAATTTGAAGAAAAAAAATATCGGCAGTTTTATCAGGGACGTATATAAAATACGTCCCTGGTTTTATGATTCTTGTCCCCCCCTCCCCCAATCGAACGGCATACTAACAAATTCAGTGGGATTTCTTTATTGTTGTGATTAAAAAATTAGAATGGTCAGTGTCACAGCAGGACTTGTCAATAAAATAATAGGAAAGTAGCGCATATTAGAGCATAAATTGTCCATTTATCCCCGGGTATTCCCGTATATTTCCCTTCACTGCCAACCGTTTTTGCCAACCAGCCTCGTTTTCGCGAGACCCGTGACGTCACGGCGAACATCCCTATATTTCGAGTGAATCTACCAGAATTGTGCTTTTTTGCATAAAAAGAACTATGGACACTTAATTCGTATGAAGTTGAAAGTAATCCCTTTTTGAATAATTCATAACACGGTTGACGTAGGTTATTCTACTATCACCGCTGTATATCCGGTAATCCTTTGGATGGTTGTACACTATCAAGGGCGGATCTAGAGTGGAAAGCGGGAGGTTGGGTGTTGCATCGGCCCAAAGGGTCGATCCGAGGCACGAAATGCCCAGTGGAGGAGGGTACGGGAGGTAGATGTTCGGGGGGGCCTCCCCGGGAATTAAGAAAAAAAGAATAAAATTGTGCAATCTGAAGCATATTTTCTCCTTATCATCTCGAATATCAGGACCATTTTACGGATACCCTTTCAAATTAGTAGGGAGAGCCTGGGTTTATCTCGATCTTTTTTTTCAGATTATTTGTACTTTAATACTTATTGTTTATTTGTCCCCGCAGTTACATGGATATAGAATTAGAATATTGGTATGATATGGTGCAAAATTTGTTTTCTTCATTTTGGTTTGTTTGTTTGTTTGTTTTTACATAATTTCCAAATCCAATGTTTAATACATGTACATTTATATGTTTTAAACAAAATGTGAAGATTAAAAAAAGATCCTTCTATAAGCATAAAAGCGTGAAGGTTACTATCCCCGTGCCATTTACATGTTTTGTAAATCATTTGACATGTTTATATGATTGTTCATTTCCGATAAAATGTAGAAATTGAAATGAAAGATATGATTACTACTTGGAATAAGGACCATTTTTCGGGCATACCAGAAACCCCCTGCGCGATGTACATTACAAAACTACTCAATAAAATATTGTTAGTACGACCAAATTTAGAACCTAAAAAAAATTGTATTTACAACCTCAATAAATTCTCTATTAAGGTGAATACATTAAAACAAAATCTTTCTAATTGGTGAATTGCTGACCATTGAGCAATTTCTACTGATGCTTTTGCAGGGTTTTTTTCGATTGCTGATGTTACCAAAATAAAGCGAAACCCGGGGGGGGTTTCCATGGGGGGGGGGGGGGGGGGGTTATTGCCCACCTCCACCACCACCACCACCACCCACCCACCCCCTAAATCCGCCCTATTGAAACTTAAATGGTTTGATAGATATTGATTTCTAGTATCTAGATAGTAGATATCTAATTTTCATTCCGATATTTTGATTACGTCATGGGAAAATAAATGTTAAACATTGGCGGAATCAAGGGGGGGGCACGCCCCCCCCCCCCTGAAATCTGCAAATCATAGGTAAAACGATCATTTTCCATAAACAAAGAGTAAATATTAATAATTATTAACTACTTGTTAGTTAATATAATTGTCAAATGCATCAATTTCAATTCATTAATCAATTTCAGTCATGAAAATGGGTCCAATAAGGCTGAAATTCGTTACCTTCTGGGGGGGGGGGGGGGGGGAGAAGTGGTCCCCCTAATAGGGCTCTGCCCTGGACCCGCTCGGGACCTAAGCGGTCCCAGGACCCCTCGCCAATTTTACGCCCCCTCTAACTCAAAAGCTGGATCCGCCACTGATAAAGTTTTCCATCTTCTCCATCGCCTGCTGAACAGCGCATGCCTCCATGTGACACATGTATTTTAAACATTAATATTGTTTTCATAGTACAAAAATGTAATTATCTCCTCTACATGTTATCCACATGATAGATTTACTGTAGTAGTGAAATTGTAGATTTCTTGAATGATATTAAGTTTCTTAACAAGTACTATCAGGGACGATAAGTGCCTGGAACTACATTTGTATATTGTATTTGGTTTCTTTTATAAATAAATTTTAATCTGTAATAATCAAATATTCTTGTGCTTCAGGAAAATATCTTAGACCTTCAGTGTCGCTCGATGAAATACAATCTTGTTTTCTCGGGATTGGAATATCAAAAGGAGGAAAACGTTATGGACAAAGTTCGAGCATTTATCAAAAACGAACTCGAGATAAATCATCATATCGAATTTGTTAACGTCCATAGGTTCGGATCACCTGGACTTAACAAAGCCAGACCGATCGTAGCCCGCTTTTTATACAGAGTAGACCAAGAAGCTGTCTTAAAAAAGGCATACCTCCTAAAAGGCAAACGATTTGGAATAAACGAACAATTTCCAAAGGCAATAGAAGACCGAAGAAAAGTTTTGTATCCCTTAATGAGAGAAGCCAAAGGGAAAGGCAAAAAAGTAGCCATGGTGAGGGATCGGCTTTACATTGAAGGAAAGCTCGTAAAAATCGAGGAGGTAACCATTGACAAAGGGACCACATGTGAAAAGGAGTACAGGGATGTACTGCTAGAGGGAATGGTGAAAGAAAGTCCGCCCGTTCCACCGCGCCAGTACAAAAGACCGAGGAATGAGGATCACGTCGATGTCTCTACTGACCAACAAACAACAACAGCATGTCAATAGGACAGGTCAACAAGAGAACGTTCAAAGAACACACAAACATCTTATTTGTCTATCTCAAGTTTAAACGTCTGTGGACTAAAAAGCAAATTACTACTTCCTGAATTTCAAGAACTTATCAAAACATATGATATCTTCATATGCGTTGAAACAAAAACCGACAATTTAGATATACTGAAGGTCCCATCTGGATATAAGTATTTCCTAAAATCTAGAAAAGAGTTTAAAAGAAAATCTGGGGGTATAGCTATTTTTTACAAGGAAACGCTTAAAAATTACATTCAGTTCCCAACATCTACATCAGAATTTATTCAATGGGTAAAGATATCAAATGTTATTACCCAAAAACCATTTGTGATAGGTTGTGTTTATATACCACCTGAAAACAGTATCTACGCATCTAATGAATGTAGAAAATGAGATGATCCAGTTCTTAGCCGAAGATACACCGATCACATTGATCGGAGACTTTAATGCCAGGACAAGCGATATTCCCGACTTCACACAAGTAGATGATAATCTGTTTGAAATTTTAGAAATAGAAAATGATATAGATATACAATTTAACGATCATATAAATCTTACTCTAAACAATATACCATTGGATAGATTTACACAAGATATAAAACATGCCAATAACTATGGTAATAAGCTATTGAATATGTGTCGCAAAACAAATATGTATATCACTTCAGGTAGATTTGGAGCTGATAGGTATATAGGGAAGGTAACATGTAAAGATACAAGTGTAGTGGATTACTTTATTGTTAACTCAAAGGTATTTAGTATAATAGAAGAGTTTGAAGTAATTGGTTTCGACCCGTTATTCTCTGATGTTCACTCGCGATTACATATTCTGCTGCAGACAGAAAAAACAACAGAAAGATATCAGCAACCCGAGTCACAAATGATTCATAAATTAACAGTCAAATGGAAACCAGAAAAAGTAAATGTCTTTAAAGAAAACGTCAACTTGATTGACTCAGAAATAATCCACTTATGTAACTCTTTAGAAGCTAGTGATGAATCACCTGAAACAAAAATAAATAGGACAAACGAAATGATTTGCGAGCTGTTGATAGAAGCCGCGTCAAAATCATTTGGTTATGCAAAAAAAGGTGGATTTAACAAAAATCCAAAAAAGTTTCAACCATGGTTTTCTAATTCATGCAAAGAAAAAAGAAACAAGTTCCACGAATCTAGGGAAAGATATAAACAAGAAAAAAATATTGAAAATAGACAACGTATGAAACAATCTAGTAAAGATTATAAAAGGGAGATAAACAAAAGCTACAGTAAGTACCAAGGACAAGGGGCGTTTTGGGCTTAAAATGGCCGATGTCGGAAAATTAATGACATTTATTGTGAACATAGAAGGCGTCTTCCTCTGTTATTTGGTATATAAATTATAGGAATCGGACAATGTTTAGATGCCGAATAAAGCATTCAAAGTATACTTGGTGTGGCTTTGACGTCGCACTTCTGACGCCTTTTTAGCTATTTGACGTTGTCACAAAGCGCTCTCATGTATATAAATTTACGGCAATGTTGATAAACCAATACGTATTTTGGGTCTTTGTATTCCTCAATTTTAGTATTACTTGTATCTTTAATCCGTTAATCTTTAATGTGTCCATACTTTCATATATACATGTACGTTTGTTTTCACTTACTATATATACACTATCATATTAGCGGATAAAAAAGGGGGCGTGATGGACGCACACTCTTGAGCAGAGAAAGGGTTATACAAAAAAAATGTTGACATTTAGTTCCGACTATTAACTCTGTTCAAACCAAGTATATTGAAACGATTCTAGGGTCTAATAGCAATTCTCCAGATTGCTTTTGTTTAAAATCTGAAAAGTGTTAAAATAATTTTCGTAGGGGAGGAGGTATACTTTGCCCCGTAAACCAACTATTAGATGACTTCCAGACGCCTAGACGTTTGGTTAATGAACAACCCTTTCACTGAAAATTCTGTGTCCGCCCCTTGATGAGGTTTAAGTATCCATTCCTCATGAAATAATATAAAAATATTATGCGACCAGGGGGCAAACATTTTAAACAAATGAATACGTCATACATGCATGAAAAGTCGTATTTTGAATTCATGATAAGTGTAAATGCACTGGAAATAAAAAGACATTTGGATGTGACAAATGTTTGAAGCTCACTTGAGTTAAAGGTTCAAATGAGTTTTACGTATCCAGCCGTCTGTCTGTCCGTCCGTATACATTCTCCATTTTCTTCCGCACAGAATTTCGGGAAACCTTATAGGAACTTAGGAGGTTCTAATGGTCCATTACCAAGTTTGCGTTTACAAGTGAGGACAGTGAACAAAGGACATTATTTACCGACATATTTTGATTTTTTTTTCTTTGCACTACAATACAAAAAGCACATACTTACGGTCATCTACATAGTTTACGTAACAGTCGATTAAAATGCTAATAGTGACGGATATATAGCCGTTGTCGCAACCGGATTTGTCATAACGACCGGATTTGTAATAAACTAGATTTAGTACATATTAGGTTATTACATATTAGGTTACATAACCCAACCGGATTTGTAATATAACCCAAAATTGTAATAAACAACGAACATAGTCTAGGTTTTATTACAAATCCGGTTGGGACATGTAACCTAATATGTAATAACCTAATATGTAATAAATCTAGTTTATTACAAATCCGGTCGTTATTACAAATCCGGTTGCGACAAGCCGTTCGCCCGCAGTGCCAAAAGAAATGCGTTGTAAGCAAACTACTGTTTCCATAAAAAATCTTTGAAAGTACACTACAGAAACCACCGATTTAACAAATCACCAATCTACAGCATTGACACACATCGTACGGTGTTCCGTTGGGTACTTTGCTTCTTCACGTAAACACATTGTGACGCGAAGTTATACGATACGAAGAAGCGAAGTTGAGAAGCGAGGCGGAGAAGGAACGAAGACAAGATGAAGCGAAGTTACGATGCGAAGAAGCGAAGTAACGATGCGAAGATCTGAACTTCGCTTCTTCGCATCATAACTTCGCTTCTTCGCATCGTGACTTTGCTTCTTCGCATATCCATTTCAAGCGCGAAAAAGCGATGTTCCTAACGGAACACCGTTATATCGGAATCTGTTTCCTGATCTGAGGAATGATGAACCAGGAATTTGACTCAATGCAATGCATGCATAAACAAACTCAAATACAGATATTTCTTTACCAAATATTCGATATAAATATCTAGAAAATTGACAGTTTTTCAAAATTGTTTAGAATTTGAGGATCGTGAAATGTTTTTGAAATGACCAATTAAAACTGTTTTTGCCAGATTTAGGCAAAATATAATAATATTCCAGTGGAAATTGGGACGCATTTCGGCAAAAATGCATTGCTTGATTGGCAATCTATATATACGAAGTCCAGAATCAAAAGAAAGATAGATCGTCTGGCCCATTACAATATTTTTTCAAAAATGCATGTTTACTGCATCTTTATAATTAAATAGCAAATACAAAAATAACATCTTTCTCGTGTTGTACAAGGAATTTCTCATCTACGTATTTTCTTTACATTAAGAAATTAACAATATAAAGGATCGAGAGTGATGGTTAGGGGTAAGGACCCCTACCCGCCTGGAATTTGCCAAAATTGCTGAAGTTTTACATATATATTTTTCTTCAAAACCATGGGCTGAAATAAAGCTATATGTAAGTTAGTGCATGAAAGATAAAAAAATAAGGTAATGAAAAGGCCGGATGGGTTACAGGAGATGTTATTTCATCAACAGGACTGAATTTTCTCCAAAATTTATACACAGTTATTGTTTTCTTTGGTCCCGATGGTCAAATCCCGGTTTTTCCCCCTGATTGCTCAACATTCTTTTGAGCTTTTAACGATAAAAATGCTGATCGATAATATTCATCTTGTCGAGGTCATCAAGTTCTATATAGTTGGACCAAAGGTAAGAAAACTAGAGGGCTCTATTAAAATAAAAAATAAAATAGCAAGTAAAAAGTAAACATATGTAATTGCGATATAACAAAAAAAAAAAAAGAAAGAAAGAAAAAAAAAAACTTTGATAGAATGAATATAAATTGAAATGAAAAAAAATGCAGGTTGATTCTATGAATTGCAATTCAATCAAAAGTCCTGGTTTCTACGATATTTTCTTGGTCATAACACATATATCTTGAAAAAAATTATTTATCGGAAAATATTTTCCACATTTGCGGAGTTTAATTTTTCATTCAAATTTCTTGTTCGTATCAAAGGGAATGTTCTTGTCATGGGCGGATCATATATATTTCAGAAATGAAACAAAATTCAAAATCGTTCCCGGCCTCTCTCTCTCACATAAATCAATTGATATAAGACATATTACAAAGAAATTTGATCACTTCAAGTATTCTTTCTTTTATTGATACATGTAAGTTACTGAATAAACATGGAACGGCATGCAGATAATCTGATCATGTGTCCTTTGTGCAGAGGTATCAATTCCCTAAACATACAAAATATTCTTTTTATTTTGCCACGGACTAATTCAAACCAATCAGAGAGCGTAAATCTCGTCACGCGCTCGACGTCCAAATTTCTGTAGACCGTCAGTAATTTTGCCATTGCCGTATAAATGAATTCGCGTGTAAATGGACGGCACAAAACACCCATTTTCTGCGACAAAAGACGGAGATTTTGGTCCTCAACAAAATAAAAAAATTATTGGGTTTGTTACAGACCGTCCACGGAGATTTCAGCTTCTATGGGCTTGATAAACCCGATAAATCTCTGTAGACGGTCAGTAACAAACCTAATAACTAATACTGTTTAGGAAATGACAGGCTATTGTATAATTTTGCATTTATACACTGGCATGTGTAAATCTAATTAGTAAAAAGAATACGCATACACTTCCTTTGTATTGACCTTATATATCAAATAAAATTTTTATGTGACATGAGAAAAGTGATATACGATGAAAATCAACAACGAATATATTTGAAGTGAGTACAGAGCGCAGGCTTTAACCAACACGATACTTTGCCAGAAGTGAGATCATAAATCAAAGAAATTGTGTGTAAAGTATAAATTTGGTTAATGTGTGTCTTCACGTAGAATTTCGTCAAATTCGACGCAAAATCCTATAAAAATCGACAGATTTTCGCAAGCGAATCAACTTTGGCGCCTTTTTATGACGTCATAGACAAAGTGACATCAAGTTTCGGACTCGCTTATATTAATGACAGATCTTAATCTATATATACACCAAACATGAAAACACAACAATGGCTTATGAAATTGCTGTAAAACCACGGCCAAATAGGGGGCATATCGCCCCTTGTCCTTTGAAATGGAGAAGGAAATACGTAATACTTCCAAAACCGATTCAAGGCAGTTTTGGAAAATATTAAACAAACTAAACGGGAAAAATGAATCAGAAATAAAGGCCTCTTTAGACGATTTATTTGCATACTTTAAAGTGATTAACGAAGGAGAAGATGACGAAGAAGAATTTAATACATCAGATGAAGGAGATGAAACCTTTAATACAGATATTCTCAATGAGAATATTTCAGAAAAAGAGATCGAAGATGGCATTAGAAATCTCAAGAATAACAAAGCCAAGGGATTCGATGATATCTCAAATGAGTATATTAAACATTCGATCAACATATTTATGCCTTTATATGTAAAATTGTTCAACCTCATACTTAACACGGGTAAAATACCTAAAGCATGGGGATATGGTATAATCCATCCCATATATAAAAAGAAAGGGGACCCCAAAAACCCGGAATCGTATAGGCCCATAACTTTAACATCAGCCTTAGGGAAAGTTTTTACATCCATTATTGATACAAGATTGCGTAATTTTGCTAACTCTCAAGAAACTATTAGTATGGCTCAGGCTGGATTTAGGAAAGGTTTCTCCACAACAGATAATATCTTTTGTCTTTATTCTTTTATTCAACTTTATCTGAACTGTGGTAAAAAACTTTTTTGCACATTCATAGATTTTAAGAAAGCATTTGACACTGTCTGGAGAATAGGATTGTGGCAAAAGCTTCAAAACACTAACATCAAAGGTAAAATATTTAAAGTCATTTATAATATGTATAAGGATATAAAATCTTGTGTTAGGAAAAACTCTGAGTGCTCCGAGTTTTTTCCATGTATGACAGGAGTACGACAAGGAGAAAACTTATCGCCTTTTTTATTTACAATCTTCCTAAATGATATAGAAGAATTTTTAACGCACCAAGGTATGACAGGTCTTGAAATTATAGAAACAAAACTGAAAGAGGAATTACATTTATACATGAAAATATTTCTTTTACTTTATGCAGATGATACAGTCATATTAGCAGATACTCCCGAGAACTTACAGCTTACATTAAAAGCGTTTGAAAGATACTGTGAGCACTGGAAATTAAAAATAAATGTAGATAAGACTAAAGTACTCATTTTTGAAAAACGCAGAAACAGAACAGTTAGAAATTTCTTTCTAAATGAAATTGAAATTGAAGTAGTAGACTCCTATTGTTATTTAGGAATCTTGTTTAATTACAATGGAAATTTCCTTAAAGCACGGAATCATCTGGTGAGGCAGGCCGAAAAGGCGCTCTATTCTTTATATACTAAATTAAGAAACATCTCCATTCCAATTGATCTACAATTAAAACTATTTGACAGTCTTATAGCACCAATACTCTTATATTCGTCAGAAATATGGGGATTTGAAAATAAAACCGTAATCGAGAAAATTCATCTTAAGTTTCTAAAATATATTCTTAAATTACGCTTATCCACGCCAAACTACATGGTATATGGTGAAACAGGAAGAGAACCGATGGAAATCAAAATTAAAATGCAGATGCTCTCTTTCTGGTCTAAGTTATTAATGAATGGTGACAATAAATTATCAGGGATTCTATATCAACTTCTTTATAGTCTACACGAAACAGGATGTGGAAGATTCAAATGGATTGAATATATTAAAACAATATTGAATGATATCGGCTTTAACTATATTTGGACGTCACAGACTCCATTGAGTAAAACCCAAATTAAATCGGTAATTAAACAACGAATGAGGGATCAATTTTACCAATCTTGGTTTTCTGCTATGGAAACATCGTCAAGAGGGTCATTTTACTCACTCTTTAAAACTGAATTCAAATTAGAAAAGTATCTCATTAACTTAAGAGAAAGAAATCGACTATTAATATGCAAATTAAGATGTAGCAATATTAAATTTCCAATTGAACAAGGTAGATGGCAAAATATTGCTAGGTCGGAAAGATTGTGTAGGTTATGTAACAGTAGTTCTATTGGAAATGAATTCCATTACTTTTTTGAATGTGATAACGAAAATATTAAAAATTTGCGAAATAAGTATATTCCACATTATTATACCACAAACCCAAGTGTAGGGAAAATGATGGGTCTTCTCTCAATATGTAACGTCAAAGTATTAGACAGCGTCTCTAACTTTATATCTTACATTCAACGCTTGTTTTTAAAAAAAAAGAAATAGCATATATTATTGTTCATTATTTGTCAATTTATGTTTGCATGTATGCATGTACATTTTCATGTTCAATCACCTAATTTCTTTCTTTCTTTTTTTTCTTTCTTCTTCTTTCTTTCTTCCTTTTAATAATTACAAATGTATAGTTTACTATGATCATGTATCTGATTATCATATTGATTCATGTATTAATTTTGTTATTTCGCCACTTTGTCATGTTAAACTGTATTGTTCCTCTTGTTGCACTTATTAGTGCCGGAGTGTATCAAATAAACTAAAAAATATTGTGCATATTGCATATCAAGATATATGGTTAAAAATGGGGGGGGGGGGTTGAGCACTTTGCCGAATTTTCACTAAAATATTAGTTTACCATCTATTATATTGATTGATCAGTGCCGGGCGTAGCTTCGATGAGGACGGTAAGCAGGGGCCGGCGGGCCTAAATCCTCAAATGGGGGGGGGGGGTGCATAATCATACACTTTTTGTGGAATGACTCGCAAGGCATGAGGGGTCTATGTGGGGAGGGTATAATGGAAGTTGATATCCCTACATCTGGAAAGGGGTTCGGGGGCCTCCCCGAGAATATTTTGAAAAAAAAGTCAAGCAAATCTGTACTCTCTGTCCCATGAATGCGTCATGTCATGGTTTGGCAAACCTACAAACGGATAACTTTTGCGCCAAAAAAAAAAAAAAGCCTGCAAGTAACATTCTTCATGGAAAAAAAATATTTAAATCACAAACCCCTCGCGCTTTTATACAAGTGAAAAATCTGTGAAGTCCGATTAAATTTAAAAATCAAAATATGGGGAATGTAAAACGATTTTTAAAAATGCCTCGGATTACACCATTTTGTCATAAAAATCCGAAAATTTCGCGTACGATTTTAGATTTTTTTTTGGGTCTCTTTGTTCATTTTTTTCCAAGATATACAAGGATCATTGAATCGATTTATTTTGATTTTGACCATGCATAGCACCATAACCTTTAAAATGTATATATGTATATATGTTTCTGATGTGCCGTAGGGCATAAAGACAATAAAGAATCTGAATCTGAAAATCGGCTTGAGGAACGATCATGCCGGCTCGCTTGATGTCAGTGACGCTGCGCGTGCAAACAACGTCTACCCCTGCGTTAATCCAATTATCTAATTAGCAGTTACTCCGTTTATTGAATCGCCAATTTAACTTTTGACTGTCAGAGTGAAACAAGTATTAATATTCAATGTCTTTTAAAACGACATTATTCAAAGCGTGTTCACGTTACAAAACCGTTGGACTTCATGTGCAAGATGTGCCCTCTATGTTGATACAATAAAATCAACAGAAAGTCTGAAACATGGGCTACTTTTATGTTACTTTCACGGTGGTTTCAGTAACACATTTAAAAAAATTTATTTTAAAAACAAAACATATAACATGTTATTTCCACAATAGCAACTGTTTATTTGCGAAGCGAGAGAAAGGGCAAGCTGCCGATAGAGACTTTTGTTTACGTTTGAAACGAGCGCTCTGATTGGCTATTCGCTGGACCTCTGGATTATAAAGATAGGGGTGTGCAGGTCGTGTGTCGTTAAAACGAAAATGAAAAATGAAAAATTGAATATGGATTCAATTTTTCATTTTTCAATTAGCGCGCGGAGTGTAAAAATGGAAAATTGACTCAATTTTTCATTTTCCATTACGGATTTTGGAAAGGAAAATTGAATTGTGGTTTAGTACAGCCTATTACAGTCCATTTTCTATTTTTCATTAAGAAAATAAAATTTTAAAAAGGGAAAAATGAAAATTGAACCCATTTTCAATTTTCAATTTTCACTTTTAAAATGAAAAATGAAAAATTGAATCAATTTTTCATTTTTCATTTTCAAAATGAAAATTGAAAATTGAAAATGGGTTCAATTTTCCATTTTCGTTTTTTACTTTTGCAATGGAAAATTGAATTGTGGTTTAATACAGCGTATTTGAGTCCATTTTCCATTTTCGTTTTTCAATTTGAAATTTTTGAATGAAAAATGGAAAATTGGTTCAATTTTCCATTTTTCATTTACTAAATTGAAAATGAAAAATGAAAAATTGATTCAATTTTCCATTTTTCATTAACATTTCCAAAATGGAAAATTGAATTGTGGTTTAGTACACGGACCCACATTCATAAGTAAAATGAAATGCTCATTGAAAAATTGAAGGTATTTTACCCTCTTTATCTAGTACATTTTTTAAAAAAAGTTGGATTCATTGCAGATTGCGCTACTGGGATGAGTAATTGAACACTGCTAAATAGAAAGCCAAAATTTCGCCTTCTTTGAAAATCGTGATCAGTTTATATAAGCGAGTCAGATTTTTTTCCTATTTGTTTTTCATTTCTACTTTTTAAAAATAAATACTTTCTTTTCTTTCTAAAAATGTGATATGCGATGCAACTACATTGTATCTGAAACCATGCTTATATTGAGATTTAGGAATTTATGCAACAGCTCAATCATGCAAATTGAATATTCTTTATATTGCATTATGTAATATAATTGAACCTTGAGAAGTCATGGACGTGTTTCTATCGATCAGACAGTCCAGACTTTAGTAGCAGCTTGTGTTGCATGCAAACAGAAAGCTGACTCAACCTCGCCCTTCGCGGGATCTGCTTTAGTTCATTGATTGAGAATATTACCTACTTATATACTAGCTATAGCCTTTCGAGCTTCAGTACATTGCAGGTGATAACTAGCATGAGAGTTATGTACATGTGTCCGGACGGAGTGAGGGACATACTGCCCTTTGTTCTGTTTGGACACAAGTACTTATACGCTTGTCCAGGCGGATTAAGGGATGTACGTACTGTCCCTTCCGCTGGGATTAAACACGTCTTAGTGTCGTAGCCGCTTGTACCTTTTTGTGCTACCGGTATAAAAACGGAATTATAGTGAAAACTATATATTATATCATTTATTCTTTATTGGAAAGTTTCTGTAACACTCAGCAAATGTTCATTTAAGAGGGCGAAGTAATCCATTACAGTTTTAGCTATTTTAAATGTGTTATTTTCCCAACAATCTGTTGTTCATTCCAAATGCTGTGGTTTGTACAGATAGAAACTCTGAGTATTTCAATTTTCCTTCCTACCTTATTATGATTTGCTTACCTTACATAAAAGTATCAAGGAGCTTGATCGAGGATAAAACCGTTTTGGGAGGGGATTGCTTTGCATAATTTGCCATTTAGAGCTTGCAGTTTGACTAATGCTATGGACAACTTGAGTTACGGGGACCCAAAAATACGCGTAAGCTTTGATAGATAATCTTTGATAATCTCCGAGATATCAAAATGTTTTATTTCCCGAAAGGGCCTTTCCGTTGGTCCTCCTGCCATGTTTAATCTTAGGTCAATGATAGTCAACGATATCTATAACACCAACACAGGTGAACGGATAATTGACTTGAGTTCGACAAAAATATGTCACCACAATATGTACAATAAAAACGGGCAAGAGGATGGAGTTGTTAGGACTGAATATGCAAGGTGAATAGTGTACTAACCAAGAACTGTAACATTCTTAAAGTATCCACTCATGATGAGCAATATGGACTGATTGGTGCACACAACATGCCATCATTTGATTAATCATATAATTTTATAAATCATCTCTGTGTTTTAGCATGTATATAAACGTGTTTCGGTGTTTTGATGTTCGTGCTGAAACATCGTCCTGCTGCAGATCTCCTTTTCTTGAAAACAAGTCACCTCCGGAAGTAAAAGAACATTCCGGGAAAGTGCCTTCGATAGTCCGCTCCATTTCTTTGTTTCATACTGTCACATTCTTGTTTGTTCATACTCTCTGTTTTCGTTGTTCTTTGATATGTTATGGTTTTCTCGGTATCTCCATCAGGTTTTTTTTTTCCAAGTTTCTTTTTTCTCGTTGCATTTTAGTTTTACCTATTTTCTTGACTTCTCTTTGTTCTTTTTGTACGATCTGGTTCTAGCCTTTTGTTAATGGTCAGTGTCTTGCCCGATTATTCTTTCGGTTTTCCGGTGTCTCGGCACTCGTGAATATTGATTTCCTGACCTTTCTTCTTGTTATTTTTTTGGGGGGAGGAGGAGGTCAGCTTTCATCGGGTTTCTTTGATGGTTTTTAGTGTTTTTGTTTGGGTTTTATATGTGCCGAGTCACATGTTTAGGTCATCTTCCTCGGACCGGTATGAAAAAATAAAAATAAAATAGGTGTCCTATTTGCACCGGAAACAAAACTTCTGCAAAAGGGATAGTGAAACATGAGTTTCTTCAGAAACAAATTGTTTTTCTGAATATCAAGATGCACTTGGTGCAACTTTTATATTCTCCTATATATTTCAACGAAATGGCTTATGTTTTCAAAATGTCATCCAAAGAACATTTTTATCTTATAAATCTTTGATATAATTCTACGCCTCCCAGGATTAAAATGCTAATTTCCAATTTGTTCTTTTATAAATCTAATTCCCTAAAGTAATTCTACTCGAAGTACATACATGAAACTGGAGATGTTAAACTACTTAGAATGTATCTAGATTGAAGGGTGAAAGTATGAATTTCGTTAAGCGTTGTTATGAGATTTTGGATTTCATTAAGTCAAGGTAAACATCGTCTTTTGTAAGGAGATACATGATCTGTCAGGTGTTTCTAAGGACATTATGATGTATAGAGCAATATAAGCGAGTCAGCAAGCAATCAATACCATGGGCTGGGTATAACTAGGGTATCCTGGACAGGTTCCCAGCTGTCAAACATATGCTACTTTGCATACATTTACTCACTCTCTATCATCGAGAAGGCGAACAAAATATTACAAATGCCTATGTAATGGGTATCAGTATCGATTTATGACAACGAAAGACTACTATGCAAACTATTTTCAGAACATGAGCTCCTGTTTTAGCACAGGTAGTTTTATTGTTACCTATGGGATAATTTTCAAATCGGCATCTTATATGTATTACATATACGCATATAGATTGCACATCCTTTGATGTTCTATCCTTCTTGTATAGAATACAATATATATGACAGATCGGTGCATTTTAATTTATTTTAGAACCATATGGTAACAAATCATTGATCATCTGTCACATTATAGACAGCTTTATACAAAGAGAGTAACTCGTAAAATTGGATACATAGTTATACTAACATATATACTCTTGAGTGACCATGTAATGTATCCAAATATTGCACTAATAAATGTTTAAAACATACATATAATCTAAAGTTTAAAACGATCACAGTTGTGCTATAGCTTTTTGTGTATACCTTTAAAAGGTTCAACAA
Organism: Pinctada fucata; assembly: GCA_028142955.1. Classification (NCBI taxonomy): domain Eukaryota; kingdom Metazoa; phylum Mollusca; class Bivalvia; order Pterioida; family Pteriidae; genus Pinctada; species Pinctada fucata. The sequence goes on along the minus strand of AP027103.1, from coordinate 73,591,675 downwards.
TCCATTAGCTGGAAATCAAAGCATACAAATTTTAAAGCATGCCCTATACAAAATGCAAAAGTATAAAAGAGAATTTTCATGCAAGCAATCAATCCAACAAACAAACACTCTCTCTTCACATATTTTCCTCGAGTCCATGTATGTCGATTTGTCCAACATATCTTCGAACACTCCGCCATTATGAATGAATAAAGTGCACGTGATCAGAATCTAACGTGCTATTGGTTGAATTTGATGAGGTTGAGTTCTGATGACGAGGCTCTAAGCTTCCTTTGAAAGCGATTGTTGCATAGACGATGATAGCGATGATAATGGCGACGACGACGGCGAGTATGATGACACAGAGGATCCGTCCTAACACTCTGTTCCTTTTCTTGTATCTATGGCCTGCCCTGTCTATTGAATCAGCGATCTCCGTCTCCTGAAATCGAACATAATATTTTCCATTTCTTTGCCAAAAAAGGGGGAGGGTTAGTGAACAAGACTGCCATATCTTAAGAATTCATGAAGGAAAAAAAAAAAAAAAACAGGACCTACACAGCAATCTGATCATTTTGCGATCATAATGTTAAAATTACTCGTTATTTCGTTTTGATATTTTTCAAAAACATGTAGTTCCAGGTAACATGATGTCATTTCCTTATTAAAATATTCCTTGTTCAAAACAGAAAGTAATATTGATATTTAGATATGTTTTAGTGATAAAGATTTTAGGAGCGTGGTGTATAAATGTTACTGAGACTTGGTGTGTCAGCTTGCATCAATTGATCTGTATTTACCATTAGTTCATTGACTTTATTTGTGCTCAGGGAGAGAGACTTTACATCATACCATCCCTTGAGTATACCAATAGAACGAAATTATACATTAGGCAATCTAAGATGAAACAGACCCCCAAATTACGACGCATTAAATTACAGAAAATATCATTAGGCGAACGAAGGAAATTGTCTTTTCTGTTTATACGCCATCTATTGTAACTAAAAATGGCTTTAACAATACTAGAAATTACTAAAAATAGCATTCCAAGGAATCCAAATCTATTTAAATTTGTAAAAATTATAATTTTTAACAGAAGAAAGGTTTTTCCTCTGGTACATTGCATTTCGATTTATATTAAAAAGGCTGAAAAGGCTTTCATATGATAGGCGTTTATGGTGACATGTAGCCTAAAATTTGTCTGTTTTATGAAGAATTATTTTTTTTTTTTTTTTTTTTTTTGGATTTAAAACAAAATTTGAAGTTTTGTACATACCGGATCAAGGAGATCGCTGGTGACTGTTTCCATGTTCATCTACAGCTGTTCTTTGGATCGATTCATTGTGTTACATTGATCTAAATGTTTTACTCCATACTATCTTTCGAAGTGCATGTACAATATCTAAGGAGTAAATATTTCCCAGTACAGGTATACACAAGTTATCTACATTACTCCAGCCATATACTGATTATAATACCTTCCGTTTCGCTTGGGATATGCAAATGGCATGTTTACATTAACCTATGTATATATATTTGGCTAATAAATCCAACACGCTCCGCTGATCTTTAAAGAGCCGCTAAAAAAATCACGTAATGTTCCAGCCGTGTATACTTTTTCTTCTAATCCGACCCGTGTACGTACCTTTAATTTTCAGTTACGTCGTTAGTCTGGCCTAGGGCTTTAATACCCGTCATGGATGAGTGAAAAAGACTACCTATAAGTCGATTGACAACAAGATTGTACGATTAAAGTCAACAACTTTCTCCTTTTCAATGTTTGAATATCGCTGTACGTAGTCTGTTACAGTATTTAGACAAAACAAAACAAAACAGTTATCGGCGTTATCAAATACAATGTATCGACAATTCAAATAAATGAACTGTGCTTTGTATTACGACATTTCTACGTTAACGAAGACGAAAGGAAAAAGAATTTAAACAAGAGTCTAACCTTGAAATATACATATGCATGCATAAATTTCATTGTAATGTTATCTATGTTGTTCGATCTAGACGATTCTTTCCTTAATTTATTAATTATAGGATGCAAACTAGATGGCTACTGTTGCAAGCAACAGACGGATTCCTCCTTTATTAGACCTTCCTCGGAACTGAAGTGTTAAAATCCGAATAAAGAAGATGGAAAAAAGAATAGTTGCTTTTGTACCTAATTCACTTCAGCAAATGAGGCAAAGGAGCTTATGTCTAATTTGGGACTCTTATTTATTTATCGACAAAATAGAAGAAAAAGATGATAAATACCTTTCAAGTTTAGGAAGGCTTTAAACTCCTAGATCTATTCTATCCATTTTGATTCCTTTGAAATTACTATCCCAAAAATAATTGCACAATGAATTAGCAATGAGAACATTTCTATAAATAGAGAATGACAACAGCATGAAAGTACAGACAAGTAATGCTACTAAGATAAAAAAAGGAAACATAGAACAAGAATAAAAGAGTTATCTATCTTACTATGTAAAGTTCAAATAAGAAGTACTACTTGTGTGAAGAATAAATATTTAAGAACAAAATTCTCTCAATCCTACAAGAGTAAATGTTTGTTATGACCTTGAAAAAGTTTATTTGACCTTGAACCAAGGTCATGGATGAAAGATAAGCATTTTAGTTTATTCTCATCAAAATTCCTTTTCATCTATTCAAAGCTCAATATTTTATCAACAAAAGTCTGTTTTGACCTTGAAATCGAACAAATGACCTTGGGTCAAGGTCAAGGTGAAAGGACTTGATGTAAGGAACATTTGCGCAAAGTTTGAACTCTCAAGGTCAAATGGTCTTTGTTCTATGGGAAAATTTTTGTTGTGACCTTGAGAATGAGAATTTGACCTTGGGTCAAGGTCAAGGTGATGGGGCTTGGATCAATGATTGTATTTATGAAGTTTGAACTGTCAAGGTCAAATAGTCTTTGTTCTATAGGCAAAAGTTTGTTGTGACCTTGAGAATCAAAATTTGACCTTGAAACTAGGTCATCATCAATGACTACCTATAAGTAACCTACCATCCAAGTTTCAACTCAAAATCTCAAAAACTGTAGACATTGGCACTGTGCCAATTTAAAGTTCCAATTTCAACTCAAAATAGCGCGAAAACCGTAAATATTTTATCGAGCATGTAAGCATATAAAAGTTTGCAAATTTCCCAAAGAACAATATAAAACAAATTTCATTCAAATCGCACGGTTAGTTTAGGAGTTATAAGGTTTTAAAGATTTTACCTTTGATGACCTCTAGCGGGGGCATATGTAAACTTTTCGACAAGAAAAAAAATACATATGAAGATCTTTATTTGCTCTTTCACATGATACTTTCCATTTTATCATATGATGCGGTACTTTGTTGTAAAGTCTCTGGATTGGCTTGGGGGTAAGAATAATAATAATAAGAATAATAAGAATAAAGAAAAGACAATACAATAACAGAAAGGATTCCGACGGAAGTCGGAATCCTTAATAATAAGAATAAAGAAAAGACAATACAATAACAGAAAGGATTCCGACGGAAATCGGAATCCTTAATAAATGGAAGGATGTAGGTTCCTGTGGACATAGCAGACGGATTCCTCTCATTTTCATCTTGTTAAGAACAGAAATGAAAATTGAAAAAATGCGAAAATGACTGGCCGCAGCTGGACTCGAACCAGGTACCTTCACCAAGGTAGGCCCATCGTATCTTGTACATGTAATGTCAGGTCACATGGTTGAATTGACCAATGAAATTTGTAACACATCCTGGGTCATGCATATTAATTATGTGAGGGATTTTCCAATGAATCATGACAATATTAGCAAGTGTTTTCAAACTGGTACATGTATTCGATATTTCTTGATTCTGTTAGAAAACATTTTGAACTAATACATACTCGTATAAATTTTGAAATGAAAACAATGTTGAAGCACTGTACTTTATGTTTGCTTACGAATGAAAGAAATTGAGGGAAAAAAATTGGCCGAGGCCGGAATCGAACCCCGGACCCTCCGATTCTAAGTCTGACTCTCTACCGCTGAGCTATTGCAGAACTGACAAAAGTTTGCATCAAAAGTCTTTAGAAGGATGAAATCTTGCGACTATGATATGACTCAACATGTCGAGCATGTTCCGAATGATAAATCTTTATCGATCGATTCTATTTACAGGTTTGTATTCAGGAGTAAACAACACAGAATTTCATAAAATGTATTTTTTTTTATTTGACTTTCATTGACCATGTATGTAGAGAATAAAATTATGAATCAATAAAATGTGTTTGCTTATTTTGCAAGGGCGGATCTAGACAGGGTAGGTGAAAACAGGTATGTACACGTATGTAACATGTAAGTCGGAGGGGGGGGGGGGGCAAAAACTTATCAACCTCCCCCTTTCGAAGGACTAGCCTATGTCATTGGATAAACAAACCGTCAAAGATCTTGTACAGTTATTTCAAAGATTGACGAATTCAAAAAGAAACAGACAAACAAACGAGAAAAAAAAATGCCCAAGGGGGCCACATTGCTCCGTCAAAGGTCTTGTACAGTTGTTTCAAATATTAAGGAATTTAATAAGAAAAAGACAAACAAACAAACAAAATAAATGAAAAAAAAAAAACCCCAAAAAACAAGAGGCCCAAGGGAACCATATTGCTCAGTCAAAAGTCTTGTACAGTTGTTTCAAAGATTGTCGAATCAAAAAAAGAAAAAAACAAGCAAACAAACAAACAAGCAAAACAAATGAAAATAAAAAAAACAAAACAAAACAAACAAGAGGCCCAAGGGGGCCACATTGCTCCGTCAAATGTCTTGTACAGTTGTTTCAAAGATTGACGAATTAAAAAAACAAGACAAACAAACAAACAAACAAAAAAAAACCCAAGAAGGTCAAGGGGGCCACATTGCTCCGTCAAAGGTCTTGTACAGTTGTTTCAAAGATTGACGAATGAAAAAAAAGAGGCCTAAGGTGGCCATATATACACGTTGAAGTCAATGACAGTGAAATAAATATGTGCAATATGAAATGTGTTTTTCTTCTGAATAAAAAGCTATGAATAGGACTGACTTGTTGCATGAACGATCGATTATTCTTGTAATGCTGAATCAGCCATTTGTATTTCTCCGTCTGTATATCAAAAATAAAAACCACTAACATTCAGGAACTCCAATGGCTATGTGGATAGGGCGTTGGACTGCTGGCCCAAGGGTACCGGGTTCGATCCCCAGTCTGGACGTTTTTTTATCGCCGATCGTCTGCGTTTCTGTGTAGTACTCTCTCTATCTGTTCGTATGTCTGTTCGTTCTTCTATCGTTGTCAGTCTATCTAACACTGTCTATCTTACACTGTCAGTCTGTCTGGTCCATGCTGCAAATTTACCAGTTAATTTAAATGATGCTATTCAATTTTTAGACATTTTTAAAACATTTAATTAGAAAAAGACAACAGCATGAAAGTACAGACAAGTCATGGTACGAAGAGAAATAGAAATAAAAGATTTATCTTTCTTAGATCATGTAAAGTTCATATAAGAAGGACCTCGTTTGTGAAGTATAAGTAGTGTAGGACAAACACTGTGTATTTAACAAGTAAATGTTGTTATGACATTGAGAATGAAATTTTCACCTTGAACCAAGGTCAAGGAAAAAAGATGAGTATAGAATATCATTTTCTTCAAAATATATATGAAATTGAATAAAGCTCAATATTTTATCAACAAAAGACTGTTATGACCTTGAAATCGAACGAATAACCTTTGGTCAAGGTCAATGTGACAGGACTTACTGCAAGGAATATTTGTACCCAGTTTGCATTCTCAAGGTCAAACAGTCTTTGTTTTATAGACAAAAATGTTGTTGTGACCTTGAGAATGAGAATTTGACCTTGGATCAAGGTCAAGGTGAAAGAGCTTGGCTTAACAATTATATGTATGAAGTTTGAACTCTGAAGGTCAAATAGTCTTTGTTCTATAAGCAAAAGTTTCATGTGACCTTGAGAATAAAAATTTGACCTTGAAAAGAAGGTCGACATTAAATGACTACCTATAAGTGACCTAACATCCAAGTTTCAACTCAAAGTCTCAAAAATTGTAGAAATTGGCACCTTGCCAATTTAAGGTTCCATTTTCAACTTGAAATAGCTTGAAAACTGTAAATATTTTATGGAGCATGTAAGCGTATAAAAGTTTGCAAATTTCTCAAAGAACAATATAAAACAAATTTTGTTCAAATCGTACGGTTAGTAAAGGAGTTATAAGAGTTTAAAGATTTGACCGCTGATGACCTCTAGCGGGGGCATATGTGAACTTTTCGACAAGAAAAAAATATTAAATTAAGATCTTTATTTGCTCTTTCACATGATACTTTGCATTTTATCATATGATGCGGTACTTTGTTGTAACGTCACTGGATTGGCTTGGGGGTAAGAATAATAATAATAATAATAATAATAAGAATAATAAGAATAAAGAAAAGACAATACAATAACAGAAAGGATTCCGACGGAAATCGGAATCCTTAATAATAAGAATAATAAGAATAAAGAAAAGACAATACAATAACAGAAAGGATTCCGACGGAAATCGGAATCCTTAATAAATGGAAGGATGGAGGTTCCTGTGGACATAGCAGACGGATTCCTCTCATTTTCATCTTGTTAAGAACAGAAATGAAAATTGAAAAAATGCGAAAATGACTGGCCGCAGCTGGACTCGAACCAGGTACCTTCACCAAGGTAGGCCCCATCGTATCTTGTACATGTAATGTCAGGTCACATGGTTGAATTGACCAATGAAATTTGTAACACATCCTGGGTCATGCATATTAATTATGTGAGGGATTTTCCAATGAATCATGACAATATAGCAAGTGTTTTCAAACTGGTACATGTATTCGATATTTCTTGATTCTGTTAGAAAACATTTTGAACTAATACATACTCGTATAAATTTTGAAATGAAAACAATGTTGAAGCACTGTACTTTATGTTTGCTTACGAATGAAAAAAATTGAGGGGAAAAAAATGGCCGAGGCCGGTATCGAACCCCGGACCCTCCGATTCGAAGTCTGACGCTCTACCGCTGAGCTATTGCAGAACTGACAAAGCTTTGCATCAAAAGTCTTTAGAAGGATGAAATCTTGCGACTATGATATGACTCAACATGTCGAGCATGTTCCGAATGATAAATCTTTATCGATCGATTCTATTTACAGGTTTGTATTCAGGAGTAAACAACACAGAATTTCATAAAATGTATTTTTTTTTATTTGACTTTCATTGACCATGTATGTAGAGAATAAAATTATGAATCAATAAAATGTGTTTGCTTATTTTGCAAGGGCGGATCTAGACAGGGTAGGTGAAAACAGGTATGTACACGTATGTAACATGTAAGTCGGAGGGGGGGGGGGGCAAAAACTTATCAACCTCCCCCTTTCGAAGGACTAGCCTATGTCATTGGATAAACAAACCGTCAAAGATCTTGTACAGTTATTTCAAAGATTGACGAATTCAAAAAGAAACAGACAAACAAACGAGAAAAAAAAAATGCCCAAGGGGGCCACATTGCTCCGTCAAAGGTCTTGTACAGTTGTTTCAAATATTAAGGAATTTAATAAGAAAAAGACAAACAAACAAACAAAATAAATGAAAAAAAAAAAAAACCCCAAAAAACAAGAGGCCCAAGGGAACCATATTGCTCAGTCAAAAGTCTTGTACAGTTGTTTCAAAGATTGTCGAATCAAAAAAAGAAAAAAACAAGCAAACAAACAAACAAGCAAAACAAATGAAAATAAAAAAAACAAAACAAAACAAACAAGAGGCCCAAGGGGGCCACATTGCTCCGTCAAATGTCTTGTACAGTTGTTTCAAAGATTGACGAATTAAAAAAACAAGACAAACAAACAAACAAACAAAAAAAAACCCAAGAAGGTCAAGGGGGCCACATTGCTCCGTCAAAGGTCTTGTACAGTTGTTTCAAAGATTGACGAATGAAAAAAAAGAGGCCTAAGGTGGCCATATATACACGTTGAAGTCAATGACAGTGAAATAAATATGTGCAATATGAAATGTGTTTTTCTTCTGAATAAAAAGCTATGAATAGGACTGACTTGTTGCATGAACGATCGATTATTCTTGTAATGCTGAATCAGCCATTTGTATTTCTCCGTCTGTATATCAAAAATAAAAACCACTAACATTCAGGAACTCCAATGGCTATGTGGATAGGGCGTTGGACTGCTGGCCCAAGGGTACCGGGTTCGATCCCCAGTCTGGACGTTTTTTTTATCGCCGATCGTCTGCGTTTCTGTGTAGTACTCTCTCTATCTGTTCGTATGTCTGTTCGTTCTTCTATCGTTGTCAGTCTATCTAACACTGTCTATCTTACACTGTCAGTCTGTCTGGTCCATGCTGCAAATTTACCAGTTAATTTAAATGATGCTATTCAATTTTTAGACATTTTTAAAACATTTAATTAGAAAAAGACAACAGCATGAAAGTACAGACAAGTCATGGTACGAAGAGAAATAGAAATAAAAGATTTATCTTTCTTAGATCATGTAAAGTTCATATAAGAAGGACCTCGTTTGTGAAGTATAAGTAGTGTAGGACAAACACTGTGTATTTAACAAGTAAATGTTGTTATGACATTGAGAATGAAATTTTCACCTTGAACCAAGGTCAAGGAAAAAAGATGAGTATAGAATATCATTTTCTTCAAAATATATATGAAATTGAATAAAGCTCAATATTTTATCAACAAAAGACTGTTATGACCTTGAAATCGAACGAATAACCTTTGGTCAAGGTCAATGTGACAGGACTTACTGCAAGGAATATTTGTACCCAGTTTGCATTCTCAAGGTCAAACAGTCTTTGTTTTATAGACAAAAATGTTGTTGTGACCTTGAGAATGAGAATTTGACCTTGGATCAAGGTCAAGGTGAAAGAGCTTGGCTTAACAATTATATGTATGAAGTTTGAACTCTGAAGGTCAAATAGTCTTTGTTCTATAAGCAAAAGTTTCATGTGACCTTGAGAATAAAAATTTGACCTTGAAAAGAAGGTCGACATTAAATGACTACCTATAAGTGACCTAACATCCAAGTTTCAACTCAAAGTCTCAAAAATTGTAGAAATTGGCACCTTGCCAATTTAAGGTTCCATTTTCAACTTGAAATAGCTTGAAAACTGTAAATATTTTATGGAGCATGTAAGCGTATAAAAGTTTGCAAATTTCTCAAAGAACAATATAAAACAAATTTTGTTCAAATCGTACGGTTAGTAAAGGAGTTATAAGAGTTTAAAGATTTGACCGCTGATGACCTCTAGCGGGGGCATATGTGAACTTTTCGACAAGAAAAAAATATTAAATTAAGATCTTTATTTGCTCTTTCACATGATACTTTGCATTTTATCATATGATGCGGTACTTTGTTGTAACGTCACTGGATTGGCTTGGGGGTAAGAATAATAATAATAATAATAATAATAATAAGAATAATAAGAATAAAGAAAAGACAATACAATAACAGAAAGGATTCCGACGGAAATCGGAATCCTTAATAATAAGAATAATAAGAATAAAGAAAAGACAATACAATAACAGAAAGGATTCCGACGGAAATCGGAATCCTTAATAAATGGAAGGATGGAGGTTCCTGTGGACATAGCAGACGGATTCCTCTCATTTTCATCTTGTTAAGAACAGAAATGAAAATTGAAAAAATGCGAAAATGACTGGCCGCAGCTGGACTCGAACCAGGTACCTTCACCAAGGTAGGCCCCATCGTATCTTGTACATGTAATGTCAGGTCACATGGTTGAATTGACCAATGAAATTTGTAACACATCCTGGGTCATGCATATTAATTATGTGAGGGATTTTCCAATGAATCATGACAATATAGCAAGTGTTTTCAAACTGGTACATGTATTCGATATTTCTTGATTCTGTTAGAAAACATTTTGAACTAATACATACTCGTATAAATTTTGAAATGAAAACAATGTTGAAGCACTGTACTTTATGTTTGCTTACGAATGAAAAAAATTGAGGGGAAAAAAATGGCCGAGGCCGGTATCGAACCCCGGACCCTCCGATTCGAAGTCTGACGCTCTACCGCTGAGCTATTGCAGAACTGACAAAGCTTTGCATCAAAAGTCTTTAGAAGGATGAAATCTTGCGACTATGATATGACTCAACATGTCGAGCATGTTCCGAATGATAAATCTTTATCGATCGATTCTATTTACAGGTTTGTATTCAGGAGTAAACAACACAGAATTTCATAAAATGTATTTTTTTTTATTTGACTTTCATTGACCATGTATGTAGAGAATAAAATTATGAATCAATAAAATGTGTTTGCTTATTTTGCAAGGGCGGATCTAGACAGGGTAGGTGAAAACAGGTATGTACACGTATGTAACATGTAAGTCGGAGGGGGGGGGGCAAAAACTTATCAACCTCCCCCTTTCGAAGGACTAGCCTATGTCATTGGATAAACAAACCGTCAAAGATCTTGTACAGTTATTTCAAAGATTGACGAATTCAAAAAGAAACAGACAAACAAACGAGAAAAAAAAAATGCCCAAGGGGGCCACATTGCTCCGTCAAAGGTCTTGTACAGTTGTTTCAAATATTAAGGAATTTAATAAGAAAAAGACAAACAAACAAACAAAATAAATGAAAAAAAAAAACCCCAAAAAACAAGAGGCCCAAGGGAACCATATTGCTCAGTCAAAAGTCTTGTACAGTTGTTTCAAAGATTGTCGAATCAAAAAAAGAAAAAAACAAGCAAACAAACAAACAAGCAAAACAAATGAAAATAAAAAAAACAAAACAAAACAAACAAGAGGCCCAAGGGGGCCACATTGCTCCGTCAAATGTCTTGTACAGTTGTTTCAAAGATTGACGAATTAAAAAAACAAGACAAACAAACAAACAAACAAAAAAAAAACCCAAGAAGGTCAAGGGGGCCACATTGCTCCGTCAAAGGTCTTGTACAGTTGTTTCAAAGATTGACGAATGAAAAAAAAGAGGCCTAAGGTGGCCATATATACACGTTGAAGTCAATGACAGTGAAATAAATATGTGCAATATGAAATGTGTTTTTCTTCTGAATAAAAAGCTATGAATAGGACTGACTTGTTGCATGAACGATCGATTATTCTTGTAATGCTGAATCAGCCATTTGTATTTCTCCGTCTGTATATCAAAAATAAAAACCACTAACATTCAGGAACTCCAATGGCTATGTGGATAGGGCGTTGGACTGCTGGCCCAAGGGTACCGGGTTCGATCCCCAGTCTGGACGTTTTTTTATCGCCGATCGTCTGCGTTTCTGTGTAGTACTCTCTCTATCTGTTCGTATGTCTGTTCGTTCTTCTATCGTTGTCAGTCTATCTAACACTGTCTATCTTACACTGTCAGTCTGTCTGGTCCATGCTGCAAATTTACCAGTTAATTTAAATGATGCTATTCAATTTTTAGACATTTTAAAAACATTTAATTAGAAAAAGACAACAGCATGAAAGTACAGACAAGTCATGGTACGAAGAGAAATAGAAATAAAAGATTTATCTTTCTTAGATCATGTAAAGTTCATATAAGAAGGACCTCGTTTGTGAAGTATAAGTAGTGTAGGACAAACACTGTGTATTTAACAAGTAAATGTTGTTATGACATTGAGAATGAAATTTTCACCTTGAACCAAGGTCAAGGAAAAAAGATGAGTATAGAATATCATTTTCTTCAAAATATATATGAAATTGAATAAAGCTCAATATTTTATCAACAAAAGACTGTTATGACCTTGAAATCGAACGAATAACCTTTGGTCAAGGTCAATGTGACAGGACTTACTGCAAGGAATATTTGTACCCAGTTTGCATTCTCAAGGTCAAACAGTCTTTGTTTTATAGACAAAAATGTTGTTGTGACCTTGAGAATGAGAATTTGACCTTGGATCAAGGTCAAGGTGAAAGAGCTTGGCTTAACAATTATATGTATGAAGTTTGAACTCTGAAGGTCAAATAGTCTTTGTTCTATAAGCAAAAGTTTCATGTGACCTTGAGAATAAAAATTTGACCTTGAAAAGAAGGTCGACATTAAATGACTACCTATAAGTGACCTAACATCCAAGTTTCAACTCAAAGTCTCAAAAATTGTAGAAATTGGCACCTTGCCAATTTAAGGTTCCATTTTCAACTTGAAATAGCTTGAAAACTGTAAATATTTTATGGAGCATGTAAGCGTATAAAAGTTTGCAAATTTCTCAAAGAACAATATAAAACAAATTTTGTTCAAATCGTACGGTTAGTAAAGGAGTTATAAGAGTTTAAAGATTTGACCGCTGATGACCTCTAGCGGGGGCATATGTGAACTTTTCGACAAGAAAAAAATATTAAATTAAGATCTTTATTTGCTCTTTCACATGATACTTTGCATTTTATCATATGATGCGGTACTTTGTTGTAACGTCACTGGATTGGCTTGGGGGTAAGAATAATAATAATAATAATAATAATAAGAATAATAAGAATAAAGAAAAGACAATACAATAACAGAAAGGATTCCGACGGAAATCGGAATCCTTAATAATAAGAATAATAAGAATAAAGAAAAGACAATACAATAACAGAAAGGATTCCGACGGAAATCGGAATCCTTAATAAATGGAAGGATGGAGGTTCCTGTGGACATAGCAGACGGATTCCTCTCATTTTCATCTTGTTAAGAACAGAAATGAAAATTGAAAAAATGCGAAAATGACTGGCCGCAGCTGGACTCGAACCAGGTACCTTCACCAAGGTAGGCCCCATCGTATCTTGTACATGTAATGTCAGGTCACATGGTTGAATTGACCAATGAAATTTGTAACACATCCTGGGTCATGCATATTAATTATGTGAGGGATTTTCCAATGAATCATGACAATATAGCAAGTGTTTTCAAACTGGTACATGTATTCGATATTTCTTGATTCTGTTAGAAAACATTTTGAACTAATACATACTCGTATAAATTTTGAAATGAAAACAATGTTGAAGCACTGTACTTTATGTTTGCTTACGAATGAAAAAAATTGAGGGGAAAAAAATGGCCGAGGCCGGTATCGAACCCCGGACCCTCCGATTCGAAGTCTGACGCTCTACCGCTGAGCTATTGCAGAACTGACAAAGCTTTGCATCAAAAGTCTTTAGAAGGATGAAATCTTGCGACTATGATATGACTCAACATGTCGAGCATGTTCCGAATGATAAATCTTTATCGATCGATTCTATTTACAGGTTTGTATTCAGGAGTAAACAACACAGAATTTCATAAAATGTATTTTTTTTTTATTTGACTTTCATTGACCATGTATGTAGAGAATAAAATTATGAATCAATAAAATGTGTTTGCTTATTTTGCAAGGGCGGATCTAGACAGGGTAGGTGAAAACAGGTATGTACACGTATGTAACATGTAAGTCGGAGGGGGGGGGGGGGGCAAAAACTTATCAACCTCCCCCTTTCGAAGGACTAGCCTATGTCATTGGATAAACAAACCGTCAAAGATCTTGTACAGTTATTTCAAAGATTGACGAATTCAAAAAGAAACAGACAAACAAACGAGAAAAAAAAAATGCCCAAGGGGGCCACATTGCTCCGTCAAAGGTCTTGTACAGTTGTTTCAAATATTAAGGAATTTAATAAGAAAAAGACAAACAAACAAACAAAATAAATGAAAAAAAAAAAACCCCAAAAAACAAGAGGCCCAAGGGAACCATATTGCTCAGTCAAAAGTCTTGTACAGTTGTTTCAAAGATTGTCGAATCAAAAAAAGAAAAAAACAAGCAAACAAACAAACAAGCAAAACAAATGAAAATAAAAAAAACAAAACAAAACAAACAAGAGGCCCAAGGGGGCCACATTGCTCCGTCAAATGTCTTGTACAGTTGTTTCAAAGATTGACGAATTAAAAAAACAAGACAAACAAACAAACAAACAAAAAAAAACCCAAGAAGGTCAAGGGGGCCACATTGCTCCGTCAAAGGTCTTGTACAGTTGTTTCAAAGATTGACGAATGAAAAAAAAGAGGCCTAAGGTGGCCATATATACACGTTGAAGTCAATGACAGTGAAATAAATATGTGCAATATGAAATGTGTTTTTCTTCTGAATAAAAAGCTATGAATAGGACTGACTTGTTGCATGAACGATCGATTATTCTTGTAATGCTGAATCAGCCATTTGTATTTCTCCGTCTGTATATCAAAAATAAAAACCACTAACATTCAGGAACTCCAATGGCTATGTGGATAGGGCGTTGGACTGCTGGCCCAAGGGTACCGGGTTCGATCCCCAGTCTGGACGTTTTTTTATCGCCGATCGTCTGCGTTTCTGTGTAGTACTCTCTCTATCTGTTCGTATGTCTGTTCGTTCTTCTATCGTTGTCAGTCTATCTAACACTGTCTATCTTACACTGTCAGTCTGTCTGGTCCATGCTGCAAATTTACCAGTTAATTTAAATGATGCTATTCAATTTTTAGACATTTTTAAAACATTTAATTAGAAAAAGACAACAGCATGAAAGTACAGACAAGTCATGGTACGAAGAGAAATAGAAATAAAAGATTTATCTTTCTTAGATCATGTAAAGTTCATATAAGAAGGACCTCGTTTGTGAAGTATAAGTAGTGTAGGACAAACACTGTGTATTTAACAAGTAAATGTTGTTATGACATTGAGAATGAAATTTTCACCTTGAACCAAGGTCAAGGAAAAAAGATGAGTATAGAATATCATTTTCTTCAAAATATATATGAAATTGAATAAAGCTCAATATTTTATCAACAAAAGACTGTTATGACCTTGAAATCGAACGAATAACCTTTGGTCAAGGTCAATGTGACAGGACTTACTGCAAGGAATATTTGTACCCAGTTTGCATTCTCAAGGTCAAACAGTCTTTGTTTTATAGACAAAAATGTTGTTGTGACCTTGAGAATGAGAATTTGACCTTGGATCAAGGTCAAGGTGAAAGAGCTTGGCTTAACAATTATATGTATGAAGTTTGAACTCTGAAGGTCAAATAGTCTTTGTTCTATAAGCAAAAGTTTCATGTGACCTTGAGAATAAAAATTTGACCTTGAAAAGAAGGTCGACATTAAATGACTACCTATAAGTGACCTAACATCCAAGTTTCAACTCAAAGTCTCAAAAATTGTAGAAATTGGCACCTTGCCAATTTAAGGTTCCATTTTCAACTTGAAATAGCTTGAAAACTGTAAATATTTTATGGAGCATGTAAGCGTATAAAAGTTTGCAAATTTCTCAAAGAACAATATAAAACAAATTTTGTTCAAATCGTACGGTTAGTAAAGGAGTTATAAGAGTTTAAAGATTTGACCGCTGATGACCTCTAGCGGGGGCATATGTGAACTTTTCGACAAGAAAAAAATATTAAATTAAGATCTTTATTTGCTCTTTCACATGATACTTTGCATTTTATCATATGATGCGGTACTTTGTTGTAACGTCACTGGATTGGCTTGGGGGTAAGAATAATAATAATAATAATAATAATAAGAATAATAAGAATAAAGAAAAGACAATACAATAACAGAAAGGATTCCGACGGAAATCGGAATCCTTAATAATAAGAATAATAAGAATAAAGAAAAGACAATACAATAACAGAAAGGATTCCGACGGAAATCGGAATCCTTAATAAATGGAAGGATGGAGGTTCCTGTGGACATAGCAGACGGATTCCTCTCATTTTCATCTTGTTAAGAACAGAAATGAAAATTGAAAAAATGCGAAAATGACTGGCCGCAGCTGGACTCGAACCAGGTACCTTCACCAAGGTAGGCCCCATCGTATCTTGTACATGTAATGTCAGGTCACATGGTTGAATTGACCAATGAAATTTGTAACACATCCTGGGTCATGCATATTAATTATGTGAGGGATTTTCCAATGAATCATGACAATATAGCAAGTGTTTTCAAACTGGTACATGTATTCGATATTTCTTGATTCTGTTAGAAAACATTTTGAACTAATACATACTCGTATAAATTTTGAAATGAAAACAATGTTGAAGCACTGTACTTTATGTTTGCTTACGAATGAAAAAAATTGAGGGGAAAAAAATGGCCGAGGCCGGTATCGAACCCCGGACCCTCCGATTCGAAGTCTGACGCTCTACCGCTGAGCTATTGCAGAACTGACAAAGCTTTGCATCAAAAGTCTTTAGAAGGATGAAATCTTGCGACTATGATATGACTCAACATGTCGAGCATGTTCCGAATGATAAATCTTTATCGATCGATTCTATTTACAGGTTTGTATTCAGGAGTAAACAACACAGAATTTCATAAAATGTATTTTTTTTTATTTGACTTTCATTGACCATGTATGTAGAGAATAAAATTATGAATCAATAAAATGTGTTTGCTTATTTTGCAAGGGCGGATCTAGACAGGGTAGGTGAAAACAGGTATGTACACGTATGTAACATGTAAGTCGGAGGGGGGGGGGGCAAAAACTTATCAACCTCCCCCTTTCGAAGGACTAGCCTATGTCATTGGATAAACAAACCGTCAAAGATCTTGTACAGTTATTTCAAAGATTGACGAATTCAAAAAGAAACAGACAAACAAACGAGAAAAAAAAAATGCCCAAGGGGGCCACATTGCTCCGTCAAAGGTCTTGTACAGTTGTTTCAAATATTAAGGAATTTAATAAGAAAAAGACAAACAAACAAACAAAATAAATGAAAAAAAAAAAACCCCAAAAAACAAGAGGCCCAAGGGAACCATATTGCTCAGTCAAAAGTCTTGTACAGTTGTTTCAAAGATTGTCGAATCAAAAAAAGAAAAAAACAAGCAAACAAACAAACAAGCAAAACAAATGAAAATAAAAAAAACAAAACAAAACAAACAAGAGGCCCAAGGGGGCCACATTGCTCCGTCAAATGTCTTGTACAGTTGTTTCAAAGATTGACGAATTAAAAAAACAAGACAAACAAACAAACAAACAAAAAAAAACCCAAGAAGGTCAAGGGGGCCACATTGCTCCGTCAAAGGTCTTGTACAGTTGTTTCAAAGATTGACGAATGAAAAAAAAGAGGCCTAAGGTGGCCATATATACACGTTGAAGTCAATGACAGTGAAATAAATATGTGCAATATGAAATGTGTTTTTCTTCTGAATAAAAAGCTATGAATAGGACTGACTTGTTGCATGAACGATCGATTATTCTTGTAATGCTGAATCAGCCATTTGTATTTCTCCGTCTGTATATCAAAAATAAAAACCACTAACATTCAGGAACTCCAATGGCTATGTGGATAGGGCGTTGGACTGCTGGCCCAAGGGTACCGGGTTCGATCCCCAGTCTGGACGTTTTTTTATCGCCGATCGTCTGCGTTTCTGTGTAGTACTCTCTCTATCTGTTCGTATGTCTGTTCGTTCTTCTATCGTTGTCAGTCTATCTAACACTGTCTATCTTACACTGTCAGTCTGTCTGGTCCATGCTGCAAATTTACCAGTTAATTTAAATGATGCTATTCAATTTTTAGACATTTTAAAAACATTTAATTAGAAAAAGACAACAGCATGAAAGTACAGACAAGTCATGGTACGAAGAGAAATAGAAATAAAAGATTTATCTTTCTTAGATCATGTAAAGTTCATATAAGAAGGACCTCGTTTGTGAAGTATAAGTAGTGTAGGACAAACACTGTGTATTTAACAAGTAAATGTTGTTATGACATTGAGAATGAAATTTTCACCTTGAACCAAGGTCAAGGAAAAAAGATGAGTATAGAATATCATTTTCTTCAAAATATATATGAAATTGAATAAAGCTCAATATTCTATCAACAAAAGACTGTTATGACCTTGAAATCGAACGAATAACCTTTGGTCAAGGTCAATGTGACAGGACTTACTGCAAGGAATATTTGTACCCAGTTTGCATTCTCAAGGTCAAACAGTCTTTGTTTTATAGACAAAAATGTTGTTGTGACCTTGAGAATGAGAATTTGACCTTGGATCAAGGTCAAGGTGAAAGAGCTTGGCTTAACAATTATATGTATGAAGTTTGAACTCTGAAGGTCAAATAGTCTTTGTTCTATAAGCAAAAGTTTCATGTGACCTTGAGAATAAAAATTTGACCTTGAAAAGAAGGTCGACATTAAATGACTACCTATAAGTGACCTAACATCCAAGTTTCAACTCAAAGTCTCAAAAATTGTAGAAATTGGCACCTTGCCAATTTAAGGTTCCATTTTCAACTTGAAATAGCTTGAAAACTGTAAATATTTTATGGAGCATGTAAGCGTATAAAAGTTTGCAAATTTCTCAAAGAACAATATAAAACAAATTTTGTTCAAATCGTACGGTTAGTAAAGGAGTTATAAGAGTTTAAAGATTTGACCGCTGATGACCTCTAGCGGGGGCATATGTGAACTTTTCGACAAGAAAAAAATATTAAATTAAGATCTTTATTTGCTCTTTCACATGATACTTTGCATTTTATCATATGATGCGGTACTTTGTTGTAACGTCACTGGATTGGCTTGGGGGTAAGAATAATAATAATAATAATAATAATAAGAATAATAAGAATAAAGAAAAGACAATACAATAACAGAAAGGATTCCGACGGAAATCGGAATCCTTAATAATAAGAATAATAAGAATAAAGAAAAGACAATACAATAACAGAAAGGATTCCGACGGAAATCGGAATCCTTAATAAATGGAAGGATGGAGGTTCCTGTGGACATAGCAGACGGATTCCTCTCATTTTCATCTTGTTAAGAACAGAAATGAAAATTGAAAAAATGCGAAAATGACTGGCCGCAGCTGGACTCGAACCAGGTACCTTCACCAAGGTAGGCCCCATCGTATCTTGTACATGTAATGTCAGGTCACATGGTTGAATTGACCAATGAAATTTGTAACACATCCTGGGTCATGCATATTAATTATGTGAGGGATTTTCCAATGAATCATGACAATATAGCAAGTGTTTTCAAACTGGTACATGTATTCGATATTTCTTGATTCTGTTAGAAAACATTTTGAACTAATACATACTCGTATAAATTTTGAAATGAAAACAATGTTGAAGCACTGTACTTTATGTTTGCTTACGAATGAAAAAAATTGAGGGGAAAAAAATGGCCGAGGCCGGTATCGAACCCCGGACCCTCCGATTCGAAGTCTGACGCTCTACCGCTGAGCTATTGCAGAACTGACAAAGCTTTGCATCAAAAGTCTTTAGAAGGATGAAATCTTGCGACTATGATATGACTCAACATGTCGAGCATGTTCCGAATGATAAATCTTTATCGATCGATTCTATTTACAGGTTTGTATTCAGGAGTAAACAACACAGAATTTCATAAAATGTATTTTTTTTTTATTTGACTTTCATTGACCATGTATGTAGAGAATAAAATTATGAATCAATAAAATGTGTTTGCTTATTTTGCAAGGGCGGATCTAGACAGGGTAGGTGAAAACAGGTATGTACACGTATGTAACATGTAAGTCGGAGGGGGGGGGGGGCAAAAACTTATCAACCTCCCCCTTTCGAAGGACTAGCCTATGTCATTGGATAAACAAACCGTCAAAGATCTTGTACAGTTATTTCAAAGATTGACGAATTCAAAAAGAAACAGACAAACAAACGAGAAAAAAAAATGCCCAAGGGGGCCACATTGCTCCGTCAAAGGTCTTGTACAGTTGTTTCAAATATTAAGGAATTTAATAAGAAAAAGACAAACAAACAAACAAAATAAATGAAAAAAAAAACCCCAAAAAACAAGAGGCCCAAGGGAACCATATTGCTCAGTCAAAAGTCTTGTACAGTTGTTTCAAAGATTGTCGAATCAAAAAAAGAAAAAAACAAGCAAACAAACAAACAAGCAAAACAAATGAAAATAAAAAAAACAAAACAAAACAAACAAGAGGCCCAAGGGGGCCACATTGCTCCGTCAAATGTCTTGTACAGTTGTTTCAAAGATTGACGAATTAAAAAAACAAGACAAACAAACAAACAAACAAAAAAAAACCCAAGAAGGTCAAGGGGGCCACATTGCTCCGTCAAAGGTCTTGTACAGTTGTTTCAAAGATTGACGAATGAAAAAAAAGAGGCCTAAGGTGGCCATATATACACGTTGAAGTCAATGACAGTGAAATAAATATGTGCAATATGAAATGTGTTTTTCTTCTGAATAAAAAGCTATGAATAGGACTGACTTGTTGCATGAACGATCGATTATTCTTGTAATGCTGAATCAGCCATTTGTATTTCTCCGTCTGTATATCAAAAATAAAAACCACTAACATTCAGGAACTCCAATGGCTATGTGGATAGGGCGTTGGACTGCTGGCCCAAGGGTACCGGGTTCGATCCCCAGTCTGGACGTTTTTTTATCGCCGATCGTCTGCGTTTCTGTGTAGTACTCTCTCTATCTGTTCGTATGTCTGTTCGTTCTTCTATCGTTGTCAGTCTATCTAACACTGTCTATCTTACACTGTCAGTCTGTCTGGTCCATGCTGCAAATTTACCAGTTAATTTAAATGATGCTATTCAATTTTTAGACATTTTTAAAACATTTAATTAGAAAAAGACAACAGCATGAAAGTACAGACAAGTCATGGTACGAAGAGAAATAGAAATAAAAGATTTATCTTTCTTAGATCATGTAAAGTTCATATAAGAAGGACCTCGTTTGTGAAGTATAAGTAGTGTAGGACAAACACTGTGTATTTAACAAGTAAATGTTGTTATGACATTGAGAATGAAATTTTCACCTTGAACCAAGGTCAAGGAAAAAAGATGAGTATAGAATATCATTTTCTTCAAAATATATATGAAATTGAATAAAGCTCAATATTTTATCAACAAAAGACTGTTATGACCTTGAAATCGAACGAATAACCTTTGGTCAAGGTCAATGTGACAGGACTTACTGCAAGGAATATTTGTACCCAGTTTGCATTCTCAAGGTCAAACAGTCTTTGTTTTATAGACAAAAATGTTGTTGTGACCTTGAGAATGAGAATTTGACCTTGGATCAAGGTCAAGGTGAAAGAGCTTGGCTTAACAATTATATGTATGAAGTTTGAACTCTGAAGGTCAAATAGTCTTTGTTCTATAAGCAAAAGTTTCATGTGACCTTGAGAATAAAAATTTGACCTTGAAAAGAAGGTCGACATTAAATGACTACCTATAAGTGACCTAACATCCAAGTTTCAACTCAAAGTCTCAAAAATTGTAGAAATTGGCACCTTGCCAATTTAAGGTTCCATTTTCAACTTGAAATAGCTTGAAAACTGTAAATATTTTATGGAGCATGTAAGCGTATAAAAGTTTGCAAATTTCTCAAAGAACAATATAAAACAAATTTTGTTCAAATCGTACGGTTAGTAAAGGAGTTATAAGAGTTTAAAGATTTGACCGCTGATGACCTCTAGCGGGGGCATATGTGAACTTTTCGACAAGAAAAAAATATTAAATTAAGATCTTTATTTGCTCTTTCACATGATACTTTGCATTTTATCATATGATGCGGTACTTTGTTGTAACGTCACTGGATTGGCTTGGGGGTAAGAATAATAATAATAATAATAATAATAAGAATAATAAGAATAAAGAAAAGACAATACAATAACAGAAAGGATTCCGACGGAAATCGGAATCCTTAATAATAAGAATAATAAGAATAAAGAAAAGACAATACAATAACAGAAAGGATTCCGACGGAAATCGGAATCCTTAATAAATGGAAGGATGGAGGTTCCTGTGGACATAGCAGACGGATTCCTCTCATTTTCATCTTGTTAAGAACAGAAATGAAAATTGAAAAAATGCGAAAATGACTGGCCGCAGCTGGACTCGAACCAGGTACCTTCACCAAGGTAGGCCCCATCGTATCTTGTACATGTAATGTCAGGTCACATGGTTGAATTGACCAATGAAATTTGTAACACATCCTGGGTCATGCATATTAATTATGTGAGGGATTTTCCAATGAATCATGACAATATAGCAAGTGTTTTCAAACTGGTACATGTATTCGATATTTCTTGATTCTGTTAGAAAACATTTTGAACTAATACATACTCGTATAAATTTTGAAATGAAAACAATGTTGAAGCACTGTACTTTATGTTTGCTTACGAATGAAAAAAATTGAGGGGAAAAAAATGGCCGAGGCCGGTATCGAACCCCGGACCCTCCGATTCGAAGTCTGACGCTCTACCGCTGAGCTATTGCAGAACTGACAAAGCTTTGCATCAAAAGTCTTTAGAAGGATGAAATCTTGCGACTATGATATGACTCAACATGTCGAGCATGTTCCGAATGATAAATCTTTATCGATCGATTCTATTTACAGGTTTGTATTCAGGAGTAAACAACACAGAATTTCATAAAATGTATTTTTTTTTTTATTTGACTTTCATTGACCATGTATGTAGAGAATAAAATTATGAATCAATAAAATGTGTTTGCTTATTTTGCAAGGGCGGATCTAGACAGGGTAGGTGAAAACAGGTATGTACACGTATGTAACATGTAAGTCGGAGGGGGGGGGGGCAAAAACTTATCAACCTCCCCCTTTCGAAGGACTAGCCTATGTCATTGGATAAACAAACCGTCAAAGATCTTGTACAGTTATTTCAAAGATTGACGAATTCAAAAAGAAACAGACAAACAAACGAGAAAAAAAAATGCCCAAGGGGGCCACATTGCTCCGTCAAAGGTCTTGTACAGTTGTTTCAAATATTAAGGAATTTAATAAGAAAAAGACAAACAAACAAACAAAATAAATGAAAAAAAAAACCCCCAAAAAACAAGAGGCCCAAGGGAACCATATTGCTCAGTCAAAAGTCTTGTACAGTTGTTTCAAAGATTGTCGAATCAAAAAAAGAAAAAAACAAGCAAACAAACAAACAAGCAAAACAAATGAAAATAAAAAAAACAAAACAAAACAAACAAGAGGCCCAAGGGGGCCACATTGCTCCGTCAAATGTCTTGTACAGTTGTTTCAAAGATTGACGAATTAAAAAAACAAGACAAACAAACAAACAAACAAAAAAAAACCCAAGAAGGTCAAGGGGGCCACATTGCTCCGTCAAAGGTCTTGTACAGTTGTTTCAAAGATTGACGAATGAAAAAAAAGAGGCCTAAGGTGGCCATATATACACGTTGAAGTCAATGACAGTGAAATAAATATGTGCAATATGAAATGTGTTTTTCTTCTGAATAAAAAGCTATGAATAGGACTGACTTGTTGCATGAACGATCGATTATTCTTGTAATGCTGAATCAGCCATTTGTATTTCTCCGTCTGTATATCAAAAATAAAAACCACTAACATTCAGGAACTCCAATGGCTATGTGGATAGGGCGTTGGACTGCTGGCCCAAGGGTACCGGGTTCGATCCCCAGTCTGGACGTTTTTTTATCGCCGATCGTCTGCGTTTCTGTGTAGTACTCTCTCTATCTGTTCGTATGTCTGTTCGTTCTTCTATCGTTGTCAGTCTATCTAACACTGTCTATCTTACACTGTCAGTCTGTCTGGTCCATGCTGCAAATTTACCAGTTAATTTAAATGATGCTATTCAATTTTTAGACATTTTTAAAACATTTAATTAGAAAAAGACAACAGCATGAAAGTACAGACAAGTCATGGTACGAAGAGAAATAGAAATAAAAGATTTATCTTTCTTAGATCATGTAAAGTTCATATAAGAAGGACCTCGTTTGTGAAGTATAAGTAGTGTAGGACAAACACTGTGTATTTAACAAGTAAATGTTGTTATGACATTGAGAATGAAATTTTCACCTTGAACCAAGGTCAAGGAAAAAAGATGAGTATAGAATATCATTTTCTTCAAAATATATATGAAATTGAATAAAGCTCAATATTTTATCAACAAAAGACTGTTATGACCTTGAAATCGAACGAATAACCTTTGGTCAAGGTCAATGTGACAGGACTTACTGCAAGGAATATTTGTACCCAGTTTGCATTCTCAAGGTCAAACAGTCTTTGTTTTATAGACAAAAATGTTGTTGTGACCTTGAGAATGAGAATTTGACCTTGGATCAAGGTCAAGGTGAAAGAGCTTGGCTTAACAATTATATGTATGAAGTTTGAACTCTGAAGGTCAAATAGTCTTTGTTCTATAAGCAAAAGTTTCATGTGACCTTGAGAATAAAAATTTGACCTTGAAAAGAAGGTCGACATTAAATGACTACCTATAAGTGACCTAACATCCAAGTTTCAACTCAAAGTCTCAAAAATTGTAGAAATTGGCACCTTGCCAATTTAAGGTTCCATTTTCAACTTGAAATAGCTTGAAAACTGTAAATATTTTATGGAGCATGTAAGCGTATAAAAGTTTGCAAATTTCTCAAAGAACAATATAAAACAAATTTTGTTCAAATCGTACGGTTAGTAAAGGAGTTATAAGAGTTTAAAGATTTGACCGCTGATGACCTCTAGCGGGGGCATATGTGAACTTTTCGACAAGAAAAAAATATTAAATTAAGATCTTTATTTGCTCTTTCACATGATACTTTGCATTTTATCATATGATGCGGTACTTTGTTGTAACGTCACTGGATTGGCTTGGGGGTAAGAATAATAATAATAATAATAATAATAAGAATAATAAGAATAAAGAAAAGACAATACAATAACAGAAAGGATTCCGACGGAAATCGGAATCCTTAATAATAAGAATAATAAGAATAAAGAAAAGACAATACAATAACAGAAAGGATTCCGACGGAAATCGGAATCCTTAATAAATGGAAGGATGGAGGTTCCTGTGGACATAGCAGACGGATTCCTCTCATTTTCATCTTGTTAAGAACAGAAATGAAAATTGAAAAAATGCGAAAATGACTGGCCGCAGCTGGACTCGAACCAGGTACCTTCACCAAGGTAGGCCCCATCGTATCTTGTACATGTAATGTCAGGTCACATGGTTGAATTGACCAATGAAATTTGTAACACATCCTGGGTCATGCATATTAATTATGTGAGGGATTTTCCAATGAATCATGACAATATAGCAAGTGTTTTCAAACTGGTACATGTATTCGATATTTCTTGATTCTGTTAGAAAACATTTTGAACTAATACATACTCGTATAAATTTTGAAATGAAAACAATGTTGAAGCACTGTACTTTATGTTTGCTTACGAATGAAAAAAATTGAGGGGAAAAAAATGGCCGAGGCCGGTATCGAACCCCGGACCCTCCGATTCGAAGTCTGACGCTCTACCGCTGAGCTATTGCAGAACTGACAAAGCTTTGCATCAAAAGTCTTTAGAAGGATGAAATCTTGCGACTATGATATGACTCAACATGTCGAGCATGTTCCGAATGATAAATCTTTATCGATCGATTCTATTTACAGGTTTGTATTCAGGAGTAAACAACACAGAATTTCATAAAATGTATTTTTTTTATTTGACTTTCATTGACCATGTATGTAGAGAATAAAATTATGAATCAATAAAATGTGTTTGCTTATTTTGCAAGGGCGGATCTAGACAGGGTAGGTGAAAACAGGTATGTACACGTATGTAACATGTAAGTCGGAGGGGGGGGGGCAAAAACTTATCAACCTCCCCCTTTCGAAGGACTAGCCTATGTCATTGGATAACAAACCGTCAAAGATCTTGTACAGTTATTTCAAAGATTGACGAATTCAAAAAGAAACAGACAAACAAACGAGAAAAAAAATGCCCAAGGGGGCCACATTGCTCCGTCAAGGGTCTTGTACAGTTGTTTCAAATATTAAGGAATTTAATAAGAAAAATACAAACAAACAAACAAAACAAATGAAAAAAAAAAAAAAGAAAACAAGAGGCCCAAGGGGGCCATTTTGCTCAGTCAAAAGTCTTGTACAAATGTTTCAAAGATTGTCGAATCAAAAAAGAAAAAAAACAAGCAAACAAACAAACAAGCTAAACAAATGAAAATAAAAAAAAACAAACAAACAAACAAACAAGAGGCCCAAGGGGGCCACATTGCTCCGTCAAAGGTCTTGTACAGTTGTTTCAAAGATTGACGAATTAAAAAAAACAAGACAAACAAACAAAACAAAACAAAAAAAGAAAAAAAAAACCAAGAAGGCCAAGGGGGCCACATTGCTCCGTCAAAGGTCTTGTACAGTTGTTTCAAAGATTGACGAATGAAAAAAAAAGGCCTAAGGTGGCCATATATACAAGTTGAAGTCAATGACAGTGAAATAAATATGCGCAATATGAAATGTGTTTTTCTTCTGAATAAAAAGCTATGAATAGGACTGACTTGTTGCATGAACGATCGATAATTCTTGTAATGCTGAATCAGCCATTTGTATTCTCCGTCTGTATATCAAAAATAAAAACCACTGACATTCAGGAACTCCAATGGCTATGTGGATAGGGCGTTGGACTGCTGGCCCAAGGGTACCGGGTTCGATCCCCAGTCTGGACGTTTTTTTTTCGCCGATCGTCTGCGTTTCTGTCTAGTACTCTATCTGTTCGTATGTCTGTTCGTTCTTCTATCGTTGTCAGTCTATCTAACACTGTCTATCTTACACTGTCAGTCTGTCTGTCTGGTCCATGCTGCAAATTTACCAGTTAATTTGAATGATGCTATTCAATTTTAAGACATTTTTAAAACATTTAATTAGAAAATGACAACAGCATGAAAGTACAGACAAGTCATGGTACGAAGAGAAATAGAAATAAAAGATTTATCTTTCTTAGATCATGTAAAGTTCATATAAGAAGGACCTCGTTTGTGAAGTATAAGTAGTGTAGGACAAACACTGTGTATTTAACAAGTAAATGTTGTTATGACATTGAGAATGAAATTTTCACCTTGAACCAAGGTCAAGGAAAAAAGATGAGTATAGAATATCATTTTCTTCAAAATATATATGAAATTGAATAAAGCTCAATATTTTATCAACAAAAGACTGTTATGACCTTGAAATCGAACGAATGACCTTTGGTCAAGGTCAATGTGACAGGACTTACTGCAAGGAATATTTGTACCCAGTTTGCATTCTCAAAGTCAAACAGTCTTTGTTTTATAGGCAAAAATGTTGTTGTGACCTTGAGAATGAGAATTTGACCTTGGATCAAGGTCAAGGTGAAAGAGCTTGGCTTAACAATTATATGTATGAAGTTCGAACACTGAAGGTCAAATAGTCTTTGTTCTATAAGCAAAAGTTTCATGTGACCTTGAGAATAAAAATTTGACCTTGAAAAGAAGGTCAACATTAAATGACTACCTATAAGTGACCTAACATCCAAGTTTCAACTCAAAGTCTCAAACATTGTAGAAATTGGCACCTTGCCAATCTAAGGTTCCATTTTCAACTTGAAATAGCTTGAAAACTGTAAATATTTTATGGAGCATGTAAGCGTATAAAAGTTTGCAAATTTCTCAAAGAACAATATAAAACAAATTTTGTTCAAATCGTACGGTTAGTAAAGGAGTTATAAGAGTTTAAAGATTTGACCGCTGATGACCTCTAGCGGGGGCATATGTGAACTTTTCGACAAGAAAAAAATATTAAATTAAGATCTTTATTTGCTCTTTCACATGATACTTTCCATTTTATCATATGATGCGGTACTTTGTTGTAACGTCACTGGATTGGCTTGGGGGTAAGAATAATAATAATAAAAATAAGAATAATAAGAATAAAGAAAAGACAATATAATAACAGAAAGGATTCCGACGGAAATCGGAATCCTTAATAAATGGAAGGATGGAGGTTCCTGTGGACATAGCAGACGGATTCCTCTCATTTTCATCTTGTTAAGAACAGAAATGAAAATTGAAAAAATGCGAAAATGACTGGCCGCAGCTGGACTCGAACCAGGTACCTTCACCAAGGTAGGCCCCATCGTATCTTGTACATGTAATGTCAGGTCACATGGTTGAATTGACCAATGAAATTTGTAACACATCCTGGGTCATGCATATTAATTATGTGAGGGATTTTCCAATGAATCATGACAATATAGCAAGTGTTTTCAAACTGGTACATGTATTCGATATTTCTTGATTCTGTTAGAAAACATTTTGAACTAATACATACTCGTATAAATTTTGAAATGAAAACAATGTTGAAGCACTGTACTTTATGTTTGCTTACGAATGAAAAAAATTGAGGGGAAAAAAATGGCCGAGGCCGGTATCGAACCCCGGACCCTCCGATTCGAAGTCTGACGCTCTACCGCTGAGCTATTGCAGAACTGACAAAGCTTTGCATCAAAAGTCTTTAGAAGGATGAAATCTTGCGACTATGATATGACTCAACATGTCGAGCATGTTCCGAATGATAAATCTTTATCGATCGATTCTATTTACAGGTTTGTATTCAGGAGTAAACAACACAGAATTTCATAAAATGTATTTTTTTTTATTTGACTTTCATTGACCATGTATGTAGAGAATAAAATTATGAATCAATAAAATGTGTTTGCTTATTTTGCAAGGGCGGATCTAGACAGGGTAGGTGAAAACAGGTATGTACACGTATGTAACATGTAAGTCGGAGGGGGGGGGGGCAAAAACTTATCAACCTCCCCCTTTCGAAGGACTAGCCTATGTCATTGGATAACAAACCGTCAAAGATCTTGTACAGTTATTTCAAAGATTGACGAATTCAAAAAGAAACAGACAAACAAACGAGAAAAAAAATGCCCAAGGGGGCCACATTGCTCCGTCAAGGGTCTTGTACAGTTGTTTCAAATATTAAGGAATTTAATAAGAAAAATACAAACAAACAAACAAAACAAATGAAAAAAAAAAAAGAAAACAAGAGGCCCAAGGGAGCCATTTTGCTCAGTCAAAAGTCTTGTACAAATGTTTCAAAGATTGTCGAATCAAAAAAGAAAAAAAACAAGCAAACAAACAAACAAGCTAAACAAATGAAAATAAAAAAAAAACAAACAAACAAACAAACAAGAGGCCCAAGGGGGCCACATTGCTCCGTCAAAGGTCTTGTACAGTTGTTTCAAAGATTGACGAATTAAAAAAAACAAGACAAACAAACAAAACAAAACAAAAAAAGAAAAAAAAAACCAAGAAGGCCAAGGGGGCCACATTGCTCCGTCAAAGGTCTTGTACAGTTGTTTCAAAGATTGACGAATGAAAAAAAAAGGCCTAAGGTGGCCATATATACAAGTTGAAGTCAATGACAGTGAAATAAATATGCGCAATATGAAATGTGTTTTTCTTCTGAATAAAAAGCTATGAATAGGACTGACTTGTTGCATGAACGATCGATAATTCTTGTAATGCTGAATCAGCCATTTGTATTCTCCGTCTGTATATCAAAAATAAAAACCACTGACATTCAGGAACTCCAATGGCTATGTGGATAGGGCGTTGGACTGCTGGCCCAAGGGTACCGGGTTCGATCCCCAGTCTGGACGTTTTTTTTTCGCCGATCGTCTGCGTTTCTGTCTAGTACTCTATCTGTTCGTATGTCTGATCGTTCTTCTATCGTTGTCAGTCTATCTAACACTGTCTATCTTACACTGTCAGTCTGTCTGTCTGGTCCATGCTGCAAATTTACCAGTTAATTTGAATGATGCTATTCAATTTTAAGACATTTTTAAAACATTTAATTAGAAAATGACAACAGCATGAAAGTACAGACAAGTCATGGTACGAAGAGAAATAGAAATAAAAGATTTATCTTTCTTAGATCATGTAAAGTTCATATAAGAAGGACCTCGTTTGTGAAGTATAAGTAGTGTAGGACAAACACTGTGTATTTAACAAGTAAATGTTGTTATGACATTGAGAATGAAATTTTCACCTTGAACCAAGGTCAAGGAAAAAAGATGAGTATAGAATATCATTTTCTTCAAAATATATATGAAATTGAATAAAGCTCAATATTTTATCAACAAAAGACTGTTATGACCTTGAAATCGAACGAATGACCTTTGGTCAAGGTCAATGTGACAGGACTTACTGCAAGGAATATTTGTACCCAGTTTGCATTCTCAAAGTCAAACAGTCTTTGTTTTATAGGCAAAAATGTTGTTGTGACCTTGAGAATGAGAATTTGACCTTGGATCAAGGTCAAGGTGAAAGAGCTTGGCTTAACAATTATATGTATGAAGTTCGAACACTGAAGGTCAAATAGTCTTTGTTCTATAAGCAAAAGTTTCATGTGACCTTGAGAATAAAAATTTGACCTTGAAAAGAAGGTCAACATTAAATGACTACCTATAAGTGACCTAACATCCAAGTTTCAACTCAAAGTCTCAAACATTGTAGAAATTGGCACCTTGCCAATCTAAGGTTCCATTTTCAACTTGAAATAGCTTGAAAACTGTAAATATTTTATGGAGCATGTAAGCGTATAAAAGTTTGCAAATTTCTCAAAGAACAATATAAAACAAATTTTGTTCAAATCGTACGGTTAGTAAAGGAGTTATAAGAGTTTAAAGATTTGACCGCTGATGACCTCTAGCGGGGGCATATGTGAACTTTTCGACAAGAAAAAAATATTAAATTAAGATCTTTATTTGCTCTTTCACATGATACTTTCCATTTTATCATATGATGCGGTACTTTGTTGTAACGTCACTGGATTGGCTTGGGGGTAAGAATAATAATAATAAAAATAAGAATAATAAGAATAAAGAAAAGACAATATAATAACAGAAAGGATTCCGACGGAAATCGGAATCCTTAATAAATGGAAGGATGGAGGTTCCTGTGGACATAGCAGACGGATTCCTCTCATTTTCATCTTGTTAAGAACAGAAATGAAAATTGAAAAAATGCGAAAATGACTGGCCGCAGCTGGACTCGAACCAGGTACCTTCACCAAGGTAGGCCCCATCGTATCTTGTACATGTAATGTCAGGTCACATGGTTGAATTGACCAATGAAATTTGTAACACATCCTGGGTCATGCATATTAATTATGTGAGGGATTTTCCAATGAATCATGACAATATAGCAAGTGTTTTCAAACTGGTACATGTATTCGATATTTCTTGATTCTGTTAGAAAACATTTTGAACTAATACATACTCGTATAAATTTTGAAATGAAAACAATGTTGAAGCACTGTACTTTATGTTTGCTTACGAATGAAAAAAATTGAGGGGAAAAAAATGGCCGAGGCCGGTATCGAACCCCGGACCCTCCGATTCGAAGTCTGACGCTCTACCGCTGAGCTATTGCAGAACTGACAAAGCTTTGCATCAAAAGTCTTTAGAAGGATGAAATCTTGCGACTATGATATGACTCAACATGTCGAGCATGTTCCGAATGATAAATCTTTATCGATCGATTCTATTTACAGGTTTGTATTCAGGAGTAAACAACACAGAATTTCATAAAATGTATTTTTTTTATTTGACTTTCATTGACCATGTATGTAGAGAATAAAATTATGAATCAATAAAATGTGTTTGCTTATTTTGCAAGGGCGGATCTAGACAGGGTAGGTGAAAACAGGTATGTACACGTATGTAACATGTAAGTCGGAGGGGGGGGGGGCAAAAACTTATCAACCTCCCCCTTTCGAAGGACTAGCCTATGTCATTGGATAACAAACCGTCAAAGATCTTGTACAGTTATTTCAAAGATTGACGAATTCAAAAAGAAACAGACAAACAAACGAGAAAAAAAATGCCCAAGGGGGCCACATTGCTCCGTCAAGGGTCTTGTACAGTTGTTTCAAATATTAAGGAATTTAATAAGAAAAATACAAACAAACAAACAAAACAAATGAAAAAAAAAAAAGAAAACAAGAGGCCCAAGGGGGCCATTTTGCTCAGTCAAAAGTCTTGTACAAATGTTTCAAAGATTGTCGAATCAAAAAAGAAAAAAAAACAAGCAAACAAACAAACAAGCTAAACAAATGAAAATAAAAAACAAACAAACAAACAAACAAACAAGAGGCCCAAGGGGGCCACATTGCTCCGTCAAAGGTCTTGTACAGTTGTTTCAAAGATTGACGAATTAAAAAAAACAAGACAAACAAACAAAACAAAACAAAAAAAGAAAAAAAAAACCAAGAAGGCCAAGGGGGCCACATTGCTCCGTCAAAGGTCTTGTACAGTTGTTTCAAAGATTGACGAATGAAAAAAAAAGGCCTAAGGTGGCCATATATACAAGTTGAAGTCAATGACAGTGAAATAAATATGCGCAATATGAAATGTGTTTTTCTTCTGAATAAAAAGCTATGAATAGGACTGACTTGTTGCATGAACGATCGATAATTCTTGTAATGCTGAATCAGCCATTTGTATTCTCCGTCTGTATATCAAAAATAAAAACCACTGACATTCAGGAACTCCAATGGCTATGTGGATAGGGCGTTGGACTGCTGGCCCAAGGGTACCGGGTTCGATCCCCAGTCTGGACGTTTTTTTTTTCGCCGATCGTCTGCGTTTCTGTCTAGTACTCTATCTGTTCGTATGTCTGTTCGTTCTTCTATCGTTGTCAGTCTATCTAACACTGTCTATCTTACACTGTCAGTCTGTCTGTCTGGTCCATGCTGCAAATTTACCAGTTAATTTGAATGATGCTATTCAATTTTAAGACATTTTTAAAACATTTAATTAGAAAATGACAACAGCATGAAAGTACAGACAAGTCATGGTACGAAGAGAAATAGAAATAAAAGATTTATCTTTCTTAGATCATGTAAAGTTCATATAAGAAGGACCTCGTTTGTGAAGTATAAGTAGTGTAGGACAAACACTGTGTATTTAACAAGTAAATGTTGTTATGACATTGAGAATGAAATTTTCACCTTGAACCAAGGTCAAGGAAAAAAGATGAGTATAGAATATCATTTTCTTCAAAATATATATGAAATTGAATAAAGCTCAATATTTTATCAACAAAAGACTGTTATGACCTTGAAATCGAACGAATGACCTTTGGTCAAGGTCAATGTGACAGGACTTACTGCAAGGAATATTTGTACCCAGTTTGCATTCTCAAAGTCAAACAGTCTTTGTTTTATAGGCAAAAATGTTGTTGTGACCTTGAGAATGAGAATTTGACCTTGGATCAAGGTCAAGGTGAAAGAGCTTGGCTTAACAATTATATGTATGAAGTTCGAACACTGAAGGTCAAATAGTCTTTGTTCTATAAGCAAAAGTTTCATGTGACCTTGAGAATAAAAATTTGACCTTGAAAAGAAGGTCAACATTAAATGACTACCTATAAGTGACCTAACATCCAAGTTTCAACTCAAAGTCTCAAACATTGTAGAAATTGGCACCTTGCCAATCTAAGGTTCCATTTTCAACTTGAAATAGCTTGAAAACTGTAAATATTTTATGGAGCATGTAAGCGTATAAAAGTTTGCAAATTTCTCAAAGAACAATATAAAACAAATTTTGTTCAAATCGTACGGTTAGTAAAGGAGTTATAAGAGTTTAAAGATTTGACCGCTGATGACCTCTAGCGGGGGCATATGTGAACTTTTCGACAAGAAAAAAATATTAAATTAAGATCTTTATTTGCTCTTTCACATGATACTTTCCATTTTATCATATGATGCGGTACTTTGTTGTAACGTCACTGGATTGGCTTGGGGGTAAGAATAATAATAATAAAAATAAGAATAATAAGAATAAAGAAAAGACAATATAATAACAGAAAGGATTCCGACGGAAATCGGAATCCTTAATAAATGGAAGGATGGAGGTTCCTGTGGACATAGCAGACGGATTCCTCTCATTTTCATCTTGTTAAGAACAGAAATGAAAATTGAAAAAATGCGAAAATGACTGGCCGCAGCTGGACTCGAACCAGGTACCTTCACCAAGGTAGGCCCCATCGTATCTTGTACATGTAATGTCAGGTCACATGGTTGAATTGACCAATGAAATTTGTAACACATCCTGGGTCATGCATATTAATTATGTGAGGGATTTTCCAATGAATCATGACAATATAGCAAGTGTTTTCAAACTGGTACATGTATTCGATATTTCTTGATTCTGTTAGAAAACATTTTGAACTAATACATACTCGTATAAATTTTGAAATGAAAACAATGTTGAAGCACTGTACTTTATGTTTGCTTACGAATGAAAAAAATTGAGGGGAAAAAAATGGCCGAGGCCGGTATCGAACCCCGGACCCTCCGATTCGAAGTCTGACGCTCTACCGCTGAGCTATTGCAGAACTGACAAAGCTTTGCATCAAAAGTCTTTAGAAGGATGAAATCTTGCGACTATGATATGACTCAACATGTCGAGCATGTTCCGAATGATAAATCTTTATCGATCGATTCTATTTACAGGTTTGTATTCAGGAGTAAACAACACAGAATTTCATAAAATGTATTTTTTTTATTTGACTTTCATTGACCATGTATGTAGAGAATAAAATTATGAATCAATAAAATGTGTTTGCTTATTTTGCAAGGGCGGATCTAGACAGGGTAGGTGAAAACAGGTATGTACACGTATGTAACATGTAAGTCGGAGGGGGGGGGGGGCAAAAACTTATCAACCTCCCCCTTTCGAAGGACTAGCCTATGTCATTGGATAACAAACCGTCAAAGATCTTGTACAGTTATTTCAAAGATTGACGAATTCAAAAAGAAACAGACAAACAAACGAGAAAAAAAATGCCCAAGGGGGCCACATTGCTCCGTCAAGGGTCTTGTACAGTTGTTTCAAATATTAAGGAATTTAATAAGAAAAATACAAACAAACAAACAAAACAAATGAAAAAAAAAAAAAAAGAAAACAAGAGGCCCAAGGGGGCCATTTTGCTCAGTCAAAAGTCTTGTACAAATGTTTCAAAGATTGTCGAATCAAAAAAGAAAAAAAACAAGCAAACAAACAAACAAGCTAAACAAATGAAAATAAAAAAAAAACAAACAAACAAACAAACAAGAGGCCCAAGGGGGCCACATTGCTCCGTCAAAGGTCTTGTACAGTTGTTTCAAAGATTGACGAATTAAAAAAAACAAGACAAACAAACAAAACAAAACAAAAAAAGAAAAAAAAACCAAGAAGGCCAAGGGGGCCACATTGCTCCGTCAAAGGTCTTGTACAGTTGTTTCAAAGATTGACGAATGAAAAAAAAAGGCCTAAGGTGGCCATATATACAAGTTGAAGTCAATGACAGTGAAATAAATATGCGCAATATGAAATGTGTTTTTCTTCTGAATAAAAAGCTATGAATAGGACTGACTTGTTG
Source organism: Pinctada fucata (assembly GCA_028142955.1). Lineage (NCBI taxonomy): Eukaryota > Metazoa > Mollusca > Bivalvia > Pterioida > Pteriidae > Pinctada > Pinctada fucata. Next base: position 73,556,467 of record AP027103.1, on the reverse strand, counting down.
CATGAACGATCGATAATTCTTGTAATGCTGAATCAGCCATTTGTATTCTCCGTCTGTATATCAAAAATAAAAACCACTGACATTCAGGAACTCCAATGGCTATGTGGATAGGGCGTTGGACTGCTGGCCCAAGGGTACCGGGTTCGATCCCCAGTCTGGACGTTTTTTTTTCGCCGATCGTCTGCGTTTCTGTCTAGTACTCTATCTGTTCGTATGTCTGTTCGTTCTTCTATCGTTGTCAGTCTATCTAACACTGTCTATCTTACACTGTCAGTCTGTCTGTCTGGTCCATGCTGCAAATTTACCAGTTAATTTGAATGATGCTATTCAATTTTAAGACATTTTTAAAACATTTAATTAGAAAATGACAACAGCATGAAAGTACAGACAAGTCATGGTACGAAGAGAAATAGAAATAAAAGATTTATCTTTCTTAGATCATGTAAAGTTCATATAAGAAGGACCTCGTTTGTGAAGTATAAGTAGTGTAGGACAAACACTGTGTATTTAACAAGTAAATGTTGTTATGACATTGAGAATGAAATTTTCACCTTGAACCAAGGTCAAGGAAAAAAGATGAGTATAGAATATCATTTTCTTCAAAATATATATGAAATTGAATAAAGCTCAATATTTTATCAACAAAAGACTGTTATGACCTTGAAATCGAACGAATGACCTTTGGTCAAGGTCAATGTGACAGGACTTACTGCAAGGAATATTTGTACCCAGTTTGCATTCTCAAAGTCAAACAGTCTTTGTTTTATAGGCAAAAATGTTGTTGTGACCTTGAGAATGAGAATTTGACCTTGGATCAAGGTCAAGGTGAAAGAGCTTGGCTTAACAATTATATGTATGAAGTTCGAACACTGAAGGTCAAATAGTCTTTGTTCTATAAGCAAAAGTTTCATGTGACCTTGAGAATAAAAATTTGACCTTGAAAAGAAGGTCAACATTAAATGACTACCTATAAGTGACCTAACATCCAAGTTTCAACTCAAAGTCTCAAACATTGTAGAAATTGGCACCTTGCCAATCTAAGGTTCCATTTTCAACTTGAAATAGCTTGAAAACTGTAAATATTTTATGGAGCATGTAAGCGTATAAAAGTTTGCAAATTTCTCAAAGAACAATATAAAACAAATTTTGTTCAAATCGTACGGTTAGTAAAGGAGTTATAAGAGTTTAAAGATTTGACCGCTGATGACCTCTAGCGGGGGCATATGTGAACTTTTCGACAAGAAAAAAATATTAAATTAAGATCTTTATTTGCTCTTTCACATGATACTTTCCATTTTATCATATGATGCGGTACTTTGTTGTAACGTCACTGGATTGGCTTGGGGGTAAGAATAATAATAATAAAAATAAGAATAATAAGAATAAAGAAAAGACAATATAATAACAGAAAGGATTCCGACGGAAATCGGAATCCTTAATAAATGGAAGGATGGAGGTTCCTGTGGACATAGCAGACGGATTCCTCTCATTTTCATCTTGTTAAGAACAGAAATGAAAATTGAAAAAATGCGAAAATGACTGGCCGCAGCTGGACTCGAACCAGGTACCTTCACCAAGGTAGGCCCCATCGTATCTTGTACATGTAATGTCAGGTCACATGGTTGAATTGACCAATGAAATTTGTAACACATCCTGGGTCATGCATATTAATTATGTGAGGGATTTTCCAATGAATCATGACAATATAGCAAGTGTTTTCAAACTGGTACATGTATTCGATATTTCTTGATTCTGTTAGAAAACATTTTGAACTAATACATACTCGTATAAATTTTGAAATGAAAACAATGTTGAAGCACTGTACTTTATGTTTGCTTACGAATGAAAAAAATTGAGGGGAAAAAAATGGCCGAGGCCGGTATCGAACCCCGGACCCTCCGATTCGAAGTCTGACGCTCTACCGCTGAGCTATTGCAGAACTGACAAAGCTTTGCATCAAAAGTCTTTAGAAGGATGAAATCTTGCGACTATGATATGACTCAACATGTCGAGCATGTTCCGAATGATAAATCTTTATCGATCGATTCTATTTACAGGTTTGTATTCAGGAGTAAACAACACAGAATTTCATAAAATGTATTTTTTTTATTTGACTTTCATTGACCATGTATGTAGAGAATAAAATTATGAATCAATAAAATGTGTTTGCTTATTTTGCAAGGGCGGATCTAGACAGGGTAGGTGAAAACAGGTATGTACACGTATGTAACATGTAAGTCGGAGGGGGGGGGGGCAAAAACTTATCAACCTCCCCCTTTCGAAGGACTAGCCTATGTCATTGGATAACAAACCGTCAAAGATCTTGTACAGTTATTTCAAAGATTGACGAATTCAAAAAGAAACAGACAAACAAACGAGAAAAAAAATGCCCAAGGGGGCCACATTGCTCCGTCAAGGGTCTTGTACAGTTGTTTCAAATATTAAGGAATTTAATAAGAAAAATACAAACAAACAAACAAAACAAATGAAAAAAAAAAAAGAAAACAAGAGGCCCAAGGGGGCCATTTTGCTCAGTCAAAAGTCTTGTACAAATGTTTCAAAGATTGTCGAATCAAAAAAGAAAAAAAACAAGCAAACAAACAAACAAGCTAAACAAATGAAAATAAAAAAAAAAACAAACAAACAAGAGGCCCAAGGGGGCCACATTGCTCCGTCAAAGGTCTTGTACAGTTGTTTCAAAGATTGACGAATTAAAAAAAACAAGACAAACAAACAAAACAAAACAAAAAAAGAAAAAAAAAACCAAGAAGGCCAAGGGGGCCACATTGCTCCGTCAAAGGTCTTGTACAGTTGTTTCAAAGATTGACGAATGAAAAAAAAAGGCCTAAGGTGGCCATATATACAAGTTGAAGTCAATGACAGTGAAATAAATATGCGCAATATGAAATGTGTTTTTCTTCTGAATAAAAAGCTATGAATAGGACTGACTTGTTGCATGAACGATCGATAATTCTTGTAATGCTGAATCAGCCATTTGTATTCTCCGTCTGTATATCAAAAATAAAAACCACTGACATTCAGGAACTCCAATGGCTATGTGGATAGGGCGTTGGACTGCTGGCCCAAGGGTACCGGGTTCGATCCCCAGTCTGGACGTTTTTTTTTCGCCGATCGTCTGCGTTTCTGTCTAGTACTCTATCTGTTCGTATGTCTGTTCGTTCTTCTATCGTTGTCAGTCTATCTAACACTGTCTATCTTACACTGTCAGTCTGTCTGTCTGGTCCATGCTGCAAATTTACCAGTTAATTTGAATGATGCTATTCAATTTTAAGACATTTTTAAAACATTTAATTAGAAAATGACAACAGCATGAAAGTACAGACAAGTCATGGTACGAAGAGAAATAGAAATAAAAGATTTATCTTTCTTAGATCATGTAAAGTTCATATAAGAAGGACCTCGTTTGTGAAGTATAAGTAGTGTAGGACAAACACTGTGTATTTAACAAGTAAATGTTGTTATGACATTGAGAATGAAATTTTCACCTTGAACCAAGGTCAAGGAAAAAAGATGAGTATAGAATATCATTTTCTTCAAAATATATATGAAATTGAATAAAGCTCAATATTTTATCAACAAAAGACTGTTATGACCTTGAAATCGAACGAATGACCTTTGGTCAAGGTCAATGTGACAGGACTTACTGCAAGGAATATTTGTACCCAGTTTGCATTCTCAAAGTCAAACAGTCTTTGTTTTATAGGCAAAAATGTTGTTGTGACCTTGAGAATGAGAATTTGACCTTGGATCAAGGTCAAGGTGAAAGAGCTTGGCTTAACAATTATATGTATGAAGTTCGAACACTGAAGGTCAAATAGTCTTTGTTCTATAAGCAAAAGTTTCATGTGACCTTGAGAATAAAAATTTGACCTTGAAAAGAAGGTCAACATTAAATGACTACCTATAAGTGACCTAACATCCAAGTTTCAACTCAAAGTCTCAAACATTGTAGAAATTGGCACCTTGCCAATCTAAGGTTCCATTTTCAACTTGAAATAGCTTGAAAACTGTAAATATTTTATGGAGCATGTAAGCGTATAAAAGTTTGCAAATTTCTCAAAGAACAATATAAAACAAATTTTGTTCAAATCGTACGGTTAGTAAAGGAGTTATAAGAGTTTAAAGATTTGACCGCTGATGACCTCTAGCGGGGGCATATGTGAACTTTTCGACAAGAAAAAAATATTAAATTAAGATCTTTATTTGCTCTTTCACATGATACTTTCCATTTTATCATATGATGCGGTACTTTGTTGTAACGTCACTGGATTGGCTTGGGGGTAAGAATAATAATAATAAAAATAAGAATAATAAGAATAAAGAAAAGACAATATAATAACAGAAAGGATTCCGACGGAAATCGGAATCCTTAATAAATGGAAGGATGGAGGTTCCTGTGGACATAGCAGACGGATTCCTCTCATTTTCATCTTGTTAAGAACAGAAATGAAAATTGAAAAAATGCGAAAATGACTGGCCGCAGCTGGACTCGAACCAGGTACCTTCACCAAGGTAGGCCCCATCGTATCTTGTACATGTAATGTCAGGTCACATGGTTGAATTGACCAATGAAATTTGTAACACATCCTGGGTCATGCATATTAATTATGTGAGGGATTTTCCAATGAATCATGACAATATAGCAAGTGTTTTCAAACTGGTACATGTATTCGATATTTCTTGATTCTGTTAGAAAACATTTTGAACTAATACATACTCGTATAAATTTTGAAATGAAAACAATGTTGAAGCACTGTACTTTATGTTTGCTTACGAATGAAAAAAATTGAGGGGAAAAAAATGGCCGAGGCCGGTATCGAACCCCGGACCCTCCGATTCGAAGTCTGACGCTCTACCGCTGAGCTATTGCAGAACTGACAAAGCTTTGCATCAAAAGTCTTTAGAAGGATGAAATCTTGCGACTATGATATGACTCAACATGTCGAGCATGTTCCGAATGATAAATCTTTATCGATCGATTCTATTTACAGGTTTGTATTCAGGAGTAAACAACACAGAATTTCATAAAATGTATTTTTTTTATTTGACTTTCATTGACCATGTATGTAGAGAATAAAATTATGAATCAATAAAATGTGTTTGCTTATTTTGCAAGGGCGGATCTAGACAGGGTAGGTGAAAACAGGTATGTACACGTATGTAACATGTAAGTCGGAGGGGGGGGGGGCAAAAACTTATCAACCTCCCCCTTTCGAAGGACTAGCCTATGTCATTGGATAACAAACCGTCAAAGATCTTGTACAGTTATTTCAAAGATTGACGAATTCAAAAAGAAACAGACAAACAAACGAGAAAAAAAAATGCCCAAGGGGGCCACATTGCTCCGTCAAGGGTCTTGTACAGTTGTTTCAAATATTAAGGAATTTAATAAGAAAAATACAAACAAACAAACAAAACAAATGAAAAAAAAAAAAAAGAAAACAAGAGGCCCAAGGGGGCCATTTTGCTCAGTCAAAAGTCTTGTACAAATGTTTCAAAGATTGTCGAATCAAAAAAGAAAAAAAACAAGCAAACAAACAAACAAGCTAAACAAATGAAAATAAAAAAAAAACAAACAAACAAACAAACAAGAGGCCCAAGGGGGCCACATTGCTCCGTCAAAGGTCTTGTACAGTTGTTTCAAAGATTGACGAATTAAAAAAAACAAGACAAACAAACAAAACAAAACAAAAAAAGAAAAAAAAAACCAAGAAGGCCAAGGGGGCCACATTGCTCCGTCAAAGGTCTTGTACAGTTGTTTCAAAGATTGACGAATGAAAAAAAAAGGCCTAAGGTGGCCATATATACAAGTTGAAGTCAATGACAGTGAAATAAATATGCGCAATATGAAATGTGTTTTTCTTCTGAATAAAAAGCTATGAATAGGACTGACTTGTTGCATGAACGATCGATAATTCTTGTAATGCTGAATCAGCCATTTGTATTCTCCGTCTGTATATCAAAAATAAAAACCACTGACATTCAGGAACTCCAATGGCTATGTGGATAGGGCGTTGGACTGCTGGCCCAAGGGTACCGGGTTCGATCCCCAGTCTGGACGTTTTTTTTTCGCCGATCGTCTGCGTTTCTGTCTAGTACTCTATCTGTTCGTATGTCTGTTCGTTCTTCTATCGTTGTCAGTCTATCTAACACTGTCTATCTTACACTGTCAGTCTGTCTGTCTGGTCCATGCTGCAAATTTACCAGTTAATTTGAATGATGCTATTCAATTTTAAGACATTTTTAAAACATTTAATTAGAAAATGACAACAGCATGAAAGTACAGACAAGTCATGGTACGAAGAGAAATAGAAATAAAAGATTTATCTTTCTTAGATCATGTAAAGTTCATATAAGAAGGACCTCGTTTGTGAAGTATAAGTAGTGTAGGACAAACACTGTGTATTTAACAAGTAAATGTTGTTATGACATTGAGAATGAAATTTTCACCTTGAACCAAGGTCAAGGAAAAAAGATGAGTATAGAATATCATTTTCTTCAAAATATATATGAAATTGAATAAAGCTCAATATTTTATCAACAAAAGACTGTTATGACCTTGAAATCGAACGAATGACCTTTGGTCAAGGTCAATGTGACAGGACTTACTGCAAGGAATATTTGTACCCAGTTTGCATTCTCAAAGTCAAACAGTCTTTGTTTTATAGGCAAAAATGTTGTTGTGACCTTGAGAATGAGAATTTGACCTTGGATCAAGGTCAAGGTGAAAGAGCTTGGCTTAACAATTATATGTATGAAGTTCGAACACTGAAGGTCAAATAGTCTTTGTTCTATAAGCAAAAGTTTCATGTGACCTTGAGAATAAAAATTTGACCTTGAAAAGAAGGTCAACATTAAATGACTACCTATAAGTGACCTAACATCCAAGTTTCAACTCAAAGTCTCAAACATTGTAGAAATTGGCACCTTGCCAATCTAAGGTTCCATTTTCAACTTGAAATAGCTTGAAAACTGTAAATATTTTATGGAGCATGTAAGCGTATAAAAGTTTGCAAATTTCTCAAAGAACAATATAAAACAAATTTTGTTCAAATCGTACGGTTAGTAAAGGAGTTATAAGAGTTTAAAGATTTGACCGCTGATGACCTCTAGCGGGGGCATATGTGAACTTTTCGACAAGAAAAAAATATTAAATTAAGATCTTTATTTGCTCTTTCACATGATACTTTCCATTTTATCATATGATGCGGTACTTTGTTGTAACGTCACTGGATTGGCTTGGGGGTAAGAATAATAATAATAAAAATAAGAATAATAAGAATAAAGAAAAGACAATATAATAACAGAAAGGATTCCGACGGAAATCGGAATCCTTAATAAATGGAAGGATGGAGGTTCCTGTGGACATAGCAGACGGATTCCTCTCATTTTCATCTTGTTAAGAACAGAAATGAAAATTGAAAAAATGCGAAAATGACTGGCCGCAGCTGGACTCGAACCAGGTACCTTCACCAAGGTAGGCCCCATCGTATCTTGTACATGTAATGTCAGGTCACATGGTTGAATTGACCAATGAAATTTGTAACACATCCTGGGTCATGCATATTAATTATGTGAGGGATTTTCCAATGAATCATGACAATATAGCAAGTGTTTTCAAACTGGTACATGTATTCGATATTTCTTGATTCTGTTAGAAAACATTTTGAACTAATACATACTCGTATAAATTTTGAAATGAAAACAATGTTGAAGCACTGTACTTTATGTTTGCTTACGAATGAAAAAAATTGAGGGGAAAAAAATGGCCGAGGCCGGTATCGAACCCCGGACCCTCCGATTCGAAGTCTGACGCTCTACCGCTGAGCTATTGCAGAACTGACAAAGCTTTGCATCAAAAGTCTTTAGAAGGATGAAATCTTGCGACTATGATATGACTCAACATGTCGAGCATGTTCCGAATGATAAATCTTTATCGATCGATTCTATTTACAGGTTTGTATTCAGGAGTAAACAACACAGAATTTCATAAAATGTATTTTTTTTATTTGACTTTCATTGACCATGTATGTAGAGAATAAAATTATGAATCAATAAAATGTGTTTGCTTATTTTGCAAGGGCGGATCTAGACAGGGTAGGTGAAAACAGGTATGTACACGTATGTAACATGTAAGTCGGAGGGGGGGGGGGGGGGCAAAAACTTATCAACCTCCCCCTTTCGAAGGACTAGCCTATGTCATTGGATAACAAACCGTCAAAGATCTTGTACAGTTATTTCAAAGATTGACGAATTCAAAAAGAAACAGACAAACAAACGAGAAAAAAAATGCCCAAGGGGGCCACATTGCTCCGTCAAGGGTCTTGTACAGTTGTTTCAAATATTAAGGAATTTAATAAGAAAAATACAAACAAACAAACAAAACAAATGAAAAAAAAAAAAAGAAAACAAGAGGCCCAAGGGGGCCATTTTGCTCAGTCAAAAGTCTTGTACAAATGTTTCAAAGATTGTCGAATCAAAAAAGAAAAAAAAACAAGCAAACAAACAAACAAGCTAAACAAATGAAAATAAAAAAAAAAACAAACAAACAAACAAACAAGAGGCCCAAGGGGGCCACATTGCTCCGTCAAAGGTCTTGTACAGTTGTTTCAAAGATTGACGAATTAAAAAAAACAAGACAAACAAACAAAACAAAACAAAAAAAGAAAAAAAAAAACCAAGAAGGCCAAGGGGGCCACATTGCTCCGTCAAAGGTCTTGTACAGTTGTTTCAAAGATTGACGAATGAAAAAAAAAGGCCTAAGGTGGCCATATATACAAGTTGAAGTCAATGACAGTGAAATAAATATGCGCAATATGAAATGTGTTTTTCTTCTGAATAAAAAGCTATGAATAGGACTGACTTGTTGCATGAACGATCGATAATTCTTGTAATACTGAATCAGCCATTTGTATTCTCCGTCTGTATATCAAAAATAAAAACCACTGACATTCAGGAACTCCAATGGCTATGTGGATAGGGCGTTGGACTGCTGGCCCAAGGGTACCGGGTTCGATCCCCAGTCTGGACGTTTTTTTTTCGCCGATCGTCTGCGTTTCTGTCTAGTACTCTATCTGTTCGTATGTCTGTTCGTTCTTCTATCGTTGTCAGTCTATCTAACACTGTCTATCTTACACTGTCAGTCTGTCTGTCTGGTCCATGCTGCAAATTTACCAGTTAATTTGAATGATGCTATTCAATTTTAAGACATTTTTAAAACATTTAATTAGAAAATGACAACAGCATGAAAGTACAGACAAGTCATGGTACGAAGAGAAATAGAAATAAAAGATTTATCTTTCTTAGATCATGTAAAGTTCATATAAGAAGGACCTCGTTTGTGAAGTATAAGTAGTGTAGGACAAACACTGTGTATTTAACAAGTAAATGTTGTTATGACATTGAGAATGAAATTTTCACCTTGAACCAAGGTCAAGGAAAAAAGATGAGTATAGAATATCATTTTCTTCAAAATATATATGAAATTGAATAAAGCTCAATATTTTATCAACAAAAGACTGTTATGACCTTGAAATCGAACGAATGACCTTTGGTCAAGGTCAATGTGACAGGACTTACTGCAAGGAATATTTGTACCCAGTTTGCATTCTCAAAGTCAAACAGTCTTTGTTTTATAGGCAAAAATGTTGTTGTGACCTTGAGAATGAGAATTTGACCTTGGATCAAGGTCAAGGTGAAAGAGCTTGGCTTAACAATTATATGTATGAAGTTCGAACACTGAAGGTCAAATAGTCTTTGTTCTATAAGCAAAAGTTTCATGTGACCTTGAGAATAAAAATTTGACCTTGAAAAGAAGGTCAACATTAAATGACTACCTATAAGTGACCTAACATCCAAGTTTCAACTCAAAGTCTCAAACATTGTAGAAATTGGCACCTTGCCAATCTAAGGTTCCATTTTCAACTTGAAATAGCTTGAAAACTGTAAATATTTTATGGACCATGTAAGCGTATAAAAGTTTGCAAATTTCTCAAAGAACAATATAAAACAAATTTTGTTCAAATCGTACGGTTAGTAAAGGAGTTATAAGAGTTTAAAGATTTGACCGCTGATGACCTCTAGCGGGGGCATATGTGAACTTTTCGACAAGAAAAAAATATTAAATTAAGATCTTTATTTGCTCTTTCACATGATACTTTCCATTTTATCATATGATGCGGTACTTTGTTGTAACGTCACTGGATTGGCTTGGGGGTAAGAATAATAATAATAATAATAAGAATAATAAGAATAAAGAAAAGACAATATAATAACAGAAAGGATTCCGACGGAAATCGGAATCCTTAATAAATGGAAGGATGGAGGTTCCTGTGGACATAGCAGACGGATTCCTCTCATTTTCATCTTGTTAAGAACAGAAATGAAAATTGAAAAAATGCGAAAATGACTGGCCGCAGCTGGACTCGAACCAGGTACCTTCACCAAGGTAGGCCCCATCGTATCTTGTACATGTAATGTCAGGTCACATGGTTGAATTGACCAATGAAATTTGTAACACATCCTGGGTCATGCATATTAATTATGTGAGGGATTTTCCAATGAATCATGACAATATAGCAAGTGTTTTCAAACTGGTACATGTATTCGATATTTCTTGATTCTGTTAGAAAACATTTTGAACTAATACATACTCGTATAAATTTTGAAATGAAAACAATGTTGAAGCACTGTACTTTATGTTTGCTTACGAATGAAAAAAATTGAGGGGAAAAAAATGGCCGAGGCCGGTATCGAACCCCGGACCCTCCGATTCGAAGTCTGACGCTCTACCGCTGAGCTATTGCAGAACTGACAAAGCTTTGCATCAAAAGTCTTTAGAAGGATGAAATCTTGCGACTATGATATGACTCAACATGTCGAGCATGTTCCGAATGATAAATCTTTATCGATCGATTCTATTTACAGGTTTGTATTCAGGAGTAAACAACACAGAATTTCATAAAATGTATTTTTTTTATTTGACTTTCATTGACCATGTATGTAGAGAATAAAATTATGAATCAATAAAATGTGTTTGCTTATTTTGCAAGGGCGGATCTAGACAGGGTAGGTGAAAACAGGTATGTACACGTATGTAACATGTAAGTCGGAGGGGGGGGGGGGGGCAAAAACTTATCAACCTCCCCCTTTCGAAGGACTAGCCTATGTCATTGGATAACAAACCGTCAAAGATCTTGTACAGTTATTTCAAAGATTGACGAATTCAAAAAGAAACAGACAAACAAACGAGAAAAAAAATGCCCAAGGGGGCCACATTGCTCCGTCAAGGGTCTTGTACAGTTGTTTCAAATATTAAGGAATTTAATAAGAAAAATACAAACAAACAAACAAAACAAATGAAAAAAAAAAAGAAAACAAGAGGCCCAAGGGGGCCATTTTGCTCAGTCAAAAGTCTTGTACAAATGTTTCAAAGATTGTCGAATCAAAAAAGAAAAAAAACAAGCAAACAAACAAACAAGCTAAACAAATGAAAATAAAAAAAAAACAAACAAACAAACAAACAAGAGGCCCAAGGGGGCCACATTGCTCCGTCAAAGGTCTTGTACAGTTGTTTCAAAGATTGACGAATTAAAAAAAACAAGACAAACAAACAAAACAAAAAAAAAAAAGAAAAAAAAAAACCAAGAAGGCCAAGGGGGCCACATTGCTCCGTCAAAGGTCTTGTACAGTTGTTTCAAAGATTGACGAATGAAAAAAAAAAGGCCTAAGGTGGCCATATATACAAGTTGAAGTCAATGACAGTGAAATAAATATGCGCAATATGAAATGTGTTTTTCTTCTGAATAAAAAGCTATGAATAGGACTGACTTGTTGCATGAACGATCGATAATTCTTGTAATGCTGAATCAGCCATTTGTATTCTCCGTCTGTATATCAAAAATAAAAACCACTAACATTCAGGAACTCCACTGGCTATGTGGATAGGGCGTTGGACTGCTGGCCCAAGGGTACCGGGTTCGATCCCCAGTCTGGACGGTTTTTTTTCGCCGATCGTCTGCGTTTCTGTCTAGTACTCTATCTGTTCGTATGTCTGTTCGTTCTTCTATCGTTGTCAGTCTATCTAACACTGTCTATCTTACACTGTCAGTCTGTCTGTCTGGTCCATGCTGCAAATTTACCAGTTAATTTGAATGATGCTATTCAATTTTAAGACATTTTTAAAACATTTAATTAGAAAATGACAACAGCATGAAAGTACAGACAAGTCATGGTACGAAGAGAAATAGAAATAAAAGATTTATCTTTCTTAGATCATGTAAAGTTCATATAAGAAGGACCTCGTTTGTGAAGTATAAGTAGTGTAGGACAAACACTGTGTATTTAACAAGTAAATGTTGTTATGACATTGAGAATGAAATTTTCACCTTGAACCAAGGTCAAGGAAAAAAGATGAGTATAGAATATCATTTTCTTCAAAATATATATGAAATTGAATAAAGCTCAATATTTTATCAACAAAAGACTGTTATGACCTTGAAATCGAACGAATGACCTTTGGTCAAGGTCAATGTGACAGGACTTACTGCAAGGAATATTTGTACCCAGTTTGCATTCTCAAAGTCAAACAGTCTTTGTTTTATAGGCAAAAATGTTGTTGTGACCTTGAGAATGAGAATTTGACCTTGGATCAAGGTCAAGGTGAAAGAGCTTGGCTTAACAATTATATGTATGAAGTTCGAACACTGAAGGTCAAATAGTCTTTGTTCTATAAGCAAAAGTTTCATGTGACCTTGAGAATAAAAATTTGACCTTGAAAAGAAGGTCAACATTAAATGACTACCTATAAGTGACCTAACATCCAAGTTTCAACTCAAAGTCTCAAACATTGTAGAAATTGGCACCTTGCCAATCTAAGGTTCCATTTTCAACTTGAAATAGCTTGAAAACTGTAAATATTTTATGGACCATGTAAGCGTATAAAAGTTTGCAAATTTCTCAAAGAACAATATAAAACAAATTTTGTTCAAATCGTACGGTTAGTAAAGGAGTTATAAGAGTTTAAAGATTTGACCGCTGATGACCTCTAGCGGGGGCATATGTGAACTTTTCGACAAGAAAAAAATATTAAATTAAGATCTTTATTTGCTCTTTCACATGATACTTTCCATTTTATCATATGATGCGGTACTTTGTTGTAACGTCACTGGATTGGCTTGGGGGTAAGAATAATAATAATAATAATAAGAACTAGATGGCTACTGTTGCAAGCAACAGACGGATTCCTCCTTCATTAGACCTTCCTCGGAAATGAAGTGTTCAAATTCGAATAAAGAAGGTGGAAAAAAGAATAGTTGCTTCAGTACCTTATTCACTTGAGCAAATGAGTCAAAGGAGCTTATGTCTAACTTGGGACTCTCATTAATTGATCTACAAAATAGAGGGGAAAATAATAAATACCTTTCATGTTTTCGAAAGATTTAAACTCCATGCTCTCTCAATATACAAATCCTTTACAATTACTTTCTCAAAACAGAATTGCACAATAAACTTGCAATGAGATTATTTCTATTAATAGAAAATGACAACAACAGGAAAGTACATATATATGTAATGCTACTGAGAAAAAAAAAAGAAACAGAGAACGAGAATAAAAGAGTTATCTTTCTTGTACTATGTTAAGTTCAACTAAGAAGGACTTCTTGTGTGAAGAATAAATAGAATAATAAATGATTTTTATGACCATGAGGATAATTATTTGGCCTTTAACCAATGTCATGAATGAAAAATGAGTATTGTGATTATTCTCATAATGATTGATCTTAATCTGAGGAAAATTCAATATCTAATCAACTAAAAGTCATTTGTGACCTTGAAATAGAACAAATGACCTTGGGTCAAGGTCATGGTGAAAGGATTTGATTCAAGGAATATTTGTGTAAAGTTTGAACTCTAAAGGTCAAACAGTCCTTTTTTAAAAACTAAAGTTTGTTGTGACCTGGAGAATGAGAATTTGACCTTGGGTCAAGGTCAAGGTGAAAGAGCTGGGCCCGAGCATTATATGCATAAAGTATGAACTCTGAAGGTGAAATAGTCTTTGTTTTATAGGCAAAAGTTGCTGTGACCTTGAAAATGAGAATTTGACCTTGGGTAAAGGTCAATGTGAAAGAGCATGACTGAACAATTACATGTATAAAGTTTAAACTCTGAAGGCCGTATATAGTCATTGTTCTATAAGCAAAAGTTTGTTGTGACCTTGAGAATCAGAATTTGACCTTGGGTCAAGGTCAAGGTGAAAGAGCTTGGTTTATTGATATTATGTATTAAGTTTGAACTCTGAAGGTGAAATAGTCTTTGTTTTATAGGCAAAAGTTGCTATGACCTTGAAAATGAGAATTTGACCTTGGGTCAAGGTCAGTGTGAAAGAGCATGACTGAACAATTATATGTATGAAGCTTTAACTCTGAAGGTCGTATAGTCTTTCTTCTATAGGCAAAAGTTTGTTGTGACCTTGAGAATCAGAATTTGACCTTAGGTCAAGGTCAAGGTGAAAGAGCTTGGTTTAATGATATTATGTATGAAGTTTGAACTTTGAATGTCTAATAGTCTTTGTTCTATAGGCAAAAGTTTGTTGTGACCTTGAGAATCAAAATTTGACCTTGGGTCAAGGTCAAGGTGAAAAAGCTTGGCTTAATGATAATATGTATGAAGTTTGAACTCTGCAGGTCAAAAAGTCCTTATTCTATAGGCAACAGTTTGTTGTGACCTTGAGAATCAAAATTTGACCTTGGGTCAAGGTCATTGTGAAAGAGCTTGGTTTAACGATATTATGTATGAAGTTTGAACTCTGAAGGTCAAATGCTCTTTGTTCTACAGGCAAAAGTTTGTTGTGACCTTGAGAATAAAAATTTGACCTTGAAAGTGGGTCAACATTAAATGACTACCTATAAGTAACCTAGTATCCAAGTTTCAACTCAAAATCTCAAAAACTGTAGAAATTGGCACTGTGCCAATTTAAAGTTCCATTTTCAACTCGGAATAGCGCGAAAACCGTAAATATTTTATCGAGCATGTAAGCGTATAAAAGTTTACAAATTTCCCAAAGAACATTTTAAAAGAAATTTCGTTCAAATCGTACGGTTAGTTTAGGAGTTATAAGAGTTTAAAGATTTGAACTTTGATGACCTCTAGCGGGGGCATATGTGAACTTTTCGACGACAAATTTTTTTTACCTCAAGATCTTTATATGCTCTTTCACATGATCTTTTTCGTTTTATCATAAGTAGTGGTACTTTTTTGTAAAGTCACTGGAACGATCTGGGGGTAAGAATAATAATAATAATAATAATAATAAGAATAATAATAAGAATAAAGAAAAGACAATACAATAACAGAAAGGATTCCGACGGAATAGTCGGAATCCTTAATAATAAGAATAAAGAAAAGACAATATAATAACAGAAAGGATTCCGACGGAAATCGGAATCCTTAATAAATGGAAGGATGGAGGTTCCTGTGGACATAGCAGACGGATTCCTCTCATTTTCATCTTGTTAAGAACAGAAATGAAAATTGAAAAAATGCGAAAATGACTGGCCGCAGCTGGACTCGAACCAGGTACCTTCACCAAGGTAGGCCCCATCGTATCTTGTACATGTAATGTCAGGTCACATGGTTGAATTGACCAATGAAATTTGTAACACATCCTGGGTCATGCATATTAATTATGTGAGGGATTTTCCAATGAATCATGACAATATAGCAAGTGTTTTCAAACTGGTACATGTATTCGATATTTCTTGATTCTGTTAGAAAACATTTTGAACTAATACATACTCGTATAAATTTTGAAATGAAAACAATGTTGAAGCACTGTACTTTATGTTTGCTTACGAATGAAAAAAATTGAGGGGAAAAAAATGGCCGAGGCCGGTATCGAACCCCGGACCCTCCGATTCGAAGTCTGACGCTCTACCGCTGAGCTATTGCAGAACTGACAAAGCTTTGCATCAAAAGTCTTTAGAAGGATGAAATCTTGCGACTATGATATGACTCAACATGTCGAGCATGTTCCGAATGATAAATCTTTATCGATCGATTCTATTTACAGGTTTGTATTCAGGAGTAAACAACACAGAATTTCATAAAATGTATTTTTTTTATTTGACTTTCATTGACCATGTATGTAGAGAATAAAATTATGAATCAATAAAATGTGTTTGCTTATTTTGCAAGGGCGGATCTAGACAGGGTAGGTGAAAACAGGTATGTACACGTATGTAACATGTAAGTCGGAGGGGGGGGGGGGGGGGCAAAAACTTATCAACCTCCCCCTTTCGAAGGACTAGCCTATGTCATTGGATAACAAACCGTCAAAGATCTTGTACAGTTATTTCAAAGATTGACGAATTCAAAAAGAAACAGACAAACAAACGAGAAAAAAAATGCCCAAGGGGGCCACATTGCTCCGTCAAGGGTCTTGTACAGTTGTTTCAAATATTAAGGAATTTAATAAGAAAAATACAAACAAACAAACAAAACAAATGAAAAAAAAAAAAAAGAAAACAAGAGGCCCAAGGGGGCCATTTTGCTCAGTCAAAAGTCTTGTACAAATGTTTCAAAGATTGTCGAATCAAAAAAGAAAAAAAACAAGCAAACAAACAAACAAGCTAAACAAATGAAAATAAAAAAAAAACAAACAAACAAACAAACAAGAGGCCCAAGGGGGCCACATTGCTCCGTCAAAGGTCTTGTACAGTTGTTTCAAAGATTGACGAATTAAAAAAAACAAGACAAACAAACAAAACAAAAAAAAAAAAGAAAAAAAAAAACCAAGAAGGCCAAGGGGGCCACATTGCTCCGTCAAAGGTCTTGTACAGTTGTTTCAAAGATTGACGAATGAAAAAAAAAGGCCTAAGGTGGCCATATATACAAGTTGAAGTCAATGACAGTGAAATAAATATGCGCAATATGAAATGTGTTTTTCTTCTGAATAAAAAGCTATGAATAGGACTGACTTGTTGCATGAACGATCGATAATTCTTGTAATGCTGAATCAGCCATTTGTATTCTCCGTCTGTATATCAAAAATAAAAACCACTGACATTCAGGAACTCCAATGGCTATGTGGATAGGGCGTTGGACTGCTGGCCCAAGGGTACCGGGTTCGATCCCCAGTCTGGACGTTTTTTTTTCGCCGATCGTCTGCGTTTCTGTCTAGTACTCTATCTGTTCGTATGTCTGTTCGTTCTTCTATCGTTGTCAGTCTATCTAACACTGTCTATCTTACACTGTCAGTCTGTCTGTCTGGTCCATGCTGCAAATTTACCAGTTAATTTGAATGATGCTATTCAATTTTAAGACATTTTTAAAACATTTAATTAGAAAATGACAACAGCATGAAAGTACAGACAAGTCATGGTACGAAGAGAAATAGAAATAAAAGATTTATCTTTCTTAGATCATGTAAAGTTCATATAAGAAGGACCTCGTTTGTGAAGTATAAGTAGTGTAGGACAAACACTGTGTATTTAACAAGTAAATGTTGTTATGACATTGAGAATGAAATTTTCACCTTGAACCAAGGTCAAGGAAAAAAGATGAGTATAGAATATCATTTTCTTCAAAATATATATGAAATTGAATAAAGCTCAATATTTTATCAACAAAAGACTGTTATGACCTTGAAATCGAACGAATGACCTTTGGTCAAGGTCAGTGTGACAGGACTTACTGCAAGGAATATTTGTACCCAGTTTGCATTCTCAAAGTCAAACAGTCTTTGTTTTATAGGCAAAAATGTTGTTGTGACCTTGAGAATGAGAATTTGACCTTGGATCAAGGTCAAGGTGAAAGAGCTTGGCTTAACAATTATATGTATGAAGTTCGAACACTGAAGGTCAAATAGTCTTTGTTCTATAAGCAAAAGTTTCATGTGACCTTGAGAATAAAAATTTGACCTTGAAAAGAAGGTCAACATTAAATGACTACCTATAAGTGACCTAACATCCAAGTTTCAACTCAAAGTCTCAAACATTGTAGAAATTGGCACCTTGCCAATCTAAGGTTCCATTTTCAACTTGAAATAGCTTGAAAACTGTAAATATTTTATGGACCATGTAAGCGTATAAAAGTTTGCAAATTTCTCAAAGAACAATATAAAACAAATTTTGTTCAAATCGTACGGTTAGTAAAGGAGTTATAAGAGTTTAAAGATTTGACCGCTGATGACCTCTAGCGGGGGCATATGTGAACTTTTCGACAAGAAAAAAATATTAAATTAAGATCTTTATTTGCTCTTTCACATGATACTTTCCATTTTATCATATGATGCGGTACTTTGTTGTAACGTCACTGGATTGGCTTGGGGGTAAGAATAATAATAATAATAATAAGAATAATAAGAATAAAGAAAAGACAATATAATAACAGAAAGGATTCCGACGGAAATCGGAATCCTTAATAAATGGAAGGATGGAGGTTCCTGTGGACATAGCAGACGGATTCCTCTCATTTTCATCTTGTTAAGAACAGAAATGAAAATTGAAAAAATGCGAAAATGACTGGCCGCAGCTGGACTCGAACCAGGTACCTTCACCAAGGTAGGCCCCATCGTATCTTGTACATGTAATGTCAGGTCACATGGTTGAATTGACCAATGAAATTTGTAACACATCCTGGGTCATGCATATTAATTATGTGAGGGATTTTCCAATGAATCATGACAATATAGCAAGTGTTTTCAAACCGGTACATGTATTCGATATTTCTTGATTCTGTTAGAAAACATTTTGAACTAATACATACTCGTATAAATTTTGAAATGAAAACAATGTTGAAGCACTGTACTTTATGTTTGCTTACGAATGAAAAAAATTGAGGGGAAAAAAATGGCCGAGGCCGGTATCGAACCCCGGACCCTCCGATTCGAAGTCTGACGCTCTACCGCTGAGCTATTGCAGAACTGACAAAGCTTTGCATCAAAAGTCTTTAGAAGGATGAAATCTTGCGACTATGATATGACTCAACATGTCGAGCATGTTCCGAATGATAAATCTTTATCGATCGATTCTATTTACAGGTTTGTATTCAGGAGTAAACAACACAGAATTTCATAAAATGTATTTTTTTTATTTGACTTTCATTGACCATGTATGTAGAGAATAAAATTATGAATCAATAAAATGTGTTTGCTTATTTTGCAAGGGCGGATCTAGACAGGGTAGGTGAAAACAGGTATGTACACGTATGTAACATGTAAGTCGGAGGGGGGGGGGGGCAAAAACTTATCAACCTCCCCCTTTCGAAGGACTAGCCTATGTCATTGGATAACAAACCGTCAAAGATCTTGTACAGTTATTTCAAAGATTGACGAATTCAAAAAGAAACAGACAAACAAACGAGAAAAAAAATGCCCAAGGGGGCCACATTGCTCCGTCAAGGGTCTTGTACAGTTGTTTCAAATATTAAGGAATTTAATAAGAAAAATACAAACAAACAAACAAAACAAATGAAAAAAAAAAAAGAAAACAAGAGGCCCAAGGGGGCCATTTTGCTCAGTCAAAAGTCTTGTACAAATGTTTCAAAGATTGTCGAATCAAAAAAGAAAAAAAACAAGCAAACAAACAAACAAGCTAAACAAATGAAAATAAAAAAAAACAAACAAACAAACAAACAAGAGGCCCAAGGGGGCCACATTGCTCCGTCAAAGGTCTTGCACAGTTGTTTCAAAGATTGACGAATTAAAAAAAACAAGACAAACAAACAAAACAAAAAAGAAAAAAGAAAAAAAAAAACCAAGAAGGCCAAGGGGGCCACATTGCTCCGTCAAAGGTCTTGTACAGTTGTTTCAAAGATTGACGAATGAAAAAAAAGGCCTAAGGTGGCCATATATACAAGTTGAAGTCAATGACAGTGAAATAAATATGCGCAATATGAAATGTGTTTTTCTTCTGAATAAAAAGCTATGAATAGGACTGACTTGTTGCATGAACGATCGATAATTCTTGTAATGCTGAATCAGCCATTTGTATTCTCCGTCTGTATATCAAAAATAAAAACCACTAACATTCAGGAACTCCAATGGCTATGTGGATAGGGCGTTGGACTGCTGGCCCAAGGGTACCGGGTTCGATCCCCAGTCTGGACGTTTTTTTTTCGCCGATCGTCTGCGTTTCTGTCTAGTACTCTATCTGTTCGTATGTCTGTTCGTTCTTCTATCGTTGTCAGTCTATCTAACACTGTCTATCTTACACTGTCAGTCTGTCTGTCTGGTCCATGCTGCAAATTTACCAGTTAATTTGAATGATGCTATTCAATTTTAAGACATTTTTAAAACATTTAATTAGAAAATGACAACAGCATGAAAGTACAGACAAGTCATGGTACGAAGAGAAATAGAAATAAAAGATTTATCTTTCTTAGATCATGTAAAGTTCATATAAGAAGGACCTCGTTTGTGAAGTATAAGTAGTGTAGGACAAACACTGTGTATTTAACAAGTAAATGTTGTTATGACATTGAGAATGAAATTTTCACCTTGAACCAAGGTCAAGGAAAAAAGATGAGTATAGAATATCATTTTCTTCAAAATATATATGAAATTGAATAAAGCTCAATATTTTATCAACAAAAGACTGTTATGACCTTGAAATCGAACGAATGACCTTTGGTCAAGGTCAGGACTTACTGCAAGGAATATTTGTACCCAGTTTGCATTCTCAAAGTCAAACAGTCTTTGTTTTATAGGCAAAAATGTTGTTGTGACCTTGAGAATGAGAATTTGACCTTGGATCAAGGTCAAGGTGAAAGAGCTTGGCTTAACAATTATATGTATGAAGTTCGAACACTGAAGGTCAAATAGTCTTTGTTCTATAAGCAAAAGTTTCATGTGACCTTGAGAATAAAAATTTGACCTTGAAAAGAAGGTCAACATTAAATGACTACCTATAAGTGACCTAACATCCAAGTTTCAACTCAAAGTCTCAAACATTGTAGAAATTGGCACCTTGCCAATCTAAGGTTCCATTTTCAACTTGAAATAGCTTGAAAACTGTAAATATTTTATGGACCATGTAAGCGTATAAAAGTTTGCAAATTTCTCAAAGAACAATATAAAACAAATTTTGTTCAAATCGTACGGTTAGTAAAGGAGTTATAAGAGTTTAAAGATTTGACCGCTGATGACCTCTAGCGGGGGCATATGTGAACTTTTCGACAAGAAAAAAATATTAAATTAAGATCTTTATTTGCTCTTTCACATGATACTTTCCATTTTATCATATGATGCGGTACTTTGTTGTAACGTCACTGGATTGGCTTGGGGGTAAGAATAATAATAATAATAATAAGAATAATAAGAATAAAGAAAAGACAATATAATAACAGAAAGGATTCCGACGGAAATCGGAATCCTTAATAAATGGAAGGATGGAGGTTCCTGTGGACATAGCAGACGGATTCCTCTCATTTTCATCTTGTTAAGAACAGAAATGAAAATTGAAAAAATGCGAAAATGACTGGCCGCAGCTGGACTCGAACCAGGTACCTTCACCAAGGTAGGCCCCATCGTATCTTGTACATGTAATGTCAGGTCACATGGTTGAATTGACCAATGAAATTTGTAACACATCCTGGGTCATGCATATTAATTATGTGAGGGATTTTCCAATGAATCATGACAATATAGCAAGTGTTTTCAAACTGGTACATGTATTCGATATTTCTTGATTCTGTTAGAAAACATTTTGAACTAATACATACTCGTATAAATTTTGAAATGAAAACAATGTTGAAGCACTGTACTTTATGTTTGCTTACGAATGAAAAAAATTGAGGGGAAAAAAATGGCCGAGGCCGGTATCGAACCCCGGACCCTCCGATTCGAAGTCTGACGCTCTACCGCTGAGCTATTGCAGAACTGACAAAGCTTTGCATCAAAAGTCTTTAGAAGGATGAAATCTTGCGACTATGATATGACTCAACATGTCGAGCATGTTCCGAATGATAAATCTTTATCGATCGATTCTATTTACAGGTTTGTATTCAGGAGTAAACAACACAGAATTTCATAAAATGTATTTTTTTTATTTGACTTTCATTGACCATGTATGTAGAGAATAAAATTATGAATCAATAAAATGTGTTTGCTTATTTTGCAAGGGCGGATCTAGACAGGGTAGGTGAAAACAGGTATGTACACGTATGTAACATGTAAGTCGGAGGGGGGGGGGGGCAAAAACTTATCAACCTCCCCCTTTCGAAGGACTAGCCTATGTCATTGGATAACAAACCGTCAAAGATCTTGTACAGTTATTTCAAAGATTGACGAATTCAAAAAGAAACAGACAAACAAACGAGAAAAAAAATGCCCAAGGGGGCCACATTGCTCCGTCAAGGGTCTTGTACAGTTGTTTCAAATATTAAGGAATTTAATAAGAAAAATACAAACAAACAAACAAAACAAATGAAAAAAAAAAAAAAGAAAACAAGAGGCCCAAGGGGGCCATTTTGCTCAGTCAAAAGTCTTGTACAAATGTTTCAAAGATTGTCGAATCAAAAAAGAAAAAAAACAAGCAAACAAACAAACAAGCTAAACAAATGAAAATAAAAAAAAACAAACAAACAAACAAACAAGAGGCCCAAGGGGGCCACATTGCTCCGTCAAAGGTCTTGCACAGTTGTTTCAAAGATTGACGAATTAAAAAAAACAAGACAAACAAACAAAACAAAAAAAAAAAAGAAAAAAAAAAAACCAAGAAGGCCAAGGGGGCCACATTGCTCCGTCAAAGGTCTTGTACAGTTGTTTCAAAGATTGACGAATGAAAAAAAAAGGCCTAAGGTGGCCATATATACAAGTTGAAGTCAATGACAGTGAAATAAATATGCGCAATATGAAATGTGTTTTTCTTCTGAATAAAAAGCTATGAATAGGACTGACTTGTTGCATGAACGATCGATAATTCTTGTAATGCTGAATCAGCCATTTGTATTCTCCGTCTGTATATCAAAAATAAAAACCACTAACATTCAGGAACTCCAATGGCTATGTGGATAGGGCGTTGGACTGCTGGCCCAAGGGTACCGGGTTCGATCCCCAGTCTGGACGTTTTTTTTTCGCCGATCGTCTGCGTTTCTGTCTAGTACTCTATCTGTTCGTATGTCTGTTCGTTCTTCTATCGTTGTCAGTCTATCTAACACTGTCTATCTTACACTGTCAGTCTGTCTGTCTGGTCCATGCTGCAAATTTACCAGTTAATTTGAATGATGCTATTCAATTTTAAGACATTTTTAAAACATTTAATTAGAAAATGACAACAGCATGAAAGTACAGACAAGTCATGGTACGAAGAGAAATAGAAATAAAAGATTTATCTTTCTTAGATCATGTAAAGTTCATATAAGAAGGACCTCGTTTGTGAAGTATAAGTAGTGTAGGACAAACACTGTGTATTTAACAAGTAAATGTTGTTATGACATTGAGAATGAAATTTTCACCTTGAACCAAGGTCAAGGAAAAAAGATGAGTATAGAATATCATTTTCTTCAAAATATATATGAAATTGAATAAAGCTCAATATTTTATCAACAAAAGACTGTTATGACCTTGAAATCGAACGAATGACCTTTGGTCAAGGTCAGGACTTACTGCAAGGAATATTTGTACCCAGTTTGCATTCTCAAAGTCAAACAGTCTTTGTTTTATAGGCAAAAATGTTGTTGTGACCTTGAGAATGAGAATTTGACCTTGGATCAAGGTCAAGGTGAAAGAGCTTGGCTTAACAATTATATGTATGAAGTTCGAACACTGAAGGTCAAATAGTCTTTGTTCTATAAGCAAAAGTTTCATGTGACCTTGAGAATAAAAATTTGACCTTGAAAAGAAGGTCAACATTAAATGACTACCTATAAGTGACCTAACATCCAAGTTTCAACTCAAAGTCTCAAACATTGTAGAAATTGGCACCTTGCCAATCTAAGGTTCCATTTTCAACTTGAAATAGCTTGAAAACTGTAAATATTTTATGGACCATGTAAGCGTATAAAAGTTTGCAAATTTCTCAAAGAACAATATAAAACAAATTTTGTTCAAATCGTACGGTTAGTAAAGGAGTTATAAGAGTTTAAAGATTTGACCGCTGATGACCTCTAGCGGGGGCATATGTGAACTTTTCGACAAGAAAAAAATATTAAATTAAGATCTTTATTTGCTCTTTCACATGATACTTTCCATTTTATCATATGATGCGGTACTTTGTTGTAACGTCACTGGATTGGCTTGGGGGTAAGAATAATAATAATAATAATAAGAATAATAAGAATAAAGAAAAGACAATACAATAACAGAAAGGATTCCGACGGAAATCGGAATCCTTAATAATGATCTATTAAAGAATGCATATGGCGCAACTGAATTCGGTAACTTCGGTTTTTGGTACCATTGACAAGGATCCAATATCTGAAACATGCCTTCCCGGTGCGAAGCAGCCCCTCCTTTTCCAAAAACAGGGTCGTCAAATACAGCGCACCGGGAAGACATGCTTCAGATACTGGATCCTTGTCAATGGTACCAAACACCGAATTTACCGAAATCAGTTGCGCCATTTACATTCTTTAATAGATACATCGATCATTGTCTCAAGAGACTAGAATTGAATATTTTTTTCATGCCTGTAGACCTAATTTCTTATAATTATATTATTTTGTCACTGTTGCAGGCCATGAACAAAACTCTTTTACTTTCTCTAATTTTTATAGATTTCTTTCTTTTTTGGGATGATCCGAATCCAAATTCATTTTCTCTAGTACGTAAAATGACTTCTTGTATAGGAGGTGTGATATAAGATTATGTGTAGCCAATCAAACACCTTCTTTCTTGCCTGAGGCATTTAAGATGTTAGATTGGTAGCGAGAAAGTCATTCGTTAATATGCATGATTGGTAAACTGTATACTCGCTGAAATAATCAAGTGCCTACGTTTTCGTTTTAGACTCTTAAAAAGAATATAAACAACAAATAAAAAAAAAAGCAAATTAAATCTTAAACAAACTTGAATTTCAGTCTATTGCCTTGTTTGAATACTTGTTTCTCGTCTTCTTTTTACTCGCTAAAATCTTAAGCAATTCATTCATATAGCGTCACTGAATAATTCGACTGAAATATTAAACGTATTTAATCCAATATACTTAACCCTCGTCAGTGATCTTCAGTCTAAACAATGTAATATGACCAAAAAGTGTGAAAGTTATTATGTCCAAAAATGTACCAAAAGACGTAGCAGGATGGATGGGATGCGATGCTACAGGACCCACGTTTTAGAAATTTAAAGAAATTTTGATAACATAAATTTTCGAATGCGTTGAAGAAGCTATCAACCGATGTTGATCAAACTTGGCTACATGTGCCCTCAGTGACTCCTGGTGCATCAACAGTGATATTCACCAAGTGGTACAAATATTAAACGTATTCAAAATCCAATAGCAAAGCCACTGAGGAAATTGTAAAATCCGTTACATGCACGTCTGGTACACTGCGTTTGGCAAGGAAATTGCTCTCTGTAAACACTTCGGGTTTTGTTCCAATCTTTAACTCCAATTATTATGTGCGTTGTCGTTGCAGCCTAGGACGAATGATAATGTACAGCGACTAAGGGTTTCAAGTGTTCAATAACTTTCAATTTCTGGTGTCGGTACTTTGTTTCATTAAAGAATATCATAACAAAACTAGAAGATTAAAACATATATATAAGGTTATGTATAGTTCTCAAATCGTCACGATGACATAATTTCTTACATCATCCTTTTCCTTAAAATCATCAAGAATTAGGAGCCGTAAGTACATAAACGTCACAATTGAAAGAAAGGAGGGGATCTCCAACAACACCTAGTTGCAGCATCAACAGCAACCTCCCAAAACACCCACTGTAAAACACAAAAATGACACGCACAGAAAGAGACGCAGTAGTACAATGAACGTCAAATCACAGAAAAACATAAAACACAAATGACTACACATAAACCAACGAGACCAATGGGCAAACGGTGCCGACTTAGGACGGCCATCTGCCTCGTCAGTAGCAGACGGTGTGGTTATCCTGGATTACGTGCGCACAACCCTCCCACTATTCCGATTACCCAGAGGTCTCGAAGAACGTACAATTGTGGTGTAAAACAATCTCCTCACTGTCAGATGACCACACACAAACAAGACCGCAAGACTCAGGGGCCCAAGCAACACAGATGAATATGTAAATTGATATAAAAAGAGGGCATGCGTAATACGACCTGTGCTCTGCCGGCTGTAGCGAGCTAATGTATGTTATCACCCGAGGAGTCCGACTGACATTCAGAGAGGACAGGTGGTCGGGGCCCTGTCTTCTCTAAAGAGGTTTGGACAGGGCCCGTCATGGAGTCCCGTCGTCACAGTCAGTCAGCGTGCAAGTATTAAGGATGCGCTGGTACAAGACTGTAGATTGGTCAAGTACCAAGCCTAGTGTCCGTCTGGTGACATTAGGATCATATCCACGGTATAAGAGGCGTTTGATGATTCTGACGCATTTTCGATAGTAATTAAGGATTCCGACTATTCCGTCGGAATCCTTTCTGTTATTGCAATGTCTTTTCTTTATTCTTATTATTATTAAGGATTCCGACTATTCCGTCGGAATCCTTTCTGTTATTGCAATGTCTTTTCTTTATTAAGGATTCCGACTATTCCGTCGGAATCCTTTCTGTTATTGCAATGTCTTTTCTTTATTAAGGATTCCGACTATTCCGTCGGAATCCTTTCTGTTATTGCAATGTCTTTTCTTTATTCTTATTATTATTCTTATTATTATTATTTTTATTCTTACCCCCTCATCATTTCCAGACACTTTATTCAAAGGTCTTTTAACACAGAGCAAAAGGGATGGTACCATCAGAAAGAGCATTACAAGATCTTCTTTAACTATTTTTTGTTTGTCGATAAGTTCACCAATGCCCCCGCTTGAGGTCATCAAAGGTCAAATCTTTAAACACTTCTAACTCCTAAACTAACCGTACGATTTGAACGAAATTTGTTTTAAAATGTTCTTTGGGAAAATTGTAAACTTTTATACCCTTACATGCTCGATAAGATATTTATGGTTTTCGAGCTATTCCGAGTTGAATATGGAACTTTAAATTGGCACAATGCCAATTTCTACAGTTTTTGAGATTTTAAGTTGAAACTTTGATAGCAGGTTACTTATAGGTGGTCATTTAATGTTGACCTACTTTCAAGGTCAAATTTTCATTCTCAAGGTCATAACAAACTTTTGCCTATAGAACAAAAAGTAATTGACCTTTAGAGTTCAAACTTCATAAATATTATCGTTAAACCAAGCTCTTTCACCTTGACCTTGACCTAAGGTCAAATTTTGATTCTCAAGGTCACAACAAAGTTTTGCCTATAGAACAAAGACTATTTGACCTTCAGAGTTCAAACTTCATACATATCAATGCTCAGTCAAGCTCTTTCATCTTGACCTTGACCCAAGGTCAAATTCTCATTCTCAAGGTCAAAACATACTTTAGTCTATAAAACAAATATTATTTGACCTTGTGAGTTCATACATTACACAAATATTCCTTGCAACAAACCCTTTCACCATGACCTTGACTCAAGGTCATTTGTTCGATTTCAAGGTCACAGCCGACTTTGGTTAATTAGATATTGAGCTTTGCTCAGATTAAGATCAATCATGATGAGAATGATCAGGTTAAGATCAATCGTGATGAGAATGATCACAATACTTATCTTTCATTTATGACATTGGTTCAAGGTCAAATTATCATTCTCAAGGTCATAACAATCATTTACTCTTGTAGAATTCACTCTCTTTGTCCTATTCTATTTATTCTTCACACAAGTAGTCCTTCTTATTTGAACTTTACATAGTAAGATAGATAACTCTTTTATTTTTGTTCTCTGTTTCTTTTTTTCTTAGTAGCATTACATATCTGTACTTTCATGTTGTTGTCATTTTTCTATTAATAGAAATGATCTCATTGCAAAATCATTGTGCAATCCTGTTTTGAGATAGTAATCGTAAAGGATTTGATATTGATTGAACATGGAGTTTAAAGCTTTCGTAAAATTGAAAGGTATTTATTATTCTTTTCTTATATTTTGTAGATAAATGAATAAGAGTCCCAAGTTAGACATAAGCTCTTTTGACTCATTTGCTGAAGTGAATAAGGTACTAAAGCAACTATTCTTTTTTTCATCTTCATATTTCGGATATTAACACTTCAGTTCCGAGGAAGGTCTAATAAAGGAGGAATCCGTCTGTTGCTTGCAACAGTAGCCATCTAGTTCTTATTATTATTCTTATTATTATTATTATTATTATTATTATTTTTATTCTTACCCCCTCATCATTTCCAGACAATTTATTCAAAGGTCTTTTAACACAGAGCAAAAGGGATAGTACCATCAGAAAGAGCATTACAAGATCTTCTTTAACTATTTTTTGTTTGTCGATAAGTTCAGCAATGCCCCCGCTGGAGCTCATCAAAGGTCAAATCTTTAAACACTTATAACTCCTAAACTAACCGTACGATTTGGACGAAATTTGTTTTAAAATATTCTTTGGGAAAATTGGAAACTTTTATACGCTTACATGCTCGATAAAATATTTACGGTTTTCGCGCTATTCCAAGTTGAAAATGGAACTTTAAATTGGCACAGTGCCAATTTCTACAGTTTTTGAGATTTTGAGTTGAAACTTGGATGGTAGGCTACTAATAGGTAGTCATTGATGTTGACCTAGTTTCAAGGTCACATTATGATTCTCAAGGTCACAACAAACTTTTGCCTATAGAACAGAGACTATTTGACCTTGACAGTTCAAACTTCATAAATACAATCATTGAGTCAAGCCCTTTCACCTTGACCTTGGCCCAAGGTCAAATTTTTATTCTCAAGGTCACAACAAACTTTTGCCTATAGAACAAAGACCATTTGACCTTGAGAGTTCAAACTCTGCGCAAATATTTCTTGAATCAAGTCCTTTCACCTTGACCTTGACCCAAGGTCATTTGTTTGATTTCAAGGTTACAACAGACTTTTGTCGATAGAATATTGAGCTTTGATTAGATTAAGAGGACTCATGATGAGAATAAATTCAAATGCTTATCTTTTATCCATGACCTTGGTTAAAGGTCAAATTAACTTTTTCAAGGTCATAACAAACATTTACTCTTGTAGAATACACAGGATTTTGTCCTTAACTATATATTCTTCACACAAGTAGTACTTCTTATTTGAACTTTACATAGTAAGATAGATAACTCTTTTATTCTTGTTCTCTGTTTCTTTCTTTTTTATTCTTAGTAGCATTACATATCAATAGTTTCATGTTGATGTCATTTTCTATTAATAGAAATTATCTCATTGCAAAATCATTGTGCAATTCTTTTTTGAGAAAGTCATTGTAAAGGATTAGATATTGATTGTACATGGAGTTTAAAGCTTTCGTAAACATGAAAGGTATTTATTATTTTTTCTTCTATTTTGTTGATAAATAAATAAGAGTCCCAAATTAGACATAAGCTCTTTTGACTCATTTGCTGAAGTTAATATGGTACTTAAGCAACTATTCTTTTTTCCATCTTCTTTATTCGGATTTTAGCACTTCAGTTCCAAGGAAGGTCTAATAAAGGAGGAATCCGTCTGTTGCTTGCAACAGTAGCCATCTAGTTCTTATTATTATTCTTATTATTATTATTTTTATTCTTACCCCCTCATCATTTCCAGAGACTTTATTCAAAGGTTTTTTAACACAGAGCAAAAAGGATGGTACCATCAGAAAGAGCATACCAAGATCTTCTTTAACTATTTTTTGTTTGTCGATAAGCTCACCAATGCCCCCGCTGGAGGTCATCAAAGGTCAAATCTTTAAACACTTATAACTCCTAAACTAACCGTACGATTTGAACGAAATTTGTTTTAAAATGTTCTTTGGGAAAATTGTAAACTTTTATACGCTAATATGCTCAATAAAATATTTACGGTTTTCGCGCTATTCGCAGTTGAAAATGGAACTTTAAATTGGCACAGTGCCAATTTCTACAGTTTTTGAGATTTTGAGTTGAAACTTTGATAGTATGTTACTTATAGGTGGTCATTTAATGTTTACCTACTTTCAAGGTCAAATTTTTATTCTCAAGGTCACAACAAACTTTTGCCTATAGAACAAAAACTATTCGACCTTCATAGTTCATACTTTACACATATAATGTTTGGGCCCAGCTCTTTCACCATGACCTTGACATAAGGTCAAATTCTCATTCTCAAGGTCACAACGAACTTTAGTCTACAATACAAAGACCGTTTGACCTGGGGAGTTCAAACTTTACACAAATATTCCTTGCATCAAACCCTTTCACCATGACCTTGACTCAAGGTCATTTGTTCGATTTCAAGGTCATAACAGACTTTGTTTGATTAGATATTGAGCTTTGCTCAGATTAAAGTCAATCGTGAAGAGAATAATCACAATACTTATTTTTCATGCAAGACATTGGTTCAATGTCAAATAATCATTCTCAATGTCGTAACAATCATTTACTCTTGTAGAATTAACACTTTTTGTCCTATACTATTTATTCATTAATCAAGTAGTCCTTCTTATTTGAACTTAATATAGTATAAGAAAGATAACTCTTTTCTTCTTGTTCACTGTTTCTTTTTTTTTCTTAGTAGCATTACATATCTGTACTTTCATGTTGTTGTCATTCTCTATTAATAGAAATTATCTCATTACAAAATCATTGTGCAATTCTGTTTTGAGAAAGTAATTGTAAAGGATCTGATATTGATAGAGCATGGAATTTAAAGTTTTCGTAAAAATCAAAGGTATTTATTATTGTTTTATTCTAGTTTGTTGATAAATAAGAGTCCCAAATTAGACATAAGCTCTTTTGACTCATTTGCTTAAATGAATATGGTACTATAGCAACTATTTCTTTTTTCCATCTTTTTTTCGGATTTTAACACTTAAGTTCCGAGGAAGGTCTAATAAAGGAGGAATCCGTCTGTTGCTTGCAACAGTAGCCATCTAGTTCTTATTATTATTCTTATTCTTATTATTATTTTTATTCTTACCCCCTCATCATTTCCAGAGACTTTATTAAAAGGTCTTTTAACACAGAGCAAAAGGGATGGTGCCATCAGAAAGAGCATACCAAGATCTTCTTTAACTATTTTTTGTTTGTCGATAAGTTCCCCAATGCCCCCGCTAGAGGTCATCAAAAGTCAAATCTTTAAACACTTATAACTCCTAAACTAACCGTACGATTTGAACGAAATTTGTTTTAAAACGTTCTTTGGGAAAATTGTAAACTTTTATACTCTTACATGCTCGATAAAATATTTACAGTTTTCGCGCTATTCCGAGTTGAAAATGGAACTTTAAATTGGCACAGTGCCAATTGCTACAGTTTTTGAGATTTTGAGTTGAAATTTTGATAGTAGGTTACTTATAGGTAGTCATTTAATGTTGACCTACTTTCAAGGTCAAATTTTCACTCTCAAGGTCACAACAAACTTTTGCCAATAGAACAAAAATTATTTGACCTTCAGAGTTCAAACTTCATTCATATTATCGTTAAACAAAGCTCTTGCACCTTGACCTTAACCCAAGGTCAAATTCTGATTCTCAAGGTCAGAGCAAACTTTTGCCTATAGAACAAAGATTATAAGACCTTCATAGTTCATACTTTACACATATTATGCTTGGGCCCAGCTCTTTCACCTTGACCTTGACCCAAGGTCAAATTCTCATTCTCAAGGTCACTACAAACTTTAGTCTATAAAAAAAACCTGTTTGACCTGGGGAGTTCAAACTTTACACAAATATTCCTTGCATCAAACCCTTTCACCATGACCTTGACCCAAGGTCATTTGTTTCATTCCAAGGTCATAACAGACTTTGTTTGATTAGATATTGAGCTTTGCTCAGATTAAAATCAATCGTGATGAGAATAATCACAATACTTTTTTTTTCATCCAAGACATCGGTTCAAGGTCAAATAATCATTCTCAATGTCATAACAATCATTTACTCTTGTAGAATTAACACTTCTTGTCCTATACTATTTATTCTTTACACAAGTAGTCCTCTTATTTGAACTTAACATAGTGTAAGAAAGATAACTCTTTTCTTCTTGTTCTCTGTTTCTTTTTTTTTTTCTTAGTAGCATTACATATCTGTACTTTCATGTTGTTGTCATTTTCTATTAATAGAAATTATCTCATTGCAAAATCATTGTGCAATTCTGTTTTGAGAAAGTAATTGTAAAGGATCTGATATTGATAGAGCATGGAATTTAAAGCTTTTGAAAAATTAAAGGTATTTATTATTGTTTTCTTCTATTTTGTTGATAAATATAATAAGAGTCCCAAATTAGACATAAGTTCTTTCGACTCATTTGCTGAAGTGAATAAGGTACTAAAGCAACTATTTTTTCCATCTTCTTTTTTTCGGATTTTAACACTTCCGTTCCAAGGAAGGTCTAATAAAGGAGGAATCCGTCTGTTGCTTGCAACAGTAGCCATCTAGTTATTCTTATTATTCTTACCCCATTCCATTTCCAGACACTTTATTCAAAGGTCTTTCAACACAGAGCAAAAAGGATGGTACCATTAGAAAGAGCATACAAAGATCTTCTTAAACTATTTTTTGTTTGTCGATAAGTTCACCAATGCCCTCGCTAGATGTCATCAAAGGTCAAATCTTTAAACTCTTATAACTTCTAAATTAATCACACGATTTGAACGAAATTTGTTTTATATCATTCTTTGGAAAATTTGCAAACTTTTATACGCTTACATGCTCGTTAAAATATTTACGGTTTTCGCGCTATTTTGGGTCGAAAAAGGAACTTTAAATTGGCACAGTGCCAATTCCTACAGTTTTCGAGATTTTGAGTTGAAACTTGGATGGTAGGCTACTTATAGGTAGTCATGGATGATGACCTAGTTTCAAAGTCAAATTATTATTCTCAAGGTCACAACAAACTTTTGCTTATAGAACAAAGACTATTTGACCTTGACAGTTCAAACTTCATAAATACAATCATTGAGCCAAGCCCTTTCACCTTGACCTTGACCCAAGGTCAAATTTTGATTCTCAAGGTCACACCAAATTTTTGCCTATAGAACAAAGACCATTTGTCCTTGACAGTTCAAACTTGGCGCACATATTCCTTGCATCAAGTCCTTTCACCTTGACCTTGACCCAAGGTCATTTGTTCGATTTCAAGGTCACAACAGACTTTTGTTGATAAAATATTGAGCTTTGATTAGATGAAGAGGAATCTTAATGAGAATAAACTCAAATGCTTATCTTTTATCCATGACCTTGGTTCAAGGTCATATAAACTTTTTCAAGGTCAATGACATAACAAACATTTACTCTTGTAGAATTCACAGGATTTTGTCCTTAACTATTTATTCTTCATACAAGTAGTACATCTTATTTGAACTTTACATAGTAAGATAGATAACTCTTTTATTCTTGTTCTCTTTTTCCTTTTTTGTCTTAATAGCATAACTTGTCTGTACTTTCATGTTGTTGTGATTTTCTATTTATAGAAATTTTCTCATTGCTAACTCATTCTGCAATTCTTTTTGGTATAGTAATTTTAAAGGATTCAAAATGGATAGAATAGATCAAGGAGTTTAAAGCTTTCCTAAACTTGAAAGGTATTTATGATCTTTTTCTTCTATTTTATCAATAAATAAATAAGAGTCCCAAGTTAGACATAGGCTCTTTTGACTCATTTGCTAAAGTAAATAAGGTTCTTAAGCAACTATTCTTTTTTCGATCTTCTTTATTCGGATTTTAACACTTCAATTCCGAGGAAAGTCTAATAAAGGAGGAATCCGTCTGTTGCTTGCAACAGTAGCCATCTAGTTCTGTCTACCTTTGATCCTTCTAATTTTGTTGATCATGAAAGAAACCGTAAATACGGTACCCATGTAATTATGAAAAACGACTCAGAGAAAAAGTGGATATCTAAAGTCTGTTTTGGTTACATCAAGAATTAAAGACTTAATGTTTGGTATAAGAGAGCAATCCTCTCCGCAATGGTGCACCGGAGATCCATGAATCTCACCTTTAAACCGATATTTGGTGTAGTCACGTTACATATAGTAATGAATAGCTGAAAAGGTCAGTTTCTTTAAAAGAATGAATTTCACTCAGGATATAAACAAGAGCGTATATATCGTTAGGACCTGCTGGAGTCAGAAAGTTTCTTTTTTTCTCCAGAGAAGTGATAAGTTTGGTAAGTTACGTAAAACATCATTAGGCTAATGTAACATTATATATATAATTACACAAGCATGGCAGTATTCTATTGATTACTAATTCTAAAAAACAATCTCCAAATTACAACATGCCTGGAAAAGTTCATGTCTGGACTTTGTGGAAAAAAGTCCGGTGGGAACATCATCATGTCGTTTTCTGAATTAATTGATATATGGAAACGATTATAAATTTTGTTTTTCTCAAATATTTCATTTCATTACCATTCTTTTTGCTAAGGATTGTTTTTCTTATAACTTTTTTTTACTCCTCTCTGCATCTCTGGTTTTTTATTTATTATTTTTTTTTTTGTACATAGAAGCAATACTTTTATGAAAGTAATTTTACAGAGATCGGGAAGGAATAGAGAGAACGGACAGTAAATCAAACAGCAAATCAAGCTTAGAGATTTTTCTTATTTGGAAAAGAGCCCCAGAATTCTCTATAGTATATTTTTATTCGCTGGTAATGATTTAAACGAATCAACATACATGTACTTCCGTTTCATGACAGAAACCGTAATTATCATTGTCATAGTAATATTTCATGTATTTGTTAAGTGTTATTATAATGGATACATTATCAAAATACTGCGAATTTTAGAAACATATGTGGCATTCACGTTTCAATGGATACGAAAAATATGGTTTGTCATTACAATGACATATCACTAGTTGAGTCCTTCATGTAATAATTGTTTTATAACAACGAACATTAATAATGCACAGTTGATTGAAATGTTACACAGAAAATAAATCAATATGTATATAGAGTAATTTACTCACTACATAATCCGAAAAATCCCATGAAAACTCATATATGTTTATACTATTCTAATATAGAAACCCTGAACCGACATGCGTTTTGCTCTTTTACTTTTTGAGTTTTGCTCTTTGCTTCTTTCATTTTGCTCTTTCGTTTTTGCGTTTTCTCATGACTTATTATGGAATACCAGTCTTAAGATTAGTCAATCTATGCATCATCAATATTAGACCAATCAGATGAGCTTCTTACTGACGATGGTAAAATACCCGAAACGCACATGTCTGGTCCATGTTGTAAATTTATCTGCTCTAAAATGATGCTAATGAATTTGAAGCCGTTAAACATTTATTGACTAACACGTTAGCGTGAAAACTACGCAGTACTTAGAGGAGGAGAATGCTCTTTACTTTTTATTCATTGCTTTTTGTTCTTTGCATTTTGCTCATTGCGTTTTGCTCTTTGCTATTTGCGTTTGCTCATTGCTTTTTGCTCTTTTAACGTTTCGCCTTTTTTCCCTTTACGTTTTACATTAAAAGACAATCAGGACATCTTTCTTACAATGAATAAGTTAACTGACAATTATCTTAGAAGAAATGTATGTCCGTCAATCACTCCATTTGCTATTTAATTATAGCATTATTTTATCTCTTAAATTGAATTTAAAAAGGATGGGGATCTCAATACATTGCAGATATGTTAAACGTCTTCAAATTCAATAGCATCATTTAAGAACAGATAAATTTCCAATATGGACTAGACATGCACGTTTCGGGTTCTAAACCCTCGTCAGTGATCCTCAATCTAAACAATGTAATATGGCCAAAAAGTATGAAAATTATTATGTCCAAAAATGTACCGAGAGACGTTGCAGAATGGCTGGGATTTGATGCTACAAGACCAATGTATTAGAAATTTCAAGAAATTTTGATAACAGAAATTTTCGAATGCGTTGAAGAAATGATCAACCGAAGTTGATCATACTTGGCTACATGTGCCCTCGGGGACTCCTGGTCCAGCAGCAGTGACACTCACCAAGTGGTACAAATGTTAAACGTCTTCAAATTCAATAGCTTCATTTAAGAACAGATAAATTTCCAACATGGACCAGACATGCTCGTCTCGGTTACTAAACCCTCGTCAGTGATCCTCAATCTAAACAATGTAATATGGCAAACGAGTGTGAAAATTCTTATGTCCAAAAATGTACCGAAAGACGTTACAGGATGGCTGGGATATGAAGCTACAGGACCCATGTTTTAGAAATTTCAAGAAGTTTTGATAACAGAAATTTTCGAATACGTTGAAGAAATGATTAACCGAAGTTGATCATACTTGGCTACATGTGCCCTCGGAGACTCCTGGTCCACCAGCACGGTTGATTCTACTCTAAGAGTCAGTCCCTAAATTGACTCCACGTAGTCAGATTATATTTCAGAAGTCTATTCTCTGGATGTCGATAGATAACCGGTACAACAGCATTTGTTTCTGATTTCTGTTCCATTCATTTTGAATTTTCGCGCTGCCTGTAATGAATTTCGTTTTTACACAGTTTATCTAAGTAGAACTATA
This sequence comes from Pinctada fucata, assembly GCA_028142955.1. Classification (NCBI taxonomy): domain Eukaryota; kingdom Metazoa; phylum Mollusca; class Bivalvia; order Pterioida; family Pteriidae; genus Pinctada; species Pinctada fucata. Next base: position 73,519,821 of record AP027103.1, on the reverse strand, counting down.
TAGTGTTGTCCTTTATGTTTTGATGTTGGGATGCGATTGTTCTCTTTGTCAGCATCTGTTTGTTCCCCTTTTCCCGACTCGTGTTTGTGTGTTCAACTATGTTCACTGCAAGTTAGAGATCTATTATCAATTTGGCATCATTTTCTTCCAAACCTGTTGTTTAATTTACAGTTTCATCAAATTGCAAGGTTTACAGCATTGCACCATCAAGCGAAAAGGTTTTGGCTATATTAATTATACGCTCCTATTAAATATTAAGCCTTATCACAAACTTTGGAAATATTAGCCCTTTTTTCAATATATGTATATTAAAAAAACTAAGGAGTACGTTGTAAGTGAAACATATGAATTAAGTTATAATTTTGTTGGCTTACAATGCCAATGTCCAAATTATACATGTCTGGTAACCAAATTTGGTTATTGTTGCATCACCTCTGTGAATATTAAGCATTTCAGTTTCAAAACATTGTCGAAAACAAGGTAAATACAAGGTTGAAATGCTTCTGAGGGATGACAAAAAATATGTCATACATAGAAAAATAACATATTTATTTTCAACTGAAAAGTAAGATGGAGTATAATTTACTAAAAATAAACACTTCGTTTTGTTTCATTTAATCAACATAAAAGAAAGTGAGAGAAAGCACCTCATTTTAGATAACTTTACAATGATTTATCCAAGGTCTTGCATAATGAGGTAGATTATATTTCAGTCTACACAAGTCGTTGACACACTATCTCTTTTCTTTCGTTACAAAGTTTCCCTTTTCGGAAAGGTCATCGACCAGCACACGTTTCATCCTACATCACCAGTGTGATATGGAGATTATATTGTACCCGTTGCGGCTAGTATGATTAGTATTATAACAATGATCACCACCATAACTATGGCAACAATAATGATTGTCATTTTCCTGTTCTTCCATTGTGTTTTCTTTCGAATCTTAGTCGTAGTTCCTTGAAACTCTCCTGCCTGCAAATATAAAAAAGTACCTGCATATCTTTCAAAATAAAAAAAAGAGAAAGAGAAGATAAAAGCACATTTGTATTCATTTATGTACGCTTGTATATCCGTAAAATGCTTTCATGCGAACTTTTATGGATTCGTTATCCAAACCAACCTACAGAAATTGTGTTGATTTGCATATTGTGACAATTTGCAGCATCTTTCCTAAAAAAGCATGCAAGATTTTACACGTTTGGCATAGATTTTTTGACATAGTCATAACATACCGCCATTTCCAGATCCTCAGCTCTAGTCTGTAAGTCATGTAGTTTATCTCCCCGCTCTACCACCTTGTTTATGTTATTCTTCATGACAGCCCCAACCTCCTCCACTTCCTGTTGCAATCTCTCAATCCCATCCTCATTCCGTCTTGCATCCTTTTATAATGAAATAAGGAAGGAACAAAGTAAATACACACATATATATATACATACATATTGAAGTTTCAGTAGGGAAGAGGGTTGTGCTTATGGTCAATCTGATACAACCATGTTTTCAACATTTTATAAAAAAATGCTTGATATTATATATATTGAAATATGTTCTATGTAAGAAATTAATATGCGTATTCTTTGTAACATACTGTATGAGATTCAACAGTGATATGCTAGTGGCCGAAATAGAGGGACTCCAAATAATGATTCTAAACATTAAACTTACGCCACAGAGCCAGATAAGGTCAAAGCTAAATTTTGAAATTGATACGCTTTAATGTAAGAGTGATTTATCATTTAGTGATGTGACAAAGAATTTACAAATATTTTATTTTGTCGGTGCAGAAGCACTGTGAAACTAGGCGAACGAAATCCTCATGGTCTATCTATATGTAACAGCCAATCAATATAGTGATACCAACCTCGTGGTTGAAAATACAAAAATTGAAATACGTACAGTCCTATTGTAAGAATTTCAGTGCACCATACGCGCATTTCAAAAACTCATGTCTCTGTATCGATGCTCGATACAAAAAAGAAGAAAGTCCAAATAAATAGAATATGCTTTACCCTTAAAAAATGTTTACATACCGAAGAAGAGCTTAATCAAGACAGTACAGGATGAAAATTATTTGACAAATACTTTGGAAGTTTCAAGTTTCAACTTCAGGAGAAGAAAACAAATCCGGGCACAAAGTATATCAGTTCACTCCATCAAAATTATAGAACAGCATTACACCTTTTTACCACGGTTTTTGCCACATGTTCCTTAAACTACGCTTTTCAACAGACCCACACAAAATTGAAGCTCGTTTTTCTGACTAAATATGTACTGAACCATTTGAGCATGAAATATCACACCTCTTCAAATTCATAACATCATTTAAGAACAGATAAATTTTTAGCATGCACCAGACATCCACGTTTCGGGTACTTAACCCTCGTCAGTTATCCTCAATCAAAACAATGAAATATCGCCAAAGACTGTGAAAGTTATGTTTTAAAAAATACCGAAAGACGATATGGTGCTACAGTACCCTTTCAGAAATTTCGAGAAAATTTTGTGAAAAAATTTTCGAATGCGTTTGAAAAAAAGATCAACCGAAATTGATTGGACTGGTCCACTAGAAGTGACATTCACCAAGTATAAATATTCTATAGCATCGTGAAAGTTAAACATGCATGTCTAAAGCACCGCATTAATTTTTTTGTCCTCCTCTAGCAGTAGAGATGGGACATTTTGGGTTTTCTTTTAAATAAATGAAGATACTGTGACATCATCCAAGCTTGCTCTCTACGTTCAAAATGATTAAATGCCGATTTGAACAATGTCTATAGTAAAATAGCAACAAGTTCTCTGACAAGACTACGATGCAATGACAACACTGGAACGCACAACAAAGATGAAAGAAGCACCTGCCACCACGCCAAATAAATGCAAAGAGAATAGTCAGTGACAATGAAGCACACGAGAGCACACACACACAGTACACACAAAAGAAAGACAAACAAACTTTGAAAGATGAAAGACAATGCATAAAGGGAGAAAAGTCAATGTGCTCCCATTGCCGACTTTGGAGGATTATCTGCATTATTCATAGCAAATGATATGGTGATACGAACAACTTCCCGCTTAAATGTGCGTAGAAAGGACATCAGTATAAAATTCTAGGTATGATTTTATAATGAACAATACACTTGGTGTAAGGGACCTCTAGGGCCTTTCACTGTTATTTTCTGGGAAGTTTCACTGATATGTCCTTATGATTAGAATGAGAGACTTAGTCATTCAAACAGCATGCTGTACTATTTACACAGTAAACAGCGAAGAAAAAAAATACACTTGAAATTTTATATACTTTCAAAACGTCTGTCTAGACAGATATTAATAGCTTACAAAATAAGACGTCCACATATTAGTAATAGACTTTTTAAAAAAAACTCAAGAGCCCAAGACATGAATCATGTATACGAGAAATCTAGCATAGGCTTAACCGGTTTTTAAAAAAAGAAATAAATGTGCAATGACACATTTGGTTTTCAGAAAAGGTTTAAAATCTGTCGTTTTGGTGGAAAAAAAAAACAATAAAATATTATTAAGATATCAAAGAGTACGTGTATTTCTTTTCGTGGGTAAAATGAAAATAACCTCAACATATTCACTTTAGAAAAGATATTAAAGAGATTTCACCTACCATGTTTCACCAACACTCATTTTTCACCAGGAAGTTTTACGCGACTGAATATAAAACGGAAGCTCGCGATCATTATTTTAAAAGTAGCTCACATGCATTAGGTGTGTGCACTTTCCTATTTTCTATATGACAAATCTTTTAAAAAGAGAAGCCTGATTTTTTTCTTTCTTGCAAATACTAAAATACGCTTCCAGCCATTTCTAAAATATTTAACGCGGAGCAAGATGGATAACTCTTCTACCTAGAATGAGCTTGATTGTTTAAAAAAGGATGGCTTCACTGTCCATTAAAGAAACATAACAATTACTGGATCATAATATAAAATATCATTAAAATCATCACAGATCAAATGTTAAACGTCTTCAAATTCAATAGCATCATTTAAGTACAGATAAATTTACAGCATGGACCAGAAATGCACGTTTCGGGTACTTAACTCTCGTCAGTGATCCTCAATCTTAAAAATGTAATATGCACAAAAATGTTTAAATTATTATGTCTAAAAGTGTAATGAAAGACGTAGCAGGATGGGTGTTTTAGAAATTTAAAGTTTGGTAACAGAAATTTTGGAATACGTTGAAGAGACAGACGATCAACCGAAGTTGATCGAACTTGGCTACATGTGCCCTCGGGGACTCCTGGTCCACCAGCAGTGACACTCACCAAGTGGTAGAAATGTTTACCGTATTCAAATTCAATATCATCATTTAAGAATAAAAATTAGACTGGGTAAATTCGTCCTTTATATGCAAAGTAGCATCAAATTTAGTTGCTATGGCAACAATCGGCTGAAAGTTTTCGATACGATGAATTTAAACACAATCTCTGTCAAACTATCCACGCATGAAATTGGATCAGAAGTTGGATCAGAAGTTCATGAATACATCTATCAGAGTCGTTTCAATTCTTATGTGTATCAAAAACAGGATTGTCAAAAGTGAGAATATCATCCAGGCACCTAGACGTATAAGTAAAGCATTTCAAATCATCAAATTTTCTGTTCTTTTGAAGATTTTGAATAAATTCTTTTTCTTAAGTGTATAAAATAAATCTGCAGCACGAGGTGCACTGTTGGTACCCATAGGGATCCCTACAACCTGTTTGTAAAGATCCTCACCAAAGTGAGAATCACTGCTGGTGGACCAGGAGTTCCCGAGGGCACATGGTTCTTCAACGCATTCGAAAATTTCTTTTATCCAAATTTCTTGAAATTTCTGAAACGTTGGTCCTGTAGCATCATATCCTACCCATCCTGCTACCTCTTTGGTTATATTACATTGTTTAGACTGAGGATCATTGACCAGGGTTAGGTACCCGAATCAGGCATGTCTGGTCCATGCTGCAAATTTATCTGTTCTAATGTGATGCTATTGAATTTTAAGACATTTAACATAGATATGATGTTGCTTTTGCATGGCTTGCAAAATATCAATATGCAAGCTTGATATGGTGACCACTGAGGATTTTTGACTAGCCTTTTCCGCATAGTAACTTGGCTTGATTTGAACGTTGACGGTACGTAGTAAACAGAGCCTTCGCAACGGAGTTTTATTCGTGTTTTAAGCGTGAAAAACTGGAATGTAAATATATATAATAACTGTCTTTTGGAATTTGATTATACTGTGATAACCTACAATGGATCCAGGAATTATGTTTCTCATAATGCGCTAACGCGAGCACCACACGGCAAAGGGCATAAGTGTGACACAAATAAGTTAAAGAAGATCCCGACGACAATCTCAACAGCACTCACAATAGAGCACGAAATCAAACATCCACGGGCCCCCAGCAAGCTGAGGTGGGACCAGGTCCCCGGGAGGAGTAAGCATCCCCTGTTGGCTAGCCGCACCCGCCGTCGATGTTTATGAAGCATGGAAATGAAAATATATAAAATTCATGTAATGCAGGCGAACGATATCCTTGGGGACTGAACAAACCACCAGCATGGATACCAACATGCTTATATGTTCTATTATAAAATACCAGCGCACCATATGCGCATATGTTGTCTTCCTTGTTCCTATTTTCTTTCTTGTTGTACTTGTTTACTCTGTGTTTTCGCATTATAAAGATTAAAATTGGTTTATTGACTTCTTTTTCGTATTTTCGTAAATATTTCTATTTTTACCTATTTGAAAGAGTCTGAACCACTTTTCAAAAATAAAAATGTCAATAAATCAGCTTATGGCTTGTTCATATCTCAGTTGATACGCTTTGCCAGAGCAAGTACCAAATAAACAGATTCTGTTCTGAGGGGTAGGCGTTTTTCAGATAAGCTTCTCAGTCAGGGATACGTTTGTGACACCGACTAACATCGTCACTGAGGAAGTTCTACGGTCGATATGGGGAACTCGTCATACACTATGATGTCCCACTCTCCAGAATGGTGGATGATATTCTGTCTTAGACCTTTTGAACCATCCAACCACCGAATATACTTGTATCATCCGAAATGGAAGTAACCGGAAGTGACAATTTTACCGAATTGAAGCGACGGGTGTTGCATACAAGAAGGAGATGCTGACTCTTCCTGGGCACCTGGTCACACTCCCATATTGGGGGTTTGCTTCTTTTCATATGTTGGAGATTTTTCTTTGTTTGCTTCCTGTTTTATCCTGCTTTTGTACGTCTTCAGTTTATGAATTTCTGAATTATCGATTTTGCGCTGTGTATTGGGATATGGTCATTATCCATATTTGTCATTTCAGTTAAAGAAGATCTGACGATAATCTTAACATCACTCACAATAGAGCACCAAATTGAGCATCGGCGGACCCCTAGCAAGCTAGAGGTGGGATCAGGTGCCCGGGAGGAGTAAGCATCCCTGTTGCTGGTCGCATCCGCCGTCGATGTCCACGCACGAAAATGAAAACCACATCTAAAATACATACACTATCTGAAGTTATGTCTTTATAGAAAGTGCTATGGCGACAATGTCATATTCAAAACACTTGACTTCAGTGTTTTACTTAACCGAGTCTTTATTTGGGATCCCCTCCCTTCTATCAGAAACGTCAAGGACGTTCTCAAATTTTGCTTTTAAAATCTTTATATCTATTGTATACAAAATATTTTTATCCTTTAGGAGAGTATTGGTTGTAAAAGGATGATGGACCACATTGCAGTGGAAAACAAAAATAAACAGACATCAGACAAAACAATTCAACCATCAACACGAAAAAAAAAACAACTACGACTCACAAAATTTAAAACCATTAGACCAATATTCAATCAAAGCTGATCTATCTAAAATGATACATGGATAACAACACATAAATTAGGTAGTTCAGATACATCCAGAAGGTCGTTACAAGTTTTTGATATCAAAATCCTTGGCATAATTTTTTTTTTCATTTACAATTATTTGTTAATCTTTATCATGTTAGTCCGAAAAATGATAGCTAGCGAGCTCCTATCATTTCTGATAAGTTGTGGTGGTTATCTGGGAACATCGACCGCCGTCAAGCCAAGGATAATTTACTTCGTTGAAATCAGAATAATCCCTTCATAACACAGCATTTCCGGGTGAAGAATATTCAAAAATCAATCTATTTCGAACGGAGGGGATATCAAACAACACTCGGTTGCAGCACACACAACGAAACCCTAAACAACCAATGCAAAATATTGTACCATAAAATCGCGAAATTTGATACTCGCGAAAATTTCTGGTTATACGGTAAAAGGACAAGGAACACCAACTCACACCATAGAAACATGAAACACAAAATACAACACATAAACCAACGAGACCAACAGGCAACCGGTGCCGACTTAGGACGACCATCTGCCACGCAAGTAGCAGACGGCTCTTCAAATCACAAAAAAGGACTTTATTGTTATTACAAAGCGCAAGTAAGATGTGTAACTGACAGTAAGGAAATAGTTACTACCTCGGACCTCTTTCAATCGAATTTTTCCACTTTGTAATTCCCTTTCAGATTTCGCCTTGGTAAGTATCCATGATGATGAAGATATTGTTCTTTATAGTGTATATCATGATGTATGTGTGTATTTTGCAGACATTGCAATCTTCGCTTCTTGTCCTCGGACAACCGTTCAATTCTCCTAAATTCAGACAGCAGGGCAAAATATCACTCCTGCCAGAAAGACAGGGCTGCTATCCCAAACATTGTCCAACGTCGTGGGTATTAATTAGTCGGCAAGGCCCTTGGTCCCTTTTATATAACCTTAATGATTGCAGTCGGCAGTAAAAATTTGCCTTGCTTTCTAAGAAAGGGTCTTCGATAGATAACAAACTTGTCACAAGTTATAAACAGTGATGGTTATTCTCCCTGAGGTGAAAATGGTATATTACTACATGTATGTAAGATGTTATTTTAATTGATTGCATATCCCATAAAAGTATAGGAAACAAAACGCAATAGAATAGATAAGGAAATTGCCTGATTTTTTCTTGTCAATGTTCATTTTTTCACTTGAAAGTTCAATATCTGTGATACTATAAAGCTAATATCAATCGGTATTTTTTCAGATCTTCCTTATAAATTTATAATGTATAGCATGCCCTCATCCTGTATTAATATCGCAATTTAAAATACGCTATTCCAAAGCAAGACTAAAGTATGTATCATTTGGAATTTCATTGCCCGTATTCTAAGATGTCTTGATGACCAATAAGATAAGGCTTAAAAGTACGATTGAACTTTAATTGAATCTGTAAGAAGATAATCAAAAGCGTTCTATACTTCAGATATTATCCTGAAGTCATGATGATGATAGGACTGCATGACGGGTCTTATCAAAAATCTCATCCAAGAAACAATCTGAATGTTGACTGACCTTCTCGACTGATCATGAGCTTCAGGCTTTAGGCATTGTCTGATATCCATATACCCTCCATATACCCTCTTTTTTAGATCCATTAACAAAGTGTTTATGTTGCCTTTGGGCCTTGCGTTTATCGTTGTTGTTTGTGATGTCACCTTACAATGAAAAAGCGCTTTGAATTAACAATAGTGCGTCTTGGAAGACCTCTGTGATCCTGGATAGGTAAGAGGGCTGTGATCATGTAATCTAGGTAACGTCATCATCTGTCATACGAGTTGAAAGCCGCACAGTGTTCACAATACCCAGCTTCTTTTTTATCAATTTCGGCGCCACATGCAAGTCACCTTTTTCACACCGAGATGCACGGTTGTAATTGATCGACATAAAACACTCTGTAAATTGGTTCAACGTAGTAAGGATAAATTTTGGAAATTTCAATTATCCGAGATTCGATGCGATGACAATACTACGGTATCATTCGTTCATGCTATTTTGTGTCCCAATTTTTAAAACGAGAGCAGAGCAATGTCTGCAAAACTTATATCCCTGGTTGCATAGATCCGCCTTTTTGTCTTTATAGTAATACGGAAGTATTCCAACTATTTACCTTCTTGAAGAAAATTTCAAACGAGTTGTAATGCACCAAACACGTGTTTCGGATAGTAAATCCTTATCAGTGATGCTTCCAGTCAAAGTAATTTCATATTTGTCTTTCCTCTTTTTCGGCCTCGAGCATCACTGATGAGACATAACTTCTTGAAATACGCATATGGTGCACTAAAATTTTATAACAGAACATTTATTTCAATATTGACAATTTCAACACCAGGCTGGTGGATTGTTAAAGATGTATACCCTTTATTTTCTAGCGAATGGAGTATATTATTAATTTCATTATTTTGGTCTTATTGGGTAGAGAAATATACAAAACGTTCACTTGTCCCGGTATATAAACATCATAAACATAAATTCACAATGTTTACAATCACAATAATTATAGATAAACCCTTGTCGTAAAAGTTGAGCTCACAATAATTATAAATAAACCCTTGTCGTAAAAGTTGAGCTTATCTCACAGAGCTTTAATTCATCTTTCTATTCATCAATCTGGAAAGGTTTGAAATGTTTAACGTCTTCAAATTCATTAGCATCATTTTAGAGCAGATAAATTTACAGCATGGGCCGGACATGCACGTTTCGGGTATTTAAGCCTGGTCAGTTTGTTAAGTACCTACTAAGTAATTCGTAAAAACTACTCTTATTTACCCAATATTAAGTTGAATAATTTGAATAATCTATATCGTTATTATTTCAATTTGTAATCATGGTAATGCGCATGCGTAACTTCGGATTTTTCCATTTTCGTCGTAAATATTATGAGCCAGAAATATTTACATTAAATTATCTTTACATTTTGATATTTTGGGGAGCTTGGTTGCTAAAATTTGTTAATAACTTTGGTAATACTAGAAAAATACAGATGGTGTTCTACAAGTTAAATTTAATCCGATTTTTGACGATTACAGGGTCAACAACTTTAAGTCCCCAAGGATATCGTTCGCCTAGTTTCACGGTGTTTCGGCTCTTGGCGTGAAATATATTTGTAAATTCTACAAAATTAGTGAAAATTTTCTAAAACTAAGGGATATCTCCCTGGTGGCATAGCTCTGTCCTCAGTAGGTTTTCTTTGGCAGAAATTTAGGTTAAGTTTCGCCTTTTGCTCTTCATAAACACATTTGAATTTTTCTTTTTCGGCCTCTAGCGTTATTGGTGAGACACAATTAGCTGAAATGCGCATATGGTGCATATAGAACATGATATTTCCAAACGATTTTCAAAAGTAAATACATACACAAACACTCAAAATACGTTTTTAAAAAAATCTTTGCAAGCTATTTTGTTCTACAAAAACATTTTGTTAAACTTCTTTAATGGTTTTATGCATTTATATAATTCCGTTTCTCTGGAAGAAACATTTGAATCTGGTACGGATTACACATGTCTATGATTACTACATCATTCACCTTAATATGCAAGACCAAAAATGAGTGAAGTCACCTTTCAACACGATTTCTAGACGTTCCGTCCACAGGTCGATCCGTCTCAAGACGATCCGTCCCCAGACGATCCGTCCCCTTGGTTATTCCGTCCACGGAAACCGTAGATGATCCGTCCCCAGTTTAATTATCTTAATTAGATCATTATAATTATTTTGTTTAGCCGTCTACTTGCTGATTGAAATAATAAAACTTAAACACCTGAAAATAAAAGTCCAAATAAAGAAAATTTTGAGCGCTTACAATTAAAAATTGTTGAAAAGATATATAAAGCTCATTTTTCAATATACTTCTTTATTTTTATTTTTTTTCTTTGTATATTATAAGTTGTATAACCTGTTTGACGGACATTGCAAAAGAATTACTAGTACGTTCTTTCTATTGTTCTTTTCCAGTTTTTTTTTTTCGTTTAAAATGTTCTTGTATCAAAGCGAAAAATTTTCAAATTGTTCTTAAAGTATGAAAATTATTTCTTTCGTCGTTTACTTTAATTCTTCGTTCCTTTTCTGTTCTCTTTCTTTTCTGTTCTCTTTCTGTTCTGTTCTCCTTCTTTCGTTCGTTTCGTGCGTATTTCTTATTTGATTTTACATGATGAAGGAACATTGTCAGTGTGGTAAGAGTGTGTATGGGTGGGAAGCGGGGATAGGGGTTGGGGGTTGTGATAAAATTTGATAGCGATCGTTGTATTGAGTTCGACTGAAACATGAGAACATTCAAATCGGTGGTTTCTAGAGTGTCTTTGGACTATTTTTGACTATCATTTCATATCCCCCCTTCTTTTTGGCCACTGCCGGGGAGACACTTTCTCATATTTTTTTTTTTTTTTTTGCGAAAACGATGTTTATTCTAGTATCATAATTATAGATTTGGGTGATTTTTACTTTAGTTCATGTTATTTTATATATATGGATCGACGAATTAGAAAAACTTGCTTAATTATAGGTCCCCGGAGTATATTTGAGCTATATTCCAATGTTAAATATTTGCCCATTTTCCCGGTTATTTTAAAGTATCTTTTAAACAAAATTGTTTAACGCACTTTCAGGTTCTGTAAATTCGAACATGTTTATATTATAGTATTTGTTTTTATTATATAATTAAAATTTCCGGTAAAATTGAGAAATTGTGATGAAAGATACAATAACTACTTGGAATAAGGACCCATTTTCAGACATAAAATAAACAGAAAACCTGCTTTACGAAGTAAATGACAAAAACTTCGCGATTGTCTGTACAAATCCATAAATACTCCAATCAATACGGAATCGAATCGAATTAAATATATCAGAAAATTTGTGATACAATAATTATGCACTTTTACAAAACATCTTTTTTAAACTATTTTTCGTGTCAACACTTCTTTGTCTTCCATTATTTCACTCCATATCCATTTCAAAATGATGAAAAAAAAAATTAATTTGAGGAAAATTAATTTTAATGACGGAGGGACCAGACTCGTCTGCAATTTTGAATTTTTAATGTCTTTTATTGACTAAGTCTTGAATAGTTAGTAACCCCCACCCCAAACCAATCTGATTTCTTCGAGAAAAAAAGTTATAAAGAAACAGAGATGAAAATACACAATTTTTTTTCTTTTTTAACCATTGTTTAACGTTTCTGCTAGAGCTTCGTCTTATAATTTTTCTAAAGTTGAAAGGACGTAAAACATACAATAAGAGATACTATTTTGGATAAATAACATACTCCAATACACAAAACCACTTGGAGTATCCCCAATTAAGTACACTAATTGTCAAACTAATAGTAGACGGTGATAGAAAACAACATAATTAGTTGTTTTATGGATAATTATCACTTTATCCTACATATTCATTGTGGACGGATCATCTGGGGACGGATCGTCTGGGGACGGATCGTCTTGGGGACGGAAAGACCTAGGGACGGATTTATTTGTGGACGGATCGTCCTGCTACCTTTCAACACCACCAAATTTAATCTGTATTTTTAGTCTCTCCGTGATCGCAATTCTTTCATTTAGGGGGTATCTCAATCCAAATTCAAAACAGAGATGTGTTCCCTTGAAAATTTCCGTCGTCGAGGATATTATTCGCCTATTTCATATGCGTATCTTTATCGACTTCAAATAGAACTTTATACTTTAAATTTCCTTTTAGTGACACTATTTAGAATAGAATTCTTACTCTAATGTGACAAATATGGATAATGACCATATCCCTGTATACAGCACAAAGTCGATAATTCCGAAAATCAGAAACCAAAGGCATACAAAATCTGGATAAAACAGGAACCAAAGTAAACAAACAAAAACCTCCACCATATGAAAAGAAGCGAACTCCAGATATGGGACTGACACCAGGTGCCCAGGTAGCGTAAGCATCTCCTGCTTGCGTGCAACACCCGCCGCTTCAATTCCGTAGAACTGTCATATCCGGTTAATTCCATTTCGGAAGACATAGAGTACAATCTTTGGTTGGATGGTCCAAATGGTCAAAGACAGAATATCATCCACCATTCTGGAGAGTGGGGCATCATAGTGTATGGCGAGTTCCCCATATCGACCGTAGAACTTCCTCGATGACGATGAGCTTTATCACGCATATTGTCTTTGGTATACAGTTCAATATAGCATGTTGACTTTTTCAAACTTTTAAATCCTCTTCTTCGGTCCAGAGCATCATTAATGGGATTTGATTTGTTGTTATTTTGCTATTTCGGAAACGATGACGCAACCGAAATACAACAAAATCAACATTTTAAAAAGAAATGCTGTCGGATTATGGTCCCCGAATTTAAAGTAGGAAAATAGGGTTTCCAAAAATGTTCTGACGACATGGAGTTGCATTGCCTATAAAGATAGGGCACAATATTCATCTAGGTATGAAAAGTAAAAATGTAATTTTTGCCTGACTTTCCGAGATTTTAAAAAGGAGTCGAGAGGATATAATTGCGTTGGCATTACTGACAAATTGATCATGAACAACTACGAGCATGCTTCTGTTTAATATGGATTTTCTTTTTTAACAAAGAACAAAAAAGACAATGTATATAGTTTACCTTTATTACGTCTTATGGAACAACATCAAGAACATATAAATAGATATTTAAAATGAAATGCGTCTATCCCAATTGCTAAAATCGTACTTGATACTAAAAACTGTTCCAACTGAACGCTACCATCTTTGAAACTTAAATTAACATCTTAATTTCTATTGATAAAGACAATTGTTACTCAGTTGCTTGGGTCTTTTGATTTCGCCTTTCAATTGTATAAAACCAGCACTGAACCAATAGATCGCAGCTTAGAGACCACGATATACTATTATACAAAGAACCATGTGATCTACGAAAATGATTTTTATCTACATTCATAATGTATAATGCCACTTTGCGCCGCATATAAAAAAGCTATCGTATCAAATTCGCCAAAGCATACATAAATATCATATATATAACTAGCACGCATTCTCTGTTATACTGAACAAATACACTGAAAGTTTTACAGGTAAAATATAAATATCATAAACTCACGCAAAAAAAATTATTTTTATATGAAAATTTGTCTCCCAATAGCAATGGTTAAAACTTAAAAAGAATGTAACTTTTCTGGTCACGATTTTCTAAAATAATCACAATCTTATAAAGTATTCCCACTATTAAATTTCTGAATAAAATATGTTTAAACCAAGATAAAACGTAAACTGAAATCGAAAAAAACAATCTTTTTGCATAGAAATCTAAATTATTTTCTGTTATTCTTAATCTTTAGAAATACAAAATAATTATTCTTTTGTGATATTTCTACACATGAAATACAAGTATTACAAAGTAACTCGGTATATTTCCAAGACAACAAATACAATGTGACGATCGTTCCCGCCATACACATATTACTATGTAAGCCGTTTGTATGAATACCCTTATAACACAGGAGTATTTTTCTCACACATTTTGATTTCTATGAACACCTGGCGATATGCTTTACTTCTAATATTTTGGTCAGAATATCTGGTTTGGTCTTATCCAGTCAGTTCCGAAACATTCACTTGTATATGCAGGTTACTTGTTTCATTGCCCCACAATCCATCGCAGCACATCCGAACTTGCGCAGTGAGGCATTTCGTACCTGAAATGAACCAAAATGTTGTTAAAAGATAATTCATTGTTAGTTTATTTATTGTCTTTGCTTTTGTTGTTTTGTTGGTGTTGGTGGTGGGTTTTTTTTCTAATTTGTATTAAGTCGGGGTTATGTTGTTGTTGTTGATGTTTTTTTGTATGTAAAACTGTTTAGGTTTTTTTTTTTTTTTTTTTTTGTTTGTTTATTTGTTTTTTGTTTTTTTTTTTTGTGTGTGTGTGTGTGTTTATTTTTGTTTTTTTTTTTTTTTGCTGTTGGTTCTGTTTTGTTTTGGTTTTTTTAGGGGAGAGATTATTAGTTAGCATTTCTTTTTTGTTGATGTTTCAATGTTCAATTTAGTATTATTCACTGATGTAAAACAAAGATAGTCATTGGAAATTGAGTATCATTTATTTTGTAAATTAAACTTACTATAACATTGTGATTACACCGTTCTATGTCCGAGGGTGTTCTGCAGCCAAATTGTAGTATCCTAGTGACGTCATTTCCCTCACTTCCCCAATCATAAACAACGTTGTAAACGTTTGAATCCTTGATATGTGACAAAAAAACGTATTAGATATGTAAGCATAGGGAAAAAATATTTATAATGGAAGAATGATTAAAATATTCACAGAGACCAGCTGCATCTTTTTTTTTTTTTTTTTTTTTTTAGAAAACTTGAAATTCAACAAAAAGTCACACAAGCCATAAACTGAGTACTAAATTATTTTTCTTCGCCCACTTGTCATAAAAAAAATCCATATCTTTAACGCCGTCTTCCAAGAATAAGTTTTTACGTCATAAACTTAAGGTATATTTAGTGTTCTTACCCTGTTAACTTTTCCGAAGTTAGTATAGCAGTCTACAGGTCCAGGATACTCGATGTCACACCGAATGACGTATTTGGCCCATTTTTCCAAATAGTTGTCCCATTTCTGCAGAGATCAAAACTCTGTCATCAAGTTTTTAGAAATATTTCATTTGTTATGTATATCTGACGTGGAAATTTCATGCAAATTTTAAAATTACATCTTTTTTTCCTACTAAAATGTATCGTTGATTCGGAATAGGAAATCAAACCGAAGAAAATTTCAAAAAGATCGTAGACTTATATTTCAAAGTGAATTCTACGTGTATCATTGACAATAACATGACACAAATAAGCAATCTTTAAATTCAAAAAGTTTGTCTTTTCATTATATATGTAATATATATAGACATAAGATATTAACAAATTATGAGGTCGTAAGCATGAATTCACATTCTTACCATTTCCCTCATTGACGTTCCCCTCAGTGTGTTGTGAACCTGCTCTAAGTAGTACTTGTCCGTCTGCTCCATACCTCCTACTAATGACGTCATATAAAGATAAAAAATTAAGTATATCAAATTCCTATTTTTCATCATAAAAAATCCATTTAAAACTCCTATTGTGCAGAAACCCGGTGTATGAAAAGGCTGTTAAGTCGCTTGTTCATTTTTTTTTTCAATTAAAAAAAGTTTAGAAATTCTTAGCATTTTATTCAATACGAAAATATAATTATACACTACTTTCCATTCAAAATCAACAGGACGAGAAACCATGTTTCTGATTAAATACAAAGCACGACCAAGTTTAGCCCTGGTCACAACCCGCCGTGCGTGCTTTTAGGACGTGCGTGTTTGTGGAGGCTACGTGCGCTACGTTTTTCTGAAGAAGCAAGGAAGGAAGTGGCAAGAGTGCGGAAGGAGTGCGTCACGCACGTCGCACGCACGTTTATATGAATGGTTACATGCATCATAGGTAGCGCAAAAAAAGTAAGTGCGCTGCACGTACTTTCGACTTGCGTGCAACTTGCTTACCACGTACTTTCTCCGTACGTCTTCTACGTCATTGTAAGGATGTCGAATTGACACGTACTGCCAACGCACGGAGTCCTTACTTCCTTGCGTCGAAGGTGCGTTGCATGTACTTGCAACGTACTTGCAACGTACGTGCAACGTGCGTGTCGTACTTCTTGTTGAATTCTTAGACAGTACGCAGACAGGACGCAGCGAAAGTTCTGTATGCACTGAAACTGCTACGTCCTGTCTGCGTGTTCCCAAATCCGCAAAGGAATACGTACGGGACACGTACTGATAACGCACGGACACCGTACGGATACCCAAGGTTTGCCTACGTTTTTGCACGCAGACAGCACGTACGTGCACGTACGGCGGGTTGTGACCACCGCTTTAATAAAAGATACAATGTTACCAGGGTAATCAATGGATATCGGTACAATCAAAAGCCCCATCGGGCACATCGCTCACCTGATAACTATGCACACTCTTACCACACTAACAATGCATAATGATACATACATATTGTAGTTGTACTTTACCAGGGCAGATCCAGATTGAAAGTATCTATTGGAACCATCAGGTTGTGTAGCAATTGATGTAAGAAAGATGTGTCAAATATGCTGTAAATGAGTGCATACATTCATAGAGTTATTTATTCAAAGAAAAAGTTCAAAACTGGGCATTTCTGACAGAGTCCGAATAGACGTAAAAAAAACGCGTCAAAAATTTGACTTCAGAGCGAAACAAAAAATAACAACACTTTTTGAGACATCCTTCTAGAGCATTCTTATGCTTTTGGTTTGTCGATATATGCTTCAATTCTGAAGAAGTTTGTCAAAGGAGGGTACCCCCTGTGACCTAATTCTGCCTGTGGTGGCACCACCTTATGACCGATCCGGATGGAAAAAACAGCACTTGTAGCATTCGTACTTCATTCCTACCAAGTTCCATGGATCTGTTCAGCAATTAAGGAGAAGAAGTTGAAAATGTGAAAAGTTTACGGACAGACGACGGACGGACCGCCGGACGATGGACGAAGCGATATGACAATAGCTCACTTTGAGCCTTTGCCTCATGACATGACAAAGCGATGAGTTGAACAAATAGTGCAAGCAAATAAGCATGGTTAATCTTTTTTGAAAGCAGGGAAGCAGTGTTTCTAATGCAAAAGCTGTTTATCTAGAATTCTTCAAAAAAATTGCCCGTTTTGAAATAGACTGTAATAACCTCGCATTTTGCAAAACCTCTTTTGATTGTATAGTTTTATACTATTCTACAGATCTATCATACAAAAAACAAAATATTTAGTTGAAAAACAAATTACTGGTTCACTGTGTTTCATGTCTGCAAAAGAACTTCCAAGAACGATTTTCATAAACAAATTTAATATATTCGTTATTTCATGCAGTGAAATTAGTAGTAACAGTGTAAAGATACAAATGTATTTATAACTTTGTATAATTGCTGAATGAATTCATAATAACTTAATGCTTTATTTCATAATTAAGATAATGCAAACAACCTTGAAGTCGTAATTTCGTAAACAATTGTTAACTTAAACTTGCATATATATAGCCAAGCAACACCAAACCGAACAATCACCACGACTGACCAAACCACAATGAGACTAGAGCACTAGCGGACTTGCCTAAAGCTTGCGGTTGTCGAGGATCGTAGGGTCGCCGATTCCTTCTATTATGTTCTCGAAGACGCTCTTGTCTGCGTCTCTCTAACTCACGTTCGTACTCCTGGCGTCTTTGTCGTTGGCGCCTTTCTCTTTCCTCCCTGTCCCTTTGTTGTTGCGCGCGCATCTCCTGATCCCTAAGTTGCCTCTGACGGTCGTACCGTAGTCTCTCTTGTCGTCTTCGTTCCCTCTCGGCAGCATACGGATCACGGACTTGTCTTCTCACTGTTTGTATTAAACTTGTTAATGGTAAGTGATACAACAAATTAGAATAAGTTCACAATGAAAATTAATATTAATAACTTGACCAAAATAGAACTGTTCAAGAGCAGGTATGTCTCAAGTCGCCCTGTTTGACCCTTAATATGTGACCTTGACCTTGCAGATGACTTTGCCTATAATTGGATGTTGAGTCTCATCATGCAAGTTTGACAGATGTACAATGCATATACCATTCAAGTTATATTCACAAATGAGAAAATGTGACTAGCAGACAGACGAACAAACAGATTGTTATATAGTGACAAAGTTATCCCAATATTTTGCAGGCGACATAAAATGTGTATCTGTATCAAGTCTTGTCCCTACTTCACACGATAAGCCTAGTAAATCCTACCATGAACTTGAAATTTTACTGAGAAGTTAATTATCTTGCCCTCACAATTTAAGCATCAAATTCACCAAGTATGATAATTAAACTACATAATTATCACATATGGTGTATTCGATCAATTGCCATATCAGGTTTCATTAACTGAACTTTCCTCTTAATCCTATTATGATCTCCGCCCCTAATATTCGACAATGAAGGAATCGATCAGGATTTTACTTTCTTGTTCCTTATAAGCCAAATACATGAATTAATTGAGAATCATTCTAATGAGTATCAAATTACTTTGCATACAGGATGTAAGGGTGGTATTTTGCATATTCGATTAAACACGATGTCGTTATTATTATGAAGTTACCACAAATCTTCACTAGCTTATTGTATGTTCCTTACAAAATGGAGGAGTCAAGAAAACTGTCTCGAACAAACAAGCAGAATGTAGTGTGCAGAAGATGTTTAATCCTTCATTCGACGTAAAGGAAGAGGTTAACCTCAATTTCAATAATATCGAAATAAAAAGAATATAATACTCAGATAAACCTTCAGCAGACTGATCTTAATATTAAAAACATATTCCATTTCACTTTGTAATCATACCTCGGTTTCTTTTTCCAGATGGCGCTTCTGGAATTGTCCTTCCTGCCAACCCTTTTCTCTGTCTTTCGGCGGACGAACTCGTACCGTAGAGATCGTACCTTTCGATTGAATCGTAATTTTTGGATAATCTAACCTGACCTTTGTTGTCAAGGTAACGGCCATGTAGCAATGAGGCTTCTTTAAGTTCAGTGGATGATATCTTTATTGATGCTTGAGGTAGAGACGGTTTTATATCGGATAACATCGTCTTTTTTGATTGAAATCTTGAGTTTTTAACATTGTCGTTCAAATGCTGATTTTTGATACGTGCGTCTTGACCATATGGAAGTCGTCTTGTCTCAGCCGGTCGCCTTTTCCTCTTTGAACGTCCTGGTTGAAAGAGAGTATAAAATCTATTGTATCGTTACACATGTTACATGTATACACTTTGGCCAGTGCGAACTTAAACATTCAGTTTTACTGTAATTTTTGAGCTGAATTTGTTCTTTGCAGAACATTATCATACTTACGTGAGCAAAGCCTCTTTCTGCAAGAGAGTCCAGAGGGGCATCTTGAGCAGCGACGACCCCGGGTGTAAGGCAGTGTCATAGGTGTTGATCTGTCAGTACAGACATGCCATATCATTTCCTTTTTGAAACTTTTCATTTATTTTCTTCAAATTCATTACTTTTCCAATTTTTTTTTTTTTACAGATTAAGACTATTCCAGAAAATTCTAATACGCTTCAAAGAGCAGTGAATACATACATTACTAATATCTGTACACGTACTTTGGTGATATGAAGCAGACAACAAAGTACATGTCTGATTGTTCGGAGGTTCCCTTCACCTGGAGTTTAGGGCATTGTGTCAAAGAACAACCAACGAAATCTGAACTGCTGGAGATCATCTGTAAATAAAGATCATTCTAAGATACAACGTTTATTTATGGCAAAATTGCAGAGATGGAGTCAATACAAACTGAAAATTTTATTTAAGGTAGATTCCACCTCAGGTCCGAAGTCGGGTAATTTTCAAATGGATACACTTTCTCTCTTTTGAAAGAATGATGCAAAGCAGAGAAGCGCCATGTAGACAAGAGGTACGAGCAAGAACAATAACGCTGATATAAACAAAACAGACGGAGCAACGCATAAAGTGATGGCCAGTGTGTAGTTGAAGTCTGCGGAGGACTTCTAGTCTAGTCTACACTTCTAACAATATAACAATAATCAAAACACATATCTTGTTTTGCCGACAGCCTAGCCGTAGATATCCGTCGGGATTTATTCTCATTTTGTACATAGAAAAGCATATAAATATATGTTATAAATATAATTCAAGCATAAACTGTATAAACACATACGTACAATATACATTTAAGAAATGACTGTCTTACTTTTGGTGTTCATGGGTGTATAATTCTGGTTGGGCACGTGCAAATTCCGTGAATCGCGAAGCGATTCTCGGAAAATTTGCACGTGTCCAACCAGAATTATACACCCATGAACACCAAAAGTAAGACAGTCATTACTTATATTTACATTTATTCTAATTATTGGTCATTTTTATTTGCATGCACTTCGCATATTTTGCCTGTAACAGCGTCAAATGTATTTTAACGTTTTTAAATTCTCCCTACATGCAAAACTTGAACGTGACGTCACAATAGCAACCCAAGTTATTGGAATATAATTCTAGTTGCCTAATGGGCGTTTAACATATGGAATCTACTAGTAATGTAAATATTCTGAAATAGTTGTAGAAATAATACGAGTACATATGATAAAGACACTCCCCCTACGGCAAGGGAGAAATAATATTTTCTCGAGCCTCCATAGCCGCTCACGAAAAAAACCGGCAACGTGTCCTCTAGACATCGGCGACTCATTCTGCACTGATGTATTTGAAAAATAAATATCTATGATTTAAAATTAATTTTGAAATTTAGACTATTGTGCAAAATGTTTCAAACCAGGTGCTAAGCAAGCTCATGAGAGAAAATATAACAACGCTAGAGGCTGCGCTGTGTACTCGTTAAGACATATACTAGTATAACTACAGGTTTGACTCAAAATAACTTTTCAAAAATTTTGAAAACAATTCAAATGAGCATAAAATATAAAATGCTATGCATAAACATTTATCAAAATGTCTTAGTGTAAAATTTAATGTGCACTGCTCGGGTGCTAGGCTAGAAGTGACCACTACCTATACGAGAAGCGCGAATAGCGCACGTGACATACTGTCATTCTCTTGACCAATCAAATTGTTATATCATTCCGCCAAGACAATAAATTTCTACTTTACTTCGAACCGTAGAAATTTTCTAATCATAACCGACGGAGAGGGCAAATCTAAGTTGGACAACTTGTGCCCAATCCGATGCAATGTTATATTTGATTGCAATAAATATGTTTAATCTAATAACCGATACCGACATGTACGAGACGCGCACGAATAGAAAAAATGTCAACCGTTTGAATTTCTCTTGATTTAAAAGTGTTGTGATTAAAACTTTCACCAATATTCAATAGATAGCACTGACAAACATGGAGAGTTAAACATTGTCCATAATTACAGTCCTCTCCTTGAATAATCAGAATACACTAGAGTTGTACAATAAACAAACATTTGTGTTGTGTCTTTAATACAAATCAATATGATATAAAGAACCTATTATAAACACTCATCGATATGTTAGGTAATCCTTTTCTCTGTTTTGGAGGAAAACATTTATCTTTCCCGTATACAAATACAAATATGTATATTTTGATATGATCATTATTCTTGCCGGTCTAAAACTTTGAAAACACTTGAAACACGTTGTATATCTTCAAGCATGCTTTTAGAGTACAATTCTAGCGAGTTTGACATCACTTTTTATTGGAAATTTAAGTTGCACATTTCACTTCTCGTTTTAATCACCCCATGTTGCACAGGAATATCAAATTTTGATATTCCACTTTTGATTCTATTTGTGCAATACAGCGAGAAAGATGAATGATATTCAAAAGAATGATTCCCATAATGTAGACTATGTACAGCATTAAACTGAGACTTCAGTCAAAGTGTACCACCATGTACGCGTCATACGCTCAAAAGATGCATCGTGTTTCACACATATTTTATGTTGTAGTTATATTTCATCATTGAAGGATTCCCAATAGTCCTTGACCTCGGGGGAGGGGCCCAGACGCTGGGGTCAATCTCACCCATGTTGGTATAATGTTTCTTTAATCAAAAATGTTCTAAATCTGTCAGCAATAATTAACAAAACACCATGTGTTCCTTTGAAGGACTTAACACAGGAAACCCAACCCTTTGTATGGTATAAAAAGAAATCCTTCGATGGAGCATGATTCGACAATATTCAACATGTGTAGCGTTAGTGAAAAGTACAGACAGACGAAATCATTTTGCATATTTGCATGACCTTCACGTTTCCAAAAGTATGAGAACATTAAGCATTGTCGCTCTATCTAGACGTACCCATTTTTATTGTGTCTTTTATTTACCAAACCAAAAGGAGACGAAACTCTGTTTTTCCCGAATTAATTCACTCGATATTAAATTTCACCGCAAGTCTAGTAGTCAATCTCTAGCTCACCTGCATAACATTAATAATATTCTTTTCCAAAAAATATTGACGAGAATTTGTAATTATGTCCTTATGGATGAAGTTAATATACTACAGGGACCACTGACTTATTTCTGTTTCAGAATAGCATCTGTCGAAAAAAAAAAAACAAAAAAAACGAAAGCAACTTGATCTAGAGGGAGAAACCAACTCTGATTTACCATAATGGTAACATAAACACAAAATCTTCAGTTGCTGTTCTTGACTCTTGAAAGTTGAGCAGCGACATCATCATTGGATGTTAATCGAAAAACTGTCCTAAAAAGTATGTTTCCAAAAACTTAAGTGGGGATTATAAAAGGATCCAAACCTAGAGGACGAACAAACAAAGAATATTGGAGCAAGAACAATCCATAAAGAACAACAAATACAAATTGAGGTACTATATTTGGGACTGTGCAACTCTCCCCAGTCCCAATAACATAAGCCATCATAGTCGTGAAGCGTTCTCGACAGTGGCGGATTTAGAGGGGGCAGGGGGTCCGCCCCCCCCCCCCTTTTCACCCAAAGTTATTGATTCAGAATACTCTCTTTATGCTTAATCTCTTTACTTTTGGGGAAATTTTCGGCTCGATTCGCTCGCCGCACTCAATGTTTCATTAATTAGCTGTCTATTTTCTCGTCTTCACTTTGTCTTCAACTTTCTTTGTCATCGTGTTTGAACGGATTCATATGTAATTCACATATTCAAATTCAAAATCAAATTGAATAATTACCAAATGCTTCATTTTCATGGGCCGATCTAACTAGGTTAGACAGGTGGATAGTGGGGTTGCAATGCTCTAATCTTCCCAACCTTCCCCAAATGATCGAACAAAAATAGAGCATGGAAAATGAGAGAGAGATTGTATTCTTATGACAAAATGTAACCATCTATTCAAAAAATTTAATGGCTCGCTCCGCTCGCCAATATAAAATAAAGTTGTATATACATGCATGGATGACTGAATTCAAACAAATGAAAACTTCATATCTTAAAATTTTACGGCTCGCTACGCTCGCCAGATATAGTTGGAATTAAGTTCCCGTTACAAACAAGACAATAAGACACAATGCCTTCAGCAAAACGGACATATGAAGAGCCCGTTCTCTGTTGACCGAAACGAGCTCATGTTCAATGAAAGAGGTGAGACCAAGATGATGCAGATTAGCTCACCCATCAGACCTAGCACCAAAAATAGAATTATGCAACAAGACGCCGGTTACCCTCTTGGATTATATTCATCTATATTTGTAATCCCTTCACATAGCAACTTTCTTTCATCAACGGTATTTGTCCCCGCTTTTCTTCTTATTCAGAACATGTAATCACCTTGGATTTCGTTAAGTATATATATGTGGATCTTTACGTTTTTCCGCGTGGTTAAGTTGGGTATACCACCGAGATAGCGCTACCAGAATCTAACCTGACGTTAAAACTGGTACTTTACCTTCAAGCATTACCTTTTATTTTCTTTGTTACATAATGATGGACCTCCACAAGTGACAGTCAACATTAAAGTAGCTTAAAGTTAAATACGAAGTGGATACGAAAGGGAGGGTGTTTTTATGAATGACACTGACCGCCGTATATACGATGCCCTCCAGACATGGCTTCAGTAACGCGCGAAAAGTCTATGTAATTAATTTCACACAATGATAATAAATTTATTTCTTGCCATACAATTCCTATAGACTCCTTTAATAAAATGGACATAAAGAAATAATAATGAGAATGAATTTCGGTTGCTATATCATGCTTTGTAACGCTGGAAAAAGAATGTTAGGATTCGAATATCAAACAAATATAAACTGCAGCGTCACCACACAACATGAAATATGTACTATTTGATATGTACCTCTCATCAGTAATGTATACTTAAGAACAATAGAAATCAGTATTTTGATACGTTCTTTGTTATAGGGCAAGTAGGTTTGTCACAGACAGAGCTAACAGAACAATAACTTTCTATCATAAGATACGATCTTATCACAACCTCCTTTCGTCGCATTACCTGCCCCCTTTAAAAATACTTACTTAATGATTTTATCACGAAAGAAAATATTGTTTTACCCTTCTTTATTATACGATGTTATATACCTGCATGTACTGGCAGGTCCCCTCCTTCTCACACCTTTTCCAGCCACCACGGGTGTAGTTTTGCTGTTGCATGGCCCAGGATCGGATAGAGCTCATGATTACTTCCCCTGGGCGAGTGATGGGGTTGTAAAATTCTTTATACAGTAGCTGTGCGTATGTATCGTCATTTGATGTACTGTACATGCACTTTTTGCCCCACCTCCTTGCATGGCCTGCCAGGACTGGGTCCCAAATCTGTTTAAAAAAATATAGAATTTTTTACTCTAAATGCTTTTGACATTCACTGACAGATTTTTATGCATCAACATAATCCCTGCATCTTGTTCGTAGTATAACATACACTGTAACAATGCCTTTTGTTTTTATAAAACAATTGTGCGTGTTTGGAGATCAATGTCTTTCCAGATAATCGGAATGGTTGTGCGGACTTTATCAGGGTAATAACTCCATATGCTTTGAATAATCAGATGACGTCCAAAATGGGTTCTTCATGCCCATTGGTCTCCCTTGCTTTATGTGTCGTCATATATTATCTTTCAGGTCTTTTGCTTTATTTGGTAGGCCCTGATTGTTTGAGATTTTCTCGTTTGCCTCACTTTTTGTTGGTGTGGTTGATTTACGTTGGTTGTTACAATATTGTGTGTGTGTCTTCCGCTGTGGTTGTCGCCTCTTTGTTCTTTCATATAAATGACTAGATGTGAATCTTATAGAGTTGTTCTTTTCTCAGACAACTTAAATTGAATCATGACGGGCATTGAAAAACCACATCCATCCCGTCTTTGTGAAACCGGGGGGGGGGGGGGGAGGGGGCGTTATGACTGTGTATTTGTGAAACCAGGAGAATTTATGTTTCGACTGTAATCATCTATATCTTTCTTTAAAAAAAAGAAATGGAGTAAAAACTCAATATCATAGTGATGAGTCACATTTCCTCTCTGTTGTCTGTTGTCCTTTAAAGGAAGTATATCTCTTGGCTGTTCTCTGTCGTAACAGAATTTTGGTTGAAATTTCAAAAAATTTTGAAGCTTAAAATTGATAAGTTTCACTATTTCTATCGTTGACCTACTTTTACAAAAGTTATTGCAGTTTGAATTTCTCTGCCGTCTTTAGAGATATTGGGATGGAATTGCAAAGGAGATATTCTAAAGTCTGGTTATTCATACTTGATAAAGAAGTATTTTACAGAAATAAAAAAATGGATATCAAGTTGTAATTTGACTATAAAGCTCCTTGGTGAATCATTATTGATCATGATGGTGTAAGACTCTCACAATCTGAATATCATCAAAAAGACAACTCCTATATATTGACTTTACATCATGAAAACTTTGAAATAACTCCTTTATGTGTAATCTATATATCAAGATTCAGTCGAGTCGATTACTGTTTGTTTATGTGAAATTAAAACTGTCAATACTCAAAAACTCTTAATTCACTGTATTTGTGGTAGGTGTTCGGTCTGGGTTTTTTCTTTGATCATTTTGAAGTGATCAGCTCCATCATCGACCAACAAGGACTAACGAGTCGGATTACGGTTTTCTAAAACAAAACAAAAAACCGCATAGACATGGTAGAAGTACGTACGGACTCCAACAACATGGTATAGAAGATTTTTTAAATGATCTATGGCTTGTGTTTTTGTATATGTTGTCTTATATCATGTATTTAAAATGCTAATATTAAGATTTGGCCTTTGATATTAAATATTTTGTGCAACATAAAATCATGTTTGGTAAATTTCCATGAAAAGGTATAAGGAAGTTTTGATTTCTTCTTGGTTATCATCATCATTATAAAATATACAACATCGTCAAGCGTTCTTTGAACTTCCATTTTTTTCAAATATATAAACCTGTCATAGGACTGCTAAATATTGTCATGTAAAAATTTTAATGAATTTAGATAAGTGAAGATTTTACGTGATGTTCTGTTAAATTCCAAGTTGTCTAACAATGTCACAGGGTACTAGTGTAATACTTTATATACTTGTAATTTAGTGGTACGTATGGTTACCGACACGTTTAATTATAAATGAGCAAATTTACGTGCATATTCACACAACTATGCTGTAACCATAAATCCAGGTGACAAATTCACTCAAAGACAACACCTACTTCATGTCCCTATACATACATTTTACGAAGAAAAAAATGTTAAATTTAAGTGCATTACAAATATTTTGATTTGAAAATACTAGGAATGCAGCTATTGGTAGGATGTCTTTAAATTTCTATAGATTTCGAAAAGTGAGAAAGTGACGATGGAAAAAGACAATTTTAAATGATTTCATATGACTTAAATAGCTTGCAGCTCATTATAAGAAATTCATTCTATCCTGATGAAGCGATCGAGGGACGTAGGAACAAGGGAACAATCCTTACTGATGCATTTTTATTTTAATCTACAAATGTATTTATTTGTCTATATCTATCAATTTATGTATTTATCAATTTATCAGAGCTTCACAAATTCTGGAGTTGACACTGTGTCGACATTTAACGTTCGAATCGGATGATCTTGAAATATGATATGATAAGAACAAATGATCAATTATAACGTTAAAAAGAATATATATGCACTAAACATTTAAACAGGAGCTTTAAATTAGTTTAATGAATGGAAGAGCACAGACACCTGGTGAATGTCTGAACCTACGGCAGGTCTATGACAGAGCCTTCATTCTTTAGTGTCACTGTTTTCTTTATGTTCCGAGGGCTGCAGTAAGATGTACATGTATAATATATATTCGGGTCTGTAAACTGCAAAATACATAACGTATACATTTCTAAAGGGCATGAAAGACCCCGTCGTTACATTGACCGTCTAATAATCCAACGGAAGCATCTGACCTATATTTTAATTTCCAAGATGACCAATGTCTGAGATGACCAGTGCCCAAGATGTCTGCATGTAGAGACAAATTAGACTGATAGTAAAGGATACATAACATACCAGGGACATAAAAAACTTTAATACTGATAACCTTACTGATAAAGG
Organism: Pinctada fucata; assembly: GCA_028142955.1. Lineage (NCBI taxonomy): Eukaryota > Metazoa > Mollusca > Bivalvia > Pterioida > Pteriidae > Pinctada > Pinctada fucata. The sequence continues at coordinate 73,491,832 of AP027103.1, read as the reverse complement.
TAATTTCTGACTTGACATACATTTCTTTATAGGCGGATAATATCTTATAGTTAGTGACCGTAAATTGTCAATAAATGCTAAATAAAACAAAGTCACGGTCACTCTCCTACAGTCACTGTCAGGAGGAAAAGGAAGGAAAATCCTTTAAGGAGGAAATCCACAAGAGTATTCACATTAATTCTAAAAATTACGTCGATGTCTACATAATGGAAAAAAAAGCCTCAGTCATTTGATTTTGGATAGAGAAGAACTGAGAATATAAAAGCTTAGTGATTTACATGTATTCATGGATATTGGATTCTCTTTCATGTTAAACAATATAAAGAAATAAGACTCTTCTGGTCGAAAGACTGAGAATATAAAGATCGAATGATATATTCATGGAAATTAGATTCTCTTTGATGAAAAAGAAATAAGATTCGAATAAGAAATATCACCTGATATCGCACAAATAACCCCAAAAATTATTGCGCATGCGCACTTTATTCATGAATTTGCAGCTATCTCTACTTAATGTCAATAATCAACTTCTAGGCTGTATTACAGGTTAGCATGTACATTCCATGCATCAAAATTCATGTATGATGTCTAGTATACTAAAGACATCAAATCAGGTATTAGATTTCGTAAGAGGAGCTTATAATGAAGTTTCACCGTCTTGAAATCATTAAATTCTCATTAAAAGATTCTGCATGAAAGAAACATTTCCGACGCTGCATCATTAATTAGAATTAAGATTATACAAGATATGTCAGTGTCAGTCATAACAGGTTTAAATGGTATAGAGCATGTTCCAAATGGCAATTTATAGGAGTGAAAATACACAAGATTGAGTAGAAGGCTTTAACAAATGTATCCTCAAGTAAAACTTGTTAAATGATTCTTTAAATTGAGGGGATGAATGCCGAACAAGATCTGTCTGTGTCAATAACAACAGTTTAATGTGGTACGTAGCATATTCCAAATGGCATGCTTCAAAAATGAAAATGCCCAAAATCAAATAAAAAGACGCATGTATGGGTTGAAGGCTTAATCTTTGATGTCTTTCTGAATTTTTCAAAAGACTTGTTAAATGCGTAATGATTCTTTAAATTGAGACGATAATGCCAAACAGATGACAGAAATACTTGATCTTTGCAGGGTCTACTTGTTTCAATAAATGGAACCGTGTTCCTATATCAATGTTCAAATATGCACCCGTTGAAATATTGTGTACATATGTGATGACCGATGCAATCTTTGATAAGCCATAATCGCCTACCCCCTCTTCGTTGTTTGTTTAAGGTCTGATTTTAGAAACATTCATTCTTACTTCAGATCAAATCGATATTAAAAAAATATGTAATGTAAATTTGGGTGATTTATTGGGTGCTGATGACTATTACGTCCACGTATATTGTAAGACCTTTGATAGTAAAGAAGAGAAAGGAAATTTATCAAGATAACTACATAATCACCTGATAAAGCGTGTAGAGGAAAGTACAGACAAACTTATACAGCGAGTATATAGTCTGTACGATATGTCATCAAAGGATGCTTTGTTTACATATTCTGTGGTCCTTACTCGGACATACATCAACAAATACAGATATATGATGATAAAACACTTACCATCTCTCTCATATCAGCAGCCCTCACATCCCTCCTTAAATCGTTGAAATAGTTCACAGTCATACCGCGGTCCTTATGTGACATGGAAACTGTAGTCCCCCTCCTTTTTCCACATGAACACAAATTGAAAAGTGTCAAAACACACAAAAGTGTCAATATTTCCTTATATGACATTATCATCATCTCTTTCACTGTTTTAACACTTCAAACAATTGCAAATTGATTGGATCATAGGATTTCTCTTATAGATAAGGATACGTGCGACACCCGCTCTTTATAGCGGAGAACTTTAAAACTTTTCAGAATTTAACGCCTATTTTAAAAATCTTATCCTTTCTTTAGATTTCTTAATTTTTCTCTGTTCTGCGAAATTCCAGCATGCAAATTGAATGGTAAGTATCACTGGCTTTCCATTTATGTATCTGTAGTTAAAAGTCAATAAATTCTATCATATAAGAGCCCCATTGCTTCAGACCACCGTATCCTTGTGAACTGAAAGCCTAGATTAAGGGAGCACAAACATTCAGGTAAACTTAAATCCTGCCAAGTGATCTATCGATAAAACGTGCAACTGCCGAAGGTATAGACAGGCTAGTCTATATGGCTCACAACATCCCCTTCTCACAAAATGTATGTATCGACAGTCCCCATTCATCAACAAGCAGTCAGATAAGGATACACTGCAAGTTTGTCTCTCCTACCAAAGGCCCAGTACCGTGCTCGTGGTCCCGTCTCGTACCTTTATGTGGTATGTGACAGAATGTGCACGTAAAAAGGCAAATTTACATACGATTGCATAACTTTTTAATGTGCTTAAACATGCTCTTTAGAATTTACGTTCTTACATTGAAAACTACAATATTTATCTTTCAAAGTAACTTTATTGATCAACCTTATGAAGTAGAAAAATTGTCAATGTCCGAGTCAATCTTACATTCCTACGTACAAATATAGAGAGTTCAGAAATAGGAACTGATTTCACATTTTTACGATTGTTATACGCCTCAAACCAGAAAATGTTTAGACGGTTGATTATGATTTTTATAATTAAAGGCCTCGTTACATGACGCGATTAATTCCAGAGACTCTATTGTGCAAAGCGGGTTGTATTGCCCATATGTTTTTTTTTAAATCAATACAAACTGTGTTCAGAAACCTAAGATATGAAGGAAGCCATCAATATGACAACAAAATTCCAACGATCACAGCGGAACACACACGTATTTGAAATAAGGAGGCATGTATAAAACTTATCATGTATGCACATTTTTGGAGACAACTAGAGCAATCACGTTAAAACTACCAACATACAAGGCAAAATACTATCAAAATATATAAAAATGTAAGGAGACCATTGACTAAATTACACCGTCTGAAAATGGAAGACATTGTAGATAGCACCAGAGTTGAAAGCGGTGAAACCTTTAAACCATTGAAGGTATTAGGGGTATAATAACAATATTGTGGAAAAGCTAGAAATAATGTACGTCAAAATATTTTTAGATATTTGATATTTTTAAATGTTTCATTCAACTCGGCATGAACATGTATGGTCCCGAACATTGCCGAAGTCGTGGTATTTATTTTTTTCTGTTTTCAAAACAACTGGAAGTAGAGCATTTTACCCCTAATGCCTTAAATATAATAGGATAGAAACCACTGGATTCAGATCTGTTGCCTTATGATGAAAAGATAAAAATCTTTCATCGCTAACTTTTTCAGCTTTTCAGTGGGAGAGAAAACTATCAAGTTGGATACGTCACAAATTCCTTTGATTTAATTACCAACGTAATTTTGAAGAAAGTCACTTTACGAAATCATATCTATACTTAGATTTGAACTTTGTCATTCACGCCACCTTATGCATTATTTCTTTTTCCAATAATTGAGAAACATTTAAGTTATTCAATGGTCTAAAATGCCTTACAATATGCTTGATAACGATGTGTAAAATATAATTATGATATTCCTTGAACATCGACGGCGGGTGTGGCTAGCTAGCCAAACGAGGGATGTTTACTCCTCTCGGACACCTGGTCCCATCTCTAGCTTACTAGGGGTCCTTCGATGCTCAATTTTGTGCTCTATTGTGAGTGCTGTTGAGTTTGTCGTCAGGATCTTCTTGAGACGTTGCTAGTACTCGGAAATGATTTGAAATGTTGTTGAAGAAGGTAGCAAATTGGAATACTTTAATTTCCTTGTTATCTACACAAATGGAGTGTAAGATAACCTTCTAACTGTAAGATGAATATACAAACAGACATCATGACGTAGGGTCCCTATGAAGCACACAGATGGGTATGTAAATGGATATAAAAAAAACAGAAGGCATACGTGCTCTGTCGGCTGTAGAGAGCATGTGATCACCCGAGGAGTCTGACATTCAGAGAGGACAGTTGGTCGGGGCCCTGTCGTTTCTAACGAGGTTTGGACAGGGCCTGTAATGGAGACCTATCGTCATAGTCAGTCAGAATGCAATTCCAATTAAGCCAAGTGTCCGTCTGGTGACAGAACACAATTCCGATGGTAGTTCTGTCTACCTTTGATCCTTCTTAATCGATATATCCAAAGTAATATACTCTGTTGCTAGTATGGATCCGAATTTCAAAAAGAGTTGATGATACGTTTTGTTAAATTTCCATAAAGTCTTTACTAGTTTGTGAAATCGAAAACTTTGACCTAAAAGTTCCTTGGTAATTTGCAAATTTCTTCTATGAAAATCCAAAACATCAGTACATGCTCTGGCATACAAGATGAACTATAAAATCTAGATACTACGTATGACGGTTAACCGTCAAGTAAGGGAACATTTATTATGTTGAATCCAAAATAATCTCTATTGTCATACGCACATGTATGAATCTTTCCATTATGATCCTTTGTTTTATCTTAAATCTTAAATTTACTATGTACATATTTTAATGTATAGTGTCTCATAAGCCAAATATGGCTGGATGTCAATATGTTATGCTTGTAAATGTTTTATTTACTTGTTGTATATGTTGTGATATGTTTGTATTATTGACATGTGTCACTTAAATAAACTATTCTGTCTGTTTGTCTGTCCATTAACAATTGAGGTATTTACGTCCAAAAATGGTGTTTCTATGTTTGTAACATTTGCCTAGTTTTGAGTCAATTCTTATGGATAAATAACATTTTTATACTTTTCAAAAACAGGATTGTCGATAGTAAGAATATCATCCAGGTACCAAGAAGTACCAATGAAACATTTAAAATTATCATCTTTTCTTTGCTTTTGGAGAATTTGGATAAAATCTCTTTCATACGTTTATAAAAATAAATCTGCAACAAGTCACAAATCAGTACCCATAGGGATCCCTACAACCTACTTGTAGAGATTCTCAATAAATCTTATATAAATGTTGTCCAAGAGGAAGGATAAGACAATACATGTCCATGATTTATATGATTTGTATTCTGTAGCGGAAAAGAAACATTTTGATTCAGTGGTACAAATATAAGTTTTCCCCTCTCGATCAAAACATAATTTAATGAGTTTGGACAATCGATCATTGAATTTGTCGTGAGGAAGCGTGGTGTACATATTAGAAAAGTCGCACGAAGAAATCGTACTGGCTTGAAATTTTCTAGATGTCATTTTGTCAATCAAAATCTTGCAAGAAATTGTACCTGTTGTGTCTCAAAAACTTTGTTGTTGAGTTGTCTTACATTTATTATGTTTTGTGGAATCTTGCTAGTCTGGAGGTAACATGATCTAGGTAAAGCCATACACACTTGCTGCAATAAAGCTGTCCATTAGAGCACTAAAGGCATATAAAAACACTGAAAGAGGCATGGATGGCATTTCAGGCGTTACTAATAAAATTCAAATATCACAGAAATTGACATTTTTGATTAATGACTGCGCATTCTTTCCATGCATTCTTTGGAACTGTCTTGATGTACGTCAACTCACCTTGCGATGTAGATGTGAATTACGCAATGGAGGGACCCAGGTCATTTAATTATGATAAAAATCTATTACAAAATATATGTAACACATTAAAGATTAAATATTGCTTAGTGCTACTGTGATAATGCACCCACGGTAATATTGGTGCAGCGATGCTGAAATCCCATCCGTCATCGTCATGTACGTCTCAAATGGCCACTGAACTATAAGGATTTACTGTGTTTTTCCTTCGCACCATTATAAGTTAGGACATAGTTGCAATACTTTGAATGGGTTTGCTCAAATTGCGACATTAAGGTACATCGCGGCGTTACGGCACGGAAAATTTTGCGAGAAGACATAGCCTGAAAATTTGTCTACATGAAATATAAGATTTGATCAATCTTTGATATAATTTTCATGTAACTATTTCACGAAGTTTTTCGAGATTTTAAGCCTCAAAGACGGCATTGACGTTCTAATTCGAAAATATGCATTTTCTGAACTAAAATAATTTTAGTCTAGAAAATTGACCAAGGAGGGTGAAAAGGGAGATCAAAAATATTGTTGCCATGTTGAGTATTGTATTTCTAAGGATTATTGTGTCTCTAAGGGGAAATTTGCAATTTTTATCGCCATTTTGCAACTTATTATTCAAAAATCCGCACTCATTCAAAAGGCAAAACACGGCTTGCTTCATTATCATTTTCTTCATTAAGTTGTGGAGGTCCTTAAAGCCCTTCTTACACGTAAAAGTAGAGAATGAGCTGAATTCGAATATATAAAAACATGGATAGGTCTTCTCGGCAGATTTTTTGCAATTTAAGATTGAAAATTTGTTTTGCGTGGCTTCGGCGTCAATTTTACTCGCAACGTCAAAGTCACAGCGTGTTCAGATCGCATATGTGAACATGACGCCAAGGAGTATGCGGAATATTTGATTCTCTGTAACGGTCTTCTTTAAAACATCCAGAACCCCCCCCCCTTTTTTTTAAAGATAATTAATCAACAATTACATGGGCTGTATTCGAACTAGACCTTATATCTTAATGTAAAAATAAAATTCTCCGTACATGACATTTTTTTCTTCAAATATTAGAAAACATCATACGGAACAGACGGACGGACATGCTCATTACTATTTAATCCGATATCTTTTGGCGAGGTATACAAAAAATTCCCTTTTGTTTATATGTACATATATTTTATAATATCGGAAAAGGGTTGGGGAGGGGCGGTCCATATAAGATATACATTGTGATTTTCATTTCATGCTCGTTTTCTATCATTACGTTCAGCCGCCTCGATTGTCGTTATAGATATTATTAAAATGAAATTTCCATGTCTCCGAGTTCAGGAATTCCTCAAGAAGGCAGTACGGTATCTTTTTTTCCGATAACAAAAAAAAAAAAAAAAAAAAAAATAATAAATAAATAAATAAATGAATAAATAAATGAAATGAAAATCCAAACAAAAAACAACTTGCACATATGTAGTCTCTTTGGCAAATTTTTAACACTGACCTTGACTCCTAAGTATGACTTTTTTTTTTTTTTTTTGGCTTGTCAGGATTGTTACAGGTTGAAAATAAATATTCTGATCTTTAGTTACTGGAAAATAAATATTCCGGCCGGCCCTGCGTTGAAAATAAATAATCTGACCTGAAAAAATTTGCCAGCCCCCCCCCCTCCCCCCTCAGGATCAAATTGGTCGTACCCTTACAAAACAAGTCCGGTTCGCTCTACTTTCTGATATATATACAAATCTTTGTCTTACGTCATAATCGAACTTTCAGACACTATGTATTCCTAAATTCTTTAAGTAAATCACCGCTTTGCATATAATTTAAAAAGTATTGAGAAGATTAATTTTATTTTATAAGGCAGCCCCTCTTCCTTTTCTGTCGGAACCCTCTACCCCGCTTGTGCACACTGAGAAACAAGCAAGAAGGAGAGCGAGAAAAAGACTGATCAAAAGTAAAGCCTTCATCAGATCCTATAGAAATTTGGAATTATATTCATTGTACCTTATGTCAGAACAAAAGAGTAAACGAATTAAAAGTAGATGGGAAAGTTAAAATTTGATTTTTGAAAACTAATCACGACAGCTTTTAAATTTCAATAATTTTTTATCACGATAGAAATATTAAGGATAATTATACTCTTGTATAATCCTGACATGAAACCAAATTATATACAATACCGTTTAACCTTGTATATTTCATGCAATGTCTTAGATGTATATGCAATATTATGTTATCATTATCTATAGAAGATATGTGCATTTTTATGTCAGCATACAAGTTGTGGTGAATAAAAACAATAAAAAAGTAAAGCCTTCTCCGTCCGTCTATATGGTACAATAAAGAAATTAGATAAGGATGGAGGAGGATGGATGAAAGAACATTAATTTCCAACGTAATATTTGAAGAAAAAATTGCATTCATATATCATTCCCTAGAAAGAGTCAAAATATAACCAAACATCCCTCAAAGTTTCCGGTTCTCATTGCAAGCGTGTCTAAATACATTGACTGAATTTAGACACAATGTAAAGTTTATGTTTAAAAATTTCGGCTCGCTACGCTTACTAGAAAATATAAGTATTTAAAAAAAAAGCCATTATTTGCACCCTAACGATATATGTCGCGCAACGTAACGTGACGTTACGATCAAGTAAGGTTTATGACGTCATAGCGTAGATGTGCACATAAAATAATTCGAGGGTGAAACCTGCGTACACATTTGATTGTGATGAAAGCTTCCCCGCGAGCTACGTTAAGAAGCGCTAAAAGGCAGGGCGGTTGGTGACTGTAGAACGTAATACAATATTAATAGTCGTCCTAATTCACAGTAATGGCTACTTGCCTACCATGTAGTTGTTTATTGTTGTTTGTATCCTAATAAACGTATTTGGCAGGCAGTGTCCTTTTATATCCCCGCCAACTCATCCTTTTACCTCTTTTCTATCCTCTCTCCCATGGTCCTCGCTGAAACAATGATGTTCAAAATTTTCGCTTCGTTATCCAAAGAAAACACGATTTAGACTTTCTTATCTTGAACAATCAATCTCCCAAGCTTTGCCAAAAAATAATTTGTTTGCAGTTAAAATTCTTCTGAAGATCAAAGAAGTTTCATTGCTATATACTAGTAGCATATTTCTGCACAATATTTAACCATTATAAACATTACATTATTCATTTATTTATGCATTGACATTATTTGCGTGGGTGAACATAATCATAAATAACAGGACATCCAGACCGCTTTTAAAGAAGTCACATAACTTAGTGTCCACTTCTGAACTTAAAAGTACAAGTTCACGTAAGAATCAGGCAGGGTGATACATGAACACTTTTTACAGAACTTTTTTATTCCTGTTTTGGGACGTATGAGTGGTACAAACAAACAGAATAAAATTCATTTCTCAAGGTTCGGATGGTGAAACGAGATATTCACCTCATAATAGGAAAATGAAGAGAAAAAATGGTGGGAAAATTATCCTTATATAATTCAACAAAATTTGCTACCCCTACAATTTTCTTCGCCATTCATGTATGAGGAAAATTCTTTCAGAACAATCATATGGAGGATTTCATGAAAAATAATCCATGTGATGCCGCCTTATTTATACTGACATCTGTGTTAGAAAATGAGTGCACAAAGAATTGGTCAGAAGGATATGGATGTGATTTATTACCGAACAGGGTGGAACACACCAGCAAGATGTAACCAAAAACAAACATCAGACAATACAACCTCAAAAAACAACAGGGAACAATGAGACTAATATAACACGAACACCTAATAAACCAACAGTCAAAGTAGAAACACCTCAGCATTAAAGAAAGGGGGAATCTCCAAATCACCAACAGGTGTCCGTTGCAATACCAAAACAAAACAACAAAGACGACATAAAACAGCATAAAAGATATACATACACATGATACCACGGATACAGAGGGGGGCAATGTACACTGTAACGCCAAATTTGGACGACCATCCGCTATATAAAAAGGAAAGTGTGTATATATACATGTATTCGGATTATGTTAACGCAACTCAGTCACTTTCTGGATGAACAGACGTCTTCCAAGATACACAGATGTTGTTTTCGTTGATATTCTAAAACAAAATGTTGATCAATAAAAACGCGCGTAAGCGACTTTAGGCAAAATTTGAAGCCTCATATACCAGCCTGTTGCGAAGGTAATGAGGGCCGAGTTGAAATAAACATCGAAAAAGTAACAATAAAAAGTAAAATTAGATTAAAATTGTCCATTATGTCATGAATGCTCATTTTTTCTGATATTTGCAAATATCTTAAAAGTTTTCGTATCTCAAAATCTTAGGCTGCAGGTACTTTCATACCCTCTGATCCGTCTCCTGTTATGTATTGAGGTCAATCAACTACATAACCTATAATGGATTTTGATTTTACTGTTGGCTTTTATTATTCTATGTCAGAAAAGATATTCTACATTATGACTCTCTTGGATCACCTTGCAAGAAACTGATCCTAAAGATAAGGTCTCTGAAAGATATTGCCTGATATTTTATCAAATCAGTCAGGTCAAGATCTCATTTATTCCTATCCTAGTATATCTTACCGCGTGTAACCATAATGTGGAAGTTAATTTTGCCCCTCTTACCCCTCCTCTGTCGGGCGGACCCCACCCCTTGCTGTACCGGACACCAGTTTCAAGCTGCTCTTCACGAAATAGGGGGATATATTGACCCAAAAAGCGGCGTACCAACACCAACAGATGTAAGTTCTAATTAATTCTTTGATTATCTGTAACCAATTAGTAATTCCATTTCCAGACACCTTCCATTTCTCTCACCTCTCTATGCCATTGGGCTTTCAGACAGTTTCTAATTCTATTCTCATCTCTACATCCTGCCTTGCCACAATTCATTGTGTGACGAACAATGACAGTTCCTTGGTGAGAGACTTCATAAAGGGGATAATGTAATCGTCGATTACGACACAGTCAACTTTTCATTAGATCAAAGATAATTAAGGTCACTCCAATTGATTTACATTGAGTAATATGTTATATGCGATCTGCATATCCGTACTGTATCGGAATATTACATTGCTTGCCTGACATTAGAAGGCAACAGAATTGCTTCATGAATCCCAATTAATGGTGTATCCCAGTCGACCTTTTATCACTCTAAATAAAATACCTGCCTGAAATTTAGAAATGAAACGAGTTTTATTGCTTGATATTACAAAATTGAAAAGTTGAATGTTTTTAAAAATAGTACATCTTCTTTCTTTTTTTCAGTATGAAGCTCAGATCTACTATGACTATGATTTTAAGATGCTGAGATCTGACCGCTCAGTGCGCAACGACGATGGCACAGTGGACACAACGAAGGTCATCATGGACTACAAACATGTCAGTATTTTGATTAAACAATGATACATTGGTTAAATGATATGTTAATACTACGTTGGTTAAAACTTTTAAGATTGTGATTTACAAGGGCTGACTGATATGTTGTGACCCTCGGTTTTCTGGGATGTAGAGGGTAGTCTGCTGATAGATTATCTCCAAAAAGGACCAACAATTAATGGCACATACTATGCTTCACTTTTGACACAGTTACGGGAAAATATTTAACTTAAGCGCAGCGGAAAGCTCACTCGTTAAAGATGTGTTGTTCCATCTGGATATTGCTCCTGATCAGAAGTCATGATTGTCCCTTTCATTTGATTGAGCATCTGCCTTATTCACCTGATCTTGCTCCCTCAGACTTTCATCTAATCTTAAAAAAGAAAACAGCTAATTATGGCACCCGTGATGATGGCGTCATACTTGCAGTGGAATGTTTTCTGACCAGTTAAGATAAGGAGTTCTTTAAAAGAGGAAATGATGCTCTTAAACGGTGGCAAAAGTGTATAGATACTGAAGGGGATTATAGAGAAAAATAATGCAAAATGTCTGATAAATTCAAATCCATCAATACGAGGCTCACCACATATCAATCAGCCCTCGTATATGTACACGGCCATTTTCTCTATGATGTTGGTATAGCTACTAATGTACTTAGTCTCCGATATCCATTGACTACTTTCTCGGCCCTGTTTCCGCGTTGACTTGAAATACGTTTAACTCTCATAGTCTGTTAATACTGAGCTTGAAAAATATTTTTTGAATCAATGAGTAGTAACAGCTCTGGCCTTATGAAGCTCTTTGTCTTATATTATTGTTGGTCCTTTTTTAGAAAAATTATGATATTCATCAACAATTCATTATTTAGATTTTCTCTAAAATGAAATACGCATAGGGTGCAACACAATCTTATTTATATATGTAATACAGTAAAAAAAATTACATGTAATATATACATGTTTATCCATTTCAAAATAACCAATGTTTCCATTGGACAGCACAAACAATACATTGTAACAACTAGTTCATGCCAATCATTTCCCCTGGTTGATGAAATGACCCCACCCTGTGTTCCAGGTATGTCGTCACTAATAAATTTTCTCTCTTGAAAATGAATATTTCAAAGATAAATGGTCTATCCACTATGGATTCAACCCTCATAGTAGTACTAAGATATTTCAAAAGTGCAGTGGTTGAGAATGCAAAAAAGATCCTTAGTACAAAGTGTGCAGTAAGAACGATTGGGTTTGCCTATTTTGATGCTGTCGAGTTTTGACCTTGCATCCCGACTTCCTTCTCATGAGCTAAGGTCTACTTATTGGTCTCAGATGCTGTATATGATGTCTTCATAAAGAACTACCTATCAGTTATTCAGTCTCAAAGTCGAGAAGGCAAAATCATTAGAATTTCCATAGGAACGGTTGCGAATCTCAGAATGAATAACATTCCTAAGTGAGACCAGGTGCCCGGGGAGAGTCAGCGTCTCCTGACTGCATGCAACACCAGTCGCAACAGCTCCTTGGAAACTTGTCAAAATCGGTGATTGTCTCGATGTACATATTGATGTATACATAAAGTAAGTATTTCTTGTTTGGTGATGATGACAGCCATTCAATCACAATCCAGAAATGTCACTTATCATTCTGGAAAGGGGGATCTGATATGCGTTTATAATATCCCCGTAGCGACCGAAGAACTTCCTCAAAGATGATTTCAACCGTTGTGCAAAATAGCCCTGAGCATGTATCTTACTTACAATATATTTACTACATTTTAATTCTATTTTTTAGCTAATTCCACATACACGGGCAGGCAGATGTTTGGTTCTGGTAAAAACGCTGTATTCGGTGACAGCTACAGGATCGATTTGATGGCAACTAAAAATATCACCATGAAGATAAGTGTGTCTACGGACGACTGTACTCCACTCTATCAGTCTGTCTACGGCGCCCCTGGGGGAGGTCAGTCTCCAGTTTCATTAAATTTCGATTTAAGTTCTGTTTAATGTAGTGGTAGGAACTTTTAATAAAGTACTACTTGCATAGCTCCCTAAAGCATACTTCTTAACTAGCTCTTTGGCATAGGTCATACTTAGAATTTTGCTCTCCATGTATTGATTACCAGTATTTGGATCTCCTCTAGTCTTATTTCATGAATCGCTGTTGGTACATCATTTGTTGAAATGAGCATATGGTGCAATGAAATCATTAACATAGAACACATATTTCGACATTGGTGTTTAGATAGCATTCTTCTTTTATTTTTGCAGTTATCTCCGAGGTTTCGTATTACTTCACAAATGTCCAAAGGAAACTTCCTTCAGACGCATTCAATATACCACCTAATTGTCACATGCAAGGCTAACCTGAACATACCGACCAAGGTATTCTTTCAACAGAAATTCTAAAGAAAAAAGTTATTGAATATTGTATACATTTTTTTTCTGATAAGAAGGTAAAATCTTTATTATCTATAAATGCTCTTAATCTCTTTTTTTTTTAATCCTTGAATACGATTTTATAATCCTCTGCTATATAAATTTGTTTGATTATAATGTCTTGTTTCCTTTTTCCTTTTCAGTTGCATTGTCAATCGTTACGTGTAAATTCTATGAATAAAATACATTCTAAAATATTCTACTATGTAGTTCTGATATTCAAAAAGATAGAATGCAATACGTGCACTTTATTATTGATTTCTTTAATCAGAAATCTACTAAGTACGAACTCCCATTTTGGTGAGGACTCACTGTAGGCATGGAATTATTTTTCCGAAAGCTAAATGCTATGAAAGGATATATAAAGACAGATCGACGAAAAACATACATCTTCTAACATGGGCACAAATCTGAAATATCATACAATAAGTTATAATCCAGATTACAATGTTCATTCTGCCCAAATAAGTGAATGAATTTCATACACAAAACCAAAAATCAGAATACATAAACCATTACCAAAAGACAAGCGAAATCATGATAAACACAAAACCAAAAATCAGAATACATAAACCATAATGAAAAGACAAGCGAACCCGTGATAAATGCAAGCGAAATCATGATAAACACAAAAGCAAACATCGCAACTAAAATGTTCAGCAATAAAGCAAAAGGGAATTCCATTATTATATCAGGTGCCCGGAACAGTAAATGTGTCAGATTCAGTGTTCTAAAATATCTTTCAGCATTGACGATGCGAAACGGTATAGTGTTTTATGTTTTCATTGTATATCGTCTTAACAATTTTTGCGGTGACAAATTCAGTCGCTTACAAATATACCCTTGGTTGAGTTGTTTGTCGGTCAGTCTCCTTGCCCTAAGAATGTATTCGTTGTAGTTTGAGCTTGCTCTGGAAAAACGTATCAACTGCGATAAGCAGGGGACAAATTTGCATTTGTACGATAAGTTACTGCCTTTTCATTTTAAACTGTGGCTTTGATTGTACTCGATGGGAATAAAGGTAAAACATCTACAAAGGATGTCTAATGTTAAGAAAACTACATATGTAGGATCATCGAACTTTGGATGTATGAATTAGACAAAAACAAGATATCCCAACTCCTCTGATGGCCTTTTCATTTTCCAATGCAGCCGGTTGGAACTTAGAGGGATTCTTTTCTTTTAAAATTTTAATTATGTTCTAAATAATTGCACTCACAGGTTGATTCTTTCTTATCATTCATGAGCCCCTGAACTGTTTCTTTGACAGGCTAGTTCTGCTATAAATGGTTCCAGAACATCAAGTCAAACTCTCTCATTGTTTGGCGTTTCTCCTAATAAGTTAAGTTTTCATTGACTCTGACTCGGTGACTTAGTTTAACTAGAAAATAAGCTCGTGGTAGAAGCAGAAATACCTAAAAGTATATGGCCAGAAGAGGAATAAAGCTATTCAAAAGATTCATAAAGAACTCATAAACAAAAGTTTTTGCTCTTAAATTTTACTAAGAAACGGGGATGTTAAACTGAAATAAACGTTCAATTTAAGTGCGGTTTTTGTTTAATTCACATAGTTAAATTTAATTTTGGTGCTGAGAGAACTACCTCCTCGCCAGGCCAATTGCATCAGAACTTTGGTCAAGTGTAACTGGCTTCAGAGCGCACCATATCCGGTTGTATCTGTTCTATTTATTGTAGATAACACTAAATTTTCAAACACGTTTGTCAAGAGTAGCACTGATGCACAATAAAAGATGTTCGTTTTTATCAACCACCTGAATTTGTAACTGAATAGTGCTTTCAGCCATGTGTATGTACCCCTTATTTGAAAATAGCAATATCCTTACCCTGCATATAGCTATATACTTGAAGAAACGGTATATTTTTTCTGCGCTTAAAGTAAAAGAAAGGAGTGGATCTCCAACAAGACTGGGTTATAGCACCCACAGCAAAACACCAAAACATCCCTATGTAAAAATACAGAGCAGACAAACACAGTAAGATAAGCCAAAGTGACAAGGAACAGGTAATTTTGGTGAGTGCACAGTACATGTTGGTTTTTACGTCTTTGTCCCTAACCCAACACATTTTTGGACAAGGTCTGATGCGTTTAACAATTAAGTCCTTTTTTTCTATATGCCTTCAGATTTTCTCTTGTGATTGCGTTTTAATCATTGAAATAAGTTTTTTTCAAGCTTGCAATGCATTATCTAGATACCCCGAGGTAAGAAATGGATTTTCAAACATTTTGCAACAGTCCCCTTTGTTATCACGACTCCATCAGTTTTTCTCTTGGTATCAACGAACGGAACCCCCAGCATGTTCTCCCATTTCCTCACATCAACGAAATCATTATAATCACTGCTAAATGTAAATCTTGAATAAAATAGATTGAAATTATGTCATAACGATATAACATTAATATGGTGTAATAGAAAAAGAAAAATCGAAATATTTAAGAATATTCATTCTAATGTTGTTTAAAAAGAGGTTTCATGACAATCGGCATCTTCTCGAGACAAGTGTACGTAATACCTTACTCCCCCTTGTCGGATGTGATACACAAAACTGCGTCTCCGGTGAGTGTCGTAGTGGAGACTTATCAGGCCAAAAATTCGTATAAATTACTAGAAATTTAAGTGCTTGTTAATGTGTTTGAATGATTTTACTACCAAAATTACCTCTATATAAAAGTATAATATAATATGGACTCTGATCTTGTCGTATATACCCTCCACTACGACAGTCACTGGAGACGCAGTTTTATGTATGACATCCGACAAGGGGGAGTAAGATTTGTCTTGAGAAGATGGACAATCGGTATTGTATTTTTTCGTCATAGTCCAAAAGAATTTACGCTCAGACGCTGACTGCACGAACTTGTGCAAAAGAATTATAATTCTTCGTGATCAAAATCAGCTGCATGTTATAAGAGGTGTGAAATACAAAGCTACTGAATATACATGTACAAAATAAAGCTATAAAAATGGACGATCATATAATAGCAACTTCAAGTTAACCATTGAAAGAAGTAGTGTCGAATATAAAGCTACAGTTTGTCAATTACTTGAAGCATAGGTTATCAATTGTTTAGTTCACAGAGGATATTTTGCACTCATTGAACAAGTAGGCGAACCGGTCAACGATTTCGAAATCAAGGACACAAATTTGAAAATACATTGACCTATAATGAATTGTGTAACACGAGATAATTACTCATTCTTTTGTCTGACACAGATTGGTTCTATGTTCTTTCTCTTGACCTGGTCGGTTTCCTTATCTTGTCCCCTGTGAATCGCCAAATGTTTCATAACTGAATGTTCCTATAGATACATTTACAAGACCTAAACATGAAGAGCTATAGTGTGCTGTTGATTTTCCTTCCAAGTATATTTTGTGCTCCCAGCACACCTAAGCCATGTTGTGTTGGCGACCAGTTCAGTGCTTACTTAAGCGAGATGGGAGGACAAGTAGATCCTAACACCGGAAACCGATCCTTTATCGATGTAAGACTAATGATTTGCTCTTTTATTTGTAAAATGTGAATAATTATACATAGCTTGATTATTTTGTTATTTCAATCAATAAAAAATAATCTAATCTAATTTGAAGGATGACATGAAATAGAAGTAATCATAAAATTCACCCCTGCTCCTTTGCAAAACGTTTTAGTATATTTTGTTTGGTTTTGCTGTTTTAAGTTATGCCTATTGTATGATTATTTTCGAAAGTTGATTTAGTATTTTGTGTTTAATTTCTACTTCGCTCTGCACATCATGTTAATGAAAATCGCGAAAATGCATGAAAGAATACTAGTATACTAGTATATCCAGCTTCTTTCCATTTCAAGAAGTATTTATTTTGTTTTTCCCATTGACAGTTTCAGGGCGAGTTGCACTATGATTACAATAACAAGATGATGTTCGTCAGAAGGAGTGCTCCGGGTATGGACAAGATGGATATCACCATTGACTATAACAAGGTAATTATTCATTCTCTAGTATGAAGTTTGCCTTCATACTTTTTATGCCCCCGGAATCAAAGATTCGGGGGCATATAGTTTTTGGCCTGTCCGTCTGTTTGTCTGTTTATCTGTTTGTCTGTTTGTCTGTTTGTCTGTTTATCTGTTTGTCTGTTTGTCTGTTTGTCCGAAAAACTTTAACATTGGACATAACTTTTGAATGGGAAGTGATAGGGCTTTCATATTTCACATGTGTATTCCTTGTGACAAGACCTTTCCATTGATACCAAAATTTTTGACCTCGTGACCTTGACCTTGACCTTTGACCTACTTTTCAAAAACTTTAACATTGGGCATAACTTTTGAATGGGAAGTGATAGGGCTTTCATATTTCACATGTGTATTCCTTGTGACAAGACCTTTCCATTGATACCAAAATTTTTGACCTCGTGACCTTGACCTTGACCTTTGACCTACTTTTCAAAAACTTTAACATTGGGCATAACTTTTGAATGGTAAGTGATAGGGCTTTCATATTTCACATGTGTATTCTTTGTGACAAGACCTTTCCATTGATACCAAAATTTTTGACCTCGTGCCCTTGACTTTGACCTTTGACCTACTTTTCAAAAACTTTAACATTGGGCATAACTTTTGAATGGGAAGTGATAGGGCTTCAATATTTCACATGTGTATTCCTTGTGACATGACCTTTCCATTGATACCAAAATTTTTGACCTCGTGACCTTGACCTTGACCTTTGACCTACTTTTCTAAAACTTTAACATTGGGCATAACTTTTGAATGGGAAGTGATAGGGCTTTCATATTTCACATGTGTATTCCTTGTGACAAGACCTTTCCATTGATACCAAAATTTTTGACCTCATGACCTTGACCTTGACCTTTGACCTACTTTTCAAAAATTTTAACATTGGGCATAACTTTTGAATGGGAAGTGATAGGGCTTTCATATTTCACATGTGTATTCCTTGTGACAAGACCTTTCCATTGACACCAAAATTTTTGACCTCGTGACCTTGACCTTTGACCTACTTTTCAAAAACTTTAACATTGGGCATAACTTTTATATGGGAAGTGATAGGGCTTTCATATTTCACATGTGTATTTCTTGTGACAAGATCTTTCCATTGATACCAAAATTTTTGACCTCGTGACCTTGACCTTGACCTTTGACCTACTTTTCAAAAACTTTAACATTGGGCATAACTTTTGAATGGGAAGTGTTAGGGCTTTCATATTTCACATGTGTATTCCTTGTGACAAGACCTTTCCATTGATACCAAAATTTTTGACCTCGTGACCTTGACCTTTGACCTACTTTTCAAAAACTTTAACATTGGGCATAACTTTTGAATGGGAAGTGATAGGGCTTTCATATTTCACATGTGTATTCCTTGTGACAAGACCTTTCCATTGATATCAAATTTTTTTACCTCTTGACCTTGACCTTTGACCTACTTTTCAAAAATTTTAACATTTGGCATAACTTTTGAATGGGAAGTGATAGGGCTTTCATATTTCACATGTGTATTCCTTGTGACAAGACCTTTCCATTGATACCAAAATTTTTGACCTCGTGACCTTGACCTTTGACCTACTTTTCAAAAACTTTAACATTGGGCATAACTTTTATATGGGAAGTGATAGGGCTTTCATATTTCACATGTGTATTTCTTGTGACAAGATCTTTCCATTGATACCAAAATTTTTGACCTCGTGACCTTGACCTTGACCTTTGACCTACTTTTCAAAAACTTTAACATTGGGCATAACTTTTGAATGGGAAGTGTTAGGGCTTTCATATTTCAAATGTGTATTCCTTGTGACAAGACCTTTCCATTGATACCAAAATTTTTGACCTCGTGACCTTGACCTTGACCTTTGACCTACTTTTCAAAAACTTTAACATTGGGCATAACTTTTGAATGGGAAGTGATAGGGCTTCAATATTTCACATGTGTATTCCTTGTGACAAGACCTTTTTATTGATACCAACATTTTTGACCTCATGACCTTGACCTTGACCTTTGACCTACTTTTCAAAAACTTTAACATTTGGCATAACTTTTGAATGGGAAGTGATAGGGCTTTCATATTTCACATGTGTATTCCTTGTGACAAGACCTTTCCATTGATACCAAACTTTTTGACCTCGTGACCTTGACCTTTGACCTTTTAACCCAGTGACCTCACATATGTGTACTTAACAGAAAATAGTGTTCATACTACCAAAGATGCCACCGGGGGCATTCGTGTTTCACAAACACAGGCTTCATTTGGCATATGACATTGTTTAGATTTGAGGATCACTGACGAGGGTTAAATACCCGAAACGTGCATGTCTGATCCATGCTGCCAATTTATCTGTTCTTAAATGATGCTATTCAATTTGAAGACGTTTAACATTGTTTATGAAATGACTACTATAGTAAAAGGTTTCTGAACACTAATTTTCTCTATAATAAAGCGTATTTTAGGAAAAATGAAGTGTTCAACTTAAATTAAATTAAGCATTGATAACTGCAGATGCTGCAGTTTTCCATTGATTTTTCAGTCTAGTAAACATAATAGGTATGTTAAGTGCTATTTGTCTTTGCTTTACCTTACAAACTTCACAAAAACATTAAACTTGAAAAAATCGGTGTTTCGGTATTTCAGAATCGTATGTACATCCAGGGAAAGGATTATTGTGTGTACCAACCCAACACAGATCCCATGAGAGCACCCTGTGTGCCAGGTATGTAAATAACAAACAGGGACTGAGACATAATCTACACATACCAAGGGTAGGAAGGATCACAAGTACTGTGACAATGAGACTCCATGATGAAACCTGCACTTTCTTTAGTTACTTGTCAGTTATGAAAATGTTTGAGGACTTATCGGATGTGCGCACGTTCAAGCAACAACAGAGAATGCATAATCATGCAAAATATCTTTGCAGGGTTTGCAGCACCGCTGTCGATGGTCCATGTTTAATACAGTCTGATCAACACACCGTAAAAACAATTTGCCAAAATCAATTCAATGGTCACTATAGATTTTCATGATCAAAGATAAAATGTAAAAACGGACATTCTATAGCACACAGATTAATAAGGCAGAAAAAATGTCCCTTTCTGTAACTCTGTTGATCTATAAATTCCTAAGTCAGGTTGCAGGATGAGCAAAAATACAGGAAGACAATGGATATTAAAAAAAGGAGAAAATGAACCTAATTAGTTATCAATTCTTATATAGGTCATCACATCGTGGTACATGGTACAAGGCATGTTCCACATGTTGGAAATTGGCAGATATGCAAAGTCGTACTCTAGCATTGCTCGTTACATCATAAACAAGTACTTGTAAATGTCATAAATATAATTCATTGTCTGATATTTTTTCGACTTTATTCTCTTTGGATATAGTATACGGTTTCTATGCTTTCTTTCACAGACAATTCCACATACTTGGGACGTAGCCTCTTTGGTTCCATGAACAATCATATTGAAGTAGATTCATGGCGTATGAACTTCCAAGATACATCAATGAAAATCTCCGTGACTACCGATGGAAACTGCATTCCTGTATTCGAATCCACTCTCAGTGGTAAGATTATATGCTTCCGTTGTTGATCCCAAATTTTGAATATTGTCTTTAATTTCAAGTCTATTACACATATATTTTCAGAAATCATATAGAAAACTCTGTCCATCTGCATGAATTGGGTATTCGGAAACGCTGTAACCTATTGAAAATCCTGGACTACACACCGTTTTGAATTAAACGGACTAAAATGATTTTATACTTTTGCGTTTCCTTTCCAGAGGAAATTTTAATCTCAACGGCCGCTTCTTTCCATGAAAGAAAAAGGAAAAATCTCGTTCTATTCAGCATTGATTTTAATCAAATATACAATTCATCCAAGCATCATGCAAATCTGAATAATTCATCAATCTTCTCTATTTCAGCAACACAGCAGCTCACCCTTTTTGTCAGCAATGTAACCAAGACCATAGACATGTCCTTGTTTGCCATACCCAAAAATTGTTTCCCCATACCCACCCCACCATCGTCTACATAACTTTGAAAATAATAAAATCTTATCAACAATTATTGTCTTCATCGCTTCTTATTGCGTCTTGATGGTCAACAAGATGAATCGCCCGCTAAGCAATGGGGAAATAGAACATTAAATATCACCGAGTATCTAGTATGAGTAAGTCTCAATAATGGAAGAGTAACAGAATCTACAATGACAACAATTTCGCCCGTCACAGGATACATGTACCAGGTTGTAAAGTCAGGCACTGGCCTTGAATATCGTTAGGGTCCCTTCTTTTGTCGTGAAGATATCTTAAGTAAGTTTCCTGACCTAAACAATATTCAAATGGGCGGACAGCACCATGTCATTAAGAGACTGGCACAAACGGTACATATAGGTATGCTCAGGGAGAATGGTTCAATGACATTGTAAATCCAACGTAGATTTAGTATGCGATGTTTACATGTGCAGTAAATGTAGTTGTTTGAGTAGAAAAGAAAACATTATCATCTTATATTCCTGTGGAAACGAGACAATAAGCAACTGACGTCCTTGTGGCCGAATTGCTAATTGTTCAAAGTAAATGAATGCAAGACTTTTTTTTAGACACTAGTCCACTGGAGGAGACAGAGTGCAATATGACACATTTCAGTATCGATAAGGTCAACTAGTGGTGCAGTCAAGTTTATTAATTGCTTCGTTTAATAATGGTACAATGAAGCCTTTTTTCAAACCTTGAGGTCAAAGACAATACCTGAATAAGATCATCTGGCCAAGTCGCTATATCAAGTTTCAACATCGTACCCCAATAGTTCTTTCACAACTAACCAAAACAGTTAAACGAAATTGTTAACACAGACAGATGCACAAGCTCACAGACAGACAGAATGACCACCAATTTCTATCTAGCCAGAAATTTGAGGCTTCCAAGAGCATCAATGCTAATGACTAATAATATACATAAATCAATATCATTACTGTATTCGAATCAAAAGTTAAAATTATGCAAAGGAATTGTTTTTCTCCCTCCTCCTAAGGACAAAACTGATAAAAATGCACAAATGTACATGCATAAAGTATAAATGGAATCACAGGCAAGACTTTATTATTACTGGAAACATAAAACAAACATACCAAAGTACAAATAACAAACAAAAATACAAAGACATAAGTAAGAATTGTCTTGCTATCTACCTGTGCTTTAATAATATCTTGCATAAAAGTTAATTTCTAAGATAGTGCATTGCTGACAATACGCAGGTTTCTGGTATTTCTAAACACTGATTTCTGACAAAACACCACATAAATACAAATCTGTCTAACAAGGAAGGTTATCACAGTCTTTATGATCAGTATAGTAGGAATGTCCACAATAATATTGGTATACAGAAGTTCAGCCTTCAACTACTAATGAACATTACTGATGTTTTCACTGTGGAACAGACTATGAACTAAAATCATAATATTCAATCACAAAGAGTATTTATTGTATGTAAGATGATGATAAAAAATCAAAGCACTAAAGGTACTGAGTGCGAATAGCCAGAATAATATCACTTATTATGTATGACAAAATATTGTGTTTTCAAAGTTATATTTGTTCCTTAACACCTTCGTAGGCCAGTTTCTGGACAGAACTAAAATGTCAATGCATAATGTTGTGGTAATGAATTGAAAGATGATGTCTGACAATGAACATGAAAATTAAATAACATCACATTAAATCTACTCCTCCCCCCCCCCCCTAAAAAATACAACAATCCAATATGACTATCGATTGATGATTGCATATACAAGGAAAGAAGACGAATCTTATTTTCTAATTTGATCCCCACTCTCTCTTTAACCTTTCATGTTCAATGTTAGGTGTGTGCTAAGAATTGAAGGAAAATTCACTTCTTTTTTAGTATATAAAAACATGATACATCCTAAACGGGAATGTTTTGATCTTTTATTTTTCATAATTGTTAATATCATATTTCATGATGGAAGTTCCTAATTTTTCCGTCGTAAACAGATTTTATTTTGCGAAGCGGGGCAAAATAAGCCTACTAGAAGATAGTTTTACGTTTCAATGATTCAACTTAATATCTTTATCGATAGCACCGTTTCATTTATATATTGTCCACTAAAACAGATAATGACCTGGTAATGGAAAGGGGTTTCCAACACACAGCCTGTGTTCATCTCAGTACATACAGATGCAATTTTTCATTAGGTCATGCATGTACATAACACGACAGCTCGATTCATATAGATATAATTCATTGATTCAGACAGTGATCAGACTCTATACCAATCATGACGCTGACGCAGTCCCAAGGTACATGTAAACAGAGTAACATCGTTTATAATTACTCAGAAGACGGGGCTCCCATGAGTGAAGAAATCAGGCAATCGCTATGTGCTATTCGCACAAAAATGAACTAAAATGCATATCTGAATTGTTGTACTGTCTGCAATACTGAAACATCTTTTAATTACAACTTCACCCACAGTGGTTTTAGCTTCGAGTAGACATAACCTAAATTGTCTTGCACATTTGTTAATAAAAAAAGATGAAAATAAAGGCTAAAAGTTATTATTACAAAAGTTATTATTATTAAAAAATTTATTATTACTTATTACAAAGCATATCTGCAAAAAGTAAGATTTAATAGTAAGAGCCTGATAAGCCTCGAAAAAATGGTCGCAACAGACAAAACTAATTCTACATCTGTTGTTGTTTACATTAGAGATGTTTTCTTGTACTTTTAGTACAGATTACTAAAATATAATCATTACGTATTTCAATCTCGTATATAGAATTCATATAGAAAAGAGAGTTTTGAACACAAAGTGAAATTTTGAGGTAAAACTTTTCAAATACCCCTAATCTCTGAGTAAATATAAATGTACAGTGACACTAGAGTGTTCAATACTACATGTATATTAGTTATCTTTAACAGCAAAGTACCACATACAACACAGTTCTTGTGCTTAATCAATAAAATTGACTTGTGTTGTATCTTCCAACAGTTTTTGAAATCACCTTTCATTAATTCAACAGAATCTTCAATCTCCATATGGCACATTGTCAATCAGTAAAATATGTAAAACTGTCTTCATTGAGTAAATACATGTTTCACTTTAAAAAACAATATCTTCAAACAGAATAAATGCTGTAATCTAATTGTTAGAGTTAAACATTGAAGCATTCAAAATCTTGTACAAATTTAGGCATTTGGTAAGAAACAAAGAGCAAAATTAAAATGTCCTGACCATATCATCAAAGGAAATGTAAAACATGAAGCTTTCTAATTAATACATGTATATTCATGGTTTTAATAAATTTTGATTGGCAAAAATTATTAAACATGCAATCATGAATGCACTAGAATTATGAGGCATAACAACAAAGCTGCAACACAACCTAAGCTTTGCTTTAATATCAATATCAAAAAGTAATTTTACCATAAATATAAATACACATGTAGGAATTTATCTGTAACATCTATTTTTGAGGATTACAACTTGAACTCAAATTGTATGAGGTAACTAGAAAATTGTTCAATTGTCTGTATTCCTGGACAATATTCTATATGGTACATTTCGTCCTAAAAGCAGGTCCACAATATGAAAACACTGGCTTTTTATGGTAAGGGCTGAATGTCAGGTAAAACAAATCTGAAAGTACAAACACGTCATTTATATGACTTGTAAATATGAAAAAATATCTAATAAACACATATCTTGTCGATACAAGAAGTTCTTCAATATCAAATCATACAAAATAAACCGCTAAAGGCAGCACTGACGGATTGCGAAGTGCTACTTTTAGCTGATGTATACTTTATCTACTGTATTGTTACTGTATAAGGAGTCCATCACTGAAATATTAAAGCACTATCTTTTCTAATTCAAGAGATCTATCTAATTTTAAGATCAAGGTCACGGTCATAAATGAAAGGTTCAAGGCCAAGGTTACAGTCTCATTTGCAATGGTCTTGTAATGTAGAATCTTAATGTAAAATATGAAAGTAATTCTGCTTATGGTTCAAGAGATACAGTCATGTTTAAAATTTTGAAAAGTTTACCAAAGTTAAGGTCAAGGCCACTTGGTCAAACATAAGGTTTAATTAAAAAGTGTTGTTGTAAAGAATCTATAAGTGAAATATGGAAGCTCTATCCCTTGCGGTTAAAGAAATATAACTATGGTATATGTTTTGGAAAAATAGATCAAACATCAAGTTCAAGGTCACTAGTCAAAAGTCAAGATCACAAATGAACGGTCTGATGATAAGGTGTTTATGCATAAAGTATAAAATCCCTACCTCTAAAGCTTTAAAAGATATGGTCATGCTTCTTGTTTTTGAAAAGTCAAAGGTCAAGGTCACTATGTCAAAAGTCAAGGTCTCAGATGAAAGAAAATCAAGGTTAATCATTATGTAAAGCAACTTTTCAATTCTCGTCATAATCTAATCCTTAATGGCTAAAACACAAATTCAGGTAATTCTTCATAATTTAATCCTTTATGGCCTAAAATACAAATTCAGAAATTTCTATCTCAAAGTCAAGGTCAAATTTTCTGGCTGCATTTGATTCGTTTCATCATGGTCTATCATCATGTAAAGTTTCAAGTTGCTGCTCCAGACATTTCTCTCAAAAAAGAATTCAATGTAACACTTTAACCTAAATGGTAACACACTGACGGACGGCCGACTGACTGACTGACGGACGAACATACAGACTTCGCAATTTCATAGACCAGATTTCGCTTTGCAATCTGGCCTATAACATATTACAAATGTATATCAAAAGAAATGAATAAACGGGACATCGTCACCTAATGAGTCTTGCAAAGTTTCATTTCATTTTCAGTGCTTGATGGAGGTCAGAAGACTACTAATTAGTCATTTATAAAAATGCTCTGTTTCAGCTCTAATGTGGACTGTCCTTCATTTGATAAAGTATCATGGATTCTATACTTAATACATAGATGTAGATGTACATTTTAAATTACTTACATATGTCTAGCTTCGTCTGAGAAGAGTTTTTCTTTAGAGTAATATTTGGTGGTGATTGTTCTGTCCAATAAGTATTTGTTCTTTTCTAAGAATTCCTCAAATGAATTGATCAGTCCTGTATTTTTCACAGCATCAGCAACCATGTTAGTGTAGAACATTGTTATGGTTTCATGATAACCAAACTTTATCTGCAAAATGATAAAACATACACTGTACATATGAGAAACAACTTCAAAAATAACATTCTAATTCCCCTTCATGTTTAATATCCCCAGAAAAGTAGACTTTACTTATTTTACTTTAACATGTCATCAGGATTGCACTGTTTAACACTGCCCCAAAAAGCATTAATTTAAAATCCTTTAAATATGCATATACTACAGGCACTTAATACATTACCTTTTCTTTATTCTGCTTATTAAACCTAAGAATTCCTTTTCTGAAAAAAAAAATATATTATGTCAGACATTTGGTTAATGTATTAAATGTTCCTGATCAAGTTTGAATGTATTAATGTTCCTAATCAAGTTTGAATGTATTAAATGTTCCTAATCAAGTTTGAATGTATTAATGTTCCTAATCAAGTTTGAATGTATTAATGTTCCTAATCAAGTTTGAATGTATTAATGTTCCTAATCAAGTTTGAATGTATTAATGTTCCTAATCAAGTTTGAATGTATTAATGTTCCTAATCAAGTTTGAATGTATTAATGTTCCTAATCAAGTTTGAATGTATTAATGTTCCTAATCAAGTTTGAATGTATTAATGTTCCTAATCAAGTTTGAATGTATTAATGTTTCTAATCAAGTTTGAATGTATTAATGTTTCTAATCAAGTTTGAATGTATTAATGTTCCTAATCAAGTTTGAATGTATTAATGTTCCTAATCAAGTTTGAATGTATTAATGTTCCCGATCAAGTTTGAATGTATTAATGTTCCTAATCAAGTTTGAATGTATTAATGTTCCTAATCAAGTTTGAATGTATTAATGTTCCTAATCAAGTTTGAATGTATTAATGTTTCTAATCAAGTTTGAATGTATTAATGTTCCTAATCAAGTTTGAATGTATTAATGTTTTTCTAATCAAGTTTGAATGTATTAATGTTTCTAATCAAGTTTGAATGTATTAATGTTTCTAATCAAGTTTGAATGTATTAATGTTCCTAATCAAGTTTGAATGTATTAATGTTCCTAATCAAGTTTGAATGTATTAATGTTTCTAATCAAGTTTGAATGTATTAATGTTCCTAATCAAGTTTGAATGTATTAAATGTTCTTAATCAAGTTTGAATGTATTAATGTTCCTAATCAAGTTTGAATGTATTAATGTTCCTAATCAAGTTTGAATGTATTAATGTTTCTAATCAAGTTTGAATGTATTAATGTTTCTAATCAAGTTTGAATGTATTAATGTTTCTAATCAAGTTTGAATGTATTAATGTTTCTAATCAAGTTTGAATGTATTAATGTTTCTAATCAAGTTTGAATGTATTAATGTTTCTAATCAAGTTTGAATGTATTAATGTTCCTAATCAAGTTTGAATGTATTAATGTTTCTAATCAAGTTTGAATGTATTAATGTTTCTAATCAAGTTTGAATGTATTAATGTTCCTAATCAAGTTTGAATGTATTAATGTTTCTAATCAAGTTTGAATGTATTAATGTTCCTAATCAAGTTTGAATCAAATATGCCATTTTTCTATAAGAAATCAGTGAAGTTTTTCTTCCATTCAATTTTACTTCATAGTGACTGTATAATAGTACCCTCAATATGAATTTCCCACACATTGTTAAGTCAAATTTTACATTATACATGCACTTCCTCTATTGCTGTAAGAATATTTCTAATTTGAAAAGGCCCATATTGGATGCCATTCTGAGGAGTTAAAACCACACAAAACACCATCACTACCGTATAAGTGGAGTAGCTCCCTCTTTGCCATGTTCTGTTATGTAATTCCAAGCCATACGTAAATGGGCTTCATGAGTCCAGTCTTCAAATGGCAGAGTTGCATCCTCAAAGGCTTTCAGAAATATCTCATCCCCTACTGACCGGAAAGACCTAGTAAAATACATCTCTTTATCAACATGATTAAGTTAAATATTAACAATTGTAAGAGATTGAAATTGTGAATGGAATGAAGCATGAATAAAAAAAATCTTATATATTTCCATCATTTTTTTAAACACCACAGACAGACTACTTCACACAGACAAGGTCATTTTTTGTATGTCACTCAAAACATAGAAGTGTAATACTGTATGCCGGCCAATCCATGGCCGTACACTGGACCAAGACACCTACACTTTTCCACCAGTAGTTTAAGAAAGTACATTTCAACCTCTATTTTTCTATGACTCATTAAGATGCCTACATACCTTGTGAAGTACAGTAATGGCTCAGTTTCAAGTTGATCAGATAACCTGGCATCTGTCACCTCTCCGTACCATACATGATGATCTCCCACTGTGTGTACAGAGTGGGCCCTACACTCCATCACTGCAGCACAGTTAGATATCAAGGGCAAACCCTGGAAATAACCACAAGCATAAACAGTATACTCCAACAAACTGACCTCAAATTGTGCATTTCAAAAAATTAAGTCTATCTTAAATGATTTAGATTGTGATTATGCAATATTTCAAAAGAATACATGTTCCATTATTATAAAGGAGCTGATAAGATAAGGGCCGTTTTAAGCCCTAAATCTCGTGCCGTATTTCTTCCACATGACGGTACATATGCAGACAAAAGATAATCATTATTGAAATAAAATGTATTTGAAGACTTTTTGTATGTTTTACTTTTCGATGAAACACTAATAAGATTCTAAAATGAAGGTCCAAAGAGGTAGGGGGTGCTCGAGTAATAAAACTGATAATATTGATCATAAACGTAGAAATTTTGGAATATTTTGCCTAAAATGGATTAATATTAACTAAAAGATATCAAATACGTCTACATTGTATATAAGAAATACATTTCGAAAGTTCTATTTCCTCTAATCGGTAAATAATGAAATCCGGAACTCAAAATACGGTCTTATTTTGTATGTAATAGCTATAATAGAAGCTTTTTAGCGCGAAATACACATCAGCGGAGAAATCCACATCGCTCCTGCTTATTTCGTTCCTAATTGTTGTACATTTCATTTGATCGTATAAAGAACACATTTTTTGATGGATTAAGGAGGAAAAATAGTCAAATTTTCCATATTTAATGATCTTAAAGATCGATTCTTTAACAAATGCACCCCCCTTCCTTTTTTGGTTTTTCGTCTCTGGGGTAGTGTTCCCCCCGGAGATACAGAACCCCACTTTTCCAGAAAATTTGTATTATGGATATACACCTCCAGTATAAGTGGCGTTCTGTATCTCCGGGGGGAACAATGTTCAAAAAATCTTTTCCGTTTTCTATTGATTTCTATGGGAAAAAGACAAGTTTTGACCCAAATATTAGCAATATTATGCATGATTGATCTAAAATAATTTCAGAGTTTGATGGGATACTGTATTTGTATTAAATAAATGAACGATTTTTCTTAAAATTTCCATTTTCAAAATGCCACTTTTCAGGGCAGATTTTACGTCTTATCTTATCAGCTCCTTTACATGTACGTGTACCTCTTCACTGATCTCATGACCGAGATCTTTAAACTGGCAAGCATCATCTCCCTGAGATTTGGCAAAGTGAACACCATGCTGGACCTGTAGGGTAATGAGGTACTATTATATATATATAACTAGAGAATCCTTTATCTTCTTATAATTCTTTGATAATAATTACAAATCACCATTCTCAATATTATAGTATTTTTAAACCTTGAATTGAATATAACCTCACTGTAGTTTAATGTACCAGCTTTAGCAGTTTGTCTAGTATTACCTGAACTGAATTACACAAAAATTCTACCCTCCTAATAAATGAAAATCTATATAATAACCCAAAAGTGTAATACATCATGGGTTGAAGGATTCTTGAAATATCATCTTGAGAATAATTAGTCTTTATGTAGTCTACTTTTCCTAGTGGCACATGTAAAGGTGACCTTGGCCCATACCAGTAAATCAATAGGTGTCTTTTTGGATAAGTAACCGTATATCCACATTTTGTTTATGATAGGTATAGAGCTCTTAAGCCTTCATCTTGAAACCATAAACTCTAAATTCATTTTCCTAATAGTGACCTTGACCTGCTGACCCCTGTCATCCCCTCTTGATAAGTATCCTTATATCAAAATTTGGTTTGAATCATAAAGTTAACATAGTTGGGCTTAATAAAATGACAAATACATAAAGAATTGTGTTTAAATTTTTTAAAAGAGTACTATTTCATCACATTCAGTTTCCATATTGACTCATTTCGACTCAGTTCAGTAAATGGATACATGTATATAATGACAATAATAGCAGAATAAGAAATTATATAAATGTACCTGATCCTTGGCTAAGACATGGATAGCAAACTTCTGTGTACGTAACAGTAAATCATGCATGCGACTGGAAAACAATAATATGATATCAATATTAGAACTAAACCTCTACAGCAATCGACAACTACAATATTTCGATTATATATAACATGGTTGATTTTGTTCATATGGCCTTAACCGCATTCTAATGTACTGTGACCTTGAACTTTGAGACATTCCCTTTGTTTAAAGTCATGATACATACTTTACTTCTTGGCAAAGTTCTGAAATTTTCCTAACATTAACAGAATCAGACTCTCACAACAAATTTCTTGGCTAACTAAAATGCCATTGAAATTTGTTGTTATTGCCACCTTGTCATTATTGACAAAATGGAATCATTGCTGCTAAGCAGCTGCATTAAGTCAATGTCACAAAAAAATATTTACTCAAAAAAAAAAATAGCAATCCAAGGAATGCTTGTGTCGCCTGGAAAGCGGATTTTTTTAATGAAAGTAGGTCAAATATCAAGGGCAAGGTCACTAGGTTAATAAAGCCTGTGTTTGTGAAACACGAATTCCCCCGGTGGCATCTTTGTTAGTATTAACACCATTTAATTTCTGTTCAGTACATGAAAGGTCAAAGTCAAGGCGACGAAGTCAAAACTTTTGCTATCAATGAAATAGTCTTCTCACAAGGAATACATAAGTGAAATATGAACGCCCTATCATTTCCTATTCAAAAGTTATGCCCAATGTTAAAGTTTATTAAAAGTAGGTTAAAGGTCAAGGTCACGAGGACAAAACTTTTGGTATCAATGGAAAGGTCTTGTCACAAGGAATACACATGTGAAATATGAAAGGCCTATCACTAACCATTCAAAAGTTATGCCCAATGTTAAAGTTTTTGAAAAGTAGGTCAAAGGTCACGGTCACGGTCACAAGGTCAAAAATTTGGGTAACAATGGAAAGGTCTTGTCACAAGGAATACACATGTGAAATATGAAAGGCCTATCACTTACCATTCAAAAGTTATGCCCAATGTTAAAGTTTTTAGTTTGGACAAACAGACAAACGGACAAACAGACAGACAGACAGACAGACAAACAGACGGACAGGCCAAAAACTATATGCCCCCGAATCTGGGATTCCGGGGGCATAAAAATTATGGAATGTTCAGAAAAGTCTTGTCATAAGGAATACAAATGTGAAATATCAAAGACCAATCACTTACCAATCAAAAGATATCGCCAATCTTAGATTTTTTGAAAAGTGGCCAAGGTCGCGAGGTCAAAAATTATGGTATGTGCAGAAAGGTCTTGTCACATGGAATACACATGTGAAATATCAAAGCCTATCCCTTACCAATCAAAAGATATAGCCAATCTAAGATTTTTTGAAAAGTAGATCAAATATCAAGGTCAAGGTCACAAGGTCAAAAAGTATGGTATGTGTAGAAAGGCCTTGTCACAAGGAATACACATATGAAATATCAAAGCCCTATCACTTACCAATCAATGGATATAGCCAATCTTACATTTTTTGAAAAGTAAGTCAAATATCTAGGTCAAGGTTAGGAGGTAAAAAATTATAGTAAGTATTGTAGAAAGGTCTTGTCACAAAGATTACACATGTGAAATAGCAAAGCCCTATTACTTACCATGTGAAATATCAAAGCCCTATTATTTACCAATCAAGAGATATAGCCAATTTTAGATTTTTTGAAAAGTAGGTCAAATATCTAGGTCAACGTCACAAGGTCAAAAAGTATGGTATGTGTAGAAAGGCCTTGTCACAAGGAATACACATGTGAAATATCAAAGCCCTATCACTTACCAATCAAAAGATATAGCCAATCTGAGATTTTTTGAAAAGTAGGTCAAATATCTAGGTCAAGGTTAGGAGGTAAAAAATTATGGTATGTGTAGAAAGGTATTGTCACAAGGAATACACATGTGAAATATCAAAGCCCTATCACTTACCAATAAAAAGTTATGGGGTGTGACACCAAAGTGTGACAGACAGACAGACAGACGGACAACAGACAAAGTGATCCCTAAGTGTCGCTGTGCTTCGCAGGCGACACAAAAACCAATCAAATATGACATAACAATAATTGTACATGCATCATACATATTACAAATGTCAAGTGATTCATGCATTTTAAAAAGAACTGGAAGTATAAATCAAGACGGTAAAATAACTTGAATTCCTTTGAAAGAAATTTTCTTCTCCCTACAAAAATGAATCATTCATTTTAAAACAATAAATACAATACCTAGGCTTGTTGATACATATTGATATGATAGAAGGTTGGTATGAAACATTGGTGAAAGAAGTACATGTCATCCCACGTTTAATCCATTGTGCATGTAAAATGTCGTACTCAGCTGAGGTCACTATGGTAACTGAAAAAGACGTACATACATACATAAAACTTTAAAAAGAAGATGCAAAAAGATATACTTCTTTTTATTTTACCTTAACTACTCAGTGTTTTCAGTCTCCATTTTCATTTTAGAAATTATTCAATTTGATACATTTTTTGTATGCAAAGATTAGAAGGAATGTTACAAAAAAGTTAATATGCCAGTGCAAATCATAAAGGTAAATAACAATATACCTGGTTGTGGTACTTTCCGCATAATATTTCTGTAAACATTTGTGACGTCTTCATCTTTTCTTTTTTCAACTTTTTTCTCTGGATTAGAGGCTAAAATAATGAAGCAGTTATTCAAATTAAACAGCTTTTAAAACATGTATAAAATTATATAAGATTCCTTTTCTCTGAAGTAGACATCCTCATAATATTTAAGTGATTTCTATAGACATCTTTAAAAGCTTTCCATATACAGAAGTGAATATGATACTGTACATTATACCCATACCTTCTGTTGAAAGTTTTCTCTGTACACAAGTGGAGACAGCTCTGTTGTGCAAAAACCTGGATGCTGTCAGAGTTTTCTTCAGTGGATGTGCCATTCAAAGACCAAGTAATGAAGCTTTATTTCTGTAATAGATGTATAAGTTATGATGTCAATGTTATAAAATGTGCATTTTTTTTTCCTTTTTATAAGTTGATATTAAACACAGCTTCTACAAAATGTATGCTACATGAAAATCATGTTAGCCAAATGAAACATACATGTAGTGTCATAAAAAATAACAGAGATCATCTTGATCTCAACATTACATGTGCCTTATCTGATCAGCATCCAAAATATGCATGGTACTAAGCATCCTCAGAAGTATCAATCAAACACACTTTTGGATGATGTAAAACATATACAGTACATCATGTATAGTGAGTTGCCAGAATAAAGGTGTACCATTTCACCTAACTTGGTCACTCAAGCATGAAATCAGGATTAGAATCAAATTGTCCCAGTTTACCTATGTCATGTAACCTTTTCACACACTCGTGAAGTGTAGGTCAGGTCCAGCATACATGAAATGCATTGCACTAAGTATCCTCAGATTCATTACCCACACAAGTTTCATTGTTGTATGTGTTATAGTATGCTGGGAATGGATGTGTCTTTATTTAACCTAGCCTACATGTAGCCACTCATTGTGACTCAAGAATGAAGTATTTGTCAGATACAACATTCATACCAAAAATATTACCAATATGCAAGATACATTTTCCACACAGGGTTGGTATCTCTCACAGTGAGAGAATGCTGCAGTGGTGCCCCTTCACTTTTTAGGGAAGAAAAAATATAAGAAGAAGAAAATATAATCTTCAGCATGTTGAAGGAGGCTATCACCTGGCAGAAGAAGATGTACAATGTACTTTGTAGGATTTGAAGTGAGCTTCCTATATGATATATCGGCACAAAGATATTCAACAAATCATGAAGGAATTAAGTCAGAAAGACAAGCAGACATGTAAAATAATACATTCCATCAAATTCACTTCACTTTGAGTGTGTAAAGAAGATTCTAATGATTACTCTTATGTACACGTTTTTTAAAAAGAACAAGATGGTGATGAAAACAGTTTATTTGAACCACTATAACCCCAATACAAATTTTACAAACCAAAATTGTATGGTAAAATTTGTTCATCATAATCTTCTATCCTACATACATAACCAGTGATTTTTCACTCGTAAATTGGGCCGAATTTCGGCCCTTTCCCAATGCCAAATTCCTATCATTTTTCTCCAAAAAGTTACCTTAAATTCCCCAAACTGAGAGTACAATTTGATTCAACATGAAATGGTTTCACAACGATCAACTAGATGACCTCTTCAAATGCAAGAAAACAAGAAAAATGGCCTTATTAGATGTATTTTGATAATAAACTGTTCCGAATATTCCCAATTTTATTGATTATGTCACTGATTTTTCCCAAACTGAAAGGCACAGGCGCCTTTGAAAAATAGTAAAAAAAAAATCACTGATACAATGGACATTTTCTCTATTTTTGGAATTCATCTTGTGTAACATGTTTGAAATTTCCCAAAAATCCAAAGGACATCGACAAAATCCACTTGAGATCGCCAGAAGTGTGGCACTTTTTGTAAACACTGAGCCTGGTACAATTTTTCATTCCAGCCAGTGAGTTTTTGTGAATACTGGAATGACATAATCAAATTAATTTTGAACCCTTCGACATTATTTGATTCATTGAGTGCACATGTAAATTGACCACTTTCCAGTTCCGCGCCATCTAGCGGCGAAGTGCTGAAAACAGGGTGTCATGGCCGTATAGACGGGCATCACGCCTCAATCGCGTTATATATCAGTTAACATATTTTGATGGATATTTCTTATTTGTCTTTTAAATTACCCGACTAATTAGTTTTATTATTATTTATAGATGTTTGCTGAAAGAAAAAGATGCTATAAATGATTTTTTTCTGCATATTTAAACATTTATTTGTAAATTTAAAACCAGCTTTTCCGTGGTATGAATCACAAATTATCGTTGGTTTTCTTCGTATTCGTATTTCTACGTCCATTGCGCTAATCCATTTTCTTAAAAAGTATCATCCCAATTAACAAATCGTTGTTTTGACAAGTACACACATGCCAATCAACCGCGTAAAGGGTAAGTTTATTCATTACCTGCCAGGTGTGAAAATCATCAGAGCGTGATATGGCCATGCGGCCATTTCAAATAAGATATATGGAGACATGGGAGAGAAACAATAAGAATATCTTCATAATAAATCCAATCTTCTTATTTTCACAGAGAAAATTTCATTTAAAAATATACTTAGATATGTAAACTTTTGAATATGTTAACATATATACTTGCTGCATGTACACGGACTGCGGTCAGCGTACACGTGTATTGTACGTTCTCTTTGCACCCTGTTCACATGGAGGAGTTTTTACGGTGATTACTATCTTTTTCCTCATCTTGCTTTTATTTATTTCGTCTTTTTTTCTCTTCCTTTTTCAAATTGATACAAATTTTTTTTTATCTTATAATGTATTTTGATTTAAAGATCTTAGCTAAAAAAATGTCATATTCAAAGAGCTCTTTTAAAAAATCTCAAGGAATCACAGAAGGTTTCTTTAATGAATGAAATAAGAAGACAAACAAATAACGAGTCAATAGGAAATAAAGTTGAAACATCTGTGAAAAAAAATGAAAAAATAGTGAAGTAAGAATTTCTTTTTAAATGCGTAAGAGCCCCCCCCCCCCCCCCCCCCCCCACACACACAATTAAAACAACTAAGAGTCCCCTTTGGTGTTGCCGATAGGGGACTAATAATGGAGAATCTAACACTGGTTTTTTTTGTGTTTTTTTTTTCTAAAATACGGCTGGATGATCATGGTATATAAATGAATATGTTAAGATTCCTTGTTTAAATTATAGTTCGAAAAGTAAAGAGATTTAAAAAAAAAAAGAAAATACTGGATCACCTTTTCATTTAGCCCGTTTATTTTAAATGTGATATTGTGTTTATCCCGCATCTCCTTCTTTTCTTAACGATCTCCTTACATCTTAAAATTTGACAAAAATGATTATAATAGATGAAAATTGAATTCTGATGAGGAGAGAGACTCAGAGGGGAAGGTAGGATTGCGTATAAAACTCAGTGCCCCGTGTACACTGAATAATAATAATAAAAAAGTCGAAAAGTACGTGTTTCTCGTGGTAATATATAAATTTTATATTAATACACAAACGCTCTAAAATAAATATAATAACATATTTCTATACTAGTATTTTTTATCTGACCATTCCAGACATTGTGTCAGCATGCATGAACGCATGGCTGACTCCACACAGGTAGGCGCCGATATCTACCTGGATGACACCTGTCATGATTGACTGGTTGTGTATATACACGGGGTGCACGTGTATAATAAGAGTCGGTAATAAGAACTGAGATTATGATTAAGCAAATGAATGATTTAATTGTCTTGTATTTTGAAATAATCGACAGAAAATAACTTCCATAACCTATCGAAACTGCCCCGTTTTACATGATTAATTTTTGCTATTAATGATTAAAATTTGTCAAAAGCACCATATTTATATGTCAGAAATATATCAAGACATATTAAAGCGATTGTCTTGGCATATATAAACGATAATATTAAGATAGAAGAGAACTATCTGCCCGAAATTAACACATCAATAAACGAAGCGGCATATGCATGTGCCCGTCTATACGGCCATGACACCCTGTTTTCACCACTTCGCCGCTAGGTGGCGCGGAACTGGAAAGTGGTCAATTGTAAATGAAAACTAGTATTAGCAAATGGGTTTTTTTTTTTTCGGACACCTGCAATCGATCAATATTTTTTGCCGAAATATACAAATTTCAGTGATATGAAAAGTGAAATTTTAACTTGTGATAAAATTGTATCATGTCATAAATCATACATCTAGCCACAGAAACGGCTAATCGCAATCTGTGTATTTAACGGTAATATTACATGTACCATTAATTATTACGAATTGCCTCTGACGTCAATTGTCAGAATACGTTTATCAAGATTCTTACAGTAAATTAAGTCTAGTCATGAAGAAAGAAATCGTTTACTAGGAGGAAATAGATACTAACCGTAAGCGTTTCTTTTTAAATGCAGTTTTTATTTTTTTCGTTAAAATCGTCTTATATAAATTTCTTTTTAACTAACGAACCCGGCTATTTCTCAACATTTTTTCCAAAAAGCAAGATAGTTTTCATTTTGAACACATAAGCAATTGAGTAACAATAATGAAAAAGTAGATAAATTGTACATCATCTATATCTTGACTTCTCTAGTACTTCGGAAACTGGATAAACGCGATTTTGATTACTTTGTCCCATCTAAAACTTGTTTATAAAATTTGATTGCGCGCACTGAGTGACCATCATAATATGAATCAAGGCAAAGCCTTTTTGTGCGAGCGGAGAGAAAATAAATATGATTTTAGACTATGACGGTTTATCCTATCTTACAAAACTGTCTGTTTGGTGATTGCCAAAAAAAAAAAAAAAAAAAAAGGCAGTATAAGGCGAGTGGAAACACAGAGGCATTTGTAAAATTGGTCTAGACCAGCAGATGAACATTTTAAGGGGGGGGGGGGGGTTGTGAGGCTTAAAATATGGTTCTTTGTACGTTCCTGTTTTGGCCTTGACCGGCAAATATTAGATTAGGTTGAAGGGGGGGGGTTCCACTCAAATTTACAGAAAAATACGAGCAAACACAAAAGGTGTATGATTTTGAAACTTTATATCAACGATGTAGTTTAAAGAGCTCAGCTAGAACTGGTCGGACCAAGGACCAAGGATTTATAAACAGACCTGGTTATATTTCCTACATGTGATTTTTTTTATTTCAAGCCATTTTAATTTTGTTATAAAACGGTTAAATGAAAATAAATAACTCATTGCATATCGCCCAAAAGAAAAAAATCCATCTCGCCGATGTCAGATACAATCGTTCAAAGCCTGTTTCATAACATTTCAATAAAGAAAACCACTTTAATATCGGACATCAAAATATATTTATATATATAATTTTGGAGAAATGTTCGGATGCCTCCAAATATTATCGTAAAATCCGAGAAGTGTTCTGGATTGAGAAACTTAATAACGTGAAGCCATCCGGATTGAACACAAAATCGCCCATGGGAATACTTTGGCCTGATTATTGACCTTTTTAGAACGTTTACGTCAAGCAAAATACGTCCATTAAAGGAAAATCTCACAACGTCAAAGTGACATTAGGAATTTGGCGCGATGACGTCAATGACGTCATAGAAGCACAGTAAACAAAATACTCAAACGAAGATGTCGGCTTTCCTAAAAAGATTCCGCGGTTACGCCGAGTTGTCGATGCTATTTCGTAATCTGCTTTACGAAAAATTATGTCAATAAATTTAACTTGTAAACAAAAATTGAGTATAACATATACGTATACTCGGAGTCGAAAAAAAATTAAATAGCAATATTCAGCATCTCCGCAGTAACTCTGTCTGCGAGGGGACGAAAGTTTTTGAAAGCATAGTAGTATATTCTCATTCTTTGATTCAGCATATTTTCTCACTAAGGTAAGTGTATACGCGTTACCATAAGGGCGAGCTTCGCTCGCAAAGGCCCTTCGGGCCTTTGC
The DNA here is from genome assembly GCA_028142955.1 of Pinctada fucata. NCBI lineage: Eukaryota > Metazoa > Mollusca > Bivalvia > Pterioida > Pteriidae > Pinctada > Pinctada fucata. The sequence continues at coordinate 73,452,464 of AP027103.1, read as the reverse complement.
AGCGAGCTCCGCTCGCTATAACTTTTACCAAAATTTACGACTAAGCGAGATCTAATGAATGGTATCTATTTCAATAAAATTTCTGAATGATAAAATAGTCAAAATCACGTTTATCTAGTTTCCGAAGTGAGCCGCGCGGACAGTAGTAGAGTCACCCGATGGAAAAAGAACAACCCGTTGAGGATTTCAAACTTGCATATCCACTATGTATTAATAGTTGATCATGAATCCTTGTATATACCAACAATCGAGAGAAAAAATAATAGAGCCTGGAATATTGTAAAAGCAATGATTTTCACACAAAATATAATGCTTTTTTTTAAGTATATGATAAGTGATCAGATTCTCCAGCTGACTTTAAAAAAAAAGCTTAAAATATACCAAAGATGCAAAGTGTTTTAAAAGTTGCAAAACTGGAATCTAAGTATGCCGGAATATGCAGACTTACATGAATTGTGTATGGTCTGACCTCAAACCCCTTTTGACCCCAAAATAATCATCTTTGACACATGGGAAGACAAAGTATTTCTGGCAAGTTTCATGATGCCTGATAGGTGCAATGCACTTTTTAATATGATTAAGAAACCATTTTCAATCATCAGAATCCTATGGCCTTGACCTTTGACCCCAAAATCATTAGGGGTCATTCTTGGCTCGCGAGAAACATTTCTGGAAAGTTTTATGATAATGGGTGCAACACACACTCTAATATGATCTGGAAACCATTATCAATCATTGGAGTCCTATAACCTTGACCTTTTGCTGCCAAAATCGATACGGGTCATCCTAGATTCATGGGAAACATTTCTAGAAAGATTCATGATTATAGGTGCAATACTAGTCCTATTACCTTAACCTTTGGAATCAAAAATCGATAGGGGTCATCCTTCATTCATGTCCCGAGAAACATCAAATATTATCAGGAAACCATTTCGAATCATTGAAGTTCTTTGACCTTGACCTTTGACCTTTCGGTCCAAAAATCAATAGGGGGTAATCATTTACTCATGGAAAACATTTTTGGCAGGTTTCATAATCATAGGTGCAATATACACTCTAATATGATCCGAAAACCATTTTCAATTATCAGAGTCCTGTGACCTTGACCTTTGGGCCCCAAAATCAACAGGGGTCATCCTTGACTCATGGTGAGTTGACGGCACTAGCATATACGAGTACATTATTTGAGTTATATGTTGACACTCGCCCGCCAGCCCGCCCGCCCCCAACATCAAAGTAAGAGCCGACTTTTGCAACTCGGCTAAAACTCTTTCAATATTCCACGGTTTTGACAAATAAAAATGTCTCATTTTAACGATTTACGAATACTATTTGATTACGATATCCCATATTCCCCAACCCGAATTTGCGGGGCAGTGGATGGAGCGTATGCGGGGCTGTTTAATTGTGGATACATATATATACATGTAGATGCATGTAGACCAAACAAGCGAAAGTAACAAGTTAACCTGAAAGAGGGGATGCTCGTTGTCCGATTGAGTGTAAAGTATTTTGTAAATAATTCATGTTTATTCATCACCTAATAGTAAATAAGCACGACTACAATATCAAAGCAATTGGAAATTAGCGGAAGTACGTCCTTCCATGATTGCATGTTATTAAGATCTATAGTAGATAAAAAACCGTAAATTATTCAACACTTAATTTTTGTTCCTCGTCTATTCGTGCATGTGAGCTAAAATCCATGAATATTTGAATGAACTCGTTTACCACGCCATGTATAGACATTACAGAGTAATAGACATACCAAGACACAAGAGCTGACCTGTAACATCGCTAAGATGTCCAGAACAAGCAAACAGTAAGGCCAGTATTTAATTTTCAGTTGTTAAATTGTTCATTTTTTTAAGGCAAATGAAACTATTTTTCTTCGATATATTCAAGAGATACCATAAATACTTTTCTATAATTTATTCTGCAACAAATCGCGAACTTGATTTGAAACGTTGCAAACCAATATTTCCCAGAAAAAAATGTCAGGTTCCAATGTTACGGCTATAAAGATTGATGAGATTTTCACGGCTGTGAATTCTTTTTTCGTAATGTACAGCCTTAACAAAGTATAACTGCCCTATGATCAATCCAGAATCTTATAAAAAGGACAAAACGACGAAATATTAACAAGATATATAACTTCAAACGTTTATTAATACTTCGAGAAATTGTGAAACGTTAGAAAAATCCCAAGAAAAGAATCCAAGTTCACAAAACTAAAGAACGGAAGATACGTCGACGAGACGTGAACTTGATCTGTAACTGACGACCTCGTACCCTTGCAGAATAATCATTATTACCTTAAATTGGTTTTAGTTTGACGCACACTGATTTCGTGTCAAATTACACAGTGTAATTCTAATACAATACCACAATGTATATTACAGGAATAAGAAGAAACCCTCTCTTCTTGATGAAATAAAGAAAAGCATAAGCTATGACACCTCGGGACAACCATCAATGCACATGCGCAGGAGCGCCCCGCAAGAAAACCCTACGGCGGTGTGTTTCAGCTTCAAAACGAGGGACTACAGAACGCATGAAGAGGTAAAAGAGATTCTGGAGAGAAATGTCGGAATCCGCATTACTTCTTTACAGTACGATCCGTTATACGTGCATTCTGCCAACTCGTGTAGCGACACTAGAAGCCGATGGATAGTGACGTATAGACGGCGTTATGACGCAGGCCAGGCATGTAAACAAGGGTTCGAGATGAATGGAAATAAAATCATGATAAGGAAGCTGGATGATGTCATCAACTGCGAACTAGAGGCATATCATCTATACCGCGCAGATATGAGGCGCAAGGCGCTATACAATGCGCTGTTACGGGTGGATGAAAGGCGAAAGGCGTTAAATGAAGCTCTGAAGAAACAGAAAAACGCAAAATTTGCATAAACACACGATATATTTTGAGTTGGAATCTTACGATTCAAGACAATAAATAAATCGTGAAACAGTACTTTTAAAAACGACAAATACATATGGTATCAAATTAAGATGTAATCAAAACTGTTAACGGAGAAATTCATACGAGTGTGTATGATGAAAGATCAACATTTCGATTTTTCTTTGACTTGACGGTGATGTTCCTAGACTATCGTCATACGGTATTTACATGTTAAACGTCTCATCTGTTACGCTAGGGCTTGTACTTATGTTTTGGATTTTCACAATAGAACAAATTATAAAGAAACTTTTAGATCGTTTCCTCTTTCATAAAGTAGTTTTTACTTTCCGGAAATTTTACAAAATTACCCTCATCTTCTTTTGAAATTCGGACCTATACATTCAACAGACTAATACTACATTACTTTTGATTTCATAGCCTGCATTTTATGGTGATTTACTGTAATAAACGAAATAAGAAGGATCAAAGATGGACAGAATATCCAGCGAAAATACATCAGAATCACCAATCGCCTTTTATACCGTGGATATGGTATCACCGGATGACACTCTGTATGGTAATGACTACTAGTAATCTACAGCCTTGTACCAGCACTTCTTGGAAGAATTGCACCGACTGTGACGACGGGACTCAATGACGAGCCCTGTCTAAACCTCGTAAGAAAAGACAGTGCCCCTTTCTGAATGTCGGTCGGACTCCGGATGATTGCATGCAAGAGCTCGCTACAGTAAACAGAGAAGACTGTTTTTCGTGTTTTTGATTCATTTGTGTAAGTTGGGCCCCTGCGTTTTACTATCTTGTTACAATGAAGGGACATTTATACAAAACAACGTTGGTTTATGTGTAGTCTTTTGATGTCGTATTCCATAAGTGGCTTTTTGTCCTTGTCTACTATGTGTTTTCACATAGGGTTATTTCGATGTTTTACTTTGGGTATTGCACCGAGTCTTGTTCTAGATCTTCTTTCCTTTATATGACACGCCTGCTGATGGAGAAGCAGAACATTCGGATCCTCGTCACATTTGTAAAGTTGAATTTGACCTTGACCTTTAACCAATCAAATGGGGTACTTCTTATGCCATAGGTTGATTGTGTGAAGTGGGTCCATGCAACGTAGTCCAGATGCAGAAAAACGTATCTATGATTGTGTCAAAGTTTGACCACGCCACATGAAAAGCGGTTCAGAAATCGGACGTATGCGTGGGAGATTGAACTAATAGGGGTCATTGTAGGATAATAGGTCATTTATGTGTGAATATTCACAACTTTAAATCTTGAAATACTCAGAATGAAAATGAAGTGGAAATGCTATTTTCCATAAGGATATGTCAAGCATGACCATGGACCCCAAAATCGAAAAGGACCTTCCTTAGATCGGCAATCTATGTGAAGTAAAGAAACACTGAAGTTATGCTGCATATATTTGTTTTCATATAAGCCAATCTTCTTTGATCATACAAGTCTGTCGGCGTGTAGCAATTTCATGACAATAGGTCAATTACATCAGTTAAGGTGCAAAAACAAAATTGTACCCACAGACAGAACGCCAGACAATGTGAAATCACCTCTACTTCAATGACATAACGAAAGCAATTGTCAACTAACTTATGCTTCTTCCTTTTTGCTTCAAAAACCTTACTTAAGTGTATGCCATTCTATTTTGTAACAACCATTCTAAAAGACAGGAACTTCTCTGTAACCAACCTCATACATAAATGAAATTTTGTCAGAAATCCTGTTTTCCATTACCAGTGCATCTTCTCGAGACAAGTGTACGCAATACTTTATTACCCCTTGTCGGATGTCATAAGGCACGGTCCATTTGATATTCAGAGGGGGGGGGGGGGCTTGGGGTTTTTTGTCGGAGCATGATTATTTTTTCGCCTCGGACCAGAGCAAAATTATTTTTTTCGTGCAAAGTTGGAGCAAGAAGTTTTTTTTCAAACATTAGTAATGTGCAAATTTTATTTAGAAATTGTTGTGTTTAATCAATAGAAATTCTTTATTTTTACTAAAAACTCTGAAATATTACTAAATATGCAAAAATTTAATTCACTTCTAAACAGAGAGATAAAAGAATTTGACAATATAATCCTCTGTAAACAAAACTTAAATAAGGTACATCAGTTAGAGGGTCGGAGGGGAGGGTCATCTAGACAAATTTTCAAATTTAGAATTATATTACATATAAATTGGTGAAAAATTGAAATACTCTTTCAAAGTTTGTATATAAAACTAGACTCTATGGTGATATGCATCTATCATGTCTATTAAAAAAAATCAATAGTAATAATATATTATATTGATAATTATGCTCTCTTTTGATATTTTCAAATAGGAACTTTCCCATTAAAGAAGTAAATTTTGTTTCGAGAGAAAACTATGGCAAGCGAAGCGAGCCAAGTTTTTAAAAAACTGTGGCGAGCGTAGGAGACGGAAAATTTTCAGGAATTCTTAATAAGCAAAATTCTATGGTAAATCTCCAAATTCAGATTACTTGTAAGAGCAAGATTATTTTTTTCTGACACACCATAAGCAAATTTATTTTATTTCATCAAATTTCAGAGCAAAATAATTTTTTTCGAAAAAAAAAACCCAAGGCCCCCCCCCCCCCCCCCCCCCCCCCCCCAGAATATCAAATGGACCATGCATAATACACAAAACTGCTTCTCCGGTGAGTGTCGTAAAAAAAGGCCAAAAATTCGTATCAATTACTAGCAATTTCAGTGCTTGTTAATTTGTTTGAATGATTTTACTCCCAAAATTGTTTCTATATGAAAGTATGATATGTGGACTCTGATCTTGTCGTATATACCCTCCACTACAACACTCGCTGGAGACGCAGTTTTATGTATGACATCCGACAAGGGGGAGTAAGGTATTACATACACATGTCTTGCGATGTTACCAGTGCAACTTTGTTCCTTATAAGTTGACCCAAAACTCAAAAGGGTCATCCTTCCATATCAAATCATTTGCGATGTGTCAAGAATTGCATTACAGTAGAAAACTAAGAATTAATCAAATTTAATATGATGTGCAAATACCATTTTTATACATGCTAAGTTTGAGTTTGATCTTTTGACCCCATTATCAATGTGGCTCCTCCCTCTGTTGTAAGAAATATCTACTGTAGGTAACGAAATTACATGTATTCGAGTTATAGTGCGAACATGTTTTTTTCATTTTCGTTGTAGGTCAAGAATTTCACTTGGGGTGCGAGTATTTTTAGGGTGCGAGTACTAATGTCGAATGCCATTTCTGATGCGCCCTCTTTGACCTTGACCTTTATATTCCAAAATTAATAGAGATTCTCTTCATAGACAATCTGTGATAAGTTTCATCACTTTAGGTCCAGAAAAATATTGAAGTTGTGGTCCAGAAACAAGATTTGTGTCCAAGACATGGTGAAACCAGTACATCTCCAACTTCGTTGGTTGGCCACTGGAGTTATAGAAATTGGTAGTTAGAAAGAGGCTTAAGTGGGTATGTATCACTCATTATTTGATGGAAAAATAATGTGCATTAATCAAGCAATGGTTTTGCATAAATTGTCGGCAACTCAACTTCTCAAATGTCAACAACCAAGAGCTAAATTCCATCCCATTAGTACTTTAGTTCTGCAAACAATAAATCTTTCCTTATTTAACCTCTACTCCATGACCTTGAAAATTGATTTTATGTGACCTATGTTCCTGAATAGTAATTGCTGGATAGCAAACTATTTCAAAACATCAAATGACACTCCAAAGCATGGTCTTACATGCATTAGGCATGGCTATAATGATCTGGTGGTCCTTCAGTTGTGATCAAAAATTTGCATACTGTAACCCCTTTTGGTTTTTCCTGTGCTCAAGTATTTCTTTTTTCTTCGAAAAAGAGGGGAAAAAATATACAGAACTGATTACAAATCATACACAAAAGTAAATTTTCCAGTTTTCCTCTATTTCATTCAGCTCAGTGTCTTGTCAGCTACACACAAACTGATTATTGTATTTTCAAATCAAAACTTTTTTTCAATTAGAAGAATAAGAACAAGATGAGATTTTGAGGCGGCTTTATTTATAAGCCAACAAGAGTCCCTGTTTAATCTTCCTCTTCATCTCCACCACCTGATCCCTTCTTGGCGTTCTTCCTCTTAACACGGCCTGTAAATACAAAGTCAGACAACCATGAAGTTTTTGTTTATCACGAAACAACAGAGCTATCATGTACAGTATATATTGATGTATGCCAACATTAAAATGCCCGGTTGTTGGATGTTACTTAAACCATTAAGTTTCTTGGAGTACGTAAAATAACTTTAAACTGGTGACCTATGCAGCGATAATCTATAATGAAAATGCTAATTGGAAACATTCTCTTTTGTTTTTTTTTTTCGACAAATTGACAAAAGACAAAATAAAAGAAGTTATGTTACCTGGACGTCCACCTCCGAATGGTGACCTCAGAGAGAAGTCAATGTGTTTTTGTGAATCCAAACGAACCACAAAAGATGGGATGTTCACTACCTGTTTCCTCACACTGGAAAAAAAAATCTTCCAATCAGATTTCAACACCATGATAAAATAAAATATTTTAATCATTAGAATCTTATTTTTACCTCACATCTTCATAAAGTTATATGCATAAATAAGCACAACAACCTATATTATACCATCCCACAATTCCCTCAAAATTATATGATGCATATAAAGTGACACATTTGAGGAAGATTTGTTGATCATACACTGTTTAGTTTGTCCTCAGACCCGTTTCCCAGTTCAAAACACAAAACACACACGCTGCAGTGTTGCTATATCTTTTCATAGAGATACTAAGGTTCAGTACTCCTACTTCTATCTTAGATGTACCAGTATTCCCATGTTTTGTACACACGACAGAGATCTTTATCAATACAGTATATAATATACACCTCCACAGTTCATGCTTACCTCTCTGATCAGACTATCTTTATACCCATACACCTGCCTTCATCATATCTTCCCATACTACATAGGACGATACTCAGCAAGCCACAAGGGTGTAAAGCTTAGGCTTTAGTGACCCTTGAGAACAAAGTCTTTAATGTCATAGACAAAATGGACGTTAAGCAAGAGCTTAAGTGGCCCATTAAAGAATTTGTTTCCTACGAAAGTAAGTATTTCATATATCAAAAAAACTAACATTCTTAAATCAAAAATATGTCTTATACAGCAATTCTACAAACAAAGCAATTTCAAGGAACTTTCTGGCATTTCTCACAAAATATAGGAATTTAATTAAGAATCTGAAGAATATTGCCAATGTTAGCTGTTCAAAATCTGACCGACAAAATCTGATAAGTAAAGATTTTATCAATAGAAGATTACATATCACTTCCATTCTAAAGATACTTCAATTAACTCCAAGGTAAAGGTTAAAGGTATAAATTCTAAATACCCATTAAAAAAACAAAGGTGCAATATGAGAGCCTGTCCCTCGCCATTCAACATCATGCCAAAAGTTAAAGTGACTCTCTTGCAAAAGCAGGGGAGGACATATAAATTATTACAAATAGAAAGGCAGGTTAATTATACCGAATGTGTCTTTGTCTGATCAACACTCTGGCATGGTGAATACTTTTGGCCAATCCCAATTTGAATACTTGAGTCTGGAGACGACGTTCCAAGAAATCCTCTGTTCTCAAACCCAATACATAATCGAGCTTCATTTTGCTTTCATCAAGTACTCCAATGCGCACAAGTCTACGCAAGAGGGCATTGCCTGTAAAACAAAGGTCATAGACTAATATGTATCTTTATCAAATCTTTACTGTCAAAATAAAGCAAGTGTGAGCAATTACAGTTAGTGAATTGCTTCCTGTGGTTGACTAATTTATTTGAGAAGTCCCTCAGCTATGTTAAATCCCGCGTATCGGGAATTTTTCACGCGTGTCTAATTTTTGTGAAGTTCGCGAGCATCATCAAATCGCGAAAAATGGACATAGCGAAAAAAAAGACACATACTTGTTTTAGATCTGAGGTATGATTATATGTAACTGTCCCAGTGTATTACTGAGTACTCGTCTGATTAAGATAATTATGATTATTATAATTAATTTAATTACCCAGTGCAAACAATTACCACTATAATGCATGTTGGCTTTAATTTTAAACCACCTGTTGTCGTACTGTATCCACGTATTTCTGGCAAGAAATTAAATCTAAACAATGATTTGGGAGTTATAAAGGCCTTTTTTGGATCATAAAACTTTATAACTAATTGCATAGGAAAGCAGAAATTATAACCAATGGCTTTGAAGAAGCCGGCATTGTTGATACTTTTAACGAGTGAATTGTATGGTGTACATTTGAATTATTGTACATGTACATGCATGTACAGTACATAAATACTGCAGAAAAATGTTCACAGTTGTATATGAAATTATGCATGATTGTATTTCATTTCACATTAAATAAATCTTTTTAAAAATTTTAATTTTTGGTTTTTATAGATTAGCGAAAATTAGACTCGGTGAAAAAAAGACGCACCTTTTTAGGGTCATTTTGCAAATTTACCCTACGCGAAAATTATCCGATATACAGTAATAAACTGACAACAGCTTTAATATGGTTTGGTAAAATATGATATGGTATGACTCGCATATGTATCAAACTTCGGATAAAAGTACATCAGATCCTCTGAATACATACATGTACATCAGATTTAATTTATCCCACGTAGTCAAATTCAGATATTTTTTCAGATGCAAAAAAAGACCTTTCAGATAAAAAAGTCATTTACAGTAACTGATGTCAGAAAACCTTGTTTAGTTACCTTCAAACAGACGTTTTGGATCTTTTTCTTCTAGAGTCAGCAATTCTCTTGCAGCCTTCCTAATTTTTCCTAGAGTGTATTTAACTCTCCATACTTCACGTTTATTTCTGAGACCAAATTCACCAATCAGCTTCAACTCCTGATCCAAACGTTCCTTTTCAAAAGGACGTCTTGGGGTTGTGTAGGTTTTACTACGTACTAGTGGCACACGAGGCATGGTTTACCTAAAACAATAAAAATAAAAACTAAAATACATGTAGTAACAGAATCTGATGTTAGTACATGCAGAGATTAATCTACAATTCGATCTAAATGGGTCCTGTGGACCTGATGAAATTTGACCAGTGGGTCCCATGCCTGCATCCCCAAGTACTGTAAACAGTCTTTTTTTCATGGCGTCTTAAGTTTGCGAATACAAGTGAGACGACTGGTTCGCGGCAAGTTTTCCAGGGGACTACTCACTATGTCCGACTCTAATAAATTGAATCTAACAATCAGCAATAATATTCTATCTTATTGAGCTTTAATATAAATGATACGCCCGGAATTCCTCTAGCCTCTGCTTCGTCTCTTTGAATTCTAGCGCCATGTTGCAAGTCTACACTAATGTGTCAGGTTAAACACGTGACACTCAGATCCATACAATGTATGTATGGAGGTTGCTATGGAAACAACCTCACAGTATCACGTGTTTGACCTGACACACCAGTGTAAACTATAAGCCCTATCACTTACCATTCAAAAGTAATTTTTGAATGGTAAGTGATAGGGCTTTCATATTTCACATGTGTATTCCTTGTGACAAGACCTTCCACTGATACCAAAATTTTTGACCTCGTGACCATGACCTTTGACCTACATTGTACTTTTACAAAAACTTTATAACATTGGGCATAACTTTTGAACGTTAAATTATAGGGCTTTGATATTTTACATGTGTATTTGTTATGTTAAAACCTTTCTATTGATACAAAATTTTTTTACCTTGACTTTGACCTACTTTACAAAAACTTGGCAGCACAGATAGAGAATAAAAAAGATACAATCATATTTATTTTCTCTCCGCTCGCACAAAAAGGCTTTGCCTTGATCAGGTGGGCACTGCTTCATGAGTACTGTAAACAGTCTTTTGAGAAATGAAAGTAGAGAACCTCAGCTCATTACATGTAAGTAAGTTTAAGGAAAAATAACGAAGTTTGCCGGAGAAATTAAAAAATGTGTTATGAGAATATGACACGGAAATATGGAGGAGTAATTTCAATCAAGCATATTTCAAAGTCGCATCATTATATTGCATAAAACTTGATTTGGCAAGAAGGAATGTGATCTAAATATTTGTGCCATTGGCCGACAATGCTGCGCTTTTTTATTTTCTCATACGAATTTCACTAAAGTAATAAAACTGAACCAAAAATCTTGAATAAGAGGGATATTTTCGTCTCACTAATGCAACACCATCCCTCATTATAGAGACAATCTCGCAAATCAGGGGTGGTGCCCCACCTGTTGATTCACATTATAATACATGTAGAAGAGGCTATGAGGCACCCCAAAGGGGAACTGCCTGGCTAGAGTACTCTGTAACGGTCAGTTGGCGAATGACTTCCCCACAATACATGCAACATCAATACAGCCAACTGACCAAATAGAGGGTTGCCGGGGTGCACAAACAGAAAGAGATAGCAAGAAGCGCTAGGCACAGTCCATTTGATATTCTGGGGGGGGGGGGGCTTGGGTTTTTTTCGAAAAAAAATAATTTTGCTCTGAATTTTGATGAAAAAAATTAATTTGCTTATGGTGCGACAGAAAAAAATAATCTTGCTCTTACAAGTAATCTGAATTTGAAGAATAACCATAAAATTCGCTTAAAATTCCTGAAAATTTTTCGGCTCGCTTCACCCGCCACACTTTTTACTTCATATGAAAAAATTTATGGCGAGCGAAGCGAGCCATAGTTTTCTTCACTCACCATAGTTTTCTTCTGTAATGGCAAGTTCATATTTGAAAAAATCAAAAGAATGCATGTGACTAAAACAAAAGGGCTTCCTTAAATGCTTATATACATTATCAATATCATTTATTACTATTAATAGAGGGTCTAACTTTATATACAAGCTTGGAAGAAGAATTTAATTCAGTTTTTTCACTAGTTTTCATTTCTACATGTAAAAAACAGGTCCTCTTACATGTTACACGACCTTATATTAGTGTTGTATAATCGGAAAAATTTCATAATCGATTATCGGTTTATAATCGGAGAGGATTTTAATCGATTATTTCGATTTAATAGGAAATAATTCTTTCTTGTTTTTACAGATAGAAATATGACAAGTAATGAATAAACTTCACTCAATCTTATGCTAATATACATAGCAAAATGTCCAGAAAGAACTCTAACCACAGAATGATAAAATCCTGTCTAGTAAATGAAATATTTTGTCAAGATCACAGCAGTAATGGAGTCAAAACAAATATGTGATTGTAATCAGGGATTTTTCAAGTCCGTTTTTGGGTCCGATTATCGGACCCATTCCCAACGCCAAAATGACCTGTATTTTCCCAATTTATGGTTGAAATTTCCCAATTTGAACCTCATAATTTTTTTGAAGTGTTCTTCAATCAAGAGCAAAATAATGACGACTGAAATATATTGCAGAAATACGACAGTGATGATCGATGTGTAAACTGGTCAGAAATCTTATATCCGGTATAGGTTTACGTTTTAATAATCAAATCTTATCTCCAGTATTGGGAACCCATGACCATGTCGTCCATCTAGAACAACTTCCGGTTTGAATCCCTGCGAGGATCAACCCTAGACATCAGGGGTACATTTGCATACCAAGATTTCTGGTCTCCGGTAAATAATGGATTAGATAAATGGACAATATTGGAAAAAAGTTTTGTGAAAATACTAATTGCTAAAATATAAAGAGTTGCCATCAAAACAACGGCAAATACCATCTGTAACTTTCATCATAACGCCGAACTCTTTGTGCCTAGCAAGATGTCATCCTGATCTGTCTTTGCAATTTGTCTTGGGTGGTTGCTATGCAAATTGCGTGTCTAACTTCGTTATTTGCAGTTTATTTCTTTATTTATACATCACAATTGTTATTTTAAAAAATAAAATAGCAATCCAAGGAATGCTTGTGTCGCCTGCGAAGCATCTTGATTATTATTCTAGAAAGTGGTCAAAATTATTGGTATCAGTAGAAAAGTCTTTTCAAATGAAATTCATTTGAAATATCAGACCACTTAATTACAAATTAAAAGATGTGGTGATTCTCAAATTTTCAGAAAAGAGTGTCAATCATCTAGGTCAAGGTCAATACGTAAAAATAGTTGCCAGAGTCACCTAATGCTCGACTGCATAGCATAATATCTCTCATGACAGCCAATTTATTTAAACTCCCTTTCTCAGGCAACAACATATATCACATCATAAATCACTGAAGCAGAAAAAGTAGGTCAAGGTCAGATTTCAATAGTCAAACCCAAGATGCATCCAATATGCAAGTCTGGTGCATGTAGCACTTATAGTTAGCTCAATATTGCCAATTTAAAGCAAAATCACTGAAGCGGAAAAAGTAGGTCAAGGTCATATTTCAATAGTCTAACCCAACATGCATCCAATATGCAAGTCTGGTGCATGTAGCACTTATACTTTTCTCAATATTGGCTTTTAAAGGTAAAATCATTCAAGCGGAAAAAGGTAGGTCAAGGTCATTTTATGAAAGTTTGATCAAAGATACATCCAATATGCAAGTTTGGTACATGTAGCACTTATACTTTGCTCAATATTGGCTTTTAAAGGCAAAATCATTCAAGCGAAAAAAAGTAGGTCAAGGTCATTTTTTGAAAGTTTGATCAAAGATACATCAAATATGTAAGTTTGGTACATGTAGCACTTATACTTTGCTCAATATTGGCTTTTAAAGGCAAAATCATTCAAGCGGAAAAAAATAGGTCAAGGTCATTTTTTGAAAGTTTGATCAAAGATACATCAAATATGTAAGTTTGGTACATGTAGCACATATACTTTGCTCAATATTGGCTTTTAAAGGTAAAATCATTCAAGCGGAAAAAAGTAGGTCAAGGTCATTTTTTGAAAGTTTGATCAAAGATACATCAAATATGTAAGTTTGGTACATGTAGCACTTATACTTTGCTCAATATTGGCTTTTAAAGGCAAAATCATTCAAGCGGAAAAAAGTAGGTCAAGGTCATTTTTTGAAAGTTTGATCAAAGATACATCAAATATGTAAGTTTGGTACATGTAGCACTTATACTTTGCTCAATATTGGCTTTTAAAGACTTTATTGCTATCTTAACATTTACCTTATCATCTCAACATTTGCCTTATCATTTGAAATAATTTTAAAAATCCCAACCCCAGGGGCTATATCCTCATCTGGATATATTAAATGATGTATAATTAAACATTTGCAACAAAAAAAACCAACAGAATATGAATATGGGAAAGGTAAATGTGTAATCTTAACATTTACCTTGTCATCTAGTTCGGACGACGCCGACGCCGACGCGGACGCCGACGCCGGGGGTATTGCAATAGCTCTTTTGCACTAAAGTGCAGTCGAGCTAAAAATTGGTAACAAAAAGGTCTCATCATAAGAAATATTAAAGACCTATCACCTACTGTACCAATTAAAAGATATATACAACCTTAGAAAAGTAGGTCAAATATCTAGGTCAAGGTCAAAAGGTAAAAAATTATGGTATGTGTAGAATGGCATTGTTAAAAGGAAAATACATGTGAAATATCAAAGCCCTATCACCTACCAATCAAAAGATATAGCCAATATTACTTTTCTTGAAAAGTAGATCAAATATCTAGGTCAAGTTCAAAAGGTCAAATATTATGGTCTGTGTAGAAAGGTCTTGTCACAAGGAATACTCATGTGAAATACCAAAGCCCTATCACTTACCAATCATAAGATATATCCATCCTTAATTTTTTGTGAAAAGAAGGTCAAATATGTAGGTCAATGTCAATAGGTCAAAAACCATGGTATGTGTAGGAAGGTCTTGTCACAAGGAATACACATGTGAAATATCAAAGCCCTATCACTTACCAATCAAAAGATATAGCGAATCTTATCTTTTTAATCAAAAGTAGGTCAAATATGTAGGTCAAGGTCACAAGGTCAAAAATTATGGTATGTGTAGAAAGGTCTTGCCACAAGGATTGCACATGTGAAATATCAAAGTCCTAACACTTACCAATCAAAAGATATAATCATTCTTAATTTTTTTGAAAAGTAGGTCAAATTTCTAGGTCAAGGTCACTAGGTCAAAAATTATGGTACGTGTAAGAAGGTCTTGTCACAAGGAATACACATGTGAAATACCAAAGCCCTATCACTTACCAATCATAAGATATATCCATTCTTATTTTTTTGTGAAAAGTAGGTCAAATATGTAGGTCAAGGTCAATAGGTCAAAAACCATGGTATGTGTAGGAAGGTCTTGTCACAAGGAATACATGTGAAATATCAAAGCCCTATCACTTAACAATCAAAAGATATGGCGAATCTTATCTTTTTTTCAAAAGTAGGTCAAATATCTAGGTCAAGGTCACAAGGTCAAAAATTATGGTATGTGTAGAAAGGTCTTGCCACAAGGATTGCACATGTGAAATATCAAAGTCCTAACACTTACCAATCAAAAGATATATTCATTCTTAATTTTTTTGAAAAGTAGGTCAAATTTCTAGGTCAAGGTCACTAGGTCAAAAATTATGGTATGTGTAAGAAGGTCTTGTCACAAGGAATACACATGTGAAATATCAAAGCCCTATCACTTACCAATCAAAAGTTATGGGCTGTGACACCCAAAGTGTGACAGACAGACAGACGGACGGACAGACAGACAGACGGACAAAGTGATCCCTAAGTGTCGCTATGCTTCGCAGGCGACACAAAAATTAAAAATTAAAAATTAAAATCTGAACTCAATACGATCTTCGATTTTGCATTTAAAACAATGTTCTAGCATTGCTGTTCAAATCTTGTTACCAAGGAAGACGTTGTTTTTGCGGGAAAACTCGCTCAATATTTTGAAACGTAAACAGTGTCATTATGACGTCGGAATGTTTCCATTGTCTTGACGTAAAAGTAAAAACAATGAAATTTCCCTCTAAAATTTTGCGTAGGAAAAATTGACCGCTGAATGCAAGGATATATTGATACGGCCTATATCCTTGAGTGCAAGTTGCATGTCGTCTTACAACAGCAAATTTGATACCAAAAAATGACAAAAGGGAATACAACTTCTTTGTAGAGGATAGATACCTTCTTCAAAATAAAATTTTGGATAGTGACTAGAAAAGAAACAACAGAAAGTAGTTCATGTTCAGTAAACAGAATAGGGCCTCTCGGACAGTGGGAATGTCCCCTGTCAAACACTAACTTTGGCTCTGAATCCTAATTGATCATGATCATTAAAGTAGCCCCTCTGACTCTGAACAGATGCCTGTTCCTGATCCTAGAAGATTATCATTATGTCCTTTGAAGTACAATCTAAAGTATAGATAGTTTTACTAGTACTTTGTTTATTTTATTGAAGACACTTTGAATAAGAAGGAGTTATATCTCTGTGTAAGGATTTATTCCATTAAGAATCAAATTAAACTATTGGAAATTAATTCCCAATTTCATTAAAACGCCGCGATTTTTCCCAATTTTACCGGACCCTGGACCCAAAGTAAAATACCCTGAAAAATCCCTGGTAATAGTCGACTTCGATTTTAAACAGCATATTTAGGGATGGGGGGGGGGGGGGGGGGGTGTGTGTGTTCCATACGACCCAAGAGTTAACTTAAGATTTTGCTCATTCAACAAATCAAGCAATGTCTTAATGGTAACAGTAGTGCCAGTACTGTGAAATTCACTGACCTTGTCCTTCTAACAAAGCTCAGGAGTTCGGCGTAAAAACTAAAAAGTTTCTTTTTAGTCGAGTAGATATTGACGTATCGCAGGGCCCGTATCGCATCTGACGTTGAAGTTTTCTATAAGAGTACTTGTCATTACTATTAAATTCAATGAGAATCCATTGTATGTCTTAGAAAGTGTATCCTTTTCAAATTATTTACGCTATGCCCGGAACTTTAACTCGTAGAAACGATCGTTAATCTACTTTCGTTTTATTCGTACTTGTCATACGCGAACATTCGTACTTGTCATACGCGAATTCGACCGAAAACTATGTCATTCTTTTCCACGTTGAATATTTCCGATTATAATCGATTCTTAAAAACATAATCGATTAATCGAAATCGCAGGGTATTAGCGATTATGTCGCCGATAATCGTTACAACACTACCTTATATACATTTTGTGTGCTGAAAATTATCTATCATATTATAAAAGTCTTTTATCTCTTTCAGTTTAGAAGTGAATGCAAATTTCCATAAAAATAAAGTAATGATTAGCATAATTAAAGTGAATATAAAGATTTTCTATTGAAAAAACACTAGCATTCTTAATTTACACATCGATTGTTAGAAAAAATTTCCTTGCTCCAACTTTGCAAGATTAAAAATAATTTTACCCCTGTCCCGGGGCAAAAAAATAATCTCGCCTCGACAAAAAACCCAAGCCCCCCCCCCCCCTCCCCCCCCAGAATATCAAATGGACCGTGCCTTAGAGTCAGAGGTTTTTCGGGCTATTGAGTTAGACTTAATAATCCAGCGGCAGCGGAGGGACTGGATTATTTAGTCTAGCTATGGAGTAAGCCTACATTTTTTCTTTTTTTTTTTTCGTTTCCCCGATAGAACTGAAAGGGGGTTTTTTTGTGTAATTTCGAATTTTCTCTGCCGGATGCCCAAATTCCTTTGCACAAAGTAAAATGTTTCGACAGTTTTAAAATAAAACAAGGCGAACCTTCACTGTAAATACTGTTTTATTGTCCAATATATTCTTTACGGCGTGAAAATAAATATAAGAAGAGATAAAATGAAATATTCATGAGAATTCTAAGAACACGTGCTTACAGATTGGGCTGCCACACCGAAAGAGGAAGTTGTGGAACCTGCACGTGCGCATGAGCGTCAAAAGCCGTTACATTCTTTAGCTTCCCTCCCACGGCTGACCAAGAGGAATATTTTATTTCATTTAATTTAATATTTTATTTTATTTTATTTTATTTTATTTTATTTTATTTTATTTTATTTCATGTTATTTTAAACATATTTATTTCCAATCTTACATGTAAATAGAATGACATAATTGATAATATGAATCAAGGCAAAGCTTTTTGTGCGAGCGGAGAGAAAATCCACACAAAAAAATTTTCGAATTCTTTTTTATCTTTACATGTATCTTACAACTGTACAATACTGTTTGATGATTGCCAAAAAGGTAGTTGAGCGAGTGGAAACACGGAAGTATACAACTTACTATTTGTTCTTTTGGTTGAGACATGCAGCAGATGAAAATTTTAAGGGGGAGGGGGCTAAAATATGATTTCAATCTTGAACATCCTTCTTTTTTATTTTCTCGCATCCTAAACTTAACTATGATAGTTTATCATATTTTATACTTTGTGTTAGATGACTGCCCCCCTCCTCAGGCTCCCCAAAAGGGTAGCCGGTAAGGTAAGTGGAAACAGAAATATTCGTTCTTTTCGTAATCTGCTTTACGAAAAATTATGTAAATGAATTTAACTTATAAACTGTTTAACAAAATTGAAGTATAGCATATACGTCAACTTGGAGTCGAAAAAAAAAATGTAAATGGCAATATCCAGCATCTCCGCAACAACTCTGCGAGTCACAGGCCTAAACTTTAGCTAAAGATCGCCTGGATTCGCCTATGCTCCCCTTTTGTCAATTTTAAGTATAATGTAACTTGTCCATGTTGTCCATCTGCCCAGTAGAAGATGTAGAAAAAATTGGGGGAACTTATAAAAATAAAATGTTTTTATGCATTTTTTTTTCAATTTTTTAAAAGGGGGGGGGGTTTCATTGTTTTGGGGAAAAAAATATGTCGGGCAGCTGTACATTATGATTACTCAGTTGAAATAAAAAAATCATTTTTATTACAAAACTTTGCAAAAGCTTCGTTAGCTCACTGTCGTCGCTTGCAAGTCATCTATGAGAAGTCATGATTTTAATTAAATGCCTTTTATATGCCCGACAATGTCGTTTCTGTACCATAAATCGGGTGATTCTTGCATAAAAAAAGATAAAGACTTCTATAATAATGGAATTATTGCAAGCATCGAACGCTTGGATTTCAATCTAACCTTGATCTTGGGTCGAACAACAGTGGCGATTTTAGGGGATGTTCCTACACAAACCCAATATTTTCCCGGCAAAAACAGATACATCAGTAAAATCGGCAAAATTCGCCCCTTGACCCCCGGCAAAGGGGGATCCGCCACTGAACAAGAAGAATTTGACAAGTTTGCCATAGTGCAATCTAATTAGAATTATACCTTCGTTGCGCTCATAACACGGAGTATAGGGACACAATAAAGGTATAAATTTTGGTCATTGTTGAAATAGGCTGTGAATGACACTGAACTGTTTAAATTGTGCCACGTTCCTGAGCAGGCGTATTCCTGGACCAACGGCGTAGCTCTGCCTGAAAAAGTGGAAGGGCACAACATCCCAAAATTTCTAACAAGCAAAAAAAAAAAAAAAAAAAGATAAAATAAATAAAATGAAAAAAAAAATTTAGAAGGGGGGCGGGAGAGAAGAGATTTTTAAAATATGGGGGTTTCATGTTCTGTTTGCACAAATTTTAACATTTCTGGTGCAATTCTAAGTTTAAGTACATGAATAAATGTCTGGCGAGCGGGGGCGCTAGCGCTGCCCCCCCCCCCCCCCCCCCCCCCCCCCCCCCCCCCTCTCCTCTTCTCCTACGCTCTTGTCCTGAACAACAACTTGGAGTAATATTGGCATACAGAGATGTCAAAAGGTAAATTTTCAAGGTCACAATTATGAAAGGAGACTAGAAACTGCATTATTGACTGAATCAATGGGGCCGGGGGATGTTGATCTCTAGGTTCGATCAGTGTAGGACGCGAGGCAGTTTCAATTTATCTAGAATTTTTCGATATGAAATATACCGCCTTTCCCACGATATATCAGAAAAAAGCTAACTTCTACATAATTTCCCACTCACAATTCAGAAAAAAAATATATAGCCGATGGGATTACCGTAGATTCGAACCCACGCGGGAAAAAAAATGCCGGCAGGCTTACCGCTGAGCCACGAAGTCATTAAGCACGGTCCATTTGATATTCGGGGGGGGGGGGGTCGAAAAAAATAATTTTGCTCTCAATTTTGATGAAAAGAATTAATTTGCTTAAGGTGTGACAGAAAAAAATAATCTTGCTCTTACAAATAATCTGAATTTGAAGAATTAATATAAAATTTCGCTAAAATTCTTGAAAATTTTCCGGCTCGCTTCGCTCGCCGCAGTTTTCAATTTGTATCAATAATTTTTGGCTCGCTTCGCTCGCCATTATAAGTTTTCTATCAAAATATTTTTTATTAATGGCAAAGTTCATATATATATGAAGATATCAAAAGTTATACATGTGTGAATGGAAAAAGGGCTTCCTTAAAAGCTTATATATATTGTGAATATTTATGTATTGCTATTAATACAAGTTGCATGTATCCCATCAGATAACTTCAGTTATTCACCAATTTACAATTCTACATTTAAAAATTTGTCTAGGAGACCTTCCCCTCAGACCCTCTTATACATGTTATATACATGTACCTTATATAAAATATTGAGAATTGTATTGTAAAAATCTTTAATCTCTCTGTTAATAAGTGAATTGAATTCTTGCATAAAAATAAACTAATATATTAATATTTAGAGTTTTGAGTAAAAATATAAATAATTTCTAACAATAAAACACAAACATTCTTAATATGCGCATTACTTTGTTTAAAAAAATTTCCTTGCTTCAACTATGCAAGAAAAAAAAATAATGTTGCCCTAGTGCGGGGCGAAAAAATAATGTTGCTCCGACAAAAAACCCAAGCCCCCCCCCCCCCCCCCCGAATATCAAATGGACCGTGCCTTACCATCTAAAAGCAAAACTTAGAGCTTTCAAATCCCAAAATGGCTATTACTGCATAAATAATAAAAAAAAAAAACAGAAAAGGTCCAAATATTTATCATTTAATGATTTTTTTTTTTTTTTTGTTCAAATATTTCAATTAAATTAAATCGGCTTTTGCTTTTTTCCGCTATTTACATGCGCGGATCCAGCATTTTTGGTCAGAGGGGTCCAAAAGTATAGGAAGTCTACCTATCATGTAGGTATATTTCGGTGCACATCATGGGGAGGGGGCAATACGTGCTCTAAGGATTGATTTTTTTTAGGCGGGTATTGTTAGCTTTCCTTTCACGTTTATTTTTTTTTCAAGCAGAATTGGCGAGCGAAGCGATCCTGATTTTTTTTTAAATATGAAAAATCGATTTGTCTTGATTCGTTTATAACATTGAATATCGGCGAGCGGAGCGAGCTGCGAAAATTTTGATTAATTCACATTTTGTCTATATTTCATGAGAATAGATATATGTCATTTTCCAAAATAATCTGACATCTTAAAATGACAACACCTTGAAAAAGATGAGGAAGGTTACATCCTATGAAGTAAGGGACTGTTGAAAATACGAATTCATGAGACCCAAGACAGTTATATAAAATTATTTAGTATAAAAAATTGAAAATGATTAAGGAATTTTGCATTTTTAGACCCCTTTCAATTAGAAATGGGCCAAAGCTGGACCCCATCTCCGAAAATCTCAGGGGGGGGGGGGGGGTCCAGACCTCCGGTCCCCCCCCCCCCCCCCTCTGGATCCGCGCATGAAATTTATAACTCATTTTTCCAAGTACTGCAACAGGGGACGTCTCAAAGTTCATTTCAAGGAACGGACACAAACGGAGCGCCACCTGGTATCAAAATTGAGGTAAGCATTGACGAAGCAATAATGGCATCAGGACGAAAGAATGATGACACAATGAAAGATGTCATAACGCATGGTAGAACGACAATTATGCATTGACGAAGGACAAATGTAAAATGCACGGAAGCAACATTGCATAAAGAAGAAAGACAAATGCAATAAAGTCAATTTGAAATGAAAGCAAGACAAATGAACATGGAATAATCAAACATTGAATGAAGCAACATAGCATGAAGCATGTGAGCAAGTCAATTAGCATTATGACCCTAATCCCTCTCCATAGGGAGATACTTTAACCTCATCTACATCCAATTTTCAGTATTTTTCACATATATTTGCTCCCTCAACTTCACCACAGCGACAAAAAAAAAAAAAACAAAACAAAAAGATAGAACAAAAAACAAAAAACAAAACTCAAGCAAACAAATAAAACCAAACAAACCCGCCTTTACATATAGTCATTTAGCTACAACTGAGAGATATCTCGGTTTTGGGTGGACGGGAGGGGGGGGGGTTACCTGTAAGGTTTCGTGAAATTCTGAGCAGCGGTTGCAGAGGGGAAGTCGAAAATGCGTCAGCCAATCAGAGCTCTCGGCGGCCATATTTGTTGACCGATCGGCACGAAAAACACAAACTTGGTAGAGGACCTTGAGTACTTGTTTCCTGTAAGGTTTCGTGAAGTTCTGAACAGCGGTTGCAGAGAAAAGTCAAAAATTCGTCAGCCAATCAGAACCCTCGGCGGCCATATTTGTTGACCGATCGGCACGAAAAACACAAACTTGGTAGAGGACCATGAGTACTTGTTTCCTGTAAGGTTTCGTGAAATTCGTGCAGCGGTTACTGAGGGGATGTTGAAAATGTTCAAAGTTTACGACGGACGGACGACTGACGATAGCTCACTCAGGTGAGCTAAAAAGAAAAGAAGCACTTACACAATTAATGTATTTATTAACCTCGTATAAAATTCAGCCAGATAGTGAACAGAAAAAAAAAATAAAAAGTTTCCATCGAAATTTACCATTTGTTACCTTTTGATGACATCTAATGTAGACTACTTCATCATCGATCTTTGATGGTTTCAAAACAAACTGATTTATCTTGCATCTATTTGTGAATTATATATTTATTATCTATCTCCCCAGGGTAGAATAAAAGACACATGAAATATCTAAAAGTTATCTTTTCTTTTATGAAATGGGATATTGGACGCAAGTTGAAACAGTACAGAGACATTTAGATTCTTGACGAAAATCATCATTGATCAAATATCTTGATATATCTTAACTTTTGTCGAGTCTTGGTATCTATGGAATTTGGAAACATGTATTTTAAAAATATAAAATGAATGAAAAAAAGACCTTATTTTGTGAACTTTCGATTTTATAGGGAAATTTGATAAGAATGGTTACTTAAGAATGTCCCACCTCCTGTTATCAAAAGTAGTTTGCTCCACAGAGGTCAACGTAAATTCTATGGACCAATTATTCTGAAAGTATTCAATACATTTTTCGAAAGCCCATCGGCGAAAAGTTTTCGATTTATTTTTACATTATTGCTATACTATACTATACTAAAATATATCAAATGTTATACCATTGGAGAAGACCATCGATGTTCAAATTAGTTCAACTTTTTTTCATTTAGGAATAGTAAAACACTATGTAACTTTCTAGATATCTTATTAATGCACTTTTGCTTAGAAATTCATAATATATAAATCATATGTCATAATATTATTTCTGATGCTCTCACTTGAATATTATATTGTAATATTTGTCATACCAATGAACTATATGTTTCAAGGTTCCATGAAACTATAAACTATACCATTATTCAGATTATTTCAGATTTTCTTAATTGATTAATGCTTTAAATACCTATTATTACCCACCTTGATACCCATCCTATCTTTTTCCAATGATTTCCAACAATGATATCGATGGTCGTGATACCGTGAAATAAAATCCAAAAGCCGAAAAAAACAACATTAAACAATGCATACTAACAAACAAACAAAATGATAAAGAAAAGAGGTCCGATAGGGCCTACATTGATCCCAAAACATATAGAATTGTGCTTTTAACAGATCAAAATTGTGATACATGAAAAATATTTCCAGAACTTTTTATCTCTGTTTTAAGATAAATACGTGGTACAAATCAACAGTACATAGATATTAAATCAGTTTCTCAAGATGCAAAACACTTTTTCTTAATACTTTCATTTCATGCTGCAGTTGCCAAGGAGAATTCGAAAATACGTCAGAATTGTGCTTTTAACAAACCAAAAATATTTTTTTTAAATTCTGATCAGCAAAACGTAAATTAATGAAAAGGCTAAAATATGTAATACAGAATACAACTTGTTCAAGATAGGACCGGATTTTAAAAACACAAAAATTTCTTTGACGACTTCCATTACTTGCTTCCTTTACTGTTTTGAACTCGTCAGTGATCCTCAATCTAAACAATGAAATGTGACAAAAATCTGTGAAAACTATGTCCTAAATATACCAAAAGACGTAGCAAAATGGCTGTTTGAAGCATCGAGTTAAAATTTTACATATTTTCTTGTAAATGTTCATTAATATTTTCTTGTAAATGATCATAACTACTTGTCCCTTTAAAATTTCATGACATTCCATACAACTTTTAATAGACGCTGAGGGGAAGTGGATATTATACGTTAGCAAATCAGATCGAATCGTGTCGAAAAAGAAAACTGATAAAAGATTTTTAGTTCTTGAAAAACTTAAAAGGTTTCATGAAATTATTGGCAGCAGATTTCGGAGGGAAAATCATAAATTCAAATACGGACATTTTGTTGGGTATCGGAAATTCAAATACGGACATTTTGTTGGGTATCGGAAGTTGGTTACTTTGACAAATATGGATAATGACCATATCCCTGTATACAGCACAAAATCGATAATTCAGAAAATCAGAAACCGAAGGCATACAAAATCAGGATAAAACAGGAACCAAAGCAAACAAACAAAAACCTCAACAATATGAAAAGAAGCGAACTCCCAGTATGGGAGTGAGACCAGGTGCCCAGGAAGAGTAAGCATCTCCTGCTTGCATGCAACACCCACCGCTTCAATTCGGTAGAACTGTCACATCCGGTTATTTCCATTTCGGAAGGCATAGAGTACAATCTTTGGTTGGATGGTTCAAATGGTCTGAGGCAGAATATTACTCACCATTCTGGAGAGTGGGACATCATAGTGTATGACGAGTTCCCCATGTCGACTGTAGAACTTCCTCAGTGACGATGTTAGTCGGTCACAAACATATCCCTGACTGAGAAGCTCTAGCACTCAGAACAATATCCGTATATTTGGTACTTGCTCTGGCATAGCGTATCAACTGAGATATGAACACGCCATAAGCAGGCGATGAAGGGATGTTGCTATTCAGAAAAGGAAAGTTTGTAATGCTGAAATTGAAGTCGTCACGTTTGTCATAGAATGAGGTGTTCATGTGACCATCAGTGTCGTAGGACAACAATATGTCCAAATAGAATGCTGAATTATTTGTCTCTGCAGTTTCTTTGACTTCAAGCTCCGAAGGATAGATACTGCTGAGGTAATCCGCGAATTTTGGATTATTGATTGACATCGTCTATGTATCTGTAAGTGAAGTTGAAGTCAGAGGCTAAGTATCGTTTCCCTTCAGAGACCAACGATTGAATGAATTCAGCTTCGTATACGAGTTAAGGAAAATGTCGGCAAGGAGTGGGGAACAATCGGTCCCCATTGGAATTCCGACAATTTGCTGGAGGACCTTTCCTCCAAAAACCACAAAAATGTTGTCGATCAGAAAGTTTAACATCTGAATAATATCTGTTTCAGTGTACTTATTATCAGAATCGGACTTTTCTTTTACAAAGTAGGTTTTGTCATAGTTAACAACAATGAATTTGTATTTGCGATTGCCGATCTTACTTGTAAAGGCATTACTTATATTTTTGCGAGTCTTTCCTTCAATTTTGAATGTGGAATTGTAGAGTTAAGTGTCGAAAAATCAAAGGCTTTGATCGAATGGACTTTACTAAAATAAGTTGATATCAGATGTTCTAAAAGTTCATTCGAGTTCTTTAAAATCCACATCTGGTTGATACCACTGCAAGAATAATCAGAATATACTGTCGAACAATTTTGAAGCTCAGATTTTATTTCAGCTTAAACTTTGGTGAGTAAGATCGATACAGATTTGGTAGAACATTTTGAGGAACCAGCGATGAAACCTTGTTTGTAAGGATTCTTATGCATTTTAGGTATCAGTATAAGTATGGTAAATCTAAATCTAAATTGTTTGTGTCGAAGCCAAAGGAAGCGAGAGCTGATTTGTGGTTATCTATTATTTCAGAGGCCGAAAGGTTTATTGGGGTGTAACTGGGATTTACAGGTGTCGAATTTAAACCGAACTCTTTAACTAGGCTGTCGAAATAGTACTTTTTGCAAGTAAATGTGTAATTATTTGAGGCGTTGTCTGCTGGTGTGATGACATAATGTTCTTGGAGGTAGGTAAGATCTGTGATAACATAACAGAATCTCAGGGAAGACAACTTAAGAAACCCAAAAAACAAATTGACATTTCACTAGCCTGCAGATGGCCATCCTATGTCGGCACCGGTTGCCTATTAGTCTCGTTGGTTTAAGTTTAGTCTTTTGTGCTTTAAAAAAAATAAAGTGTTTTGATGTCGTATTTAGTGATCATTGTCCCTTTCGTCTCCTGCAGTGTGTGTCTTATCTGTGTTTTTCACTCTACATATCTAGGCGTTTTGGTGTTTTACTGTGAATGTTGCAAACGAGTGTTGTTGGAGATCATTTCCTAACATCTGAA
Organism: Pinctada fucata; assembly: GCA_028142955.1. NCBI lineage: Eukaryota > Metazoa > Mollusca > Bivalvia > Pterioida > Pteriidae > Pinctada > Pinctada fucata. The sequence continues at coordinate 73,425,932 of AP027103.1, read as the reverse complement.
ATATTTTGCAGTGCAAAATAGTTTCCAGTATTTTTATTTCCTTTATGATTTGCTTAGTTTGAATAAGAAATTTCAAATGAAGTCGAATGTTGTCAACTTGAAAAAGAAGTAACCAACTTCAGATTCAGGCGAATGTTGAATAAGTAACTAACTCATTTACTTTTTCAGTGTTGAAAGTTGCAATGTTGAAAAAGTAACCAACTTCTTTTACCGCTTTTTTGTTCTATGGATCGGATAATAAAACAACATTTTGTTCTATGGATCGGATAATAAAACAACATTTTGTTCTATGGATCGGATAATAAAACAACATTTTGGTTTTGGACACTGAGTACTTGCTTCTTGTAAATTAACTGAAGCGGTTTGAGAAATCGAAAATGCGTCATTCAATCAAATCTAAGGAGTACCAAATGTAATGTTGGAGGGGTTACGATGACGTGTAATAAGATTTAATGTAATATATTCGCTCGTGAGTGATGTAATACTGACAAAATATCGATAATTATCAATATTGAAAATAAAGATGGCACCATATGTGCAGTTAAACAGGTAAAGTCTCATCAGTGATGCTCGTGACCGAAAGAGAGGAAATGCAAATAAGGAATATATGAAGAGGCATCTCTAAACATGACCTAATTTTATGCCAAAGAACCAGTTAAGGACAGAACTACTCCCTCGATCAGAGAGATACAATAATTCATCAAATTTGGTAACGGAGAATTTACACACATATTTCAAGTCTAGTGTTATATCCACTTTATTACTTAGTTATGTTATCTCTATCTTGAATTCTTTAGGGTTAAGTTCCCAGGAACACTGTGACATGAATTATTACTTCATTCTCGTAACTATCACATGAGCATAAACAGATGTTTTGTATTCTGCTGATCTAAGCTAATACCATGAGAAACTTTTGTGTAATCTGTTTTTAGACTTTAGTTATAAAATGTATTCAAAGTAACAAGACGTTTTCTTTCATACACAAGATCTAGTACCACTTTGTTGGTATCTCTGCTGGTATGTTGTTTACCATGTTTAGTCCCGGAGGATATCGTTCGTCTAGGATTACTGTGCATCTGCACTGACTTGAAATAGTGTCTCACTCATGACATAGCTCTGACTCTGCCTGGTTCTTTGGCATACATTTGGGTCATGTGTGGAATATCGCTTTTCATATGTTCACTATTTGGATTTCCTTTCTTTCGACCTGCAGCATCACTGATGATACATATTTTGTTTGTTGAATCATATGATGCACTAAATTATTACGATAGAAAAACCAAAACACTGTGAAACGTGGGGAATGATGTCCTCCGAGTAACAGTCCGCCAACAGGGAGTTGAAATTATCAGTATTGAAATATATAGTTCAGTTCATCTGAAGATTGTTTAATGTACACATGAAAGTACTAGTGAAATACAACGATTAATTCTGGATATGTTGGACTTTTCAGTTATGGATATATAATTCTATATACAAGAACATTATAATTTATCTATACATTAAGCTATATAAAGACTCATCAAACGTATATCTCTAGCTGTTACGTCTTTTGCTGTGATTTGCTACTCTGTGTTTTCGCATCAGGTGTTTTTGGAGCTTTGTTGTGGGTACTGTAACAAAGTCTGGTTGAATTAAGAAATGAATCTTATATTTTTTCTGTTGATGCAGGTATCACCCGAAAAATTGGACAGAAAACTGCATCAATGCGCGTAGCATTGGAAAAAATATAAGATTCATTTCTTATCATTTAATTATGGAAAACAGGCTGTTTTCTTTGATCTAAAAACAATCAATCACCGCACTATATTTCGTAAGTCGGAAGGTTTTGCAGTGATACGTCTGCCAAAACAAGTTATGGCAGCCGCCATGATTCAAACAGCGAACGATCGTCTCTCGATATCTTTGGAATAAGGACCAGTTTGAGCAAATTCTACATGCACTGTTAATTTTTGAGTAAGTAGAAAAGAAATGGTACCCTAGAAATGATAAGCAAACATCAACAAATTGTATTTTCAGCAACGAGTTCATTCGTGTCTGAGGGAACCCCCAGTTCTAAAAATAGTGCTATAAATAGACTTCCGTGAAAAATTGTGTTGATCGATGTATCAACAGAATTTCTCAGCCAATCAGAATCTTCGTTTCTTGAAAATGACAATGGAAATTAAATGATGATCCCCTCCTTTCTTTTCTATTGTAAAGCATTGAGTGCACCATATGTACATGATTGAAATAAAACACAATATATGTACTTTTCATATTCATATCTTTCATTTCAATCGCGAAAGTTTGTAGCCGTGGAAATTAAATTAAATGAGATAAAGAAGATACTGACAACACTCTCAATAGCACTTATAATAGAGCACAAAATTGAGCATCGACGGACCCCTAGCGAGCTAGACACTTTGTTTGGCATTTAAACCAGTCGCGAAATTTTATACTCGTCATTTATATTTTCTACCCATAATAGTTAAACACATAATGAATAGGCCAATATGTATAGACACATTTTGGATACGCCAATATTGAGACATATTCTGGATACGCCAATATTCAGACAAGCCTTATTTAGTGAAAGACTTGGGAACACATATAAAAGCATCTGTTCCAGAAGAGTATGTTCACGAATAAAAGGTTTGTTTAAACGAATAAGCATATAGTTTGGCAAGAAATTAATGCACTGCCTGGATTGAGCTATCCGGATCATACATCGCTATTATAGAGCTAAATGTGGCCTTAATATTGCTCATGAAGGTAATTTTTGCGTAGACTGGTACCCGTTCTGGTTCCTTCGTTTACGCTATGCTACTCGGTAACATTTTCGCGGGAAGTAAAAACAAACGGAGAAAACCAAGAACGGTTGCCAGTCTAATTTTTGCGCAGAGTTGGAACTTCGCTTTACTTTTAGTCATCAGCAATCGAACAAAAATGCATCATTTTAACAATTTTAAAACAAACTGAAGCAACATTCTTAAAGATACATTATTAAGACAATTGAATATTAAGAATGGCCAGCATTACCAATGACATCATACTGTAAACAACAATAAAAAGCCAAAATCCGAACAAGTCTATGGCTGAAACCACCTGACCCCAGGAGAAATCTGCCGACGGTGCCTCTATGTCTATCCTGTCTATGGCAGTGACCTCATTTGGACATGTCTTTCTTCTAACCGTTCTCCCACAGCATTTGGATTTCATTTGAACGATTCTGAGGTACATCCCAGTGACCGGATGTGACGTACTGCGAGCATTCAGACGTAACTGTAAAGCTGACGTAATTAGTACGCATACCCCTATAATGACTTGTAAGAGGAGATATACGCCGAGAACCGATACGTTTACAGAATTTACTGGTAGTACCTCACTTATACTGGTAAGGAAAACTGCCAGGGATAGAAATACCGTCATTGAAAACCCCATCTTCTCCCCAGTGTCCGCTGGAATCACAAACACAAGCCCATTCAGAAATCCTAGAAACTCTACTGGTAGCAGTATGTTGAAAACATAGTACAGGGGTTTCCGTTTTAGTTTTATAGTGTAAGTTATTTTAGGTTCTGTCGAGTCTTCGTATATATGATATGAAATAGAGATGACGTCCCAAACGCTGTTTTGCTGGAAAAGTTCGTTAAAAATTATTGCATCATCGTCATCCACAAAGATTATTTCATTCAATGTATGGCTCCATATTACAATAGAAACGTTACATTTCTGCTCGTCAAATGGAAAGTAAGTCGTATCTAAAGAACATCTTGTTTCAAAGACCTCAAAAGGAAACCATGTCATCCAACCGTCATAATCAACGGAGATGTAGTAAGAAGGAGTTCCAAGCTCTACCAATTTCTTGAAACCATTTTGCAGAAAAACGTCCGGCTTCCATACGTCATCTTGTGGGACAAATACATTCTCCACTTCGTTGTGATTTGAAGGATCCCAGGCTAGTCCCAAGTCGTTCCATGATACTACAAGATAACCGGTTGTAACCATTTTCTCCAATACCTCGTCAATTTCGTTAATTCCAAAAAGCTGGAAGCTGATATGGACTTCTAGAGGTTCGTCTGAATCTTCCTGTGGTAGTACTTTCTTGTTATACTTGTTTGTTTGGAATATTTCCTCCAAAACTCCTGCATAGTCACTCTTTGTTGACGACAATACGAAATGTAAGAGCAAAGAAAAAATTAATATATTCTGTAGATTGAAAGTATACATCATTGGATGATTGCTTTGATTTGCCATCAACGCGAAGGTTGTTAAGATTATATATACCCATCACCCTGATACATGATCAGTTTGAAATTAATACAGTTTGTCGTTTGGGGAATTTCAAGGACATAAGTAATTAGTCAAAGAAAGGACAAAAATGAAACCAATTGATAAAAATTCTGTAAACACCTAGTCTATGTAATAACCCTGAGGCAAGTAGAACAAAATCTGATCGACAACTTTGGTTCTTATTATTCTACGATAAACAGATAATTTTTTATCGATGTCTTGGTCGAAAAATCGATTTTTGTTCCCGAGAGTGCTGATTTTTCTTGTTTCTTTGTCTTCCGTAACCTTAACATTGCAAATAATAGGGCCTTAAAATCAATCGGTAATGAGGAGTAATTGGGACAGTCGTTTCCTGAATTGGGAAATACGGAATTGTAAAGTAGTTATATTGTAATTTAAAAAAAGACCATAGGCTCGTAAAGACGTAATGGCCAGATTGGTAAGGTGTTAAAAGTCTTCAAATTCAGTAGCATCATATAAGAATAGATAAATTTGAAGCATGGACCAGACATGCATGTTAAGATCATCCCGGGCACCTGGTCCCACCTCTAGCTTGCTAGGGGTCCGTCGATGCTCAATTTGGTGCTCTATTGTGAGTTCTGTTGAGATTATCGTCAGGATATTCTTTTACTCATTTGTGTCACACTTATGCCCTTTGCCGTGTGGAGCTCGTAAAAAAGTTACCCGCTAGGGGTTTGACAGTAAGTGTTTTGAATAGTTTTCCCTGACATGGTCGCCATAGCACTTTCTTAATAGACATAACCTCAGACAGTGCTGTGCATGCATTTAATAGATTGCTTTCATTTTCGTGCATGAACATCGACGGCGGGTGCGGCTAGCCAACAGGGGATGCTTACTCCTCCCGGGCACCTTGTCCCACCTCTAGCTTGCTAGGGGTCCGTCGATGCTCAATTTGGTGCTCTATTGTGAGTGCTGTTGAGATTATCGTCAGGATCTTCTTTTACTCATTAAGATCAGTTTTAGTTGATGATTAAATTTACCTCTATAGTGAAACAAAATCGTAATCCGTCAACAGAATGATGTGCTATTGATTGATTGATTGATTGTTCACCGATTGCATTATTTGCAGATAAAATTAAGATATTTTTCATTTAGGGATCCCATGGATAACTCCTTGAATTGGCTATATCTAAAATAGTTCATAATTCGATATCTACTAGTACTGGTACGTACAAACGTTTTTACAGTATCAATAGGAAATATTATATATTCATTCATGCGCATGAAGTGTATAGATATACTAGTATGATGTAAAAATAAGTGATATGGCCGACCCTTTAAAAGCATATCAATAATGTGCATATGATAATCGTGAACCTTTTATAAACATTGATATATTTTGAAGGCTTCTATAATACAAAAACGAATTGAGTATTGTATTTAGTAATAGGGCCTTTTTCAAAGGTGTCATAAAAATAGGCGGAAATCTAGCAAGATGCTTAGAGGTTGCTTACCTTATATCGTTTTTTCGTGTGTTCTCCTTTGTTCTAACCTAATACATTTGGACTTGAAAAGATTAGACGAGAGAGAAAGAAATCATATCTAGAATGTCTCAATCGTACTACACAGGTCTGCTCACAAAACATTAGAAGTAGAAGTATATATCAGGACCTTATATATGTTCTATAATTTATGGTGTAGAGTCACTTCATTGAAAATGATATGAATATTTTCAAATCAAACTCAACTTATAAAATCAAAGGAAGACACAGATTCCGTCGAAAATGTGCAAAAAATCATCAGAAAGGAGGATCTCCAACAACATTTGGTTGCAACACCCAAAGCAAAATACAAAAAAACACCCAATGCAAAAACACAGAGCAGACACACACAAAAAGAGACGCAAAAGGGACAAGGGAACACCAAATCACATCATAGAAACATCGAACACAAAATGAATACGCCAACGCACAATTGTTGTGTAAAATAACCTCCTCACTGTAAGATGACCATACAAACAGACAGCATGACGCAGAAGCCCAAGAAACACAGATGGATATGTAAAAAGATGGCGTCAAAATACAGTACGTGCTCTGCCGGCCGTAGCGATGTATCTTATCACCCGAAGAGTCCGACTGACATTCAGAGAGGGCATGTGGTCGGCGCCCTGTCTTCTCTAAAGAGGTTTGGACAGGGCCCATCATGGAGTCATCAATCGCTTTTATATACTTTTTCTGCATCGTACTTAACCCAGTTAACACCTTGTACCAGCACTTTCTTACATATCGGTTCCGGTTGATCATTGCTCACGTTGGTTTATGAGTTGTCTTGGTGTTTGATGTTTCTTTAACTCATTTGTTGTGTGTTGATGTTCCCTGTCCCTTTTGCGTCTTTTTCTGCGCTTGGCTATTGTGCATGTTTTGTACATTTTTTTTCAGTTTCATGCGTGAACATCGACGACGGGAGCGACTAGACAAAAAGGGGATGTTTACTCCTCCCGGGTACCTGGTCCCACCTCTAACTTGCTACGGGTCCGTCGATGCTCAATTAGGTGCTATACCGGTATTGTGAGTGCTGTTGAGATTGTCGTCAGGATCTTTTATATCTCAATTGCATGGGTGTTTTAGTGTTTTGCTGCGAGTACTACAAACGAGTGTTGTTGGAGATTCCCTCCTTTCTTGCAAGAATTGCAATCTGAAAGTCTCCCTGACTGTCCTTGTTCAAACCTCTTTAGGAGAAGACAGAACCCCAACCAACCGTCATCCCTTGACATCGTTCAAAATCCTCAGTTGATTAAATGTTTAACGTCTTCAAATTCATTAGCATCATTTTAGAGCAGATAAATTTACAGCGTGGACCAGACATGCACGTTTCCGGTATTAAATCCTCGTCAGTGATCCTCAATCTAAACAATGTGATATGACCAAAATCTGTGAAAATTATGTCCTAAATATACCAAAAGACGTAGCAAAATGGCTGGGATATGATGCTACAGGACCATTTGAGAAAATTCTATAAACAGTAATTTTCGAATGCATTTGAAGAAACGAAAAACCGAAATTGATCGAACTTGGCTACATGTGCCCTCGGGAACTCTTGGTCCACCAGCAGTGGAATAAATAGTGTCTAAATTCAGTATTCTGTAAGAACAATTCTATTTTACGAAGCGGCGAGCGGCGCGAGTCAGTAAGTTTTTGATTATCTGTATACATTAATATTTTTTTCCACGGCTTTTTTGCAAACTTTCTAGAAAATGATATGGTGTACGTAATAATGAACAAATAATTTTTTCTCATTTTTGTTAACGTCGGATTTTCTAAAACGGTAAACAAGAGTAAGACGTCTCCTGTAAAAATATTTTACGATGAATATATATAGTTGTATCCCCCCTCTCTCACTCTTACTTCACATCAGGGACGTACGTATGTATACATGCCTGTTCAGATGTTCAATTTTCGGTCCAACAGAAAAAGGACAGGAGATTGGATCAGTACAGCTACTTATAATTAGTTATGACATGTATCTCCGATTAGTATCAGGTACATCTTATACATAATTGTAACCTTCCTCGTCAATGACCCGTAATGCTTTGGCCCCTCCCTCATCAATGAAATAAACACGTATCCACGCATGTACATAGAAGCAACATCGGCCCTTCACTTTCTCCGGCAGAAGAAGATTGGAAGATTTATACGTCATGATGCTGAAAACCCTGTGATTTGATTGGTTCGTGCTTCAAATTATACATGCACGGAATTGGGGCTCTCTAGCGTGAAAAAAAATCAGGTGATCACTTAGAGCTATTCGCTCAAAAACGAAAATCCAAATAAGTCGATGGCTGAAACAATCTGATCCCAGGAAAAATCTGTCAGTGTTGTTTCCATGTCTGTGATAGATACATCATCTGGACAATTAAGCTTTCATTCTGACCTGCCGCCTTCCGCAGCATTTTGTGTTCATTTGAACGATTCTGAGGTACGCCCCAGAGACCACATGTGACGTACTGCGAGCATATTCAGACGTAACTGTAAAGCTGACGTAATAAGTACGCATACTCCTATAATGACTTGTAAGAGGAGATATACGCCAAGAACAGATACGTTTACAGAATTTACTGGTAGTACCTCACTTATACTGGTCAGGAAAACTGCCAGGGATAGAAATACCGTCATTGAAAATCCCATCTTCTCACCAGTGTCCGCTGGAATCACAAACACAAGCCCATTCAGAAATCCTAGAAACTCTACTGGTAGCAGTATGTTGAACACATAGTACAGAGGTTTCCGTTTTAGTTTTATAGTGTAAGTTATTTTAGGTTCTGTTGAATCATCACTTACATAAGAGGTAAGAGAAATGATGTCCCAGACGCTGTTTTCCTGAAAATGTACGTTAAAAATAATCGCATCCTCGGCTTCCACAAAGATAATTTCATTCAACGTATAGCTCCATATCACGATAGATACATTGCATCTCTGCTCGTCAAATGGAAAGAAAGTTGTATCTAAAGAGCATCTAGTTTCAAATACCTCAAAAGGAACCCATGTTGTCCAGCCGTTATGATCCACGGAAATGTAATAAGATGGCGATCCGAGATCTACCAATTTCTTGAAACCGTTTTGCAGAAATATATCTGGTTTCCATACGTCATCTTGAGGGACGTATACATTTTCCACTTGATTGTGATTTGAAGGATCCCAGGCTAGTCCCAAGTCATGTCATGATACTGCAAGATAACCGGTTGTAACCATTTTCTCCACAACTTCGTCAATTTCGAATCCAAAAAGCTGGAAGCTGATATGGACCTCTAGAGGTTCGTCTGAGTCTTCCTGTGGTTGTACTTTCTTGTTATACTTGTTTGTTTGGAATATTTCCTCCAAAACTCCTGCATAGTCACGCTTCTTTGACGACAATACGAAATTGATGATCACAAAAACACACAGGAGAATGAATAGATACATTATTGGACGATTGCTTCAAATTTTCATCATCACCATGGGTGTGAGATTTATATACTTATCGCCGATACATGATAAATTTGTAATTACCAGTAATAAAATTCGTCGCCTGGGAAATTCACGAATATCAGTAATTATATATTGGGAGTTTTACGTAATAGAAACAGATTAATCGGGAAACGTTTCCTTGATATAAATATTGTAAATAAAGAGAGATGGAGTACTTTATATGTCTATTGCTTATATATGGCCGCGTTGTATATTTTATCACATGATACCCCTAATGTTCGATTATATAACGCCACTCCATCCTTTTTGTTACGACACTCATTACACAACTCTTAGGAGCATTGTCATTAGACAAAACGCTGAAAATAGATTATGGCATAGCAACAGAAAAGGCGACTGTTTGTGCCACTTGGCGAGTGTCAATGCTGGTGGACCAGAAGTCCCCAACGGCACATGAAGCCAAGATCGATAAACTTCGGTTTATCGTTTCTTCAACACATTCAAAAATTTCTTTTATCAACAATTCTTGAAATTTCTAAAGCGTGGGTCCTTTGGCATCATATTCCACCCATCCTGCTACGTATTTCGGTTCATTTTGGGGCATAATAACTGTCACATTCTTTGGTCCTGTAACATTGTTTTGATTGAGGATCACTGACGAAGGTTTACTTAAAGCGCCCGAAACGTGCAAGTCTGATTGATGCTATTGAATTTGAAGACGTTTAACATTTGTATCACTAAGTGAGTTTCACTGATCAATTTTGGTTGATCGTTTCTTCAACGCATTCTAAAATTTCTGTTATGAAAATGTTTTGAAATTTCAAAAACGTGGGTCCTGTAGCATCATATCCCACCCATCCTGCTACGTCTTTCGGTACGCTTTTTCGACATAGTAACTTTCACACTTTTTTTGGCATATTACATTGTTTAGATTTAAGGATCACTGACGAGGGTTTAGTACCCGAAACGTGCATGTCTGGTCCATTCTGCCAATTTATCTGATCTTAAATGATGCTATTCAATTTGAAGACTTTAAACATCACTGTTGGTAAACCAGGAGTCCCCGAGGACACAACTATTGTTGGTGGTATATTGGATATATAGGTAGAATACTTGAAAGCAGTGACGTCAGCGTGTTTCCTACAGGTACGAAAAGAAGTGGGGATTAGCTCCTTTCAAATGATATCCACCTGGCGTGGGTTAGGAGAGGGCATTATATGATATTTACATTCTCTGACTTATTTTTTTAGAAATCCTGGCGAAGACTCCAGGCGCAGAATTACCCCCCCCCCCCGCCCAATTTATAAAATCGCAATATCAATATATCACTGACGAGGGTTAAGTACCCGAAACGTGCATGTCTGGTCCATGCTGCAAATTTATCTAATCTTTAATGATGCTATTGAATTTGAAGACGTTTAACATTTGAACTACTTGGTGAGTGTCACTGCTGGTGGACCAGGAGTCCCCGAGGGCACATGTAGCCAGGTTCGATCAACTTCGGTTGATCGTCTGTCTCTTCAACGCATTTGAAATTTTCTGTTAAAAATTTCTTGAAATTTCTAAAACGTGGGTCCTGTAGCATCATATCCCATCCATTCTGCTACGTCTTTCGGTACATTTTTGGACATAAAAATTTTCACTTTTTGGCCATATTACATTGTTTAGACTAAGGATCACTGACGAGGGTTAAGTACCCGAAACGTGCATGTCTGATCCATGCTGCAAATTTATCTGGTCTTAAAAGATGCTATTGAATTTGAAGACTTTTTTTTTTTTTTTTTTTTTTTTATTGCACTATCATTCTTAAGTTGTACAAATTAAGAAATTCGAATTGTACACATTTGCATCATATGAGTGCTTTTTTTTCACACTTCTTTTGTCCCTCCCCCTAAAGATGATCAACTTTCACACACAGACACCAGTAACCTCCCTCACACTCATTCAAACACACACGCACACCCACATACACCTCACCATGTAGAAAAGACATTTGAAGACTTTTATACCTCTACTTGTGTTTTTCCTATATAAAAAGATAATCATTAAAATTAGCTGTAACTCGCCTGATGAGACTATTTCCCTGCAAAGGGTGCGTTGGTTGAGAAGACTATTTCCCAAGGGATATGGCTTTGAGATGGGGCGGAACTACAGCGCGTGACGTCCAAATGGGGCAGAGCTATGTACCAAAGTTACTATCATCGGTTTAACACCAGTGATGTACAGCGCGTGACGGTATAATAAAACAGTCAAAGTATACCATTGAAGGAGTTATCATGATTCTGGTTTCCCTCGACCAGACCTATTTCCCTCGGCTTCGCCTGGGGAAATAGGTCTATTCTTGGGAAACTAGAATCACTGAAAGGTCTATAACTTGTAAAAGACTGAAAGGTCCATAATTCTTGTAAAAGACTGAAAGGTCTGTAGCTCCTGAAAAAGACTATACATGTAGTTCAATCCATCGATAGAAAGGTCTATCATTCCTGTACAAGAAGGTAATCAAGCAACCACAGTCACATGTAACCCATCACTCTAAAGATGCACATCAAAGTTTTGTTCAAATATCTGTAATAGTACACAGAAAAACCCAAAACCTATTTTTTTTCAAACGGCAATAACTCTTTTAAAAGTAGGTCAACAACAGTCATACTTGATCACTCTGAAGATCACAAAGTTTCAACACTTACAAAGAACGGTCTGCAACACCTATTTCTCCAAAGGAATATAACTCCCAAAAAGTAAGTCAATAGCATCACTAGTCAGTTTGATCTGTAACACAATGCTCTGAAGCTCCAAGTTTCTTTTAAATACCTATTATTATCATTGACATACAAGAAATCTGTAATATAAAAATTATGCGGAATCAGGACCTCATATTTTACCTGCAAGTATGTCATAACCAGGCGATTACAAATTCAGTTGCAACATTTACCTTTGGATCTAGTGGACATGTTTTCGTCTATCTGAAGATCCACAACTCAGTGTCTCGCTAAGTACCATTTACCAGAAACTTGGCCAATATTGTATTATTATATGCACTTCACTACCAACCTATAGTCTTCACCAGTTGGGGACTAAAAACAAAGCCAAAGTATTTCAGCTCATTCATATTGAGCTTTATTAAGCAATATCAGAAAGGAGCTGTTAAGATAAGGGCCGTATTTAGCCCTGAATCTCGTGACTTATTTCTTCCGCATGGCGAATCGTATACAGAAAAACATGAATCATTATTGAAATATAATGTATTTGCAGACCTTTTACATGTTTTACATTATGTTAAGGTACTCTTAAGGTTGTAAAATTAATGTCGAAAGAGGTAGGGGTGCTCGGATAGAAAATCCGATAATATCGACAAAAAACGTATAAATTTTTTAATATTTTATCTAAAATGGATAAATATAAGCTAAAAGACATCAAATATGTCTACATTGTGTATCAGAAATAAATTTCGAACGTTCCACCTCCTTTAATCGGTAAATAATGAAATCCGGAACTTAAAATACGGTCTTATTCTTCATTCAATGGCTACAATGTAAGCCTTTTAACGCGAAATACACATTGACGGAGAAATGAACATCACTCTTGCTTATTTCGTTTCTAATTCTTGTATCTTTCATTCAATCATATTGAGTACACAATGTTTGATGGATTAAAGAGGAAAAATAGTCAAATGTGCTATATTTAATGGTCAAAAAGATCGATTCTTATAAAATGCACCCCCCTTTCCATTTTTAGTTTTTCGTCTCTGGGGTAGTGTTCCCCCCGGAGATACAGAACCCCACTTTGCCAAAAAAATTGTATCATGGATACACATCTCCAGTAAAAGTGGCTTTCTGTATATCCGGGGGGAACAATGTTCAATAAAACTTTTCCGTTTTCTATTGATTTCTATGAGAAAAAGATAAGTTTTGATCCAAAAATTAGCATTATTATGCAAAACAGATAAAAAATAACTTCATATTCTGATGGGATGCCGTATAGGTATACATTTTACCAAAAAAGGTTCTTGAAATTTCAATTTTCAAAATTCCACTTTTCAGGGCTGATTTTACGCCTTATCTTAACAGCTCCTTAGTCTATTGCGCCCACTATTAATGACAACTGCTCTACAGAAGAATTAGTTGTTTTGAATCAAATATAGCAATAGTCCCCAACAAAATGGTACTCACAGGAGAATATTTCATGAAGAATTCATGCTAACTTCCCTTTATGTTTGTATACTTATTCAGCCCTAATGATCTGTATTAATCACATTTTTGTATGTAGAATGAATTGATGCATGGGTTGAAATGACAGCTTTCAACTGCAGATAGAATTTCTGGTTATTTTTAATGACAAGACTTATATTTTCAAGGTAGAAAATAAACTTTATTTTATTAGATTATCATCCAAAATGAAATATATTTTCATTTAACAGTCCCGAACTATTTTAAAAATGATAAATAAGTATGCCAAGATAGGGTACCTCCGAAAAAAGAATGATTAACATGTTCTCCATAACATATAAACATATTGTTACAATACTACAAGTATCAAATAAGAAATTATGTAATGATCATATTGCTGTTCTTACAAATATGCTGCTTACTGAACACAAATTTCTATGAGGCTTAATAAAAAGTGATGCTTTCTCCAAGTATAATACATGTACTTAATTACTTTCTTATACCTTCTTATGACCACTTGGTATACATATATTGATATCAGTAGAACAGCCTTGACCACTTGGTAGAACAGAATTGACCACTTGGTTTACATATTTGGACATTTTGTCAATTAGGCTTCTCCCTGGCAGCAGAGTTTAAACACTTTTCTTTCAATCTAAGTTCTTTGAAGGTATAAAACTAGATACAAGAAGGAGCTGTACTTATGATGAAAATTACGAAAAATCCACAAGAACAGCATCTCTTGGGTTGTGACTAATTTAGATTAATATCAATGTGTGAGTAATGGACAAGTCTCAGCTTACCTCAATTTTTTGTAATTTATTTGAACCTTGTGATTTATGGTGAGAGAAAATCATGACAGAGAAAATCTCCAAGTCTATTGAAGATTAACAAAGAACTTACATGTATTTGGCTTGGCTTCATCATTTTACCACAATTTCCTCAAACTCTACAATTATAAAGTTCATGACAAAAATGAAGACTGACCTTCAATTGACTAATTGTGTGATTGGCAGAATAGATCTTAATCTCTTGGAAAAAAAATTGAAGAATGTGAACCATATTTGCAAAAGGCATCATTTCAAAACTGATAAAATTGCATTAATGTAATGGACAAATCCTTGAAAATAAGAAATAAACAAAATGTTATCTATCATTTGCTTTTACACAAACATTTAAGGCATTAATCTGACATACAAGCATATAAGAAGTAGAAATGCTAGAAAATGATTTCTGAAATGAAGTGCTGTCATGCCTAGTGAGGCTAGTGTAAGACATACAGACTATGTGGATAAAATATGAGCATCATCGAAATTAATATTCAGAGGAGATTTTCAAAAAAGAAAATAAAGAAAACCATATCAAAAATGTAAAACTGTACATACAGTAATAAATGTATCTAATTGAAAATTGAGTTAATTACTGAACTATAAATGATCAATACAATCAGCTAGCATTTTTCATGTATCTATGTATTTTTACCGATAAAAAAGCCAGAAGTAACAATAAACTCTAGATAAATGTAATATCATATAAATATAGAGTGGTTAGATCATTTTAAAGTCTTTCCATTGCACTATTAACTACCTACACTAATATCACACAAAGCTAAAATATGTTCTTTATATTTTGAAAAAAAGAAGACCCACAGTCAAAAGCAAATACAGAGTCTTATGCCCAACAATTTGCATCACACACTCACTCACAAGGAATGAAAAATACCACAGGTAATCTGGCAATAAAACAAGAAATAAGTTAACAATACATAAATAGAGATCAACAACACTTTTATTCCAGAAACGCTGCGTGAGTTTCACTCTTTGCACATTTCCACATTGAGTTCATGAGTTTAATAAAGCCGGTATCTTTCGGCTGATCTAGTCCCCTCATCACTCGCTGCTTCATCACAGATATAAATTCCTTGTTACTCAGCTGCCCATCCCCTGAAAACAAATTATCAAATCATTTTTTAAAACTCTATGCTTAAATTTTCAGAAAAGAATCACATAATTGTTAATTTTTTTTTTCCTTCTTTAAATTTGTTTTGTCATGTGATATCAAAAATTGTTTCTCTGTTAAATTATTTCTACATGTATGTCTTATCATCATTCCACATATGTGCTGCAATTTTACTACGGCTTTTTCTTTTTCTTAATTTTCAAACCTCGACCCGAGATACTCATGAAGATATATTGCAAGATGTAAACTAGATATATATACATGTACCTGTAAAACTTCCATACAGATGTATCTAAGTGGTGACAAAAAAGTAAAAAGGGAAAATAGGATACTAGAAAGAATAGTATTTACCGTTTTCATCAAATAATGTAAAGACGACTTCTACCACATGGTTTGATAATTTACATCCTGCCACTGTACTAGCTACATGCTTCAAGGTCTCTGTAAAAAAAATATATTATTATACATGTATTTAGTAAATAAAGTTTTTAAACAAAGCTGACCCTACAACATCAGTAACTGTACAAGTTTCTTTTTACCTATAAATCATAAGGACGTTTTGTGAACAATAAAAAATATACAATGTACATGTATATGATTTCTACTTCTTCCATTTGTACAACTTCTTAATAAATGCATAACATACTGACATAGACAGACAGACATGGCCAAAACGGTAAATCCCTATCCCCATCTTCTCTGTTATCATGGGGAATAAAAAGGTAATAATACCTACAGTGAACATTTTTTGCATTTACCTACACTACCAGAATTTGAGCATACTTTGATATTCATCCAATCTTAACTTAAAGTAAAAAATGTGCTATAGTGATACTAATATATACCTTCATCTATAGATACTCCAGCAAGGTGATAGAAACTCAGGGCAGTGTCAACATCATTTATGCTCTTCAAAAACTTCCAGAAATTCAAGTACTCGACAAATGTTATTCCCTAAAAATATTCAGTTCATAAGACAATAAACTATTAAAGAGTATGCAAAAGTAGGAAAGAGTTTATTTAGGATATGAATTTTGAATAGGCATACAGTTTTCCTTCAGTATGGACGCCTGCCACTTACACAACATTTACCGGAATTAAATATAATACATAAAAGTGAATTCCCTTTTAAAAAGCTTGTAATGTTTTGTGAACTTTCATAATTGATGCTCTTATCTAAATCTGATTTAAAAATGTGACCATTAAGCTACCTTTGGTTCTTCCTTGTACTTCTTTTTGACCCTCTTTAACATTCTTGATTTCTTGCTCTCTGGGTAACCAGCATAAGTTAGTAGTATACTACCAAAGTCTTTCTCCGATATCTTCCCCTTCTCTTCATATAATGGGTCATAACGATCAAACTGAAAGAAGCATGTATAAATCCTTTCAATTACTATAAGCTGTAGACAAATTCTGTGAATCTATTTTACAAACTTTTATCCATTATCACTTTAGAAATAAAATAAAGAGTGCATAGACATTCCTCTATTATTGAAATTATGGACAAGGATGTCCATACAAATGATGGGAAATGATTTCCTTGTCTTACCTATGGGGTAAGTAAAAATTCTCACATACACTTTAAGGCTAACTTCACTGTGACATCACACAAGATTGCTGTGTTAGTCAATAAAGATAAGAAAAAGAATACAGAAAGACTCATAATGGTACAAGCAAATCTTGGCCACTCAGAATGGATTTCCTTGTCCCTGATCACATCTTGTCATAGATTCTATTTTTTAAAAATATGAAAGACATTAAATCCAAAACATACATGTAACTTTAAATAGATTAAAGTGTGCTGTTAACAAACCTCTATTTGGAGAACCTCTCTCTGAACTTGCTGTTGAAAATGTAAGAACTCTTTAACAGTGAGCTTCCTCTTGCCATCTTGGCCAAAGAAGTAGGTCATGAGGGCCGATCCGACCCCCTTATTGACGCTGCCTGTCACTGCATGGTCTTTGTGTCTCATTCCCATGCTAGTCTGATTCCTTATAATGTCATTTACCTGTAACAGATAATAGGCACTGAGAAAAAAATATACTTGCAGCCTACTTGTATATGCTGAACTGAAAGATTGAACAGACAATCAATTTTGAGTTGTCAGAAAAACAAAGATTTCCAGATACCATTGTACACATCCTTTGTGAACTCGCAACATTTGAAACGTAAAACAACATTAGAGATCCCGTATCAATACTATTGAGCTTTTGAAGTTATCTCTTGAATTCTTCCTATTTCTTGCCAGTTCACAATTCTTCATTATACATTATTTAGGGAGTTCAAGGATTCAAAATACTAAAGAGAGGGAGTTAATGGAAATTCCTGTGAACTGTTATATTTTGGTCTGACAGTAGCATATGTAAAAGTTCATATGAAATAGCTAACATTGATATAAAAATCATTGGTTCTTAGGTTAGTTCTTCTCTCTTTCGGGTCAAAAAGATGCAATTAAGCTTATACATAACCATTGGACTCATCTGTATATTTTCATTGAAGCAATCAAATATAGTAATCCAGTAATCCAAAACAATGATGCTGATTAATGAGAAGATCCTTAATACCTATAGACAATGTCATAACCATGGCAAGGACTGAGATGTTTTTATAACAAGACTTACCTTGATAAACTCTTCCATCTCTACCTCTCCATCCCCGTTTACATCAAACATACGAAATGCAATTTGAAAGTTCCTTGGGGGAGCTGAAAATAAAAATTAAATTCTACATGAGTGTTTATAGATGATCTATGCATACTTTGAGGGGTATTCAAAAATCTTCTTTAATGTGCTAACAGTGCATGTTATGTAAGAATCCAGTCTGAACATCAGAAAAAAAAATATATTGGAAGTAAAACTTTGCCTCTTATAATCACTCTGTAGAATTTTGTAATAAACACTTGTATACAAACTTGATTTTCACATTTTTTATCCTATTACTGTTACTATTATACCATGTACCATGTAAAGTGTATCAAAGTGGGCAGATCAAGTTTATGCTGATAAAACAATAAATACAGAACACTAACACAGCAGGAGTTTATAGAAACCTACAATAGATATTTTATGGTGGATATGTATATTCTCATTCTATATCAGACTTACTAGAGAGAACGGTGAGTAGGAAGATGTAATCAGAGAAGGATATGAGTCCACTCTCTCCTAGCTGGTAGAATACACTGTCTGGGCCGAGATTCCATTCCACTTTATCTTGCTGTATACGGGGAAAAAAGAGAGAAGAAAAGAAACTATAAATCAACATTTATACAATACAAGTGATGATTCATATTCTAATATTGGTTAGCAGATAATAACTATTTATGACTCTATATTAGCAGATTTCTAGTTCATTGCAACTACAAATTTATGATGCATAGTTCACTACATTGTCTGTTCAGTTAAGCCAACCATATACTATCAATCTATATCTTTTTATTGTTGAGCATTGTAAAAGCCACTATATTCACTATTATTTGACTTACTAAGAGTCACTATTCCTTCAAATTTATATTTAAGTGACATAACTACAGAACCGATGAGTAAAATCCACAGTGCGATGTAAATAATATAATATTCTTTCAAATAAAACAATGCAAAGCTTCGTCAGGGAAGGGAACGGGTATAAAACCAATCAGCACAACTAGTGTTAATCACACAGTGAATTGTCACTATTTAATCTCAAACGACCCGATTTCACAAAACCCACTTTAAATTTCACACAACCTGAATTCATTAGACCTATGTTAATACTAAAGATATTGATATAAATACATTATTTTAACTTATAAATTTAGTTCCATAAATAATAGATAAATTGACATGGCGAAAACAATCAATTAAGACTGAACCTTGACTAATTCTACCTTGGAACATAAACTCCCTTATTACCAAGCAGTCTCTACAGAAACAGTGTACATCTTAGAGTCAACTTAATTAATACAGCTCTTGGCCTTTAAGGAGAATTGTTTCTTGAACCTTGCATTACCTTCATATTTATTTTCCTCAAAGAAAACATACAAGCATTTTAAAAGTTCCCATTCATTTTAGTAAGAGTTCAAAAACTAAAGATTAATGCTTTATGTGCAACTGCATACACTAGTACTTTTCTTTGAAATGATTGCTTTGAAAATTTTAATTATTCCAGAATAAGCATAATCTTGCATATATGTACATTGTATT
The DNA here is from genome assembly GCA_028142955.1 of Pinctada fucata. Taxonomy (NCBI): domain Eukaryota; kingdom Metazoa; phylum Mollusca; class Bivalvia; order Pterioida; family Pteriidae; genus Pinctada; species Pinctada fucata. The sequence goes on along the minus strand of AP027103.1, from coordinate 73,406,432 downwards.
GTCACGCCATAAAGATAATATATGAAAACACAACACTTTTTAAGCCGCAAATTAAGTTAAACGATATTTCAATTTCTGCATGCAGAGACAGGGGAATGTTTTATTTGTAATAGTATGCAAGAACTCTAGACAATATAATGCATGCATATATACTTGCATATTTACACTACAAATATACATGTACATGTCAATAGAAATATATGCCTCAGAAAAATGTGTTCAAAAACACTAAATCGCCCAAGCTCTTTTGGTGGTATAGTAAAAGTAAACTAGACAGACGAAAGACTTAGATCCCTCTGTCCATCACAGATGACATTTAAAGATAAAATTGCACACAACAATGCATGCACTGTTTGAGCAGCTGACTTCAGAAATTGGAAAACAATCAATACTTTCAACTCTACCTTAAATCTTTGAAATAATAACACTGTTTTATATATTTAAAATCTATCTTAGTTTCTCTAATCATATTCAGAAAATTTCAAAATAAAGTTGACAAAATACAAACTGCTTTCCTATATTTCCGAAGTGAACTACACAAACAGTACTACCATATGTTAACATGAGATTTTTAAAAGCAATTTTATCCTTCAAATCAGCACTTATACATAATGCTATAAAGAAAATAGATCATCTTTCCACATTTCAGATTCACACTGTATGTGCAACCATTCGATAATTGTTAATTTAAAATTTTTGAAATCCATTTTGTCACTGATAGAAGATAACAGAATTATGGTTATCAATAGAGAGGCAAATACAAATATAACCTAATTCAAAGTTGTCAAAAATAGTTCAAAAATATCACTTGGCAGCTGAAATTTGATTGATCATGATCAAGAATAGGTGAACATACAGTTCCTAATATTGAGGCAAAATTCTACATATGTTCCTATAATAAGAATGACTATAAAGATCTCTTTAACCTACAAAAACATAATGTAAACTCTAGCTCTCTCTGGTAAAAACAATTTGAATGTTGTTAACAACTAATAAGCACTAATTTCAAAAGGTCATGTTAAAGAAAAGAGGGGAAAACCTCTCCATGCTCTAAAAATCATGAAAGACTTCTTAAAATTGGACAAAAGTTAATATAGCCAACAAAGGATGGGATTGAACCCTGCGATATAACAATGACCTCATTCCGAGCCAATCAACTCAGCGTCTATATTGCTATCACTCCAGAGGTCTCACTTACCAGAATCCTTCGCTGACGTGGCACTTTTGTTATTGGCTTATCCTGATAAACATAACCACTAGCATCATTTCAAAAAGGGGAAACAACTATTATCATTTTACAACTTTAGTTCATGTTCTTGTAAGTTAGAAACATTTCAATACCATGCCAAGTAATTTTTTTCCAATGTGCTCAAGGCATAGTATTTTGGACATGTTATCAATAATAAGAATGATGTAAGGAAAAATTGTTAGTTTTTGTTGAAGTTAGTAAAAAAAATGACAAAGCTAAATAATTTTTGGCAGTTAGAGAACATGTAGAAAGTTAATACCAAATCAAAAGGTTAGAAAATGTTAAGCCACTCACCATCTTTCTGAGATCATCCTTCTTTAGGCATTGACAGATAGAAATACTTAATCAGATGCCTCTTAAAGCATTCATTTGAAGAAAATAGCGATCAAAGCCTCTTTATTTTCTTGTTCTTAAAGATTTTCATAAACTTAACCCTAGATCAAAGTCAAGACCTTCTGCATCATCCAAAATACCATTTAAGTTAAACTTGTGCCTAAGTTCAAATGTTTTCAAATCTTAATGTTTAATTGTAAAATTATCAAGTTAAAACAAACCGAGTCTTGAATAATTTCTTACTTTAACAGCAATGAGCTCAGAGATAAGAAGACTGTCATAAAAATGATACACAAAACCAAAGAGCAGGACAAGAATCGAAGAAATGATGTTTGCATTCATTGAAGATTTGAGCCTCCAAACTAAGAGTAAAGAAATCATCATCACACTATACTGGACAGAAAAACTTCTTAAATGGAGTACGCAAAACCTTAGACTGAGAGAAGGACAAGGAGAGTGAATAATGATGTGGTACAATAACTCATGTAAAGAGACCAAGAGTATACTGATGTCTGTATGACTTGTTATAACATAAAATTACATTGTGTATTTAAGTATCGTTACTTTAAGTATTTTTAATAGAACTGAGTAAAGAATAAAATGTCTTGGTTTTTTTAGCTCTTCTATTACCTGATATTTGACAGAGAAAAAATTAGATTTAATTTTTTATTAACCTTATACAAAAATTCCATTCACCTTGCACCATATAAGTATCAGCAGAATAAAGGAGAAATACTCCTTTAATAAGTGGAGAAATATAGGAATATAACTGTAAAAAAGTAGAGTTCAGATTGTGCTCCATCCTTAACCTTTGACCCATGTATAATAAATTGAGTACACAAGTCTACATACAGTTAGCATTTGTAGATTGTATAAAGATAAAATCCTTAGTGCAAACCTTTCCCTCATAATACCATCATGTTTTTTGTATAGAACATGCTATATATATGTCTATCAATATATGAAATGTATGATGACCCCATCATATATTGTACATGACTGATCCATCACTTGAAGCACTCACCCCGAGTACCTATCACATATCACACGTGTACTCTTCCTTTTAAAGAAATCCTACTCAAAAGCTACAGGTTCTACAGAATTTCTATTTACCTATCAAGAGGCCATCTTAAGGCACAAAAAGATAACAACAGAACTTGTGTTTCCTGTAACGTAGAAATTCTACGGATTTTTTTGTAAGTCATTATCTCAAGAATCCTTATCAATTTAATGAAAGTAAAACTATCTAAAATTGTTTCAAACAAACTTAAAATTCTTCAATCATAAAAGTTTCTAATTTGAAAATATCTTTACCTGGGGTTCTAAATACATATCTACGATACAAGAAACTATTATTTCTTTTTTAGCCTTAGAATCTACCACCGCACTCAAGAAAGAAATCTGTTATTAAATTATGCAAACAATACCTGTTCACATGCCTACAAACAAACCAGTCAAAAGCACACTAAATTTCACTCATATTCAAATATTTCACATGGAAATTTAAAGTAAAATCAATGTAAAGAAAAATGAGAAATTTTCTTTTTTGACCCATGAAATTCATCTAATCTACCCCATCCATCCCTTTACTTTTTTCAGGAAAAATAATTTTTAATCCTTTTAATCTACCATTCTACAATCATCCTTAATTATGCAGTACGGATGGAAAGCAAAGAATCACAGCATACATATACATGGGTAGCGAAGACATATATATACATGATTTCCTTGGAAAAATTGCATTTAAACGCATTGGCAAATACACATGTATATAAAAGATAACCATATGGTTGCATAGATGCATCCGCACACAGTGTACCACTGCAACTAATTTCTACAGTCTTGCAAGTATGCTACAAGAATAACTGGCAGCTTTAAGCCTACATTATTGGTGCGCTTATTCATTGTTTAAGAATTACAATAGCTCATACTGGCACTAATTATCATCCAGTACATTTTGAGTTACTCTTGAGTATCTTAAGCAAGTTATGTATGTAACAGATTTTGATCATTCCGCATGCTCTGCTAGATCTTTTAATAATTACTTTGATATGTTTTAATCCACATTACAATTATATCATGGCAATATTTATCATAGCATTAATATTATGATTATCATATTGCATAAGGAGAATCAAAATTTAGCAAATCTGAGGCAGGGCAACTTCTACTCATGATAAATGGTGTCAGATAACTTGCCTAGAATACCCCTACACTTCCTTGGCTGCTTTTAACCTTCAAAAATTGAAATTGGCAAAGAATAAAGGAAAAGATGTTTCCCTCGAACATTGTGTTAACTTTTTAACTTACCTGTGGATCAAACTTCATAAACTTGTCCAATCCAAGTCCTAAACAGAAATATTAATTTAATGTTATAATGATAAAGAAGATGAAAACATAATAATATTATCAATAGATACATTAATAAATTTGACTTTTGCCGATCATTGTGTCCATGACCTTGTACATGACTTTCAGTCTTCGTGAAAACTCACTAGCCCGACCGCCCTGGCTACCAAATATTTCCTCGGGCTACCAAAATTTGATGCTGAACTAGCCCGACTGGCTAGTGACTTTTAATGAAATGCAGTGTTCTGATTAAGGGCCGACGGCTGGCGATTTCTCATCTTATACTTGGGGTAATATCGCCGCCTTCTTTCCACAAAAGTACACGTTGCGTCTCAACTTTTATCGCTGGTAAAGTATGAAATGTATATGTTAATGAACATGTTTCAAATGAAATATAATAAGGTTTTCCTGTAAAATATGTTTATTAAAATATTGTCCTAAGATACAAGATAAATATAAATAAGACAACGGTGCATTGATTTCAGCGCGGCTTGACGGGTTATTCTACGGTACTGAGTATAACATGTTCAATTAAATATCTAACAATTTCAAAAATCTCGACTGAACACTGAGATCAGGGACGTGTATAAAATATATATATATATACGTCCCTGCTGAGATGAAGAAATTCTTACGAAAATTTTATAACTATTGGCCAAGCGCCGCAAGCAACGGCCGGCCTTTTAGCGAGTATGATTCAAATAAGTTCTTTTTTTTTTCTCCTTCCATTTTCTGCAGACAAAAGCATATTTGAAATTATATTTATACAAACAATATCATGCATTCATTGTAAAATTGAGTCTATTGATAATGACGTAGCTGACATCCGCCAGAGAAATGATCGGGTGGTGGTTTAACTTTGTTCGATTTTATGTATACTCTATATTTGTGTGAATTTTTGCCTACTCAACGGACCTAGCTGAAGAAACGATGGGTCTTTATAGCGTTTTTATTTTTTTTTCAATGGCTAGAGAAAATTTTGGGTGGCTAGTAGATTTTGGCACTCAACTAGCCCAGTTGGCTAGTGGTCAAAAAAGTTTTCATGAAGACTGGACTTTAACTTCTCTTGGTATTGACCTTACTGTGATTATCACTCTTTTTTGTGAAAGTGCAATAATCATTAATGCAAAAGAGTAACAAACACTGAATCAGACAAACAGATTGCTGGGAAAATTTCGCATTTTTAGAAATATATTATAATCACAGAGTATGTCAAATCATGACATATCATAATCATGTAAAAGGACATTTTGTGAAAAACGCCTACAGTCCTGCTAACTAAATCCAGAGCACCATGTTCTGATGATTTTTTACTTAAACATACAGTTTTTATATTATAAAAGGATACCCAGTCTATGGAATCCTCTTATAGTTGTGATAGAAAATGCCACCATTTTGCTTGTGTATAGCTTAGTTAAAGAAACAGGAAGGAGAATAAAATGTATACAGGTACTTTCTGTGGTAAATGCATGACGTTGGACACCATAATGTCATGGTTTACTATTGTTGACAAGAAGAACTAAATGGCAGCATTCTTAAATTAACATCTAAATTTCCCGTATACATTTAATTTTTTCCATAAAGCGAGCTGAAAAAAAGTGTGCATTGATGTAAATTTGCAATCATGACAAAGATTAACCATTGGAGACAAAACTTATAGGAAAATTCCTAAGACAGGAGAATAAATCACCAAAAGAGTTTGCTCTGGATTTAAGGAACAGGACAGTAGTTATATACACTATATCAATACATGACACAGGAAGAACAGTACAAACCCTCAGGCTGCTTCATCCCAGGTGTGATGGATCTGACGAAATCTTCAGGTGTCATGTAAACTTCCCATTCATTATCCTGATGAACTTTTAACGTGGCAAAATACCGAAAAATCTTATCTGGTGTAGAATACGCCCTGATACGATTCTCATACTCAATTATCTGAAAGAAAAGAGGAGATGTTCAAAGTAAATAGTTTGGCACAGTCATCCATAATTGGTGCATGAAATAAAATAGTGTTTTGTGCATTGATGAAATAGAATTATATAATGCAACTGTTTAGCAAATCTCATATTTCATTTGGTTTTCACTCTATACTGGTAGTAAGAGAATACTTTTTTCTTACCACTAATGTTTTATTTTGCCTTTTACTCATGCAATCTATTGTTCTTATTTTGTTGAATTTTTTTTTTTTCTCAGTATGAATTGTCAAATTAAGTATGCCATTAATAGAATACGACATTTTATGTACTACTTACAATATAGATCACATTACTCTCTTGTTGATGAAGAAAAGAAATAACTCAATCTGAACATAGGCCAATCTGGACATAGGCCAATCTGGACATAGGCCATATCAACAGAAGTCTCGAAGGTGTTAAATCATATGTTTTTATATGAGAAAAGTCAGCTGTCAGCATTTTATGATCAATGTATCTAATATGACAATTAAAGGATTTTAAAAATATTTCGTGATTGCATTGTAACGTGCAAATATATACTCACTAATGACAATCTAAATCATTTGTAAGTCCTAAGTTTTATACCAGTTTGTACTGAAATTTTCAGCATACTTTTAAAAAAAGATGAGAAGTCAGAACGTTAAAAAGGATCATGGATTAATCACTATGCACAACATTACATGCCTCTACATGGTGGGAAATACACATGTAATAATATGCTTACACGTCTCTCACGAAATCCGATCTTCTTCTTTTTTGTTTTTTCATCATCCTTATCCTCATCTGTTTCAGAAACTTTCCCTTCATTAGATTCTTCTTCAAATTCTACTTCAGGAGAAGCTGCCTCTGTCTTATCCTTTAGAAAGAAGACGCTTTAAAAGAGAAACACAATAATAATCATAAATACGACTCTTTTGTAAAAATTTTTCTATCATAATGAAAACAAGAAACCACTATTTAAAAGACGGTATGACAAGATTGCAAAGCTGTATTTTCCAGAAAAGCCATTTAATCTAAAAAGCACAATCACTTAAGTTGAAAAAGTAGGTCAAGGTTAATTTACCAAAGTTTGACCAACGATGCATCAAATGTGTAAGTTTGATAATGTTAAACTTATACTTTACATAATACTGGCAATGAAAAGTGAAATCATTCAGCAGAAAGAGAAGGTCAAGGTCAGCATATGAAAATTTGAACAAAGATTCATCCAATCTGTATGTTTTATATATTAACCATTTATATTCTGACCTAGATATCATGTACGGGATATGAATATGCCAATTTGGCCTAAATCATCTATGTACATGTAGAAAAAAAGTCAGATTCAGGATCCAATTGCACTGGTCTATCTCAGAATTCTAAATGATTTACTGGTGCAAGTTTGGTTCTTGTAGCTTCAATGATTTGTCCAATAGTCAGCCATCCAAAAAAATGAAAAAAAATGTAGTACAAAGCTTAAGTTAAGAGGAAAATTTAGGTCAGATGCAGCATGGGTCCAACCCTGCATGTTTCCAAGATAAATCCCTGGTGCAAGTTTGGTTACTGTAGCATCAGTACTTTATGTAATGCCAGATACCCCAAACTTCAGATTGGAGGATGAGTAGACAAGATCCACATAGAGCTCTATGGATTAAGCTTAATAAAGCCTACGCTCACGCAGCAAGATACGCCCGTTGGGATTTTTTTCACAACACCAAAAAATTTAAGTCCCATAACTCCATAAGGACAAATTGGATGAACCTTAAAATCGAAAGGCGGCTTCCTCTTCAAAGTCTGATCAAAATGTACAAATTTCATGAAAATCTGTTGACATATATTCAAGTTATTGCGTTCCATGCACCTATATTTTGCCCTTAGCTTAACATGTATGTGCATATAACCCCCCCCCCCCCCATTACACATAATTTCTGGATTATGTGACAAAAAATTCAAGAACATGTTATATATGTGAAAGAACATCCTTTCTACTTGAAGTATACAAAATTTCAAAACATTTCAACCAGAAATAGATTTTTAAATAATTTTTAACTATTTTAGTATATTTTCACTGTATTTTAAAATATCTAAGTCCCATAACTCTGTAACGACATATCGAATGAACCTGAAAATCGAAAGGCGGCTTCCTCTCCACAGTCCAATCAAAATGTATGAATATCATGAAAATCCATTGACGCATATTCAAGTTATTGCATTCCATGCGCCTATATTTTGCCCTTAGCTTAACATGTATGTGCATATAACCCCCCCCCCCCCCCTTCCTATTACACACAATATCTCGATTATGCGACAAAAAAATTAAAAACCCGTTATATATGTCAAAGAACATCCTTTCTACTTGAAGTATACAAAATTTCAAAACATTTCGACCAGAAATAGATTTTTAAAGAATTTTTAAATATTTTAGTATATTTTCACTGTATTTTAAAAATCTAAGTCCCATAACTCTGTAACGACAAATCGGATGAACCTGAAAATCGAAAGGCGGCTTCCTCTTCACAGTCCAATCATAATGTATGAATTTCATGAAAATCCGTTGACGCATATTCAAGTTATTGCGTTCCATAGGCGGACGGACAGACGGACAGACGGACGGACGGACAGACGGACGGACGGACGGACTTCGCCATACCATAATACGACCCGTCAAATGACGGGCGTATAAAAACAGGACAATGACATGGACAGGGGGAGGATGAGGACACAAGATCCACATAGAGCTCTATGGATTAAGCTTAAAAACAGGACTGGAACACAGACAGGGGGAGGATGAGGACACAAGATCCACATAGAGCTCTATGGATTAAGCTTATAAACAGGACAATGACACGGACAGGGGGAGGATGTGGACACAAGATCCACATAGAAATCTGTGATTTAAGCTTAATAAAGCCTACACTCATGCAGCAAGATACGCCCGTTGGGATTTTTTTCACAACACCAAAATATCGAAGTCCCATAACTCCATAAGGACAAATCAGATGAACCTGAAAATCGAAAGGCGGCTTCCTCTTCAAAGTCTGATCACAATGTACAATAAAAATGCAATGATCGCTGTGTGATATAAGTCCCCTACCGGTGGCATAAATTTATGACTTGCACCTCTGTGCATCAGTTCATCTTCTGCAACAGCCAAGAAAAGTCTGGAAAACTGAATTCACGAAATTTGCTACGTCCAAGGGCCATAACTCTTGTGAAAATTAGTCAATCTAAATTAAACTCAAATCTGCATCACACTATAATGTATTCACATACAAAAAATCAGCTCATTATCTGCAATAACAGGCATGAAAAAGTCCGGAAAACTGAAAATTTCATGAAATTTGCTAAGTCCAAGGGCCATAACTCTTGTAAAAATAGGCCAATGGAAACCAAACTCAAACTTGGTCTGTATCACACTGAGATGTATTCATTTACCAAAAATCAGTGCATTATTTGCAATAGAACCAAAGAAATGTCCGGAAACTGAAATTTTCATAAAATTTGCTAAGTCCAAGGGCCGTAACTCTTGTAAAAATAAGTGAATCTAAAGCAAACTCAAACTTGATCTGTATCCCATTGAGAAATATCCACATACCAAAAATGAGTTCAATTTATCCAACAACAGCGGAAAAAAGTCCGGAAAACTGAAATTTTCATAAAATTTGCTAAGTCCAAGGGCCGTAACTCTTGTAAAATTAGGTCAATCGAAAGCAAACTCAAACTTGATCTGTATCACATTGAGATATATCCACATACCAAAAATGAGTTCAATATATGCAACAACAGCGGAAAAAAGTCCAGAAAGCTGAAATTTTCATAAAATTTGCTAAGTCCAAGGGCCATAACTCTTGTAAAATTAGGTCAATCTTAAGCAAACTCAAACTTGATCTGAATCACATTGAGATATATCCACATACCAAAAATGAGTTCAATATATGCAACAACAGCGGAAAAAAGTCCGGAAAACTGAAACTTTCATAAAATTTGCCAAGTCCAAGGGCCATAAGTCTTGTAAAATTAGGTCAATCTTAAGCAAACTCAAACTTGATCTGTATCACATTGAGATATATCCACATACCAAAAATGAGTTCAATATATGCAACAACAGCGGCAAAAGGTCCGGAAAACTGAAACTTTCATAAAATTTGCCAAGTCCAAGGGCCATAACTCTTGTAAAATTAGGTCAATCGAAAGCAAACTCAAACTTGATCTGTATCACATTGAGATATATCCACATACCAAAAATGAGTTCAATATATGCAACAACAGCGAAAAAAAGTCCGGAAAACTGAAAATGGGACAGACGGACAGACGGACAGACGGACGGACAGACAGACAGATCGAGAGGAAACTAAGAGTCCCCTTCGGCGTTGCCAGTAGGGGACTAAATATCATGAAAATCTGTTGACGCATATTCAAGTTATTGGGTTCCATGCACTTATATTTTGCCCTTAGCTTAACATGTATGTGCATATAACCCCCCCCCCCCCCCCACCCCCCATTACACATTATTTCCGGATAATGTGACAAAAAATTTAAGAACCCGTTATATATGTGAAAGAACATCCTTTCTACTTGAAGTATAAAAAATTTCAAAACATTTTGACCAGAAATAGATTTTTAAAGAATTTTTAACTATTTTAGTATATTTTTACATTGTATCTAAAATATCTAAGTCCCATAACTCTGTAACGACAAATCAGATGTACCTGAAAATCGAAAGGCTCCTTCAAAGTTTGATCACAATGTAGAAACATCATGTAAATCCATTGACGCATATTCAAGTTATTGCGTTCCATGTGCCTATATTTTGCCCTTAGCTTAACATGTATATGCATATAACCCCCCCCCCCCCCTCCCATTACAAATATCTCGGTTATGCGACCAAAATATTAAAAACCCCTTATATATGTCAAAGAGCATCCTTTCTACCTTAAGTATACAAAATTTCAAAACATTTCAATCGAAATAGATTTTTAAATAATTTTTAACTATTTTAGTATATTTTCACTGTATCTTAAAATATCTAAGTCCCATAACTCTGTAACGACAAATCGAATGAACCTGAAAATCGAAAGGCGGCTTCCTCTCCACAGTCCAATCATAATGTATGAATATCATGAAAATCTGTTGACGCATATTCAAGTTATTGTGTTCCATGCGCCTATATTTTGCCCTTAGCTTAACATTTATGATCATATAACCCACCCACCCTTCCCATTACACACAATATCTCGGTTATGCGACAAAAAAATAAAAACCTGTTACATATGTCAAAGATTATCCTTTCTACTTGAAGTATACAAAATTTCAAAACATTTCGACCAGAAATAGATTTTTAAATAATTTTTAACTATTTTAGTATATTTTTACTGTATTTCAAAAATCTAAGTCCCATAACACTGTAACGACATATCGGATGAACCTGAAAATCAAAAGGCGGCTTCCTCTCCACAGTCCAATTAAAATGTATGAATTTCGTGAAAATCTGTTGACACATATTCAAGTTATTGCGTTCCAAAGGTGTACGGACAGATGGACGGACTTCGCCATACCATAATACAACCCGTCAAATGACGGGCGTATAAAAACAGGACAGGGACACGGACAGGGGGAGGATGTGGACAGAAGATCCACATAGAGCTCTATAAACAGGACAGGGACAAGGACAGGGGGAGGATGAGGATGAGGACACAAGATCCACATAGCGCTCTATGGATTAAGTTTAAAAACAGGACTGGAACACAGACAGGGAGAGGATGAGGACAAAAGATCCACACAGACCTCTATAGATTAAGCTTAAAAAGAGGACTGGAACATGGACAGGGGGAGGATGAGGACTCAAGATCAACATAGAGCTCTATGGATTAAGCTTATAAACTGGACTAGGACACAGACAGGGGGAGGATGAGGACACAAGATCCACATAGAGCTCTATGGATTAAGCTTATAAACAGGACTGGGACACAGACAGGGGGAGGACGAGGACACAAGATCCATATAGAGCTCTATGGATTAAGCTTAAACTCACTCAACTTTGTCGAGGTGAACTTAAAATATGTTACTGCCAATCAAGAAGAATACACTAGACATGACAGGAAATCGTGAAAATATAAGGGTACTCACTAAGTACAGAATCCTAAGATTGTGATACCTCCAACTGATGTCCAGATCTGCTTTAACCTGTTATCTTTTACAGCTTCCTTGTGTTGGAACTTGGTATAACCCTCTTTCACATATTGTATACTTGACAAACTAAAGCTCCGACATTGCTGCTGCTGTGTCTTCGAATTGTAAGTATGTGGTGCAACAGCTACTACACTCTGTCTTGTACCCCTTATACCATTTCCATGAAAACATCTTAGAACAGCATCTGTCCATTGTGTCCTCTTAGCTGGTTGAAGTCGCAACATTCTAAAGCTGCCCTATACGTTCTAGTGCAAAAAATATATTAGATTCATTAAAGCTAAAATCATCTGAAGTAATTTCCATAAATCCTGACATAATAATGATAATCAGATCTTACAGCCTTGCCCTATCATGTATGAAACTTTATACTAAGTACATACATGTACTTCAAACTAGTTTCATTCAAACGCTGTCACTCCCTACAAGTTCCATTTTTCTAATACATTTTGCTTGAAATTTTGAGTTTTCTCTCTTCATATTTTGTAGTATTAAAGTGATAGTGGAAATTTCTAATGCACAGAGGTAAGGAAATTTTGCAACCCGTTGATATTGTTCACATGATATAAGGAACCTGTAAGTGTTCTTACAGACTTTTGGTCATGTGATATCTGGAACCTGTTAGTGTTCTTAAAGACATTTAATCATGTGATATAAGGAACCTGTTTGTGTTCTTAAAGACATTTAGTCATGTGATATCAGGAACCTGTTAGTGTTCTTAAAGACATTTAGTCATGTGATATCTGGAACCTGTTAATGTTCTTAAAGACATTTGGTCACGTGATATAAGGAACCTGTTAGTGTTCTTAAAGACTTTTGGCTATGTGATATCAGGAACCTGTTAGTGTTCTTAAAGACTATTGGCTATGTGATATCAGAACCTGTTAGTGTTCTTAAAGACATTTAGTCATGTGATATCTGGAATCTGTTAATGTTCTTAAAGACATTTGGTCACGTGATATAAGGAACCTGTTAGTGTTCTTAAAGACTTTTGGTTATGTGATATCAGGAACATGTTAATGTTCTTAAAGACTTTTGGCTAAGTGATATCAGGAACCTGTTAGTGTTCTTAAAGACTTTTGGTCATGTGATATCAGGAACCTGTTAGTGTTCTTAAAGACATTTGGTCATGTGATATCAGGAACCTATTAGTGTTCTTAAAGACTTTTGGTCATGTGATATCAGGAACCTGTTAGTGTTCTTAAAGACATTTGGTCATGTGATATCAGGAACCTGTACTTTTGGCTATGTGATATCAGGAACCTGTTAGTGTTCTTAAAGACTTTTGGTCATGTGATATCAGGAACCTATTAGTGTTCTTAAAGACATTTGGTCATGTGATATCAGGAACCTGTAAGTGTTCTTAAAGACTTTTGGTCATGTGATATCAGGAACCTGAAAGACGTTTGGCCATGTGATATCAGGAACCTGTTAGTGTTCTTAAAGACATTTAGTCATGTGATATCAGGATTTCAAGACAAGTCTCTAACCTGTAACATACATGTATGTATAACTGTTTTTAACATATTTGTGAAAATGACCTCTGCTAATTAGAACTGTGCTTAAGAATTTTAAAGTACATGTATTAATATCTTTAATTTTATAGGCTGAACATGAGGACAAAATCAAAATGATTTGGATCCCATTATTTCCATTCATAATTTTCTCTGAATTCTATTTAACATGTTCATATAACTTAAAGCATGATTACTTACATGTATATTTTATTCATCACAGTTTGACAAGAGAGATATACCAACCTGCTCTTCTTTATTTCAGTATCTTTGTTTCATGACACAGGAAATCAAGAATCAAGCTCTTCTGTCTCTGACTTGTATACAGTATACAAGTTATCAGGTATACCAAAATCCAAGGAAATTTCTATTTATGTTCATTTATGCAAAACCTGTAAAAAATAATGATAGTTGTACAGCCTTTTGAATAATATAATATTGTGAAATAAAAGGTAACATTTTGACAAAAATCTTTAAATAAAATAGCACTGTTTAAGAACAGGTATGCTGCCTGTCACATGTGACCTTGACCCTCTATCTAACCTCACTGGATGTTGAATCTTATCATGACCTTGACCCTCTAGCTATCCACACTGGGTGTTGAGTCTTATCATGCTTGATCATCCCTACAAGTTTTTATAATGCATATCAATTATCATGTGAAAGTTTGACAATCAGAAGGAAGGGAGGACATTTATCGATTATAATCAGACTCCTCTATTATACTGCAAAACTGTAAAATATTTCAAGATTTGTCCAAAAGTTGTGTAACATTGACAAAAAATCTTTATTGAGACCCAGTAAAATGTTTCATTCCAGTATGTATACTGATCCGAATCAATGAAACAAGCCCACTGAAACGGTCGACTTATGAACTGTTTCTAAGTAAGACTAAGTAAGTAAGTACTTAGAAACAGTTCATAAGTCGTTTCAGTCCGACGGCTGGTTTCTCTGGCAAAACTATGGTTTTTCTTATGCAAATATATCATTCCTAAGCAGTTTTGAGTTTCTCGATTATTATCCATTTTTAATATCTTTAAGATCGATTTTAATAACAGGAAGGGTTTGGCAACAATGTCGCCGATGTCAGCGATAATCGGCACAAAACTATGAATTACACATTACATTTCATTTATTTGTAGCGTACATTAATCTTTATGCCCCCGTAATCAAAGATTTGGGGGCATATAGATTTTGGTCTGTCTGTCTGTTTGTCCGCAAAAACTTTAAACTTGGCCGTAACTTTTGAATGGTAAGTGATAGGGCTTTCATATTTCACATGTGCATTCCTTGTGACAAGACCTTTCCATGGATACCAAAATGTGTGACCTTGTGACCTTGACCTTGGAGTTTGACCTAATTTCAAAATAAGCTCAAAATGCATCGAAGATGCAAAATGCCGAGTTGCAAAACTGGAATGTAAGTATGAATATGCAGACTAACATGAAATGTGTATGGTTTGTAACAACATTTTGTGGTCCTAAATGAAAATTTCTGGATCAAGAAATATGGTCCGGAAACCACTTTCAATCATCGGAGTCCTGTGACCTTGACCTTTGAACTTTTGACCCCAAAATCAATAGGGGTCATTCTTGATTCATGGGAATCATTATTGGCAAGTTTCATGACTTTAGGTGCAATACAGGCTAAAATATGGCCAGGAAACCATTTTCAATCATCAGAGTCCTGTGACCTTGACCTTTGACCTTTTGACCCCCAAATCAAAAGTGGTCATTTTCTATTCACAGGAAACATTTCTGGCAAGTTACATGATTATAGGTGCAATACAGGCTGAAATATGGTCCGAAAACCAATTTCAATCAACAGAGTCCTGTGACCTTGACCTTTGACCTTTTGACCCCAAAATCAATAGGCCTCATCCTTGATTCAAGGGAAACATTTCTGGCAAGTTTCATGATTATAGGTGCAATACAGGCTGAAATATGGTCCGGAAACCATTTTCAATCATCTGAGTCCTGTGACCTTGACCTTTGACCTTTTGACCCCAAAATCAATAGGCCTCATCCTTGATTCAAGGGAAACATTTCTGGCAAGTTTCATGATTATAGGTGCAATACAGGCTGAAATATGGTCTGGAAACCATTTTCAATCATCTGAGTCCTGTGACCTTGACCTTTGACCTTTTGACCCCAAAATCAATAGGGCTCATCCTTGACTAATGGTGAGTAAGTGTATGAAGATTCATTGTTATAGCCTCTTTCGTAGTTGACTTATAGTCCGGAAACCAATTGTTGACGCCCTCCCCGCCCGCCCGCCCAGACGCCCGCCCAACCGCCCGCCCAGACGCCCGCCCGCCCGCCCGTCTCACATCAAATTAAGAGCCGAGTTTTGCAACTCGGCTAAAAAATTAACCTTGGCCATAACTTCTGAATGGTAAGTGATAGGGCTTTCATAATTTACATGTGTTTTATTTGTGACAAGACCTTTTCATGGATACCAAAATTATTTACCTCTTGAACTTGACCTTGGTGTTTGACCTTATTTCGAAAATTTAAACTTTAGCCATAACTTTTGAATGCTAATTGATATGGCTCTCATATTTCACATATGAATTCCTTGTGGCAAGACTTTATCATAATACCAAATTTGACCTTGTGACCTTGCCCTAAAAATGTGAAACTACTTTTCAGCTGTTTTACTGTCAAAGATGCCAAGGGAGGCATTTGTGTTTCACAAACACAGGTTTTATTTTTATATCAATCATTCGATACAATGCCAAAAAATTATTTCAAGTGAAGTCTCTGACAAAATGCGAGGAAGTTCAAAACAATATTCCTTCTAAAGTCTGAAGTCAATTTTAGGTTCCCTGGGAAATCATTATGTGCAATTATGCACCCAGTTTGCCTTGAAATTTCCCCCATAATTGACCCTTCCGAACGCGGGAAAAATTTGAGAAATTCCATGACGTCACAATGCAATTTTCGATGTTTGACTGAGGTTCGAAGCTTGTTTGTCGGAGGTAAAAGCATTGTGACGTCACGAAATTTGGCACTTTCTTCCCGCAACCAGAAGGGTAAAATTTTTTGGCATTTCAAAATACCAGATTAGGCACAAGTTGTATAACTTAGCTATTCAGTATTGCCCTCTCCGTAGCCATTTCCCTTTCCGTAATTCACTTTTTTTTTGTAAACTATTCATGCATTCTTTCTACTTGAACTCCTTACTTGAAGGTAAAATAAAACGAAAGATCACTTGATATACCTTGCAAAAGTGACAAACAAGCTAATTAAAACAGAAACACACAACCAAAATTTGTTTCAACCTTAACCTATATAACCTTAGGCATTTATTCTACCATTATCTGTGGCCTATGCTCAATGATAATTGATTACACTATAAGTCAATTGTTCACAGACTAATTTGTGTATTAATTTGTGTATTCAGTCTTATTTTAGTTGCAAATGTAATTGGCATTACATTCAGTTTTTGCTTTGTAAAATGAAATTACATGTATCATAACATGTATATTGAATTATCTTCAGTTACACATTACATTCAATTTCTTTAAAAAAAATATTGCCTGCCACTACATGTAAGTACAACAATCCACACTCCCTTCATGAGGTCATATATCCCAGCCACGTAAGATTGTATTTGTAATAAGAAAGACGGTGCAAACTTTTAATAATTTATGTTAATTTTGAGGATATATGTTGCTTTAAAGGAAAATGATTTAGAAAATAGATAAAAAATATGAAATAAAATTGCAGGAAACACTGCACACTGTAAAGCATGCATTTCAATAAGGGGCGGCACCCGGCAAAATATCACCGTCTCACATGATAAAAAAATCACCGATCAATTTCCTCTGTTGAACAGTTCATTTTTATTCGCTCATATAAAGTGGTCAAAAGATACACCACCAATTTCTAAATCACCACCTCAAATAGATCTAATTGAAAAGTTCAAAACCCTGTACTAGAACAGTTCGGGAAAACTGAAAATTCGGCAACGTTGTCAAATTTGGCAATATATTGCCGAATTTGGCAACCTTATAGCAAAAAATAAAGACTGAAAAAACAGATTTAGTGCCCGATTTAACATTGAGTGTAATGGGCAACTTTTTAATTCCTCTACAGATTTTTTTCTTCATCAGGTTGGGGAAAACTTCAAATGGAGCTATTTTTGCTCATCATTTTCTTGGTGATGCATATTTTTTCAACTAACATGCATTATTAGACCAGAAATATAATCTCAACTTTTGTCTATGCATTACTGCAGATTTGGGTATGATGAGTTGTATTAAAGTTTTCCCAGCCTCTTCATTGCTCCAAAACATGTAGAGTGATGAATTATTAAAGTAACTGGCAGCATATACATGCCAATTTTTCTACGTAAACGCTGATTTAATAGGGAGCATAGCACCTGACCAGTTCACAAAGTGACCCTATAGATAGGAAAGTCTATACACATAATGTAAGTTCCTACTTTACATCGACTTTTGAAAGATACTAAACTTTCAGAAACTGCCTATACTGAAAGCCAATTTCTTTCTGTATTCTTTCTGCCATTTCCGCCGGAAACCACAGTAGGTACGGTAGGTGTTGTGGGCTAACACCTTGTAAATAGCCAAATTACCCTAGCCTAGTCTTTCAGAAGGGACTGTAAATGGGGGTCCCGTGTCTCGGATTGGTGAAGGCACGTTAAAAATCCCTCACTGCTTCAGGTGGGTCTGTTGCACAGGTCAAAATTCCAACATACATTCGGACGATACGCCTGTCAAGAGGTGGGAGATATTCAATTCAAGAACAAGTAGCCCAGCAGAAATTCATACCGTGACGAATGAATAAATTTTTGTTTGAAATCAGTTAATCGATCAGTACTTATCAAATTTTAATCTCCTTTCAGTTTCTTTGTCATACACAGCTGAATAAAATTTACTAAACCGACGTTACTCCAGCCTTCTTGCAAAAAGTAAATAATGAACGCAATGATGTCAGTGCTCAAAAGGTTATGACGTCAAGTATGAGAATACAGTATGTGCAAATTTGCACATGAAGTCTGATGTTCATGATCCGAAGGAATATCTATTTCTATAATTTAGGATAATTATTTGAATATTTCATGTCTACTTACGAACGAATTAAGAATTCAAAATCAACAAAATTTGAATAAATTGGTAGATAAATGAATTGGTACATGCAGATGATCAGACAAATGGCTGGGTGCTTCAAAAGTAAGACAATAACTTTGAAACATGCTACGCTCTCTCGTAGGCAATGCCTACATGTAGATTCATATTATTCAGGGAAAAGTTGCTGAATGCAGCAACCTAAAGTTGCCAAATTCAGAAATGAGTGGTTGAATTTGAAAATGTTGCCCCAAACTGAAAAGTAGATACATGTACTGGTTGCAAAGCAGTAGCCGAACGGAAGCAGTAACCAAACGATTATGGTATAGGGAGTATTTGGATTAACAAAATTTGATAAAATTAAGGAAAGTTATAAAGTTCCACTAGAAATCAACATTAGTGTCGTCATTTTTATAAAAGGGGTACTTGATGAACAGTTTTTGGTCATTTACATGTATTAAGCAATGATAGCTTCAGATGAGATAATACGGTTTGGGAAAGGGTACCCTCCTAAAACTGTCAATAGGAACTATATTTGAGAGAATTTTCCTTAATTTTCTACAAATCGGTCTTTGGAAAAGATGTTACTTCAGATTTATCAACATAGATTTCAAAATTGATCAATAAAACACATCAGAATGCTTGATACCGGTAGTTCGGTTACAGCTTTAGCAAAGTTGCGAAATTAAAGAAATCTTGTGGTTAAAAGATCGACATAAAAGATTATCTAAGTCCAAAATTTTTAGATAATTATTCCATAAATATTTGAGACATATGCCAGCCATGGTTATTTATTCCAAGTTTCATGTCTCAATTTAACAAAACAACGAAGTTATCATGAATAAACCTTCAAAATTGTTCGGTTACTGCTTTGAGACCAGTGTAGGATAGAAATCAGATTCCCATTTTGCAGATGCAGCCTTGCATTTACAACAACATTTACGATGATTCAATGCAAAATACATACGGTACTGGTCAAGCAGATAATTCTGAACGATTTTTGCGGTTTTCCGTAAATAATTTAACCTTGGCCATAACTTTTGAATGGTAAGAGATAGGGCTTTGATATTTCACATGTGTATTCCTTGTGACAAGACATTTCCATTGATACCAAAATATTTGAGATAGTGACCTTGACCTTGGAGTTTGACCATTATACAATTTTTACTGACACAGATGCCTACATTGTATGGGGGCATTCGTGTTTCACAAACACATGGTTTTTAAAAAATTTTTTTGCTAATAAAATGTGCAATGATCGTAAATTATTCAGTTTCTATACGTCCAATCATCATGAAACTCAGTACAAATAATGCTTCACCCTTCATACAAATGCCTATGTAAAAATAATTTTGAAAATTAACCTATAAATGCTGATTTGAGGGTATTTTAATACATTTGTACCCCCCTAAAACGACCAATTTACACAAGTTACTAAAGGTTTTTCTGAACGATTTGTATTTTTGTCTCTCCTGGGTTGAAATACGGATAAAATGTTTCAAAACTTTGTTATTTTATCCTTTTAACCTTATTGAAGAATTCTATGTCAACAAATATAACAAAACTTTCACAAAATTTATTTCTACAGGGACTTTCTGAACCATGATGAGGTACGTTTTACTTCTAAATTATTTCCAATGATTTTGGTATTCCAACACATGAAATTTATACACTTTTTTGTGAATATCCTGCTCTGGACCCCTCTCAATGCAGGTTTTTATCGATCAATTGACAAGAATAGATTTTTGGAAAATAGGTCAAGATACGTTTTTAATACAATGACGTCACTTTCCCCAGCTCCCAAACAGACCAAAGTTACAGACAGCAGGAGAAACAAACACTAAAAATATACTAAAAATTAAGTTATTTTAAGATTTCCTTTTGCATGTCGGTTATTTTTTTGAATATCTACTGGTCGAGCAGATAATTCCGAACGATTTTTGCGCTTTTTTGTTAGTAACCCAGCTTCTGTACATGTATGTCCAATCATCAAGAAACTCGGAACAAATAATGCTTCATCCTTCATACATGTAGTTATGATTCATACAAATGCCTATGTAAAAATAATTTTGAAAATCGACCTATAAATGCTGATTGAAGGGTATTTTAATACCCCCCTTAAACGACCATTTTACGCAAGTTACTAAAGGTATTTCCAACGATTTGTATGTTAGTCTCTCCCGGGGTCAAATATGGATCAAATGTTTCAAAACTTTCTTATTTTATCCTTTTATCTTTATTGAAGAATTCCATGTCAACAAATATCATAAAACTTTTACAAAATTTATTTTTAAAGCGACTTTCTGAACCATGATGAGGTACGTTTATTTCTAACTTATTTCCAATGATTTTGGTATTCTTACACATGAAATTTATACACTTTTTCGTGAATATCCTGCTCTGGGCCCCTCTCAATGCAGGTTTTTATCGATCAGTTTACAAGAATAGATTTTTGGAAAATAGATTACTACGAAACTAGGTCAAGATATGGTCTTAATACAATGACGTCACTTTCCCCAGCTCCCAGCTCCCAAACAGATGAAAGTTACAAACAGCAGGAGAAACAAACTCTAAAAAAATACTAAATTAAGTTATTTTGAGATTTCCTTTTGCATGTTGGTTATTTTTCTGAATATCTAGACGTCTGTATCACCAAAATTGTGAAAAAGTAACTCAAAGTAACCGAACTAGCGAATCGTTCGGAAATACCTTCAGTTCGGAAATATCTGCTCGACCAGTAGACGTCTGTACCACCAAGTGAACAAGTAACTGAACTAGCAAATCGTTCGGAAATACCTTCAGTTCGGAAATATCTGCTCGACCAGTAAAGTTATCCCTGATATTATTTCGTAGTATACCAAGGAAAATATTTCTGGGAGAGGTTCTAGCTATATCTAGGAGTAGGACTATGCTTCACCGAATTTCCTCCACAGAAGAGCATCTACGTTTAATAAAGCTCTGAAATGAAGCAGAATACAAAAAAATATAATTATCTGTGTTCCACATAATTAACAAACGCATAATTACATGATTACGCACCTAACTTTACTTCCAAACTTTTCTGTTTTGTAAACAAAACCATAAAGTTTATGATAAAGCGCTGAAACGAATCGGGTCTGATGTTTAATTCGACCTATTTCTACTTCACAGTGGTACAGTGCGAGCCTGCAAAGCCTGCAGACGCCTGCAATAAAAAGTACAAGCCTGCAGGTTTTTGGATGGTCGTATACTATTCATACTTACATGGTTGGAAAGGTTAAAGTTTTTCAAAAGTAGGTAAAACTCCAAGATGAAGGTCACAAGGTCAAAAATTTTGGTATCCATAGAAAGGTCTTGTCACAAGGAATACACATATGAAATATCGAGGCCCTATCCTTTACCATTCAAAAGTTATGGTCAAGGTTAAAGTTTTTCAAAAGTAGGCCAAACTCCAAGGTCAAGATCACAAGGTCAACAATTTTGGTATCCATAGAAAAGGTCTTGTCACAAGGAATACACATGTGAAATATCAAAGCCCTATCCCTTACTGTACCACTGATTCAAAAGTTATGGCCAACATTAAGTTTTTTCAAAAGTAGGTCATACTCCAAGGTCACAGGGTCAAATAATTTGGTATCCATGGAAAGGGTCTTGTCACAAGAAATGCACATGACATGTGAAATATCAAAGCATATCCCTTACGGTACCATTCAAAAGTTATGGCCAATGTTAAAGTTTTTCAAAAGTAGGTCAAACTCCAAGGTCAAGGTCACACGGTCAAAAACATCCATGGATAGGTTTTGTCACAAGGAATACACATGTGAAGTATCAAAGCCCTACCCCTTACCATTCAAAAGTTTAAAGTTTTTGCAGACAGACAAACAGGCAGACAAACGGACAGGACGAAAACGATACAAGATGCTTTATTTCCAATTTGGGCCCATTGAAGGACATACATGTAAGTATACATTTAGCAATCCAGATGACATGATATGTAGAATATAAAATAAAAGAGATTTAGAGGTACATGTATGCACTACTCTTATACATAGATGGTAAACTTCGATTACGGGGCCCGGGGCATAATAAAAAATGAAAATATGTAATCGACCTGCACAGTTACATGTCCCCTTCCCCTTTCTGGTGATTGATAAACCAATCAACATGGACAGCGGGCCCTGAAACTGTTATCTTCTCCGCTATCTAGACTGTTAGCATAATTGTGTAGGATTGAAGTAATTCACCTTCAATATTGCTTCTCGTCAGCCAATCGTAATAATTTATGCCAAACATTTTCCCGCTACTTCACAGAATTTGGCGCGGTATCAACAAAGAAACGCTGAGGTAGCCGAAAGTAGGAGGTGGAGAGACAATTTTGTATCAGTTGCCATCCGTCTAATTAATCTTTCCATAGGTTCATGAGTTTGTATGTTTAAAGAAGGAGACCCTAAGGTTGTCCTTTTGTTGTAAGTTTTGTTGACACTTCTTGAAAAATTTTATTTACGTCGTCAAAATGTTCGAAGCTCGACTTGTTCAGGGATCACTATGGAAGAAAGTGTTGGAAGCCATCAAAGACTTGATAAATGAAGCAATATGGGATTGCAGTGGTACTGGAATCACACTGCAAGCTATGGACAATGCACACGTTGCTTTGGTAGCGGTGAATTTGCGAAGTGATGGATTTGAAACCTACAGGTGCGACAGAAACTTGTCGATGGGGATGAGTCTAACGAGGTAAAGTTTTTATTTTTTAGTATTTACATTTCACACAGAATCTCCTTGGTATCGCACATGACTGTTATAGTGCAAAGGGAACATTGTCCTTCGGACACGACTGTTTAACCCCCCCCCCCCCCCCCCCACCCCGGTACCCCCAGCACAAACGATTGCACAACTCTGTGTTGGTCAGGCTGGGATTTGTGCAGAAATAGCTATAATACTATTAATAGCTTTTTAAAGCTATCAATTTCACTTGTTTTCATCGGCAAAATCCATTTTCTATGTAAGTATCCATATTGTAGCCATTTCTGGAGTAATCCTGGACCTGATTGACAGGCGCTGAAGCCATACTGGTGTCAGAATAGTTTCCGGACAGTAATAGTTTCTGGACAGTCGCCCTTTCAAGTACTTTGAAGGAAATCATTTTCAAACTTTTGTGACAATTTTGTAGATTTTTCAATGCAGAATTCAAATCACGAATCATACATCTAAGTTGCTTTATCACATCACTCTTTTACCCCTTTCTGCCCCGTTTAATATCGCGCACCAGGGGAAGTCGCCGAGAACCATACTATTTTAATCTACGTGATTTGAGAAGTTTCGGTTCTATTTTCAAAATTATTTTTACACAGTCATTTGTAGAAAAGATTGAATAAAACAATATCCAAACATCATCCAGTTTGGACTGAAATTGATCGAGATTGACAGCTTTAAGATCAGGTGTCCGGAAACTGTTCCAGTGATTTGCGAAAAATGGCCAAAATATAGGGTCATAAAATCGGCCTAGAAACCATATTTCTTGATAGATTTAATATTTTTTTTCAACATGAGTATCTCTGGGAAGGGCATAGCATTATTTGAGAGAAATTTGAATGTTTTTCTTTAAAGGACAGAGGAGTTATTCCCGAAAAACCGTCAAAATCGTCCGGAAACTGTTCCGACACCAGTAAAATTGTTTCTCACATAAATGGGTTACAAGACATTTATTGACAACTCCGGTTGTATACATTATTCCTGCCTTCAAAGTTTTACCAGACATTTGGTCCAACGATGTTCTAAAGTTTACCAGACCGAAACCATTTTCAAGAGACATGTCCGACAGACTGACGAGCCTTTGGAAACACTGAGCTTTGTAAGAAGGACAAGGCAAGTGAATCCACAAAGATATTGCTTGATTCCTCACGGAAGAAGCGACTTGACTCTGGAGTTCTCCCCCATCCACCCACCGCTGCATCTGCCGAATAAAGTTGCAGACTATTACCATATCACACCATTATTGCTGTAATCTCGACAAAATATTTCATTTACTAGACAGAATTTTAACATTCTATGGTTGGAGTTCTTTCTAGACACTTTGCTATGTTTATTAGCATATGACTTGGTGAAGTTTTATCATTACTTTTCATATTCTTTTCTGTATATAAAAGAAAAATAATATCCGATTTAATCGAAATAATCCATTAAAATCGTCTCCGATTATAAACCGATAATCGATTATGAAATTTGCCCGATTATATAACATTAAATGTAACTACCTTGCATACAAAGTCTGAAATATACAGAATGGGAGTTCGAATCAAAGGTGTGGGATTGTGTTTTTATGTCGTTTTTTCAACATGGAAGCTGATTTGCCACAGGGAAGGGGTAAGATGAGAAGAAGCCATTAAATGATTAAGGCATTTAAGATTTGGTACAAGTCTTTTTCAGGGAATCTGGTTCCCATGGTTATGTACTACATGTTTATATTGAATGTTTTTCTCGTTGCAGCATGTCAAAGATTTTGAAGTGTGCCAGCAACGATGATGTCATTACCATAAAAGCGAACGACAATGCAGATACTGTAACATTTATGTTTGAATCACCCAGTAAGTAAAGGTTTAAGACCATACCAAATTTTAAATATCTTGAACTAAAGGATCTAATGAGGGAATGTTTAGCACTCAAAGTGTATTCTACACAACATTCTGTATGTAGAAGAAAATGACTTTTAAAAAAATTTTCAAATGTATTTAAAAAAAATTATAAATCATTAAATTCAAATGTATTTGAATCATCAAGTTTGACCGGGGTTTTTTTTTTATGACCTTAAGATCGATCATTGTGGGGAAAAATGCAAAGATAACAAACAAAATGCCAATGGCTTCATTTCTACTAGTAACTTCTTCATGATTTATAGTAGATCTGTGAATACCATATACATGTACATGATGAAATTCAATAAATCATCATACATGCAAGATGATTACGATTTATTTCTTCACTTTGTAGATAATGAGAAAGTGTCAGATTATTCGATGAAGTTGTTTGACTTGGACACTGAGCAGTTGGGAATTCCAGTAAGTACAACATTCGCAAAAAGTTTTTATAATTTCATCTTCATGAAAACTCGTTATCCAAGTACTTTAAATTAAACAAATGGCTCGTAGAATTTGTGAGCTAGTGGAAATTCAAAAAAGTTTTCTTGAGGACTGTATTTCATGATTGTATTGTCTATTCAAACTTCTTTGTTCATCATTTTTTCTGAAGTACACTCATAACCCTTGAACATTCAAACTGAAGAAGATAGTATGAAAACAGAGGCAGTTGCTGTTTACTATTTTTATCTCGCCTGCACATGCAAGCATGTAATACACGTATTGAAATAGCAATTTTTCCGTCATAAATTGTTCACATTTTAGACTTATGGTCTTCAGAACTACTCCAGGGATTTTAATGAAATGTACATGGTATGAATGAAGTTCTTAAAAGTCCTCTTCTTTGTTGCTTTTCATCCAGATTTGTCAATGAGATGGCATCACCACAGTCGAAAGTAGGTCATGGGAGATGCTGTCTTTCGACAAACTTTAGAACTGCAGCTCAAAATGACAAGTATAAGAATTGCATCTTTGTTATAATAGGTGTTTTTCATGCATTCTGTCAATTTATGGCAAAGGAAATTGAATTATTATCACATTATTTATAAAACCTTTTAGGACACAGAATATAGTGCAGTAGTTAAGATGCCATCTGCTGAATTTCAAAGAATATGCCGAGATTTAAGTCAGATTGGAGAATCTGTTGTCATTTGCTGCACGAAAGAAGGCGTTAAATTTTCTGCCAGTGGTGACCTCGGAACAGGTATGTTAGATCATGTCATGATGTGCAAGACTTTGTGTTGTAATTATAGAATTCAATTTTTGTGTCGCTTGCAAAGCATAGCGACACTTTGGGATCACTTTATTGTTGTCCGTCTATCACACTATGGGTGTCACACCCAATAACTTTTCATTGGTAAGTGATGGGGCTTTGATATTTCACATGTTTATTTCTTATGACAAGACCTTTCTACACATACCATAATTTTTGACCTAGACATTTGACCTACTTTTCGAAAAAAAAAAGTTAAGATTGGATATATCTTTTAATTGGTAAATGATAGGGCTTTCGATATTTCACTCGTGTATTCTTTGTGACAAGACCTGTTTACACCTACCATAATTTTTGACCATGTGACCTTGACCAAGATATTTGACCTACTTTTCAAACAATGAAAATGGGCTATATCTTTTGATTGGTAAGTGATCATGGTGATTGCACTGGATTTAATTTTTTCTTGTGTTTTGCTTTTGATGAAACTTCTTTATAGATTTTTTATAATGAGTAAATGATACTTTCTTTTGTTAACAAAATTTTTTACATTGTAACTTTGACCTAGTAGATGATTGACCCTTTTTTAGCTCACCTCGACGAAGTTGAGATGAGCTTATGCTATAACCCCGACGTCCGCGTCCCCGTCCGCGTCCGCGTCCCCGTCCGCGTCCGCGTCCGGTTAAAGTTTTTGGGGTAACTCAGTATCTGACAAAGTACTGATGTTACAGTAACCAAACTTGCACAAGTGATTCATCTTGGGATGCTGAGGTGAACCCATGCATCGGATGCAGCATCTGACCTACATTTTCCGGTTGAATGACTTTGTCAATGTTTTGTTAAAGTTTTTGGGTAGTTCAGTATCTGACAAAGTACTGATGCTACAGTAACCAAACTTGCACAAGTGATTCATCTTGGGATGCTGAGATGAACCAATGCATTGGATGCAGCATCTGACCTACATTTTCCACTTGAATGACTTTGTCAATGTCTGGTTAAAGTTTTTGGGGTAGTTCAGTATCTGACAAAGTACTGATGCTACAGTAACCAAACTTGCACAAGTGATTCATCTTGGGATGCTGAGATGAACCAATGCATTGGATGCAGCATCTGACCTACATTTTCCACTTGAATGACTTTGTCAATGTCTGGTTAAAGTTTTTGGGGTAGTTCAGTATCTGACAAAGTACTGATGCTACAGTAACCAAACTTGCACAAGTGATTCATCTTGGGATGCTGAGGTGAACCCTTGCATCGGATGCAGCATCTGACCTACTTTTTCCGCTTGAGTGATTTTGCCTTATAAGGCCAATATTGAGCAAAGTATAAGTGCTACATGTACCAAACTTGCATATTGGATGTATCTTTGATCAAACTTTCATAATATGACCTTGACCTACTTTTTCCACTTGAGTGATTTTGCCTTTAAAGACTAATATTGAGCAAAGTATAAGTGCTACATGTACCAAACTTGCATATTGGAAGTATCTTTGATCAAACTTTCATAAAATGACCTTGACCTACTTTTTTCGCTTGAGTGATTTTGCCTTTAAAGGCTAATATTGAGCAAAGTATAAGTGCTACATGTACCAAACTTGCATATTGGATATGTCTTTGATCAAATTTTCATAAAATGACCTTGACCTACTTTTTCCACTTGAGTGATTTTGCCTTTAAAGGCCAATATTGAGCAAAGTATAAGTGCTATATGTACCAAACTTGCATATTGGATGTATCTTTGATCAAACTTTCATAAAATGACCTTGACCTACTTTTTCTGCTTGAGTGATTTTGCCTTTAAAGGCCAATATTGAGCAAAGTATAAGTGCTACATGTACCAAACTTGCATATTGGATGTATCTTTGATCATACTTTCATGAAATGACCTTGACCTACTTTTTTTCCACTTGAGTGATTTTCTTACTATACATGTACTTAGAGATATGTTTAAATTGAACTTTGCTGCCGCGAGGTGAGCTTCGTAATCTTTGATTACACTATGTTTTTCTGAAAGTTTGAGATTCTATGCATATCTTTCAATTGGTAAGTAATAGGTCTGATATTTCACATGTGAATTTCATTTGATCAGACTTTCCCACTGATACATGCAACCTTTCCCAAAACTCGCTAGCCCCATGCCCGAGGCTACCTAAGGAATAGGTGTGCCAACCCCTCATTTCGGCTTTTTGATAAACAAATTATTTATTATCACTTTTTGCAAAGTTGAATGTTTGAGAAAATACCGCATCATAATTTTGAGCCCTCGTAACGTCACGCGCGTCATGTTTTGACGTCATTTACCCTGAATGACGCAAAACTCGGGAAAATCATTGTATTTTACACACAAATCTTCAAAATTCATCTATGCTCCAGGCCTCGCCCACGACCTTTGTTATGCAAATTAAAAGGCTGATCAGAAAACCATCGATTGACACAAAAACATTTGTGGGCAAGGCCTGGTTTACCACTTGATTTCATAGTTTTGTATCAAATATTGCTCATTTATTAATATTTTCAATGATTTCAGCGTTTTTAAACGTTTTGAGCGACGTATTATTCAGGATATAGGACTGTGAAATATAAAAAAGCTTTCATGATTTGGACTCACCATGCATTTGACATTTTATAAAGTAGAATATTATGGATGTATAAACAACTATGAAAATAGGGCCGAAATGACGGGTTACCGCACCTACTCCTTTGTTGTGGGGCTAGTAGAAATTCTTTAAGAAACTATACAAAAAATCTAGTAAAATTCATCTTTGGGCTAGTGGCTGAAAAAAAGTTTTTAGAAAGACTACATGTACTAATAATTTTTACCTAGTGACCTTGGCCAACACAGAAATAAGCCGCTTCGCATGCAACACAATCATTCCTTTGATTGCTATTTTCTTTATTTACTATTGTTTAACTAATAGTTTAGATATTAAAGAAAAGACATCTATAATAATAGGAACATACTTGCCAAAAAAAAAACTTGAATATCAGCTTTGCCTACAAACTGTAAACATTAATGAATGAAAGGTTGATTACAATTTACATTGTACTGGTGGAGAAGTAATTATCGCCAATTTTTAAAGAATTTTTGCTCTATTTCCTTTGATTTTTAAGACTTGCACATGAAATTTGGACAGCACAAACTAGAACCCTTTACCTATACTTCCATAAATTTTCAATAAATTCTGATGACTGGTACTGGTTTTATAAGCAAGTACAATATGCTACTTTTAAGCACTCTTTAAACAGGTTGGAGAAGCAATTATTGCCATGTGTGGTAATTCTCGTCTAATATCCACAATATTCCAACCAAAATTATACCATCGGATTCCTCTATTCTTTATCTAATCAGTTGTGATAAAAATGATTGAAAATAGTCTGAAATTTCTTCAATGATTAAGAGAGAAGACAGCAAGGTGCACCGCCATTGCCCCCGAGGAGCTTGGGGGAAGACAACGCATTTTCATTAAAGTTAGATGCTAAAATCTTAGCTTGCATCGCATGGATCCATTTGAAATTTCATATGTAGTTTGATACATATAAGAAGTATTAGTGATGAAAAAATCAAGTCTCTGTATTAGTATAATCGAAGATAATGGGCAAACGGCAATCATTACTGCTCAGTGATAATTACTTCCCGACCAGTACGAGCCACATTCTTATATATACTGCTTTAATACCCCCTGGAAACTTCGTAGGGCTGTCACAATACAATATGCAGGGAGTTTGTTTAACTTGAAAACCTTGGTAGCCAATTGGGCCCCTGGCAACAAAAAATTTAGGGGCCTAGCTTAAATTTTAGGAGCCCAGTCCAAAACAGCTGATCCATTTTCCATACTAAATGAGACTGTCTTAGCCACATCTCAAGTAAAACAACGGCAAAAAAATTGCAAAATGAAACTAAGGAGTGATCTTGTTAATATGAGCGCTTGATTTCACAACGGCGCACTCCTCAACTATAGATAAGCCCATGATTGACTATGATTTTTGCCTCGAACTAAATGGAACAGAAAAATACGAAACGGATTCTTTCGGACAAGATTTTACTCAGTCGCCAGTTGGGCGAGTAATTTCCGAATTTGAAGTCGCCAAGCGCCAAATTTAGTCGCAAATGCGACTGGGCGAGTGCTAAACAAACTCCCTGATATGTATCGCGATATTTATTCACAATACAATTTGTATCATACTACATATAATTATTAATGTAGATATGAAGGCATTTCTGTAATTCGTCAGATATTTTGTTAAAACAAGATTAACAACGACAAATTAAGATCATTCTTAAGGCCACACCAAATTGATCTTTCGTTCGTCGGATTTCCCGCTTCCGTTTTTCTCAAGTCAAAATTTTTTTATAAAAAAAATTCCGCCCGCTCTATTTTCGAGATCGGACTTTAAAAAATTCATTAGCGTAAAAATTCTCGGACATCAAATCGAAAGTTGGGCGAATGTGAGGGGAAACCTTCCAAAAATAAGCAAAAAGGAGGTTATGTCAACAAACTAAGGCAATGTTTTTCATAGTTTCTGTTAAAAAACGAGGGAAATTTGTACTAAAGCCCACTGCTGTGTGATTTCACGATGAGGAGGCCTCTTTTAACGACCTATATAATCGAAGAAAAAGTAAATGGTCGGGAGAGACTTTATTTAGACTTGATCTTCCGGGCTTCTGAGTTTGACACAGGTCGGACTGCCAATTGATGGAATCTGGTAAAAACATACATGTATTTTCTGCTTTAAGTAAAGCATTATGGTATATTGATCGCAACCACAATAAATTTGAACAATATACCTAAAGTATTTCAGCAATTTGCAAACTACAACAATTATGAGAACTGAAGTTTCATTTATGTCTGATTTATGTCTGCTGAATTGATGAATTATGTTCAAATGTTCCTTTTGCCATTTTTTCATCTGTACTAAGCCTCAATTTTCATGATTTTACTCAAAATAAAAATTGCTCGCTCCAGTACAAACACTATCGCCTGAAAAAAAGTCGATTTCAACTTTTTTCAAAAAATAAAAAAATTTCGCCCTCTCGCTCCACTTTTTTCATAAAAAAATCCGAAGAACTAAAAATTAATTTGGTGTGGCCTAACTTGAATGCTTTGATAATTATTGTATTGACTAGAAAACTGGGGGGGGGGAGTACAAAACTCAGTAGTTATCTTTAACAACTGGGCATTGAGCGTCGCCATGTTGATTTTTTAAAGATAAAACTAGATGCCGAAAATGAACCGTAAATCAACGCTACGGCCTCTTCGTATTGTGTATCGAACCGTGAAATGTGACAGCCCTAAAACTTGGAATGGGTAGGCACATAGGTTCATGATAGGGCTTGTCCTCTTGTTTTACTTTAGTTTGAAATATTCATATTTTCTGTTTCGACGAGGGACAATTCATAAACAAGTTGT
The DNA here is from genome assembly GCA_028142955.1 of Pinctada fucata. Classification (NCBI taxonomy): domain Eukaryota; kingdom Metazoa; phylum Mollusca; class Bivalvia; order Pterioida; family Pteriidae; genus Pinctada; species Pinctada fucata. Next base: position 73,374,543 of record AP027103.1, on the reverse strand, counting down.
GATTTTTGTAGGGAATGTCAAATTGGCTCAGAACTCCAGTGCTGACAAGGAAGAAGAGGCAGTTATAGTAGAGATGAACCAGGCTGTGACCTTGACCTTTGCCCTCCGATACCTTAACTTCTTCACAAAGGCTACTCCCCTCGCTCCACAGGTCACTCTGTCCATGTCACAGGATGTACCATTAGGTTTGTAACTAAAGAATTTATTAAAATCTTCCATCATTCTACATATTTCTTCCTTTTAAAGTTCCATCATTAAAACACTCAATTCCCCTCTATTTTCATCTGTGCCTGTGTGAAAGAAGATTGGAATGAGGATGTCTTGTTATTTAAGGTCATCTAGTATAGATAGTTTGCAAATGTTAAAACCTTGTGAAGATGTACTGTAGAGTGAAATACCCTCAAATTTTGATCTTAGAATTTACAATTTATTTGCCTTTTGCAATGGTTTTATTGACCCTTTGTTTGGTCCTCTGTCTGTCCATTAAACTTTTCTTGTGAGCTCAAATCCTCTGGATCTGTGAATAGTGCAAAATAATTTTTGCACAATAATGGGCCTGTGGTCTAGTTGTGCACATGATATTTTGTTTAAGCCCCTGACCCCCATGGTCTTGGAAAATGGGTGTGGTCATTTTCTCCTCTTGTGAGCACTTATTCTCAGAAAGTTTAATTGACAGAAAGATAATAATTTTAGCATTTTTCTCAGTCTCTGGTCTAGATGTGCAGCTTATATTTTGTTTGAGCCCCTGACCCTCTTGGGTCATGGAAAATTGGTTTGGTCATTTTCCTCCTATACATGTACAACTCTACGTAATCTTGTTAGCACCAATTCTCAAGAAGTATAATTGATAGAAAGATAATTGTTTTTGCATTATTCTCAGTCTATGGTCTACATGTGCACCTTGTATTTTGTTTGAACCCTGACCCCCAGGATCTCGGAAAATGGGTGTGGTCATTTTCTCCTATATAACTGTAATCTTATGAACAATAATTCTCTGCAAGTATAATTGATGAAGAATTAATATTTTTTTGCATTATATTAATCATTCTCATTTGGTGTATTTTGTTTTAGCCCCTGATCCCCCAGGGTCTTGGAAAATGGATATGTCACTTACTGTCCTGTTCACTAATTCCAGAGCACCCTGTTTTGGCAATTCATTCTGTCGTCTGAAGAATTTTCCTATAAATCATTGTTTCAGAGAAATTACCTCCTTTAGTCATAACTGGAAATTAACTTCAACTTACCCTATCAGCTGCCTTCAAACCGCAATATGAAAAATAAAATGTCTACAGGAAATTCCCATGTTAATATCAAGCCGCCACCATATTGTTCTCCTTGTCAATAATAGTAAACAATGACGTCAAAACCTCCGACGTCTCACATTTTTAGTGATTTTACTATAGAAAATCCCTGTACACATTTAATTTCCGTCCTATTTCTACTTAACTGACGTACAGTCAAAACAATGGTATTTTCTGTCACAACTAAAGGAGTACTATAAAACTGATATCTTTTTGGAAGATGACATTATCATATTTTAGAGAAAATCTGGAAAACAGGGTGCTCTGGAATTAGTGAACAGGACAGTAGATTAAATTAAGCAAGCAACCAGGAGAGCTTCAGTCTCATCCGAGACTTCAGGTGTATCTTGAACTTGTAATGACTCTTAAAAACCTGCTCTGAAAGGGGTAGGGCCACAAAGCCCGATATTGGCCCTAATTTTGATAAATTTTGAACATTGTACTTCATAGAATTTTTAACTGTTATTTGACATTTTGAAACGTTCTCTACTGAATCACGAATCTACTTTTTGTAAACGTTGCTTTTATCAACACCTTTTAGCCCTTTTAAAACACCAAAATAGGTCATACTCAGTGAAGTTGATGCAAAAACTCAATATTTCTATTAAATTAGCAATGGCTGCATGCATTAACTATGATGGAAAATTTATATGTGAAAGATTATCATTATATCCTTTTGTCATAAACATTTTATCTCAGTTAACGCATGCGGCCACATTGAATTCTACGACAAAAGACAAAATTCCCAGCAATTTTCGCCATATTTTGTCCATAACGTCAAAATGACATCACTTCATGATGTCATTACAGTTAAATGGCAAATTGTTTGGTGACATTATTCTTTTCATGAAAAGCGGTAAACATTCGTATATTTTCATGAGAGATATCAAGTATTCCTCATGAAATTTATTTTAAGAGAAAAAATCAAGGGCCGATTCAGGGGTCTCGTGGCCCTACCCCTTTCATTAAGTTTTGCTCAAAAATCCTGATTATAATCATTTATTTGTAGTTGTGGAGTACAAGATTGCTGACATGGGCTTTTTGAGGTACTACCTAGCACCAAAGATTGAAGATCAAGAGGAGAGCTGAATATTGTGAACTATCATAAGGTTATAGGTTATTGGGAGTTGGTGTAGAATAGTCACATCAAGTATGTGATGGCAAGAAATTGGAACAAAGACATAATTTAATCTTGACTGTGCATTACAGATTAGGAAAAAAAATACTACTGCAAAAGCAATTGTTAAAAGCAATCGTCTCAATATTTTTATGAGAATCATGGAGTTGTTTATGTTTGACATTTTATAACATAATACAAGTGCTATAGAGAGGTCATTTTCCTCTCATCTTTTTTTCATTGAATACTTCATGCCTTATGTACTTATTCATCATTCATCTAATTCTTTACTAGGTACTTGCTCATCAAATTCTAAATTCTTCGTGAACTAGAAATATTCTCTTTTTTGACAACATCAATAATGGATATCTACTTGTTTATGAAGTAAAGAAAAAAGATCAGCGAGTCATGTGTGGCTCGCATTAGAAATTGTACAATGAAATTTTGTGTATATTTCATAATAAAATATCTGTTATAACTTTAATTTTTTGCAACATTATTAATGCATGCTGAGACGATCAATTTAGATTGGTTTGGTGCTCTTTACTTCTTGTTTGTTACAGAGAATAATGTTGTCTTTCCCATTCTTGGTTTTGCTTTGGACTGATTTAACATTGCAGGGTGAATGTTCCAGCTCAGAAAAAAATTACAGATGTACTGTAAAATGTTCTGGCTTGAAGTCATCGAAGCGGTTTTGATGTGTTGAATTAATTCATATCACAGCCAGCTTTGATGAGCTTCAATACCAGAGAATTCATCATGGAAAAACATGTCTCATAATGTTGTTTCACTTATTAATCAGTGTACAGGGTGGCCACAGTCTCTGGAGAACAGGGAAAATGCCGAATATAAATTCCCTTGAGGGAGTTTGTAATGAAAATGGGGGAATTTTGTTCAGCTAATTCTTGGAAAAATAACAAGTAACTGATGGAGTTGACAGTATAATTTATACATTTGAACAAAGAATTAAGACATTTTATTGCCTGAAAAATTTTCTGGCTCACTTCACTCGCTGATGGACCCTTTGAATGCCAAGTTGAGTACAGTAAAGGAACATTAATTACGTATTTGAACATAAACAGTGTAAAAGAGACTAGTATTTGTGTGCATTTTATCAGGGAAAATCTTGTACAAATCTTGGAAATTTCAGGGAACTTCATTTGTCAAAATCTGTGGCCACCCTGAGTGTATTTATTATATTCAAATAATCATAAAATCAAGGAAGAAATGTTGGAAAATCTTGAAGGAAGTGTTCTTATCTATGTTATATGCAACTTTCAGGGGCATAGCTATTCAATAAGAAAATTAATATTGGGGATACACAAGTTCAATCACAGATGTTGTGAAAAATTTGTTGAGCATTTAGTTGTATACAGAGGGATATTGTCAATTTTTTTTGGTTGACTTTAGCTGTTTTATAGTGCTTTGTTATACAATGTATTAGCTCCTGGCAACAGGGTTTAGAGTGTTTTATCCATGTCTGTAACTGACATTGCTCATGGTTACTATGTATGTGAAGTTTTGTATGTACTCTCTTTACAGGGTAAACTTTCTGTTCATGGAAGATTGTCATTGCTATTCTTTGTGTGCAACTTGGTAGATTTCATTATGAGTTTATGCATGAAAATGAGAAAGTTAAACTTTTGATATCGTTGTACTCTAAACACTCAATAGAGGTGGTGAAATCGGACTGGACCATCACTTTGTCTTAGTTTGGATGAGTCAAGTTATGGAGAAATTTTAAAGTGCTTGATAATTAATGGTTTGGTTATGTGTTCAGTTTGAAATGAACGTACAGTGTCGGTGCTATGTATGTTATATTTTGGGTGATTTTCCACTCTGAATAATTTTCACACATAGTGCAACATGAACCAAAAGTTTCGCATCTGAGACCTGAAAAAAGCAGAAATGTGATGGTTCATTAAATCTGGTGAATTTAAAAATCTTGTGAAAATGGGATGAGATACCCCTGCCTTGATGTGATAAGTGCAATTTGAGCTTGCTATAGTGTAGGTAGATATCTATCATTAGGGTGATTTACTGTAAAATGTCTTAATATCGCAATCAACTCCATATATAGCATAGCTTCTAAGTGTTTGTTCGTGTCCAGATTCTTAGAACAGCAAACGAGGCAATCTTAGAGTAACATGTCTTGCCAGGGAGGTAATTGTAGAAGTCGCTTGAGGCTCGGGCGAACTAGACTAAACTTGACCTTGAAGTTTGACCCACTTATAAAGAACATTTACCTTGACGACATCTTTTGACCATAAGATGTTGGGATTTGATACTTCACGTTCAAACTCCTTGTGATAAGACCTTCCATTTGTGACCTTGCCTTTGGGTCTAGTGACCTTGAAGTTTGACCTACTTTTCAAAAGCTTAAATTTGAATAGAGCTTCCATAGTTATCTTATAGATTCCTTACATCAAGCCCTTTTGCGATAAATGAAACCTTGACTTTTGACCTAGGGCGGCCTTGGACTTGTATTTGAGTGCACTTTTCAAAATCCAAAATGTGTCTGCCAATCAGAGCCCTCGGCGGCCATATTTGTTGACCGATCGGCACGAAAAACACAAACTTGCTAAAAGACCTTGAGTACTTGCTTCCTGTAAGGTTTTGTGAAAGTCTGTGCAGAGTAGTAAAAAATGAGTCAGCCACTCCGTGGCCATATTTGTTCAACGTTCGGCACGAAAAACACAAACTTGATAAAAGACCGAGTACTTGCTTCCTGTAAGGTTTCATGAAATTCTGTGCAGAGGAGATGTCGAAAATGAATAAACCATAAACCGCTAAAGGCAGTAAGGTTGGATTGCGAAGATGTATACCTTTTTTGTGCAGACAGAAAGGTCAAAGGTCATTAATACTATTGCAAAATGAAAAAAGCTATGGTCATGAGTATTTATATGTGAAATATCAAAGCCCTACCCCTTATAGTTCAAAATTAGGTCAAGGTCACTTGGTCAAAAGTTTGGTATCCAATGAAAGATCAGCGGCCAATTTCACAAAAATGCTTACTAAAAACTTGAGGATTTGTCGTAACTTTCAATTCATCATATCTCGGTCAAATAAATCACAATATTCAAACAGTTTTGATTTTCTTTCTCTAACTACTGAAATATCCAAAATGTTGCATAATATTTAAATATTGAGTATGGATTTTTAGCAATACATATACTTGAAAGTTACGACAAATTCTCAAATTTATCGTAGGTATTTTTGTGAATATGGCTGCTGGTCATAAGAAATCTATATGTGAAATATCAAAGCCTTGCCCCTTCAAGCTCAAAAGTAAGTCAAAGATCAAGGCCAATGTCACTTGGTCAAAAGTTATGATATCAAATGGAAGATCGATCTGATCATGAGGTATATGTGAAATATCAAAACCCTGACTTCTTATATATGTAGTTTAAAAGTAGGTCAAAGGCCGATCAAGGTCTCTTGGTCAAAACTCATGATATCGAATGAAAATTCTTGTCATGAGGAATCTGAAATATTAAAACCCTACTTCAAGGTTGAAAAGTATATCAAAGGTCGTTGTCAAGATCACTTGGTCAAAAGTCATGGTATCAAACTAAAGAAATATGAGATATAGCCTAGGTTAAACATTTTTAAAAGTAGGTCAAACTCCATGGTCAAGATCACTAGGTCAAAAGTCGTGATATCAAATAAAGGGTCTGGTCATGAGGATTCTGCATGTGAAATAAAAGCCATATCCTTAGTTCATGAGATATAGCCCAGGTTTACTTTTTGTGTCGCCTGCGAAGCATAGCGACACTTAGGGATCACTTTGTCCGTCTGTCTGTCACACTATGGGTGTCACAGCCCATTACTTTTGATTGGTAAGTGATAGGGCTTTGATATTTCACATGTGTATTCTTTGTGACAAGACCTTCCTACACATACCATGATTTTTGACCTAGTGACCTTGACCTACATATTTGACCTACTTTTAAAAAAAATAAGAATGGATATATCTTTTTATTGGCGAGTGTTAGGACTTTGATATTTCACATGTGCAATCCTTGTGACAAGACCTTTCTACACATACCATAATTTTTGACCTTGACCTAGATATTTGACCTACTTTTGAAAAAAAAAAGATGAGATTCGCTATATCTTTTGATTGGTAAGTGATAGGGCTTTGATATTTCACATCTGTATTTCTTGTGACAAGACCTTTCTACACATACAATAATTTTTGACCTAGTGACCTTGACCTACATATTTGACCTACTTTTAAAAAAATAAGAATGGATATATCTTTTTATTGGTGAGTGTTAGGACTTTGATTGAGATTATTGTCAGGATCTTCTTTAACTCATTTGATATTTCACATGTGCAATCCTTGTGACAAGACCTTTCTACACATACCATAATTTTTGACCTTGTGACCTTGACCTAGATATTTGACCTACTTTTTGAAAAAAAGATAAGATTCGCTAAATCTTTTGATTGGTAAGTGATGTGGCTTTGATATTTCACATCTGTATTCCTTGTGACAAGACCTTTGTACACATACAATAATTTTTGACCTAGTGACCTTGACCTACATTTTTGACCTACTTTTCAAAAAAAAATTAAGAAAGGATATATCTTTTTATTGGTAAGTGTTAGGACTTTGATATTTCACACGTGCAATCCTTGTGGCAAGACCTTTCTTCACATACCATAACTTGTGACCTTGACCTAGATATTTGTCCTACTTTTGAAAAAAAGATAAGATTCGCTATATCTTTTGATTGGTAAGTGATAGTGCTTTGATATTTCACTTGTGTATTACTTCTGACAAGACCTTTCTACACAGACCATTAAATTTGACCTTGATCTAGATATTTGACCTACTTTTCAAGAAAAGTGATATTGGCTATATCTTTTGATTGGTACATTGTAGGTGGTAGGGCTTTGATATTTCACATGTATTTTCCTTGTAACAATGCCATTCTACACATACCATTATTTTTTTACCTTTTGACCTTGACCTACATATTTGACCTACTTTTCAAAAAAATTAAGAATGGATATATCTTTTGATTGGTAAGTGATAGGGCTTTGGTATTTCACATGTGTATTCCTTGTGACAAGACCTTTTACACAGACCATAAAAGGAGCTGATAAGATAAGGGCCGTTTTTAGCCCTAAATATCGTGCCGTTTTTCTTCCACATCAGGGTACATATGCAGACAAAAGATAATCATTATTGAAATTAAATGTATTTGAAGACTTTTTGTATGTTTTACTTTTCGATGAGATACTCATACGATTCTAAAATGAAGGTCCAAAGAGGTAGGGGGTACTCGAGTAATAAAACTGATAATATCGACCAAAAACGTAGAAATTTTAGAATATTTTGCCTGAAATGGATAAATATTAACTAAAAGACATCAAATACATCTACATTGTATATCAGAAATACATTTCGAAAGTTCTATTTCCTCTAATCGGTAAATAATGAAATCCGGAACTCAAAATACGGTCTTATTTTGTATGTAATGGCTACAATAGAAGCTTTTTAGCGCGAAATACACATTAGCAGAGAAATCCACATCGCTCCTGCTTATTTCGTTCCTAATTGTTGTACATTTCATTCAATTGTATTAAGAACACATTTTTTGATGGATTAAGGAGAAAAAATAGTCAAATTTTCCATATTCAATTATCTTAAAGATCGATTCTTTAACAAATGCACCCCCTTCCTTTTTTGGTTTTTCGTCTCTGGGGTAGTGTTCCCCCCGGAGATACAGAACCCCACTTTTCCAGAAAGTTTGTATAATGGATATACACCTCCAGTATAAGTGGCGTTCTGTATCTCCGGGGGGAACAGTGTTCAAAAAAACTTTTCCGTTTTCTATTGATTTCTATGGGAAAAAGACAAGTTTTGACCCAAATATTAGCAATATTGTGCATAATAGATCTAAAATAACTTCAGAGTTTGATGGGATACTGTATTTGTATTAAATTGAGGAACGATTTTTCTTGAAATTTCCATTTTCAAAATTCGACTTTTTAGGGCAGATTTTAGGTCTTATCTTATCAGCTCCTTTGACCTTTTGACCTTGATCTAGATATTTGACCTAGACCTACTTTTCAAGAATTTTGATCCACTTTCTAGAATAATAATCAAACCGCTTCACAGGCGACACAAGCATTCCTTGGATTGCTATTTTTGTTAAAAGAACATGTAGTTCAAACTCCATGGTCTCTGTTGCTGAATTTGATTCGTCTCATCATGGTATATCACCATGTCAAGTTTCAAGTTGCTGTCCAAGCAGTCTTCTCACAACGGACTTAAACATAACACCTTAACAAAAATAGTTGCCAGAGTCACCTAATGCTCGACTGCATAGCATAATATCTCTCATGACAGCCAATTTATTTAAACTCCCTTTCTCAGGCAACAACATATATCAAGTCACATAAAAAAATTTAAAGTTATAAATTAAAATTAGTTTATGGTGAACCAATGACAGAGGATACACTATGACAAAAGGTCACTTACGCTTTGCTCATATGAGCTGAAAAAAGCCCACACTCTTTGAGATGCAGAAAACTGCACATATATAGGAAAATCCTAAACGAAACCATGAATCATCAGACATGGAAAGTTATGCTATCAAGTTCTAAATACATACCTTGTATGTTGAAATAGTTGCATGTTTTTTTCTTGGTAATATGGCAGTTACTGCCCAAGATGCATCCAATATGCAAGTCTGGTGCATGTAGCACTTATAGTTAGCTCAATATTGCCAATTTAAAGCAAAATCACTGAAGCGGAAAAAGTAGGTCAAGGTCATATTTCAATAGTCTAATCCAAGATGCATCCAATATGCAAGTCTGGTGCATGTAGCACTTATACTTTTCTCAATATTCGCTTTTAAAGGTAAAATAATTCAAGCAGAAAAAGTAGGTCAAGGTCATTTTATGAAAGTTTGATCAAAGATACATCCAATATGCAAGTTTGGTACATGTAGCACTTATACTTTGCTCAATATTGGCTTTTAAAGGTAAAATCATTCAAGCGGAAAAAAGTAGGTCAAGATCATTTTATGAAAGTTTGATCAAAGATACATCCAATATGCAAGTTTGGTACATGTAGCACTTATACTTTGCTCAATATTGGCTTTAAAAGGCAAAATCATTCAAGCGGAAAAAAGTAGGTCATGGTCATTTTTTGAAAGTTTGATCAAAGATACATCAAATATGTAAGTTTGGTACATGTAGCACTTATACTTTGCTCAATATTGGCTTTTACTGTAAAGACTTTATTGCTATCTTAACATTTACCTTATCATCTCAACATTTGCCTTATCATTTGAAATAATTTTAAAAATCCCAACCCCAGGGGCTATATCCTCATCTGGATATATTAAATGATGTATAATTAAACATTTGCAACAAAAAAAAACCAACAGAATATGAATATAGGAAAGGTAAATGTGTAATCTTAACATTTACCTTATCATCTAGTTCGGACGACGCCGACGCCGGGGGTATTGCAATAGCTCTTTTGCACTAAAGTGCAAGCTAAAAATGTTGACGCACTGACGGACGGACTTCGCCATTTCATAGACCGGATTTTGCTACGCAATCCGGCCAAATACTTTGAACTGGTGACCTTTTGGTTCAATTGGACGCATCTTTGAATTATGGCGAGTATATGTATAAAGTTTCCCTTCACAAAACATATTGGACTTGTGGTCCGGATACCAATTGTTGACACAGGTCTGCCACATCTCACATCAAATGAACTGCAAAGTTTGGCAACTAAGCTAAAAAGCTACAATATATTCAAAGTATAGATTTTTATTGATAAAATATTCATAAAAGCCTCAGACTGCACTTTCCTCCTCGTCCATTTCGTCATCTTTTTTGATATTGTCCAAATCTTCTTGAGAAAACTTCTTTAATCTTATGGTGTCAATAACTTTGATCTCTCCAGTCCATTTTCGGAAATTTTCTAAACTCTTCACATTTATAATGTCTGGCACTTCGAACACTCCCTCGTGAAGCTGGCGTTTCTCGCGTTCAAGTGTCATTGTTATTGCGTTCTGGCGCTGAACATGCTGCTGTCCTTTACGATTTCCTATACTTCTAACAATTTCTATCTGGTCCAGTTCCTCGTCAAATCGCTTTAAATACAATTTAATGAGTTCTGCTAAGTCGTCTTTCGTAAATTTAACTTTTTCGGAATCCATGTGACTCTGAAACCAAATCAGTTTTTCGGCTTGTAGTTCCATTTTGATAGAGGTCTGTGTCTTGGTCTGTGATACTCTGTGTTCATGATGAGATTTTCTCGCCAAGTACACAGCTTTCCGACTGTTAGGATGAATAGCTTTCTTATTTTCTCCCACTTTAGCTTTCGGTGCTTTCGGCATTTTGTTTCTGAAAAAAAAAATGGAAGTATTTTTACTATATTGTACATGAGTAAAATTTTAAATTCAATTTTGCGTACATAATTACCAATAGATTTACGAAAAGGAAAATGGAAAACACATTCAATATCTTTGTTTGAATTTATTACTAAATTAAGCAAATTAAAAGTTTTATACGTGCGACAGGAGAGCTATTTCAGTAACACCAGTCACTCTAACTTTATGCAAATGTCAGGAATGTTATGTATGTTTATCTACCAATCAGATTCACTTATTACTACAAATGAAATTCTGTTGAGACAAGGATTCAAACGGCGAGGGTATGATCCCTGAGAGAATTAAAATCAATCGTGTTCTTCCATTTTATTGTTTCAGTAGTGCAGCCACTAGTCATGACGGCCAAATTTATCATTTTAGACCAAATGTGCAAGTGTGAGATGGTTTGCTAAATTTTCAAATTTCGGTGTACAGTTTTCTCAAAATTATACGAAGGACTTCTAGGATGGCAGAAATCCTTGTGCACATGCGAGGCTAATGAAGTTAAGATATCTAGTGAGTAAGCTCTCATATTCGTTTTCCGTCGTCCATATCCGACAGTCTTTATTTGTCTTTAAATTTTTTAAGTCCCCAGTTATTTGACCAATGGGTCATATAGCGATTCAGTTCGTCCGTCCGCTCTCACTGAACTGCACTTCTGATTACATGACATTACTTGTGACGCAAAACCGACTTTCGAGGTGCACCTCGAAACAGACCTTGCAGCTCACAACCGTATCGAAACGCACCCCGGATTGTTGTCTTTTTTTTTTTTTTTTTTTTCCTTTTTTTTTGGGGGGGGGGGGGGGGGGGGAGGGGGGGTGTCCGCATAGCGTCCGGATGACTGGGTGGCACGTATGAAGTGAAATTGTAAAGGTTTTCAATGGTACATTTTGCCCTCACAATTTAGAGCAGGATTTTGCAACCCACAAGTCGGAAATCCTCACAAGTGCACTTCAGTAAGTACGTCCGTCCGACCGTCCGTCCGTCATACCGTCCTCAAACAAAATATCACCATATTGCAAAAATAATTAAGTCGCCATCATTTATAGTATCAAAGGAGTTGCGAGCACATGATTACATAGGAGAAAATGACAATGCCCATTTTCTAAGACCCTGTATAAATATAATGTGCACAACTAGACCAGAGACCCATCATATTGCTAAAAGAATTAAGCCTCCGTCATTTATAATGTCAAAGGAGTTGCAAGCACAAGATTACATATAGTTATATAGGAGAAAATGACCACACCCATTTTCTAAGACCCTGGGGTCAGGGGCTCAAACAAAATATCGGGTGCACAACTAGACCATATACCGATCATATTGCCTCCATAATTTACAATGTCAAAGGAGTTGCGAGCACAATATATAGGAGAAAATGACCACACCCATTTTCTAAGACCCTGGGGGTCAGAGGCTCAAACAAAATATCAGGTGCACAACTAGACCACAGACCCATCATATTGCAAAAAGAATTAAGTCTCCATCATTTATAGTGTCAGAGGAGTTGCGAGCACAAGATTTCATAACCACGCCCATTTTGTAACACCCTGGTGGTAAGGGGCTGGAACCAAATGTCAGGTGCACAACTTGCCCACATTCCAAGTAGGATACAAAAAGAAATAAAGTTCTATCTCCTACGGTTTAAGAGGAGTTGCGAGCACAAGAATTGGTCACGGACGGACGGACGCCGGGGTATCGCATAAGCTCGACTGGTCTGAGACCAGTAGAGCTACAAATGGTATAAAATTTTAAGTAGTAATAACAGGGCTTTCATATTTTGCATGTGTATGTATCTTCAGAAGACGCATCTTTTCGTCGTAAGTTTATCACCTTTTGACCTTGTCCTTGACTTTGACTTACTTTTTAAAGTTTTAGGGAAAATTCATATAATATCATATAGTTCAAGTGATACATATGTAGACGGGTTTTACAAAGTTTTAGAAAATTAAATAATCTCAGCGATAGGAAGGGAAGGAGGTGCAAACTTAATATGAACTTCGCTTTATCTCTTGAACAGCAAGTGGTAGGGCTTTAATGACAAGACCATTCGTCTTAAACCATAACTTTTGACAATGTGACCATGGCAGTTGGCCTACTTTCATTTACTACTTGAACTACAACTACTTTCACAAATACAGAGCTTGCATGTTTATCCTATCCCAAACTCGTTTGAAGGATTGAGGTGAAATTTAGTATCCATGGACACTAAGTTTGTTCATCTTGGCCAAAGATCTATGACAGGGTCAAATACGTCTTTCCTCTAACTACTGACCGGATCTGTATTTATCACAAGTTAAAAGTCACAGGTAGAACCACAGGCCGACAGATCGGATTCGCCTGGGTATATGCGTATGCACCACCAAAAAAACTTGTGCAGGCTTTCTACTGTTCCTACTTTTTCCTACTATTTCCTACTTTTTTATTTTGATCCTATTTTTTCCTACTTTTTCTTCAAAACCTCCTACTATTCCTACTTTTTCATCTCAAAAGTAAAAAATTAATTGCTTCACTTGTCATCGACATCTGATTCAAAGTATTTCAAAAATTTCGAGCTCGCTTCGCTCGCCCATTCTGTATATTTTACATCAAAAATCAATCTGCCTTTATTTCTCTCTGTGATTTTCTCAAAGATGAACATCACCAGTCTGCAATCATTGCTTACTGTGATTTGTGTGTCATACTTTCTGTACATTTTCGCTAAAAGTTATAGAAAATTTCCTACTTTTCCCCTATTAATTCCTACTTTTTCCTATTTTTCTCCTACTTTTTTTCATTGACAACTCCTACTTTTTTCCTACTTTTTCATCAAGGTAGAGTAGAAAGCCTGCTTGTGGCACATACGCATACCCAGGCTATCTTTCCGCTTACGGGTAGTACCATCGTTGTAACTACAATATTTCTCCCGTCCCTGTTTCTATTCGGTGACGAAGAGGAAGTGTCATTTTAGCTCACCTGAGCGAAGCTAAATTGAGCTATCGTCATAGCGCACTGACCGGCGTCCTTCCGTCTGTCGTAAACTTCTTCTCCAGAACCACTTAAGGGATTTTGATGAAACTTGGTAGGAATAAAGTACTCAAGGTTCCCTACAAGAATTTGTTTCTTCGACCAAATCCGTCAACAAGTGGCACCACCGAAGGCAAAAGTAGGAAACGGGTGTGGTACTGTCTTTTCTATCTTTTCTTTTTATAAATGAAAGTGAGCACATAGTAGTCATGTGCTCATTTTCATTTATAAAAATAGCAATCCAAGGAATGCTTGTGTCGCCTGCGAAGCGGTTTGATTATTATTCTAGAAAATGGATCAAAATTATTGGTATGAGTAGACAATCTTGTCAAATGAAATTCATTTGAAATATCACACCTCTTAATTACAAATTTAAAGATATGGTCATTCTTAAATTTTCATGAAAAAGAGTGTCATTCATCTAGGTCAAGGTCACTGCGTAAACATTGGTAGCAAAAAAGGTATCATCATAAGAAACATTAAAGACCTACCAAAAAATGTATCACCTACCAATTAAAAGATATATACAACCTTAATTTCTTAGAAAAGAAGGTCAAATAGCTAGGTCAAGGTCAAATGGTTAAAAATTATGGTATTTGTAGAAAGGCATTGTTACAAGGAAAACACATGTGAAATACCAAAGCCCTATCACTTACCAATCAAAAGATGTCTACAATCTTAATTTTTTTTTAAAAGTAGGTCAAATGTGTAGGTCAAGGTCAATAGGTAAAAAATTATGATATGTGTAGAAAGGCCTTGTTACGAGGAATGCACATGTGAAATATCAAAGCCCTATCACTTACCAATCAAAAGATATACATTGTAGTGAATCTAATCTTTTTTTTTCAAAAATAGGTCAAATATCTAGGTCAAGTCACTATGTGTAAAAGACATTGTTACAAAGAATACACATGTGAAATACCAAAGCACTATCACTTACCAATCAAAAGATGTTTACAATCTTCTTTTTTTTTAAAGTAGGTCAAATGTGTAGGTCAAGGTCAATAGGTCAAAAATTATGGTATGTGTAGAAAGGCCTTGTTACGAGGAATGCACATGTGAAATATCAAAGCCCTATCACTTACCAATCAAAAGATATACATTGTAGTGAATCTAATCTTTTTTTTTTCAAAAATAGGTCAAATATCTAGGTCAAGTCACTATGTGTAAAAAGGCATTGTTACAAAGAATACACATGTGAAATACCAAAGCACTATCACTTACCAATCAAAAGATGTTTACAATCTTCTTTTTTTTAAGTAGGTCAAATGTGTAGGTCAAGGTCAATAGGTCAAAAATTATGGTATGTGTAGAAAGGCCTTGTTACAAGGAATGCACATGTGAAATATCAAAGCCCTATCACCTACCAATCAAAGGATATAGCCAATTTTCCTTTTCTTGAAAAGTAAGTCAAATATCTAGGTCAAGGTCACAAGGTCAAATATTATGGTCTGTGTAGAAAGGTCTTGTCACAAAGAATACACATGTGAAATACCAAAACCCTATCACTAACCAATCAAAAGATATATACAATCTTAATTTTTTTTGAAAAGTAGGTCAAATATGTAGGTCAAGGTCAATAGGTCAAAAATTATGGTATGTGTAGAAAGGCCTTGTTACAAGGAATACACATGTGAAATATCAAAGCCCTATCACTTACCAATCAAGTGAATATTATCTTTATTTAAAAAAAAGGTCAAATATCTTGGTCAAGGTCACAAGGTCAAAAATTATAGTATGTGTAGAAAGGTCTTGCCACAAGGATTGCACGTGTGAAATATCAAAGTCCTAACACTTACTAATCAAAAGATATATCCATTCTTAATTTTCTTTTACAGTAGGTCAAATATGTAGGTCAAGGTCACTAGGTCAAAAACTATGGTATGTGTAGGAAGGTCTTGTCACAAGGAATACACATGTGAAATATCAAAGCCCTATCACTTACCAATCAAAAGTTATGGGCTGTGACACCCAAAGTGTGACAGACAGACAGACGGACGGACTGACAGACGGACAACGGAAAAAGTGATCCCTAAGTGTCGCTATGCTTCGTGGGCGACACAAAAAGGAAAGTTAGAAAAAGACAGTAGTACTGTACGTACCCTCCTTTGACAAATTTCTTCAGAACCGAAGCACAACGACAAACCGAAAGCATCAGATGTCTTGTAAAAGAATGAAGTGTTGTTGGTTTTGGTTCCACTCCGAAGTCAAAGAGACGCCTTTTTGGACTTTGTCAACAATGCTTATTTTTTAACCACTTTAAATAATGTCCTCATATATTGCATATTTGTCATATTTAAGTTACTAGATGCTTTGATATACATTATATGCGATTATCTTTTTTTTTTGATTTTTTTTTTTTTGAATTATGAATAAATGTTTACTGTACACATGGACCCAAAGGCTATGGGTTCAAGTCAAGGCACCCAAAAATGTTTTTCTTCCTTTTTCATGTTTAACCATTTTGTCAGCTTCTTATGTACTTATAGAATCATCTGAATATCTTTAATTTCATTTTGACCAAAAAATATTTCTTTCATTTTCATTTTTGTCCATTTTGCACACTTCTTTATTGCATTAATGCTTTGATATACATTTTATGATTATTTTTTTTTGGGGGGGGGGGGGGGAGGGTTATGAATTAAACAGTTATGTTCATATGGACCCACGGGTTGTCGGTTCAAATTCTTGCACTGACACTATTATAATGCAATGTCAGTATGTTAAGAGCGTGCATGAGTATCATGGTATACACATGTGAAATATGAAAGCCTTATCACTTCCATTCAAAAGTTATGGCCAAGGTTAAAAGTCTTTGCAGACAAACAGACAGCCCTATCACTTCCATTCAAAAGTTATGGCCAAGGTTAAAGTCTTTGCAGACAAACAGACAGAGAAACAGACAGACAGATGGACAGACCAAAAACTATATGCTCCGAATCTCCAATTACGGGGGCATAATAAGAAAGATAGATGTATGTTTAAAAAAACCCATGTAAGACTTATTACTAGTAATCTATAATGTAACGACAGAATGACATAAATTTTTATGCAAAGTCTGACTTTGACCAAATCTTGACTCAATCTAGATGTGTCCCAAGACCTTTCAATTGACACCTTGTCCTTTTATCCAGTGACCTTGACCTTTGAGTTTGACTTACTTTTATGAAAATACACTTAGGCACGGTCCATTTGATATCCTTGGGGGGGGGGGGGGGGGGGGCTTGGTTTTTTTTCGAAAAAAAATTATTTTGCTCTGAATTTTGACGAAAAAAATAAATTTGCTTATGGTGTGACAGAAAAAAAATAATCTTGGTCTTACAAGTAATCTGAATTTGAAGAATAACCATAAAATTCGCTTAAAATTTTTCGGCTCGCTTCACTCGCCGCGGTTTTTACTTTCTATAAAAAAATTTTGGCTCGCTTCGCTCGCCATAGTTTTCTTCTGTAATCATGGTAATGGCAAGTTCATATATGAAAATATCAAAAGAATGCATGTGACTGAAACAATTAAAATTCTTAAATGCATTATCAATATAATTTATTACTATTAATAGATACATGTATCACCATAGTGTCTAATTTCATGTACAAGCTTGGAAGGAGAATTGAAATAAGTTTTTCGCTAGTTTTCATTAACTTGCATCAGGCCCTCTTACATGTTACATGACCTTATATACATTTTGTTTACTAAAAATTATATATCACATATTGTAAAAATCTTTCATCTCTCTCAGTTTAGAAGTGCATATAAGTTTAACATAAAAATAATGTTTGGAGTAATTTAAGTAAAAATAAAGAATTTCAATTGAAGAAACACAAACGTTCTTAATATATACATCAATTATTATAAAAAAAATTCCTTGCTCCAACTTTGCAAGAAAAAATAATTTTGCCCCGGTCCAGGGCGAAAAAAATAATCTTGCTCCGACAAAAAACCCAAGCCCCCCCCCCCCCCCCCCCCCAGAATATCAAATGGACCGTGCCTTACAGCAATACCTCCACTATCTTTGAGACAGGATGTTTCATTATCGACCATTGATACCCAAATCTTTCTAACATGTGCACTCAAGCGGAAAATATAGGTCATGACCTACATTTGAATGTAGATTTGTGATCTACTCGTAAAGACGCATTATCTGTGCAAGTTTGGCCTTCCTAGTACTTATAGAAATAAAACTACATTGATACCCAAATCTTCCTAACATGTGCACTCAAGCGGAAGATAAAGGTCATGACCTACATTAATTCTGAACATAGATTTGTGATCTACTCATAAAGACACAGCATCTGTTCAAGTTTGGACTTCCTTAAGTTCCTGGCACTTATAATAAAGAAATAAAATTTCTTAACATACTAATGCGGACGCTGACGCAGATGCAGATGACAGGGGGATAGCATAAGCTCCCTCTCACTTGGTGAGATGAGCTAAAAATGCTATGCAAAACCAAATCGCAGAATATTTTTTGATGAATAAGAGAGTTCTGTAGACCATGCAACTTTTTAAGAGATGACAACTGTATACTCCCCCGCGAGAGGTTTGACAGTAAGCGTTATAAATGTATTTCACCATAGCACTTTCTAGAGCTGAAACGAATACCTGAAATTGGTATTCGAATATTTGTGACATGTATTCTATTCGTATTTGAACATTCGTTATTACAAGGACTTTGAAGAGCATCCTCAAAATTAGATGTCTGACCACGATGAAATCTTGCACATTTTTATATGATGATGCAATAAAGAATAAACGACAGTTTCGACCACAGGCAGCTGATGTTTATCTACTGAAAAATAAGAACCAACCTTTTGTTGTTTTTTATCATACATACATTCTCTGTATGTATGATAAAAAAAACAACAAAAGATTGGTTTTTATTTTTAATAGATAAACATCGGCTGCAAGTGGTTTCGACCGTAGAAACCCCCATTCTTTTTTACAATATGACAGTAAGAGAGTTGGGTAGAATTTGGGGCAGGGGCAGCTTGTGCTTGAAAAGTCTCCATGATACATGTATTTACAGAAATCTGAAAAATTAATTTCTGTAATAGAACTTTTTTCAATGCAAAGGCACATGACAGCCACGTGCTTGTTTAAAACGCTTGTTTAAAATGAAAAGCCACGTATAATGACCAGTGCGCGAGCGCTACTGGATGTTTTCAAGATTGATGTCATTTCATAGCACTGTCTCATTAACCTTAGTTACAACATGCTTTGTCTTTATTTCCCTTCAGCTGAGCAGATTTTCATACCAAGCTTATTTTCCTTAAGCTGCGTGCATGTAAAAACAGGCACTAAATAAATCATAACGAATATTCGAATACCAATTTTCCATTCGAATATTCGCTAAAACTATTCATTCACAAATACAAAATGTATTCGAACATTCGTTTCAGCTCTAGCACTTTCTATACAATGTATAGACATGACCTCAGACAGTGCATGTTTTGTATATAATCAGGGTATGAACTTAATGCTCGCCCACTCGCTCAAGACGAGTATTTTTTCCTGTGGGCAATCAAAAATTACTATTCACTCGCCCACGTGGCGAATGAATTACACCGACTGATACCCTTTGACGTGAGCATCAATAACGCCGTAAACATAAGTCGTCGGAATTATAAATGAAATATTAAAATGGTCAAAATACATGATTGTGTTCGCTGATCACCTGTTAATATCCATACTTTATTTACAACTTCATTCTGTATTTCATGGTCTATAAATCTTCAGATCCATTGCACTATGTCTGCCGTTGAATTGTCACTTTCGTGTTATTCACTGTTGTGTTTTATATTATGTACGGCAAGGCAGCGCTGGCGGTAAATTCGTCAACACAATTTGATGACTTCACATAATGTTAATCAAATCGGAAGTGACGATGAAGAGATTTGATTCTCTGTCATTTTTCCCCCTTTCATCCCGCTTCGAAGGGCGTATGTATCTATATGTAAGTGTAAATTTTGACCGCACATTCAAATCCAGTATAAGTGAAATCAATCTCTTTTGAATAGTTATCTTACCTGGGACGGTGTTTATTTAAAATAGCTAATTAATTTAGAAATAACAACTAGCTAGCCGTGGTTTATTGTCCAGTAATTCCACGAGTCGCATGAACCAATCAAGTTATCACCGAGCCGCGAAGCAGCGAGGTGTTAATTTGATTGGTTCATGTGACAAATGGAATTACTGGACAATGAATCACGGCTAGCTAGTTGTTATTTCTATTCTAATATAGCATGTGAATGGGCAGAGCTTAGCGCACTGGAAGTTTGTTGGAGATTTTACACCAGGAGAGTTCTACATGTATGTTACATATAGGGAGAAATTTTCAAGTCATATTAGAATTTGTATTAGAGAACGCCTAAATACTAGGATAGTACCTTGTTTGGTCACAAATTGGTGTTATCATCATAATTATCAGGGGATAAACGCTTATGTACCTTTCATCAATAGCGGATGGCGGTATGCGAGTTCACGTTATAAAAGAGGGGGGGGGGGGATCTTATAGAGGATAGAGCAAAATTAATTTATCAGGTTCTTTTGATGCAATCCTCAATTTTGAATTTGTATGACTTACAAAACTTTTTTGAGTCCGTATGTAGATTTATACCGGTAAATTAAATGTTTTACTCATAAAATGTCAAGGCCCAGTATAGTCATTTTTACTGGTGTTTCCTTGAAAAGTAATGTTTCTCCCAAAATTTGGTTTTCTGTGTGGGCTCGTAAAAAGTTGTGTAAAATTAAAATTTTACGAGCCCACATTGCTCGTAAAATTTTTTGCAGAGTTCATACCCTGATAATGTTTTCAGTTTCGTGAGTGGACATCGATGGTGGGTGCCTCAAGCCAAACAGGGGATGCTAAATCCTCCTAGGCACCTGGTAGTGCTGTATAGTTCAGTTCAGTCATAGATTCCGCCTCTACTAGGAGTACGGTCCAAAGACGTAAGCTGTACGTATGTTGGAATTTTGACCTAAGCAATGGACCCACCTGTATATTGATATAGGAATATTGAAGGGTATAGATATTTTAAGATTTTCAATAGTCTCCTAAAGGCTATGTTCATATAATTTAATGACAAACTGAGTTCAGGCCAAAGTTAAAACTTTTATATGTTGACAGTGAACAAAGGTGCATTTTTACAAAAGTATGTCAAAGTTCTGAAGAACTTCCAACTTAACTTATACACACGAGTTTTGCTTCTACTGTCCGCACAGGTCACTTCAGAAATCGGAAAATTGAAGTTTTCTCTTCTTTAACGGCAATTTTTGCGATTAAAATTTATATAGGGGGATAGATCTCGAACTCTCATAACTATTAACGATGTATGATATATATATATATATGTCTGTACGACCAATATTATGCTCACACTGAGAGAAAATAGTTTTAGATGGGGAGATTACTATGTTAACTTGAGCATGACATCGTCAACATTCTCCATTGACTCAGTGTTAAACATCGGCGAAGTCGCGCTAAAATTAACATTGAAAACTTCCTATCTAAAAGTATTTTCTTTCTCTATAAGCGTAGTAATATGAATCAAGGCGAAGCCTTTTTGTGCGAGCGGAGAGAAAATAGATATGATTATATAAAATAAAAAAGATCTTTCATTTTTACTTTGACTATGATGGTCTATCTTATCTTACAAAACTCTCTATTTGATGATTGCCAAAAAAGGTAGTATAAGGCGAGTGGAAACACGGGAGCATTAGTAAAATTGATCTAGACCAGCAGATGAACATTTTAAGGGGGGAGGGGGGGGGGGCTTAAAAAATATGGTTCTTTAAAAATATGGTTCTTTATAATTCATTTTCATGTTGTAAGAATAATGTTTAGGATAGCTGAAAATAAATTACTTAAGAACAAAAGAAAAAGCAAACATATTTCGACTTCTGACAGTACGAAACCACCCGAGACGAGAAAAGCAATCAGAGCGAAACGTCTCGTTTAAAACCGGAAATGTCGGATTTCCCGTGGTTACGCCGCCTTGTTGATGCTTTATCGTTACCTGATTTACGAAAAATATTTTCCATAAATTCAACTTATAAACAAAAATTGAGTATAACATATATGTCTACTTGGAGTCGAAAAAAAATTCTATGGCAATATCCAGCATCTCCGCAGCAACTCTGTCTGCGAGGGGACGAAAGTTTTTGAAAGCATAGTAGTACATTCTCATTCTTTGATTCAGCATATTTTCTCAATAAGATATGTGTATACGCGTTACCATAAGGGCTCGCTATTAGTATTAGTCGTAGGTACATACATCATACACAGTTAGTTATGAGAGTTCGAGATATATCCCCCTATATAAATTTTAATCGCAAAAATTGCCGACAACGTAGAGAAAACTTCAATTTTCCGATTTCTGAAGTGAGCTGCGCGGACAGTAGTCAGAATTTCCTCTGTCTGATGTGACGCGTATCTACATTTCAACGTGTAACATAAGAACGGGGAAAAGGAACGAGTAGAAATGATAATCGGCAATAACAAATAGTTTTTATTAAGAAGAAGACAGTATATTCTCTTGTTTTCCTTGTTACTTTACCTTCCACACTCCCCAGAAAAATATAGGGATCGGGAAAAGGAAAATTGTGGTGCCACAAGTCGACCAATCAAAACCGATGTTGCATGCTAGCATTTGATCTTGTCGGAGGCATGGCCAAATTCTGATATTTTCAACTCAAGTCAATGCCTTGTGTAATCAGTTTGTTTTGTTTTCTATGATGAATTCGTTAAAACGCGCATTGCTTAGTTCTTCCAGATCAGTTAAATTTTACCACAGGTGAACTTCTTTTCACTTTCAGACAATGTAAAGATTTATTTTCAGATTTGCTGCAAATGAAGTAAAAGGTTCTTAGTACAAATCACACTAAATTTGACAAAAATTAAGTAACAGGTTCTCAATGCAAACCACTTCAAGCACCAATTACGTCTTTAAAAACTCATCATTTCACACCTGTCAACTCTCCCGCATTTTGCCTACCTTCTGTCCTCATGGCTCACTTTGGAAACTGGATAAACGCGATTTTGATTACTTTGTTATGCAAAAATTAAAATAACATCTATATCATTGAATAGATCTTGCTTAGTCGTAAAGTTTGGTATATGTTATATGGTCGTGGGTTTATGCAATCATATTTTACAGATTAAATAACTTTTAGATGGGGCGTTTTTAATGTTAAATTTCAGCGTGACATCGCCAAATTTAACATTCAGCCTATGGAGCGCGTCACGATGTCACGGTGAAAATTAGCATTGGAAATGGCCCATCTAAAACTTGTTTTGTTTATAAAATTTGATTGTGGCACTGACCATCATATACATTATACCAAAATTTACGATTAAGCAAGATCTAATGAATGGTATCGATTTCAGTAACATTTCTGAATGATAAAATAGTGAAAATCATGTTTATCTAGTTGGGGAAATGAGCCGCATGGACAGTCGTTGTGAGATCTATCATCTTGTCTGCCGACTCTCTAGGTCATTTGAACCTCATCTCCTGCGTTCAAATTCCTTCCGCGGGGAAGACCAAAAACTCCTGCGTTCCGATCCTATCACTGGATTCCTCCCTATTTCAATTTTTTAGCTTCGCATAACTTAAGAAAGATAACACTAGTACTGTCCTGTTCACTAAATCAAGAGCACCCTGTTTTGGCGATTTATTCTGTCATCTGCAGAATTTTCCTATAAATTATACTTTCCGAGAATTGACATCCTTTAGTCGTAACTGGATATTACTTCAACTCGCCCTAACAGCTGCCTGCAAACCGCATCATGAAAAATAAAATGTCTACGGGAAATTTCCATGTTAATTTCAAGCCGCCATATTATTGTTTTCCGTGTCAACAATAGTAAACAGTGACGTCAAAGCTCCCGACGTCACACATTTTCAGAGATTTAACTTTTGAAAATCCCCGTATACTTTTTATTTTCTCTCCTATTTCTAACTTAATTGACGAAAAGCCAAAAAACATTGGTATTTTCTGTTACGACTAAAGGAGTACTATAATTATAAAATTGATATCTTTTTGGAAGTTGACAGTATCATATTTCAGAGAAAACCGGGAAAACAGGGTGCTCTGGATTTGGTGAACAAGACAGTAGGCGACTTTTGGAACGTTTCGTCCACAGGCACATGTAGAAAGAGCGTCAATATCCTGTATGATACCCCTTTACAGGTCATAAGAGAATATATGTATAGAAATACAAGGCTTCCGACGAATTTTCAGCTAGAAGTAGCATCTGCAATTTTTGCATTTGACATGTTTGAAGGGCAAAATGGGTTATGACCAAAAAAAATTGATTTGTATACTTCCTAGAAACATCAGTAATTCACCCAAAAAGATAAATACTGGACAATGGACAAATACTGATTCATTCAGAGACTTTACTCTGCTTACTGTAAGCAGAATAAAACACCTGGATGATTCAGACTAGCTAATCTGGCAATGGAGGTTCAAGACAGAAAGTAGAAAACAGTCCAACTTTGGTAGATGATTAGGCTATGTTATGAGATCTTTTTGGGTGAATTATTGGTGTTTATAGAAAGAATACAAATCACTCTTTATAGTCATACCCCATTTTGCCCTTCAAATGCAAAAATTGCAGAAATGCTACTTCTAGCTGAAAATTCGTCGGAAGCCTTGTATTTCTATAGATACCAGTATCTCTTATGACCATACAGGATGTTGACGCTCTTTCTACATGTTCCTGTGGTTTCGTCCTTCATTTTGGTAAAAGGTAAAAAAAGTAAAGTTTGTTTAAATGTGAACAATGCCGGTTGTTTGTATTACAATATTAGGACATGGCGTGTTATATCAATGCCTAAGGGTAATTTATTAAGCTGTGAAAACAATTTAACTGACCATGTAAGTACTATATTGACTAAATACTGTATAGCACCGATTAAAATTTCTTTCTGACATTATGGATATATCTATAACTCATGGACAGTGTAGGTCACACTTAAAAACAATCTTCATGATCTGGCATTCTTGGTCAGCTGAAACCGTTTCAAAGAAAAAGAAATCAGAAAGATTGGAGTCAGTTGTATAAATGGGTTACGGCAAGTTGCAGATAATCCTGGGTGGAGCCATTGTGAAATTATGAGAAAACTATGTGAGGTAGGAGAAATCTGACTTCAAATATGAAAGGGCCCCCTATATAAACTATCCATTTGTCCATTTTAATGGCCCCTGCCTTTACAAATCCAGGTTATTCCCTGCAGTTGTGCCTGAACATACCGGTATGTTCTGTCATGAATTAAAAGATAAATTTAACTAATAATTGTATTGTCTTCTCACCAGAAAAAGACCACCTAGCCACAGCAAAAGATGCTTTCCTCGTATACAATGAACAAATGCAGAACAAGAAGTAATAAAAATTGCAATCATGTATTATGGAAATATTTGTCATTGTTTATACATTTTCGTAGACTTGGTATGGTTACATTCAATGACATTTTTTGAAAGGTTCACTCAACATGTTGCAAATTATTTTTAAAAAATGTTTCGAAAATGGTTCACGCTTAATCTCCCCCTTTGACAACTGCCATAGAGGGAGATCTTCCTCTTTTGAAAAATTCAAAGTTACAGGTATGATATTCTGCACAGCTCATTTCGGAAACAAGAAATTGATGTTTTGTCAACAAAGAGAAAACAGCATATTTATGCCCCCGGAATCACAGATTCGGGGGCATATAGTTTTGGCCTGTCTGTCTGTTTGTCCGAAAAAACTTTAACATTGGGCATAACTTTTGAATGGAAGGTGATACAGCTTTCACATATGTATTCCTTGTAACAAGACCTTTCCATTGATACCAAAATTTTTGACCTCATAACCTTGACCTTTGACCTACTTTTCAAAAACTTTAATATTGGGAATAATTTTTGAATTGTAAGTGATAGAGCTTTCATATTTCACATGTTTATTCCTTGTGACAAGACATTTCCATAGATACCAAAATTTTTGACCCCTTGACCTTCACCTTTGACCTATGTTTCAAAAACTTTTTTGGGGGGGAATAGTTTTTGAATGGTAAGTGATTGGGCTTTCATATTTCATGTGTATTCCTTGTGACAAGACCTTTCCATTGATACCAAAATTGTTGACCTTGACATTTCACATACTTAACAGAAAATGAAGTTTATACTAACAAAGATGCCACCGGGGGCATTCGTGTTTCACAAACACAGGCTTTATTTCCGATTGAAATTCATATAGATGGATAGATCTCAAGCTCTCGTAGCTAACTTTGTTAGAATGTAATATGTTTGTGAATTCAATACTGCCCTCATAGACAGAAAATAGATAGAGACGAGAAGTTTTGATGTTGATTTTGTAGCCTGACTCTGCCGAAGATTAACATTGAATCTACCGGTAATGAAAACATCACAATGTCACATTAAAGAATCCCCATCTTAAAGTATTCTCTTTCACTATAAGGGGTGGGCGTCAACAATTGGTTTCCGGACTATAAGTCAAGTATGATACATGCTAATGCAATGAAACTTCATACACATACTCACCATGAGTCAAGGATGACCTCTATTGATTTTGTGGTCTAAAGGTCAAGGTCATAGTACTCCTATGTTTGAAAATGATATAAGAGGGTGTATTGCACCTATGATCATGAAACTTGCCAGAAATGTTTCTCATGAATCAAAGATGACCCCTATTGATTTTTATGCCCCCCTTCGAAGAAGAGGGGACATATAGGTTTGCCGCTGTCGGTCGGTCGGTCGGTCGGTCGGTCGGTCTGTCGGTCTGTCGGTCTGTCGGTCGGTCCGCGACATCAGTTTCCGTTCAATATCTCTAGAATGGATTCACATATTGAAATGAAATTTGGTATACAGACACATCAAACAAAAATCTAGGTCAAGTTCATATTTGGGTCCGATCAAAAAAATTTTGACAGAGTTATGCCCCTTGCATTTCGAAAAATATCAAAATTTCAGGGTTTCCGTTCAATATCTCTTGAATGGAGTTACATATTGAAATGAAATTTTGTATACAGACACATCAAATGAAAATCTAGGTCAAGTTCATATTTGGGTCCGATCAACAAAATTTGGACAGAGTTATGCCCCTTGCATTTCGAAAAATACCAAAATTTCAGGGTTTCCGTTCAATATCTCTTGAATGGAGTTACATATTGAAATGAAATTTTGTATACAGACACATCAAATGAAAATCCAGGTCAAGTTCGTATATAGGTCCGATCGAAAAAATTTTGACAGAGTTATGCCCCTTGCACTTCGAAAAATACCAAAATTTCAGGGTTTCCGTTCAATATCTCTTGAGTGGATTCACATATTGAAATGAAATTTTGTATACAGACACATCAAACAAAAATCTAGGTCAAGTTCATATTTGGGTCCGATCAAAAAATTTTTGACAGAGTTATGCCCCTTGCATTTCGAAAAATACCAAAATTTCAGGGTTTCCGTTCAATATCTCTTGAATGGAGTTACATATTGAAATGAAATTTTGTATACAGACACATCAAATGAAAATCCAGGTCAAGTTCGTATTAAGGTCCGATCGAAAAAATTTTGACAGAGTTATGCCCCTTGCACTTCAAAAAAAAAACCAAAATTAAGGGGTTTCCGTTCAATATCTCTTGAGTGGAGTTACATATTGAAATGAAATTTTGTATACGGGTACATCAAATGACAATCTAGGTCAAGTTCTTATTTGGGTCCAAACAACAAAATTTTGACAGAGTTATGCTCCTTGCACTTCGAAAAAAACCAAAATTTCAGGGTTTCCGTTCAATATCTCTTGAGTGGAGTTACATATTGAAATGAAATTTTGTATATGGATACATCAAATGACAATCTAGGTCAAGTTCTTATTTGGGTCCAATAAACAAAATTTTGACAGAGTAATGCCCCTTGCACTTCGAAAAATACCAAAATTTCAGGGTTTCCTTTCAATATCTCTTGAGTGGAGTTACATATAAAAATGAAATTTTGTATACAGACACATCAAATGAAAATCTAGGTCAAGTTCATATTTAGGTCCGATCAAAAAAATTTTGACAGAGTTATGCCCCTTGCACTTTGAAAAATACCAAAACTTCAGGGTTTCTGTTCAATATCTCTTGAGTGGAGTTACATATTGAAATGAAACTGTTACTTTATACCCCCATAGGTTGTATCAATGCAAGTATAAAGTTGTGACAGACTTTAATCACAGAAGGGTTAGGGGGGCATTAATGTTTTACAAACATGACTTTTAACTTGTTAGGTCCAAAGGTCAAGGTCACAGAACTCTGATGATTGAAAATGGTTTCCAGACAATATTAGAGCCTGTTTAGCACCTATATTCATGAAACTTGCCAGAATTGCTTTCTATGAATCAAGAATGACCCCTATTGATTTTAAGGTCAAAAGGTCTTATGTCAAGCTCATATTACTGATGATTGAAAATGGTTTGCGGATAATATTTGAGCCTGTATTGCACCTATGATCATGAAATGTTCCGGAAATGTTTCCCATGAATCAAGGATGACCCCTAGTGATTATGTGTACCTGCCTGTGACGTTTCCCATCTGTCGAGACCATTCAAATTTTGCAACTCGGCACTTTGCATCTTTGATGCATTTTAAACTTATTAGAAATAGTTTCTTGTACATTTTGATGTCATAATCAAATGCCCATCAAACAATGCTCTCATTGCTTTCTCTTCTGGCTCATTTCACTTGATCACACAAACACCATTACGGTAACTGATAGAGAACCTCTCGTTCTTTGATTTAGTAAAATATATAAATTCTAAAAATAATGAAATGACAGTACCATATACATACATACATGTAATAAGCATGATAAGTAACAATACAAAAGAGCTTTTGATCATTGATTTTATGATAGATAAGAATAATTCTGATAAATGCACAGGAATCAAAGATTTCTTATTAAAAATGTAGGTTCTTGAATAAAAACAACAATTTCAAGGAAAAATATGTACAATATGTCAATATATACAGCCAGGTATCATGAATATACACTTTGTATGTAATTTGAAAGAAGAGAGTTAATCAATGAATGTCAATATTATATGATCATATGCAATATTATGGAACTGAGAAGTACATGTAGGAAGAAATTTCTTTAAACTTTTGCAAAAAAAATTAAAATTTTTAATCCCAAAACTCACAGTAAAAGTAGGAATATTGAAACTTTTATAAAATTTATTTCATCTGAAAGAACAGATAAAATATCATACATTCACATCTTTGTTCCCTGCTTTCACAAAAGCGCGGAGACATTAAAACAGGTTCGTCTGTCTGTCTTTCAGTCACAAAAACTTTAATCTTGCCCATAACTTTTGAATGGTAAGTGATAGGGCTTTCATATTTCACATGTGTATTCCTTGTGACAAGACCTTTCCATGGATACCAAAATTTTCTACCCTGTGACCTTGACCTTGGAGTTTGACCTACTTTTCAATAATTTTAACCTTGACCATAGGTTTACGATGGAAAGTGATAGGGCTTTCATATTACACATGTGTATTCCTTGTGACAAGACCTTTCCTTGGATACCAAAATGTTTGACCTTGTGGCCTTGACCTTGGAGTTTTATACTTTTCAAAAACTTAAACCTTGACCATAACTTCTGAATGGTAAGTGATAGGGCTTTCTTATTTCACATGTGTATTCCTTATGACAAGACTTTTCCATGGATACCAAAATATGTTACCTTGACTTTGGAGTTCGACCTTCTTATCAAAAACTTTAATCTTGACCATAACTTTTGAATGGAAAGTGATAGGACTTTCATATTACATGTGTATTCCTTGTAACAATACCTTTCCATGGATACCAAAATGTTTTACCTGGTGACCTTGACCTTGGAGTTTGACCTACTTTTTAAAAACTTTAAGCTGGACCATAACTTTTTAAAGGAAAGTGATAGGCTTTCATTACCTTACACATGTGTATTCCTTGTGATAAGATCCTTTCGTGGATACGAAAATTTTAACCTTATGACCTTGACCTTGGAGTTAACCATGACCATAACTTTTGAATGGTAAGTGATAGGGTTTTCATATTTCACGTGTATTCCTTGTGACAAGACCTTTCTGTTGGTAACAACATTCTGACCTTGTGACCTGGTCCTTGGAGGTTGACCCACATTTAAAAACTTCAACCTCGACCTTAACTTTTGGATGATTATTTAAATAATAGGACCTTCATATTTTGCATGTGCATTCCTTTTCAAAAGCCCTTTGCCTTGGTATCAAAACAACAGTTTGGAGCTTTTGACCTTTTCTTGGAAGTTTAATCTTTGAAATTTAGAATTTTGATGATACATAAGATATATTATGAAAACTAAAGAATGGGGGACGGGGTGTCTGTAAGCATTTCTTTAAAGATAAATGCCCAAAAGTGGGGGACCACAATTCCTTGAATTTGATTTTCACATTATTAAAATCGTATTTCTTACTTTCAGTGATTTTCTATATAAAAAGGGGTTTCCTGTTTTCCCCCAAAAACACCACCTTTGCAATGGAAATTTCCATGAGACAATTTTTAGCTCACCTCGACGAAGTTGAGTGAGCTTATGCTATAACCCCACGCGTCCGCGTCCGTGTCCGCGTCCGGTTAAGAAGTTTGGGGTAGCTCAGTATCTGACAAAGTACTAATGCTACAGTAACCAAACTT
The DNA here is from genome assembly GCA_028142955.1 of Pinctada fucata. Lineage (NCBI taxonomy): Eukaryota > Metazoa > Mollusca > Bivalvia > Pterioida > Pteriidae > Pinctada > Pinctada fucata. The sequence goes on along the minus strand of AP027103.1, from coordinate 73,344,028 downwards.
GCACAAGTGATTCATCTTTGGATGCTGAGGTGAACCCATGCATCGGATGCAGCATCTGACCTACATTTTCCGCTTGAGTGACTTGGTTAAGAAGTTTGGGGTAGCTCAGTATCTGACAAAGTGCTAATGCTACAGTTACCAAACTTGCACAAGTGATTCATCTTTGGATGCTGAGGTGAACCCATGCATCGTATGCAGCATCTGACCTACATTTTCCGCTTGAGTGACTTGGTTAAGAAGTTTGGGGTAGCTCAGTATCTGACAAATTGCTAATGCTACAGTTACCAAACTGGCACAAGTGATTCATCTTTGGATGCTGAGGTGAACCCATGCATCGTATGCAGCATCTGACCTACATTTTCCGCTTGAGTGACTTGGTTAAGAAGTTTGGGGTAGCTCAGTATCTGACAAAGTACTGATGCTACAGTAACCAAACTTGCACAAGTGATTCATCTTTGGATGCTGAGGTGAACCCATGCATCGGATGCAGCATCTGACCTACATTTTCCGCTTGAGTGATTTGGATAAGAAGTTTGGGGTAGCTCAGTATCTGACCAAGTAGTAATGCTACAGTTACCAAACTTGCACAAGTGATTCATCTTTGGATGCTGAGGTGAACCCATGCATCCTATGCAGCATCTGACCTACATTTTCCGCTTGAGTGACTTGGTTAAGAAGTTTGGGGTAGCTCAGTATCTGACAAAGTACTGATGCTACAGTTACCAAACTTGCACAAGTGATTCATCTTTGGATGCTGAGGTGAACCCATGCATCGGATGCAGCATCTGACCTACATTTTCCGCTTGAGTGATTTGGATAAGAAGTTTGGGGTAGCTCAGTATCTGACCAAGTAGTAATGCTACAGTAACCAAACTTGCACAAGAGATTCATCTTTGGATGCCAAGATGGACCCATGCATCTTATGCAGCATCTGACCTACTTTTTCCACTTGAGTGATTTCGCTTTTAAAAGCCAATATTGAGCAAAGTATAAGTGCTACATGTACCAAACTTGCATATTGGATGTATCTTTGATCAAACTTTCATAAAATGACCTCGACCTACTTTTTCCGCTTGAGTGATTTTGCCTTTAAAAGCCAATATTGAGCAAAGTATAAGTGCTAGATGTTCCAAACTTGCATATTAGATGTATCTTTGATCAAACTTTCATAAAATGACCTCGACCTACTTCTTCCGCTTGAGTGATTTTGCCTTTAAAAGCCAATATTGAGCAAAGTATAAGTGATACATGTACCAAACTTGCATATTGGATGTATCTTTCATCAATCTTTCATAAAATGACCTTGACCTACTTTTTCCGCTTGAGTAATTTTGCTCTATAAAGCCAATATTGAGCAAAGTATAACTGCTACATGTACCAAACTTGCATATTGGATGTATCTTTGATCAAACTTTCATAAAATGACCTCGACCTACTTCTTCTGCTTGAGTGATTTTGCCTTTAAAAGCCAATATTGAGCAAAGTATAAGTGATACATGTACCAAACTTGCATATTGGATGTATCTTTCATCAATCTTTAATAAAATGACCTTGACCTACTTTTTCCGCTTGAGTGATTTTGCTCTATAAAGCCAATATTGAGCAAAGTATAACTGCTACATGTACCAAACTTGCATATTGGATGTATCTTTGATCAAACTTTCATAAAATGACCTTGACCTACTTTTTCTGCTTGAGTGGTTTTGCCTTTAAAAGCCAATATACATGTACTAAGAAATATGTTTGAATTGAATTTTGCTGTCACGAGGTGAGCTTCGTAATCTGTGATTACCTATGTTTATCTGAAAGAAGGCAAAAATGCCACATAATTTGGCCTATTTGGAAGGGTTAAGTGGGATGCAGGTAACCCAGTGATACATCCCAGACTGTTTGTCCTTTCTAACCACTGAAGTGAAAAAGGCTTTCATTTGGTACATAAACTACAGTCACAGTGTGCACAAAAAAAAACGTTTGAAACATGTAGACACATGATTTGAAAAATTTACCAGTACATGTACCTGTATGTATGATTTTATGTTATTTAATATTACAGATTAAAGCGACAAGAACGGTTAGCTGAAACTTGCAGTTGTGGATTGTCCATACGTAGGAGGTATGGCAGTGAGGCGGGGACAGCAGATATACCTCCTCCACATATCGAGGGTACAGACAAAGAATATTCCCCAAAGATCCATAATATTGTGGATGAAATCAGCAAGTTGACGCTGGTAGAAGTATGTGACTTGAATGAGTTACTTAAGGTAATAATTCAATTTTTTATTTTATCCTTTGATACTCTGAACAAAATCAACATTTTGTCCTAATAGAAGTATGTGACTTGAATGAGTTTCTGAAGGTACATTATGTTCATTAAATTTTTATGCTCTTTAAGATTCTGTGACAAGACCTTACCATGGATACCAAAAATTTTGACCTTGACCTTGGAGTTTGACCTTCTTTTCAAAAACTTTGACAATGACCATTATTTTTAGCTCACCTCGACGAAGTTGAGTGAGCTTATGCTATAACCCCACGCGTCCGCGTCCGCGTCCGTGTCCGCGTCCGGATAAGAAGTTTGGGGTAGCTCAGTATCTGACAAAGTACTAATGCTACAGTAACCAAACTGGCACAAGTGATTCATCTTTGGATGCTGAGGTGAACCCATGCATCGGATGCAGCATCTGACCTACATTTTCCGCTTGAGTGACTTGGTTAAGAAGTTTGGGGTAGCTCAGTATCTGACAAAGTACTAATGCTACAGTAACCAAACTGGCACAGGTGATTCATCTTTGGATGCTGAGGTGAACCCATGCATCGTATGCAGCATCTGACCTACATTTTCCGCTTGAGTGACTTGGTTAAGAAGTTTGGGGTAGCTCAGTATCTGACAAAGCACTAATGCTACAGTAACCAAACTGGCACAAGTGATTCATCTTTGGATGCTGAGGTGAACCCATGCATCGTATGCAGCATCTGACCTACATTTTCCGCTTGAGTGACTTGGTAAAGAAGTTTGGGGTAGCTCAGTGTCTGACAAAGTACTGATGCTACAGTAACCAAAATTGCACAAGTGATTCATCTTTGGATGCTGAGGTGAACCCATGCATCGGATGCAGCATCTCACCTACATTTTCCGCTTGAGTGACTTGGTTAAGAAGTTTGGGGTAGCTCAGTATCTGACAAAGTACTGATGCTACAGTAACCAAACTTGCACAAGTGATTCATCTTTGGATGCCGAGATGGACCCATGCATCGGATGCAGCATCTGACCTACTTTTTCCGCTTGAGTGATTTTGCCTTTAAAAGCCAATATTTAGCAAAGTATAAGTGCTAGATGTTCCAAACTTGCATATTAGATGTATCTTTGATCAAACTTTCATAAAATGACCTCGACCTACTTTTTCCGCTTGAGTGATTTTGCCTTTAAAAGCCAATATTGAGCAAAGTATAAGTGATACATGTACCAAACTTGCATATTGGATGTATCTTTGATCAATCTTTCATAAAATGACCTTGACCTACTTTTTCCGCTTGAGTGATTTTGCTCTATAAAGCCAATATTGAGCATAGTATAACTGCTACATGTACCAAACTTGCATATTGGATGTATCTTTGATCAAACTTTCATAAAATGACCTCGACCTACTTTTTCTGCTTGAGTGATTTTGCCTTTAAAAACCTATATTGAGCAAAGTATAAGTGATACATGTACCAAACTTGCATATTGGATGTATCTTTGATCAATCTTTCATAAAATGACCTTGACCTACTTTTTCTGCTTGAGTGATTTTGCTCTATAAAGCCAATATTGGGCAAAGTATTACTGCTACATGTACCAAACTTGCATATTGGATGTATCTTTGATCAAACTTTCATAAAATGACCTTGACCTACTTTTTCTGCTTGAGTGGTTTTGCCTTTAAAAGCCAATATACATGTACTAAGAAATATGTTTGAATTGAATTTTGCTGTCACGAGGTGAGCTTCGTAATCTGTGATTACCTATGTTTGATTGGTTAGTGATTGGGTTTTCACACCTGAGACCTTTCTGTTAGTAACAACATTCTGACCTTGTGACCTGGTCTTTGGAGGTTGACTGACTTTTAAAAACTTTAACCTCGACCATAACTTTTGTATAGTAAATGATACTGTAGGACTTTCATATTTAAATTGTGCATTCCTTTTCACAAGACTATTCCCTTGGTAACAAAGGTTTGGACCTTTTGACCTTTCTTAAGAGTTTAATCTTTTGATATTTAGAATTTTGATAATATATGAGATATACTATGAAAACTTAAGGATAGGTAGGGGGAGTAGGGTGTCTGTAAGCATTTCTTTAATGACAAACACCCAAAAGCAGGGGACCACAATTCCTTGAATTTGATTTTGTATCTTAGTGTGAAATCAATCAGAAAATAAGAGGCAGTAATAACTTGTCCGACTCGCAGACCTATGACGATGCTATACTGTTGTAACTGTAGGTGTGCAAGTTGGATAAAGTAATAACAGTTCAAAAAAGTGAAAATTCATAATGTTCTGTAACATGACTTGTTTGATACATTAAAGCGCCGAAGACATTTTTTTTCGTCTTGATTTTCATTTTAGCCTGTAGATTTCTATTTAGGTCTGTGGATTTTTTTCCACAGGCTAAAATTAGCCTACGGTAAAAAAAGTTAATTTCAATGCCTGGAGATTTGTCTTCAGAATTACTTCATCTAGAACCTGTTTTATCTTTAAATCAACCAAGTCTATAAGATTAAATACATTGTATTGAATGGTATATTACATACATGTAGTTCTGTCTTTTACAGAAAACTCTAAAAATCCAAGATGCCCCTGTAATGGCAATGTCTGCTGGTGCTGTAGCTGCTGCACCCAAGGTATATATATCACAAACATGTTGTAACTTGTACATGTATCTTACAACAGCTTTTGAAATTTTCTCATACATGTACATGCATGCTTACCATGGTATAATGGATGCAATATTTTCTTTGAACTAAGCATTTTATTTTAAACATGTCTAAATTAAAAAGTATCCAAGATTCGTGCATATCAACCTCTGATGAAAACATTGGATATCAATGTGGTTTTATATCACCTCGACTAAGTTGAGATTAATAGAATCTGTCTGGACCTTGCAACTGAGACAGGAGAATCTCATCGGAGTGTAAAGCCTCAACATGGATGTAGCAAATCTTTTGCATGAGCATGAGATTCCCCTTTTTCAGTTGCAACGTCGTGTTGGATTATTTTTCTCACTCATCTCATTTTATTATGACTAAAATGATTTTTAACCAGAATTGATACCAAATTATGCACAAATCTAACGATGACATGATGAACGTTCTAGGACGTCATAATATGTGTCATGTGGAGTGTGAGACAAGAAAATCTCAAAATGCCATGTCTACGTTTTTTCTTCCGTCTCAAGATGTGAGTGTGTGAGAACTGCTGATGCTCTTCCCCCTAGCATCCCTTAAAGTTAAAGTTTTTGGGGTAGTTCAGTATCTGACAAAGACACAAAGTACTGATGCTACAGTAACCAAACTTGTACAAGTGACTCATGTTGAGATGCTGAGGTGAACCCATGCATCGCATGCTGTATCTGTCCTATTTTTTTATTTTTTTTTTTGCTTCATTGACTCGGGTAAGAAGTTTTGTGTAGCTCAGTGTGCCTTAGCTAAGAAGTTTGAAGTTTTGGGTAGCTCAGTATCTGACAAAGTACTGATAATACAGAAACAAACTTTCTCAAGTGATTCATCGTGGGATGCTGAGATTGACCCATTGTTGGATGCAGCTTCTGACGTACCATACTGTTTCCACTTGAGAGATTTTGATTTTAAAAGCCACTTTCGAACAAAGTTTTAGTGCTACATGTTCCAAACTTGCATATTGGATGTATCTTTGATCCAACTTTCATAAAATGACCTTGACTTACTTTTTCCACAGATTGATTTTACTTTTAAAAGCCAATATTGAACATAGTACATGTATAAGTGCTACAGGTACCTCTTGAGTGATTTTGCTGTTAAAAGCCAATATTGAGCAAAATATTTGTGCTACATGTACATGATGTACCAAACTTGCATACTGGATGTATCTTTGAACAAACTTTCATACAATGACCTTGTCCTACTTTTTCACTTGAGTGATTTCAGTTTTAAAGCCAATATTGAGCAAAGTATAAGGTCTATATGTACCAAATTTCCATATCGGATATGAACTTGACCTACTTTTTCTGCTTGAGTGATTTTGCTTTTAAAAAGGCAATATACTTTTAAAAAATGTTTTAATTGAGTTTTGCTGACATGAGTTGACCTTTGTAATCTTTGATTACCTATGTTGAAGTCAATTTGATACTGATTATGGAAAAAAAAACATCAATACAAATTCAAAAATAATCAATGGTTGAATAACTATCAAATTCAAACCCATTAAAAAAAGACAGACAGTTGAAAATATATACATGAACAAGCAATGAATTTCCAAAATTTTATTGACCATCGATGATATTTCATACTTAGCTTTTATTAAATCAATTTGTACAAAATGAGTGTATGGGGCCAAATTATTTGATTGCTTACAAACAGGAGCATAGATTTCTACAAGCGCATTCGTTTGAAGTTATTTCTTTGTACTATATCTCACATCAAAGCTTTTAAAATGTTTCAGGAGGAAGAAGAAGAAGAGGTGGCACCTGTTATTACAAAGACCTCGTTTACTGTCAAACTCACTGCATTTGATGCTGAGAAGAAAATTGCGCTAATTAAAGAACTAAAAAATATTATACCTGATATGAATTTAGTTCAGGTTTGTCAATATTTTACTTTAATACTTATTAATATTTTTTATGTGATACATGAAGATGAACCATCTAAAAGAGTTTTGTCAGTATAATTTGATTGTGTGTGCATACAAACATATAACTTATATTCTAACATGAAATGAGATTTTCTCCCTATATGTGCTATAGAGCTCGTGCAGAACAATATTAATAGAATAGAAATAACAACTAGCTAGCTGTGCACGGCTTTGCGGCTTGGTGATAATTTCATTCGTTCATGCGACTCTGGGAATTACAGGACAACAAACCTTGGTTAGCTAGTTGTTATTTCTTAAATAAAAGTTATTTCCAAGTGAGAATTGTATCGTTTTCTCCAAATTTTATCAAGGTAAAGAAGGCAAAATCATGTTTATCCATTTCCGAAATGTGCCACACAGACAGTAGGCTTTGATACAGTGCTATGTATTCAATAAAATATGATCTCCAACTGAAATTTTTAAAGCCTTATAGAAACGGAATCAGAAATTTCAATACAGCAAATATTCTACTATAGAGGTAATATCTATATTCACTTCTCAATATTACATACATGTACATATTAAACATACATACTCACCAGCAGCCATTTCCGAAAAAGTTTGTACGATAAATTTGAGAATTTGTCGTAACTTTCAAGTATATGTATTTCTAAAAATCCATATTCAGTATTTAAATCTCATGCAAAATTTTGGATATTTCAGTAGTTAGAGAAAGAAAATCAAAACTGTTTGAATATTGTGATTAATTTGACTGAGATATGATGAATTGAAAGTTACGACAAATCCTCAAGTATTTTTGTGAAAATGGCCGCTGATCATACATGTGTGTGTGAAATCTTTTTATTAGCATTACAGCACCAACTGTGAAATAAGGAAATCAGTGAATGTTATTTGGATGTACATGTATATACTGGCTGTAAATTTTATGTTTCATCTTAAGAATGATTTTGTTTTAGGCCAAAAAATTTGTAGAATCCGTACCTCAAGTTGTTAAAGATGACCTAGCTAAGGACGAAGCAGATAACTTAAAAAAGAAACTAGAAGAACTTGGTGGTAAAGCAGAAGTAGAGTGATCAAAGCCTTACAAAGACATCAATATTGTTTTATACTACATGAATTCAGACGCTCTTAAATTAATCTTAGTGCTGAATTGAATCACAACAATTATGAAATTAGATATGAAATGTTTATATACTGAAAGTGTGTATGTATAAATCACAAGGATATTATATCGTCTTTCTCGTCATTATCTGCAGTTAAACTTTGTTTACTTAATATTTAAGTAGTTGAAGAAGAGAAAATTCTTCTTAGCACATATACCACTTTAATTATGAGAAAATTACTAACCTGCATTTAGTTGCAGGGGGATACTTAAGTGCTGTCAAAATCCTTATATATGCTCCAGATATCCTTATTTTCAACGGGATTTTATCAAATTTGGTTCACTATCCACTAAGGATAAGGAAAAACTGGTATTGATTTACAAGGTCAAAGGACAGGAATCGGGAGTTGGTCAATTCCTTGTATACATTCAGATTCTAGAGGGCACTTTTTTAAACAGCACTCACTTAAATGTTGTATTTGTTATGATGTAAGGAAAAAAAAATCTTGTGATTTGAGGTCACATATTACTGATCAGAGTTTGTCAAAATCCTTGTATGTACTCTTAAGGTCATATTTTTCAACAGAAATTTTTCAAAGGAATTTATTTGTTAAGACATGGAAGAAACTTTTAATTTTCAATGTCATAGTTCAAGGTCACAGTTATGCATTGCAGCAAAATCCTGTGCACTCATTATTCAACAGAAATTCATCAATTTAGTATGTATATTGAATTTAAAATTGTCAATTATGAAAGAAAAAAAAAGAATTTTCAAGGTGGATAAGGATCTTATATCATGTATATTGTATATAAAGTATATGCTATCAGATGAAACCTACTGGTACATGTATGTTATTACAATGGTATTCATGTCATGTGAGATGATGCTATACTTTGTATTGTCATGTCGGCCAAATTATGAACTGGATAAAACTATTTTGAGTAGGAGCTTGGTGATAGACAATTTGTGTTTTCACCAATACATGTAGGTAGGACCGCTATTTGTAGTATTGACTAGACAAGTAATTTTTTCCTTGACCTTTGAAATAGTGACATTGACCTTGACATTTGACCTACTTTTCAAAAACTTTGACCTACAGTAAATCTCTTGGACCATAAGGGTTTTATATTTCGAAGGTGAATTCCTTGTGATGATTCCTTGACTTCTGACCTAGTGACCTTTACCTTTTCAAAAACATTCACTTTGGATATATCTTTTGAACAGAATGGGTACAGATTCTATAGTTTCCTTGTAGATTCCTTACAACAAAATCTTTCATATAAGACCTTGACTTTTGACCTAGTGGCCTTGACCATGAAATTTGGCATACATTTAAAAAAAATGAATTTGATTATTACTCAAACTCGGGTAACTTGAATTTCCACACAACTCAAACTAGTTTGAAAGTCCCGACTCTCATCCATTGGTTTCTATGCATTTTTACTCCGGATAACTCGAACTTTTCGTCAAGTTGAACTAATTGTTAAGTCCCATAAGTCATTTTACATTGAGAATTTACCTGGATAAGTCGAACCACAAATTTCATTTTTAAACAAAAATCAATTAATCATAAGATCGTTGGACAGATAATTGATACTTTTTGCTTTGGGGTTGCATATACATGTATTAAAGGTAGACTGGCCATTAAAAGTAGTCAACACAAACATTTGTGAACAGTAATAGAGAAAGAGGAATAAGATTCCTTTTGACAATACCTTTACATCAACTAAAACTGATGCTTTGCAATCCAGTCATTCTTCTTTTTAGCAGTTTAGGGTTTATTAACCCCTTGCAACTCTGTTGTTGAGGGGATACAGCATTCTTGCTGTGCATCCGTGTGTTTGAGTGTGTCTGGATTTTCTTGTGAACAGCATATAAACCAAAGCATTCATCATAGAATCATCAAACCTTCCACAAGTATTCCCCATGGGGAGAGAATAAAAAGCCCTATTAATTTTCAGGGTCAAAGGTCAAGGTCACAGTGGACTTAGGTTTAGAATCCTTGTGAACAACATACACGACAATTGTTTCCCACGAGGAGAGTTTAAACTCTATTGATTTCAAAGGTCACGTTTACAGTGGACTTGGGTTTAAAATCCTTGTGAACAGCATAGAAGACATAGCAATCATCGTAGGATAACCAAACCTTCCACAAATGGTCCCCATTGGAAGAGGATGAACCCTATTGATTTTCAAGATCAAGGTCACAATGGACTTATAACTCTTGTGAACATCATAAAAGACGGCAATCATCATAAGAACATCAATTCCCCATGGGAAAACATTGGCCCTATATATTTTCTGGGTCAAAGGTCGAGGTCAGACTCACAGTGGACTTCAGATTAAAGAACATGTAATTGTGAACACCATAGACGACAGCAATTATCATGGGTTCACCTTACCTTCCTCAAATGTTCCTCGTGGGGAGAGGAGGATCCCTGTTAATTTTCAGGGTCAAGGGTCGAAAGTCATTTGAGAATCATTATTTTCATAGTTACAGTGGATTTAGTCGACTTAAAATCCTTGTGAATAACACTGAAGACAGCAATCGTCATAGGATCACCAAAACTTTCACAAATGCTCCCCGTGGAAAAAGGATGATCAAGGTTACAAATCCTTGTGAATAGCATAGAAGACATATCAATCATAAATGTTCCTCGTGGGAAGACGATGAACCTTTGATTTTCAAGGTCACAGTGAACTTACAGGTAGGCTTAAATCCTTGTGAACAGCATAGAAGATATAGCAATCATCATAGGTTCACCAATCCGTCCACAAATGTTTCCCATGAGGAGATGAACCCTATTGATTTATTTTCAAGGTCAATGTCATTTTGGACTTTATTTTAAATTCTTTTGTGTATAACATAGAGCACGCAGTCGCGAGGGGCTTTTCTCCAAAACCCTTGTCACCACTTTACAGCACTTTGCGATCGAAATATTTTAGCTTCGCACGAGCTATCGCAAGCGTTGCACGATCTCTCACATTCGTTGCATCTGCTTTACTGGCCGCATCAAAATAGTTCACATACACACTTCATATGCGATCTAAATTATCTTAATGCAACGCACGTACGTCGTATGTAACGTTTTATGTGCTCGCACGAGTGATACACGATTTTAAAGGTCGCACCTACACGAGCGTTTTGCGATCATGTGACGTGTCACATGTAATCTTGCAACGTTTTACGAACGTAGCGCGATTTATCAGCTTTAATTTACCATGCCTTGACAATAGTATACATGTATACCAGGTATAAGTATCTCTGTTTTTACTCACTGACCACAACTGACCATGGATGCTACTACACACATATATAACCCCTCCGACTCGCACGAACATGTGTACGATCGAATTCATTGTCACACGAGCATCGAACGTCCAATGGCATTGGCACACGTTCAATCGTCCGATCACTTGCGCAAACCTATCGCATTATCTTAGAACACTCGCTTTCATTGTGCAACAGATGCATATAGATGCAACATATAGCGAGATTTAGTAAATTCGTTTCATCACACTACGGTCACGATGGCTCGAAATATGAAAATTCTATCATCTATGATTTTTTAAAGTCATGACCAAGGTTAAGTTTGTCAATGTCAAACTCCAAGGTCATGGTCAAAAGGTCAAAACTTAAGAGTATCCAAAGAAAAGTCTTGTCACAAGGAATGCACATGTGAAATGTGAAAAACCTATCACCAAGCATTCAAAAGTTATGACCACGGTTAAACTTTTTGCAAATTGGATCAAACTCCAAGTTCAAGGTCACAAGGTAAAAAAAAAACTATGGTATCCAAGGAAAGGTCTTGTCACATTGTATATACATGTGAAGTATACCGGTATAAGAGCTAGCCCATCGCCTACCATTCAAAAATTATTATCAAGGTTAAAGTGTTTACGGACAAATTGACAGACAAAATGGACAAGACAAAAAACTATATGCCCCCAAATCTTAAATTATGTGGCATAAAAATGTCAGATGAAAAAGTGATCCCCAAAAGTCGTTATGCTTCGCAGTCGACCCAAAACTGTAGCTATAAACGTCCTAAGTCGGCATCGGTTTCCCGTTGGTGTCGTTGGTTATGTGTTTGATGTTTCTATGGTGTGAGTTTTTAGCTCTACTGGTCAAAGACCAGTCGAGCTTATGCGATCGCCTTGTGTCCGGCGTCCGGTCGTCTGTCTGTCTGCCTGTCCGTCCGTTAAACTTTTCTTGCGAGCGCGAATCCTCTGAATCTGTGAATAGTACAAAATAAATTCTTTTTGCATTATAATGGGCCTGTGGTCTAGTTGTGCACCTGATATTTTGTTTGAGCCCCTGACCCCCAGGGTCTTGGAAAATGGGCAAGGTCATTTTCTCCTATACATGTATAACTCTATGTAATCTTGTGATCACCAATTCTCAGAAAGTATAACTGATGGAAAGATAATTGTTTTTGCATTATTCTCAGTCTGTGGTCTAGATGTGCACCTGATATTTTGTTTGAGCCTTTGACCCCAAGGGTCTTGGAAAATTGGTGTGGTCATTTCTCCTACATAGCTCTATGTAATCTTGTGAGCACCGATTCTCAGGAAGTATAATTGATAGAAAGATAATTGTTTTTACATTATTCTCAGTCTGTGGTCTAGATGTGCACCTGATATTTTGTTTGAACCCCTGACCCCCAGGGTCTTGGAAAATGGGTGTGGTCATTTTCTGCTATATAACTCTATGTAATCTTGTGAGCACCAATTCTCAGAAAGTATAACTGATAGAAAGATAATTGTTTTTACTTTATTCTCAGTCTGTAGTCTTGATGTGCACCTGATATTTTGATTGAGCCCCTGACCCCAAGGGTCTTGGAAAATGGGTGTGGTCATTTCTCCTACATAGCTCTATGTAATCTTGTGAGCACCGATTCTCAGGAAGTATAATTGATAGAAAGATAATTGTTTTAGCTTTATTCTCAGTCTGCGGTCTAGATGTGCACCTGATATTTTGTTTGAACCCCTGGCCCCCAGGGTCTTGGAAAATGGGTGTGGTAATTTTCTCCTATATAACTCTATTTAATCTTGTGAGCACCAATTCTCAGAAAGTATACTAGTAACTGATAGAAAGATAATTGTTTTTGCTTTATTTTCAGTCTGTGGTCTAGATGTGCACCTGATATTTTGTTTGAGCCCCTGACCCCAAGGGTCTTGGAAAATGGGTGTGGTCATTTTCTCCTATATAACTCTATGTAATCTTGTAAGCACCAATTCTCAGAAAGTATAATTGATAGAAAGATAATTGTTTTAGCTTTATTCTCAGTCTGCGGTCTAGATGTACACCTGATATTTTGTTTGAGGGCCTGACCCCCAGAATCTTGGAAAATGGGTGTGGTCATTTTCTCCTATATACATGTAACTATTTAATCTTGCTGGCATCAATTCTCAGAAAGTATAATTGATAGAAAGATAATTAATTTTGCATTATTTTCAGTCTGTGGTCTAGATGTGCACCTTTTATTGTTTGAACCCCTGACCCTAGGTTCATGGAAAATGGGTGTGGTAATTTTCGTCTCTGCATGTATAACTCTATCATGTTATCTTGTGAACACCAATTCTCTGAAAGTAAAATTGATAGAGAGTTAATTCTTTTTCCATTATATTAATCATTCTCTGGTCTCGTATTTTGTTTGAGCCCCTGATCTCAGGGTCTTGGGAAATGAGTGTGGAACTTAGATTAATTTAAGCAAACAACCAGGACAGCTATAGTCTCATCAGAGACTTCTGGTTTTTTTTCCTTGTCCCTTTTACGTCTCTTTCTGTGAGTGTCTGCTCTTTGTTTTTGCATTGGGTGTTTTGGAGTTTTGCTGTGGGTACTGCAACCGAGTGTTGTTGGAGATCCCCTCCTTTCTTTCAAATATAAGGTTTGGTAACATTTTGCGCTGTGGTAACAGAGAAGTCGAAAATCAGTCTTGGTGGCCAAATTTCTTATTCCTTTACCCATCTACTCAAAAACAAAAACCTTTGTTCCTGTTTCTTGAAATTTATGTACCAATTAATTACGAAGGAGAAGTTAAAAATGCGAAAAGCTTACGGATGGAAACCAGTTGATAATAGAGCCGCTAATGGGCTGAAATTAATGGAAGAGTCAAAATAAATCCTTCGTTTTCAGATGGATTGAATCAATGAATATTAACAAAAAAGTTACCAACTGTATCGAGGTAAAACTTTTTAATATCATCACAAAAAAATAACCTTTTCAATCAGTCAATCAATTCATCAAATATCCCTCATGGACACGGTCCTTTCGCGATTTCGGTGAGCAGACATATGATGCCAAAGATAAGCACCGGGTCGTGTCACTTTAGATGATAGAGCTCTATATTTCTTACATGTCTGTGGGGTCAAGGTCGATACTCAGGATATCTTCATCCGAAGACTGATTTAACTCCTCCTTAAATCCTTGATTTAACTCCTCCTTAAAACGCTTGACCGATACCTTGGTGGACATCTCCGTAGGGAACGGTCGTCTCTTTCCTCTGGGCGCAGCCTGTAATAACAATGGTGGTGTCACCAGCCCTGGACTGGTTACTGGCTGATACATGCATGACCTTCCCTCGGCAGCTCGCAGTTCCGTGTACGTCTTACCCATCTCGTCATTTGCCACCGTAGAAGTCTGTGCGTGTCCGGAACCCGACATTGGTGATGGACCTCGGAATGTTCCCTGTTTAATGGTCCCCTGTTGTTGTGGCTGATGAGGGTTTTGTTGGTGATTGTCGCTAGTGCCAACCGGTGGTACTGACACCAGAGAAAACTCGTTTCCGAAGAAGGTGGTAGGACTGAGACCCCTGGGTGATATCTGTTGGACGGCATTACCAAGACTAGAAGGGTTGTACGGTATTGGACTGGCAAGTGGAAAACTCCGTGGGTAAGTTATAGGCTGGAACTGAATCTGTGGTCCAGGGTATTTGCTGTAATGAAGAACATTGGGATGCATGGAATGATAAGAAAATCCGGCATTGAAATTTGCGTGCCATCCTACTGGAACTGGCTGATTGGTATCGGATCCAGGCATGCCCTTGTCCTGTCTGTTTATGGATAAATTCATTCCTGTACTCTGATCTGAAAAGAGAAATAATTTACATGTATGACATAAGACATGTATGAAATCAAAATTCAGAATCATCTATATGCAGTCGTATAGTTAACGGATAGTTGTATTAATCCTAAAAGCACAAAATGCTTCCCATGAAAGTTGGTGACATTCCATTTAAGAGAAAATTCCTCGAAATAGTCCAACGAATCAGTGCCCAGTTTCACAAAAATTCTTACGAAAATTTTCAAGAATTCGTAACTTTCATCATCAAATAAAATCTTAAAGTCTTTCTCAATGTAGATCATGTCGGTCTTTCTGATATAACTTCTACATACTAAATATAAATTCAGATACAAAACATCACGATTTTAATTTACAAGAGGAGCAAAGCGATCAAAAGTTACGAAAATTCATGAATATTTTCGTAAGTATTTTGTGAAACAGGCTGCAGAGCTCATCTTGTAGAAAATAATGAAGAAGTTCCCAAATAAAACGATAGAACAACGATATACAGTGGAACACACTCGCATGAGCGGAGAAAATGGGGATTACCACGTCATCAAACAGACAGAGACAACGAGAACAATCACATCAAACGACCAACAAACAGACAGAGACACCGAGAACAATCACATCAAACGACCAACAAACAGACAGAGACAACGAGAACAATCACATCAAACGACCAACAAACAGACAGAGACAACGAGAACAATCACATCAAACGACCAAAATAGTCTAAAACAAAACATGAAGGATAACTCAATGAAATAATCGAGACCTGACACTTATACTACATCGTATATATTAACCAATTATTCATATGATTTCAAAATAGATTATCCAAATGAAAACAACCAAATTCAAGATTTAAATGAGAAGACGGCCAATGACTTTAAAATTGCATATGCTGGCTGCTTGTGAAAACAGAATTCATTGTGTCATCGAAACTAAACCAACTAAAGGTTCAATTATGGTCCCTGTTTGTCGGATAATCTGTTATAACGCGTGAAAATATCCATTTTGTGTAGAAACACAAGCAGAATTACATTACCATCTGTTTGGAGTGATGGGGCTCTTTCCTCCTGAAATTTATATCCCAGGATTTCTGCTCTCTCTATCTTCCTCCTTACGGCCATCGTCTCCTTGGCTATCAGTTGACGCTTTGACAACAAACTGCATAGTGGACAGGAACAGTACTGGAATCTACAGAAGTGCTTATGTCCCTTCAGAGCAGACCTAACGCCATGGTTACGACACCGCAAGCAATACTTTATCTTTGCTGTCTTCTCATCTGCCTTCGCTGAATCTGTAACAATAAATGAATGAAACATAAATTAAACAAAAATCTGTACTTTAAGGCACCAGCCAAATCACCAAACACTGAACCTCCTCTATCGAAACAAGATACCTTTCACAATTTCATTGATAAACTTATAAACTTTTTTAGAGTATTTTTTCTGGAAGATACACTGAACTGCCATTTTCTACATCGGGACAACCCCAGTTTTTAGAGTACATGTATTTGGATCTTTAACGGTGCCTTGATAAAAAAGATCAGAAGGATCAAAGGTAGATTCAACTTGTTCTTGAATTGAATATCTCCCGCCTCTTGACAGGCGTACCTTTCTAACAGACGTCAGCAGGTAAAGATCGGAAACAGCCTCAGCAGGTGGGCTGACATCCACAAGGGGGTGCCCCAGGGGAGTATTTTAGGGCCTCTGCTTTTTAACGTTTTTATTAATGATATTTTTTACTTTATAGACAAGAGCACTTTATACAATTATGCTGACGATAATACTTTGTCTTTTGCCTCTCCGAATTTCAAACAACTTATAAATGTACTTGAAACTGAAAGTAATATTTTGATTGATTGGTTTACTTTTAATTGTATGAAGGCAAATCCAGAAAAATTCCAGGCTATTGCCATAGGTAAGAAAACATTTAACAAAGAACCAGTTTTTAATTTGAAAGGTGACATCAATATTACATGTGAAGATACTGTTAAACTTTTAGGCATTGAAATTGATTATCAGCTGAAATTTGACGCACACATTTCTAATTTATGTCGTAAGGCATCTCAGCAGCTTGCAGTCCTTAAGCGTATAGGAAATCATCTGTGTCATCTCAGCAAGCTTACCATTTTTCACACTTTCATAATGTCACATTTTAACTTTTGTCCTTTAGCATGGCATTTCTGTAGCCTAAGTAATAGTAAGAAGCTGGAAAAGGTCCAAGAGCGAGCCTTACGTTTTATTTATTCAGATTTTACCAGCAGTTATGAGTGTCTCCTAGATAAGGCTCAGGTATCATCATTACATGTAAAGCGACCGCGCACCATGGCTTTGGAGACGTACAAAATCGTAAACAAGTTATGTCCACCAGTTCTTTATGATCTTGTACAAATGAAAGACTCAAAATATAATTTTAGATATTCTAACATTCTACAGGTTGACAGTGTACGAACAAGTTCCTATGGTAAGCAAAGTTTTAAATATGCTGCTTCTGTGTTATGGAATTCGTTGCCAAATGATTTCAGAGAATCAAATAGCTTTAATCATTTTAAGAGCCTTATCCAGTCATGGAATGGTAACGCATGTAAGTGTAACATCTGCTGTGATAAGTAATATCTGTGATAATGCCTGTGACATGTAACATCTGAGATGCTGTGTACTGTCTGTGATGTTTCTTATCGTTAGTCTTGTTTTACAGTCATGTACTGTGTTTAGTATTAGCTGCTACTTAGTTTTTAGGTACAAGAACTCTAATTATTTCTTAAGTTGTGTGATGCTTTTTGTGCTATATGTGTATTTTAAGTTGTGCTTGCTGCTGAATTCTTAGTATTTGCATGATATGCTTGCATCATTTATGTTAATTGTGCTAGTTTGTATTTTACGTCAAGTGCTTTCCTTTTAGTTTACTTGCCATTTTGCATGCCTTGTTGTTTTATGTTACTTTATATGTTATTTATGTCGGTTAAAAGCTCCTAAGAGCTTATGTTAACCAGTGATATGACATGCCGACTTTAAATAAACCTTATCTTATCTTATCTTATCTTATCTTATCTTATCTTATCTTATCTTATCGTCCGAAGACGTAAGCTGTATGTTGGAATTTTGACCTGTGCAACGGACCCACCCGAAGCAGTGAGGAATCTTTAACGTGCCTACGCCAATCCGAAACACGGGACCCCCATTTATAGTCCCTTTCGACAGACTAGGCTAGGGTAATTTGGCTATTTACAAGGTGTTAGCCCACAACACACGGCGAGTCCCTTACGTGGTTCCGCGCTCGTCCGGTTTCGAAGCTACGCAATGACATGCATCACTGGCCAAGAATCAACGGACTGAGCGTTCCACCAACTGAGCTACGTCACCCCTCAACTTGAAATCGAAACTATAAAAAGATCATCAATCGCCTTCAATACTGTATACCTCGGATATGATCCTAAAGTAAAGTCATCAAAATAACACGCTACTCGACACTATCTAAAGTTTTGTAAAAAAAAAACAAACATATGTTCCAACATTGCACACTGAACGACCGTGACGATGGGACTCCATGACAGGTATACTGTCATAATTTCATCAGAAAAGACTATATATACCCTGCAAATCCTTTCTACCTTTGTCCAGCAACGTTTGTCCAGTTGAGAGTTGATCGGACTTCTCGGGGATAGATCATGAACACGCATTAGCCAGCAGAGCACGGACCGATTTCCTCTTTTGGTATCTATTTACATACTTAACGATATTTTGTGTTGCCTTTTGTCCCTATGTTTACTACCTTGTTTGTAATGTCATCTTACAATGAGGAATCTTTTGTTTATACTACAGTTGTGCGTCTATGGAAACCTCCATGTATCCAGATCAGTGGAAGGATTGTGTACGCGCTATCCGGATAGCCACATCTATGTTTATGAGTTGATAATCACAGGTCATCAGTGTTGCAAGCCATGTAATTCAGTCACTGTATACTAGTATACATTACATTTTTATGCCCCCGTAATCGAAGATTCGGGGGCATATAGTTTTTGGTCTGTCCGTCTGTCTGTTTGTCTGTTTGTCCGCAAAAACTTTAACCTTGGCCATAACTTTTACATGGTACGTGATAGGGCTTTCATATTTCACATGTGTATTCCTTGTGACAAGACCTTTCCATGGATACCACTATTTTTGACCTTGTGACCTTGACCTTGGAGTTTGACCTACTTTTGAAAAACTTTAACCTTGGGCATAACTTTTGAATGGTAAGTGATAGGGCTTTCATATTTCACATGTACATTTCTTGTGACAAAACCTTTCCATGGATACCAAAATTTTTGACCTTGTGACCTTGACCTTGGAGTTTGACCTAATTTCTAAAATTTAAACTTTAGCCATAACTTTTGAATGGTAAGTGATAGGGCTTTCATATTTCACATATGAATTCCATGTGGCAAGATTTTTCCATGGATACTAAAAAATTTTGACCTTGTGATCTTGACCTTGGAGATTGACCTACTTTTGAAAAACTTTAACCTTGGGTAGAACTTTCGAATGGTAAGTGATAGGGCTTTCATATGTCACATGTGTATTCCTTGTGACAAGACCTTTCCGTGGATACCAAAATTTTTGACCTTGTGATCTTGACCTTGGAGTTTGACCTAATTTCGAAAACTTTAGCCATAACTTTTGAATGGTTAGTGTTTGGGCTTTCATATTTCACATATGAATACCTTGTGGCAAGATTTTTCCATGGATACTAAATTTGACCTTGTGACCTTGGCCTCAAATGTGATACTACTTTTGATCTGTTTTACTGACAAAGATGCCAACGGGGGCATTCGTGTTTCATTAACACAGGTTTTATTTTACATCGAAATGCACAGTTGTTTTTATCGATAGAATACAACCATACAGAACGTATTTTGGGAATTCTATTATCCATTATTCTTTATGATGACTATACTACGACAGCATTTGTTTGTTTATTTGAATTCACATTGAATTTGTACGGCATAATGCCATTTGAGCGAGGGGCGTCACCTAAGTCCTATAATGAATGTCGTTTTTACACTGTGACTCTGTGCAGATATAGTTATGATAGGCTATAATCTTTAGAAGATTATATTAAAAACGGAAAAATGAGCTTTTGGGGCATCAAAACTTTGTAATTTTTGATATCACAAAATCTTATCGAATTTTTGATATCACAAATTCGATTTTTTGATATTACAAATACCGTCATATTTTGCGATATAAAAAAATCGATTTTTTTATATAAAAAATCGACTTTTTGATACCACAAATTCGAATTTGTGATATCATAAACCAAATTTGATACCACAATTCGAATTTGTGTATCACAAATTCGAATTTGTGTATCACAAATTCAATTTTGTGATATCACAATATATGACGGAATTTTTTATATCAACAAATCGATTTTGTGATATCAAAAAATCGAATTTGTGATGTAAAAAATTTGTGATATTACAAATTCTATTTTTTTGATATATAAAAAAAGGGAATAAAAAGTAAAACGGTTAATACAAATTGATTTTTTGATATGATCACAAATTGATTTTTTGATATAAAAAAATCAATTTCGTGATACCAGTATCTGGAAACCCCCCCCCCCCCCCCCCCCCTTTCGGAAAACTGTCTTGATCAGCCCATGTATGAGGCGCCGTTTTACTATTACAGTATTTAGTAGTATATATTCTCTATCTTTTATATCACAAATTTAAAACTAAATGTGGTATAAAAAAAATAGGGAATAAATAGTGAAACGGCGCCTCAAACATGGGCTGATCTAGACAGTTTTCCGAGGGGGGGGGGGGGTCCAATCCGTCAGAGGGAAGTCAAGCCTATGATTTATCCGTATGTAAATTTCGGGGGGTCCTGATCCCCCCCCCCCCCCCCCCCGAACCGTAATTCAAGAAGCAAAAATTCAGTCCAATAATTAAAATGTAGATAAATGTATCAAAAAGACACTTAAACACACACGCATACAAAAAAAAACCAACAACAAGTGTAAACATCGAGTGACAAATACATAGAATCATAACAATGAATGTACTGCTGCTCCCAGAATCTACAACTTTGTGACAAACATGTTCATTTCTGAAACACGTGGTTTATGTTTTTCCCATGTACATATTCATAGTGCACCTTCTTATATATTAACTTTAAATACGTTTAAAAACCATATATTCAAAATTAAAGCACATGTACTAGTAATTAGATAAATTATCTGACCTTTTGATTTTTGACACGAGTTACCCGGCTCCATCACGATCACGACCACGTCATCGTCTTCTCGTGCAAAGTTCTGCATATTTGTGACGTAATCTTAGAAATCATTTCGGTTGGTGGATCAAGGAGTCAAGGTGGGTAGGTCGTCTTCGAGCATCCCTAAAAGATGGACCAAAAAAAGAAAGACAATGTACAATCACAATATATATACTAGAACTGCCCTAAAGTGGACGAATTATACCCCCGCGGGACGTTTTTTTTTTATAAATTTGACCATTTATGATGCAACATGAAAAGCCTAGCATATATGCAACAAATCTGCTTTCACATCTTTTTTTACTTTAACTGCAACATAAGTCCAAAGTCAAGGTCAAGGTCACAAGGTCAAAAAGTCATGATACCAAACTGTAGTACTCTTTGAGGTGAATGTGTGTATGAAATATGAAAGGCCTATGAAAGAAATCTGCTTTTAAAATTTCTAAACCTGTCCTAACTTCAACATAAATCCAAAGTCAAGGTCAAAGTCAAAAGTCAAAAGTCATGGTACCAAACTGCATTACTCTTTGTTGTGAGTGTGTGTATGAAACATGAAAGGCCTACCATTAATAATACAAAAGAAATCGGCTGTCAAAACATCTTAACATAAAATGTTGTGTAGGGTGAAGGTCGAGGTCACAGGGTCAAAACTCATGGTATCAAAATGAAGTACTCTCTATGGTAAATGTGTCTATGAAATATGAAAGGCCTACAATTATAGGTGTGAAAGAAAACTGCTTTCAAAACTTCTTAACATAAAATGCTGTATACGGTGAGGGTCAAGGTCACGAGGTCACAGGGTCAAAAGTCATGGTATCAAAATGTAGTACTCTCTATGGTGAATGTGTGTATGAAATATGAAAGGCCTACCATTAATTGTATAGAAGAAATCAGCTTTCAAAACATCTTAACATAAAATGTTGTATAGGGTGAAGGTCACGGTCACAAGGTCACAAGTCATGATACCAAACTGTAGTACTCTTTGTGGTGAATGTGTGTATGAAATATGAAAGGCCTACCATTAATAGTATAAAAGAAATCAGCTTTCAAAACATCTTAACATAAAATGTTGTACAGGGTGAAGGTCAAGGTCACAGGGTCAAAACTCATGGTACCGAAATGTAGTACTCTTTATGGTAAATGTGTGTATGAAATATTAAATGCCTACCATTAATATTGTAAAAGAAATCTGCTTTCAAAACTTCTTAACCGGACAGACAGACAGACAGACAGACAAACAGACAGACGCACGAACAGACAGACGGACAGTTTGATTCCTATATACCCCCTAAACTTCTTTGCGGTGGTATAATAATAGACCGTACTAGTATGTACTTATACACGTAATGTACATATGTAAAAAAAATTTATGTGAGAAAAATCATGATGTTTAAGTGTATTTGATTTTACAAAGCATAATTATGTTGACTACGACCCAGGTGAGCTATATCCCTCCACCACGCCGTGGCTACAGCCTCCCCCCCCCCCCTTTTTTTTTTTTTTTTTTTTTTTTTGTTCCTTCAAAAAGCCGTAGACAACATGGGGGCATTTTAAATATACCTATCTGCACATAACGTAGAAATCTTCAAGCCGAAGTACTGTCGAATAAATGTCATTGGTTGTCACGGTACCCTTTCGTAAAAACTATATACAAATGTATCTACCTCAGTAGACTAGGTAACTATACTATTATTTATACTTTTTATAAGTTCTAAAGGATCCCGGACCTTAAGGAAAGTCTATAAAAATTGGTTTTCAAAATTTTCACAATTTATTGAACTGATCTTATAAATCATTTGAACTATGTATAAACAACAAGTTTCTTACCCCTTTCTGTTAAGATATTGCCCGAAACGCTGGCAAAGTCAGCTAAAATCTACCCACCCTTCTATGGAGGGGGATTAGGGTCACAATGCTATTTGACTTGCTTACATGCTTCATGCTATGTTGCTTCATTTAATGTTTGATTATTCCATGTTCATTTGTCTTGCTTTCATTTCAAATTGACTTTATTGCATTTGTCTTTCTTCCTCATGCAATGTTGCTTTCGTGTATTTTACATTTGTCCTTCGTCAATGCATAATTGTCGTTCTACCATGCGTTATGACATCTTTCAATGTGTCATCATTCTTTCGTCCTAATGCCATGATTGCTTCGTCAATGCTAACCTCAATTTTGATACCAGGTGGCGCTCCGTATGTGTCCGTTCCTTGAAATCACAGGCTGCCGATGTTTATCTATTAAAAAATATAAACCAACCTTTTTATTGTTTTTTATCATACGTACTTTCCCTGTACGTATGATAAAAAACAACAAAAGGTTGGTTTATATTTTTTAATAGATAAACATCGGCAGCCTGTGCTTGAAATTAACTTTGAGACGTCCCCTGTTGCAGTACTTGGAAAAATGAGTTATAAATAGCGGAAAAAAGCAAAAGCCGATTGAAATATTTGAACAAAAAACATCTCATTAAATGATAAATATTTGGACCTTTTCTGTTTGTTTGTTTGGTTGGTTTTTGTTTTGTTTTGTTTTTTTTTTTTTGTACAGTAATAGCCATTTGGGGATTTGAAAGCTCTAGAAAGTTTTGTAACTACAACGTAATGATTTCGCGGCTCAATTGTTAGAGTACTGTACCCTCTTTGCATTTTTTTCCCGCATGGGTTCGAATCCCATCGGCGACATAATTTTTTTTTTCTGAATTGTGAGTGGGAAATTATATAGACGTCAGTTTTTTTCTGAGATATCGTGGGAAAGGCGGTATTTCATATCGAAAAATTCTAGATAAATTGAAACTGCCGCGCGTCCTACACTGATCGAACCTTGAGATCAACATCCCCCGGCCCCATTGATTCAGTCAATAATGCAGTTTCTAGTCTCCTTTCATAATTTTGACCTTGAAAATTTACCTTTTGACATCTCTGTATGCCAAAATTACTCCAAGCTGTTGTCCAGGACAAGCGGAGCGTAGGAGAAGGGGGGGGGGGGGGGGGGGGGGGGGGCAGCGCTACCGCTCGCCAGTTTTTTTTTTAGACTTTCTGAATAATTTAGCTAAATATTCTGATCTATCCTTTATACATATTACTTTATCAACGTACATGAAGACATTTAACTCACTCTATATAGAATATCATTACATGTAATGATAGAGGGTATAGAAAGTATTTTCTGATAAGTCAAAATTTGCTAAAAATAATTCCTGGCTCGCTACCGCTAGCCAGACATTTATTCATGTACTTAAAATTTAGAATTGCACCAGAAATGTTAAAATTTGTGCATACAGAACATGAACCCCCCATAGTTTTTTTTAAATCTATTCCCCTCCCCTTTATTTATTTTTTTTCTTCATTTATTTATTTATTTTATTTTAATTTTTTTGCTTGTTAGAAATTTTGGGATGTTGTGCCCCTCCACTTTTTCAGGCAGAGCTACGCCGTTGGTCCAGGACTTCGCCTGCTCAGGAACGTGGCACAGTTCAGTGTCATTCACATCCTTTTTCAACAATGGCCAAAATTTAGACCTTTATTGTGATCCTATACTGCGTGTTAGGAGCGCAAGGTAGGTCCAAATTATTTTATTTCTTGAATAAATATTGTTTAAACCAAGGAAGGTCTAATTTTGATTAGGTTGCACTATGGCAAACTTGTCAGATTCTCCTTGTTCAGTGGCGGATCCAGCGCCCCCTTTGCCGGGGGTCAAGGGGCGAATTTTGCCGATTTTACTGATGTACCTGTTTTTGCCGGGAAATATTGGGTCTGTGCAGGAACATCCCCTATATCCGCCACTTTTGTTCGACCCAAGATCAAGGTTAAGATTGAAATCCAAGCGTTTGATGCTTGCAAGGATTGACCTTGAACATTGACCTTCATAAGTCCATACTTCAAAGTCAATTATTATAGAAGTTTTATCTTTTTATGCAAGAATCACCCGATTTATGGTACAGAAACGACATTGACGGGCATATAAAAGACAAGGAATTAAAATTATGACTTTTCATAGATGACTTGCAAGCGACGATAGTGAGCCAACGAAGCGTTTGCAAAGTTTTGTAATAAGAATGATTTTGTATTTCAACTGAATAATGATAATGTACAGTTGCCCGCCATATTTTTTTCCAAATCAATGACCCCCCCCCCCCCCCGCGCCAAGACAAAATGAAAAAAAAAATTGCATAAAAACATTTTATTTTTATAAGTACCCCCAATTTTTTTCTACATCCTCTACTGGGCAGATGGACAACATGGACAAGTTACATTATACTTAAGCTTGGTCACAAATCCTTTCCTCAGTACAAAAAGTTACCCTTTCTTCTATATCTCTATATTAAGAGCCAATCCGGCATAAAACCATGCAAAATCGTAAGAATCGTCCAAAAGGGTAGTCAAAGTTTTACATTTTTATGTATATTTCGGTAATCTATGATGAAAAACATTCGAGAAAAAAATTATTTTAAAATTCATATATGTCGCGTTTTATAGTAATGGGCCCATTTTGTTAGTATGGCATAACGCCATTAACAGGGCTCAAAAACAACACTAAAATAGCCCTATTTTCATCGTTGAATAAGATTTGATTTTGATATGCAGTAATTCTTTTCATGATAAAATCAGATACTTACTCAATTCATCTTCATTATAGTACTCGCAAAGTTAAGATATACGAATTGACTTGCCACCAGGGGGCGCTCTAATACGACTTATATTGGGATTTGACAAAAGCGTCCCTATTTCGAACATGAATAACAACTATAAGAGAGAAAATTTTCCCACAAAATTTCAGTATAATAAAGTAAACGTATCATACTTTAATATATAAAAAAACTGTCGCTGCCAAATGTATCTAAGATATGCAAATTTTATCAAGAATATTCATTATTTTGCGGAATATGGCTAAAAGATTTAATGGAAAAATGTTCAAAAGATAAGCATCTTTGATCATAATCTAGAAAAAAAATTTAAGATATTAACAAAATATGTTCTAAAAATGATGGAAATCGTTTCAGATCTTTTTCAATTTCCCTTATATAAGCCCCATCATTAATCTAGACGATTTTCGAGATAGCCCGGAACGACGCCACCGAGTCAGACTTTTAGTCAACAAAAACAAAAACAAAATTATACAGAAAAGAAAGAGAAAAACTCCTGGGCTAACCTAAGGGCGTAGATCTACATGTATACATTATACGCCTTTCAAACATCAAAGAGATATATAATTTCATTTTATATATAACTTCTTTTCTGCAAAAGCGTAATTCTGACATTGTTAGCTCGTGTACTGAATATGAAAAGAAACGAAGAAATGATGTGAAGAAACAAAATACGGAATGATACGGAGAAGCGAAAAAGAGATAATTTCTTTGCTTCTTCGCATCATTTCCTCACTTCAATTTTAAAGGGACGGTGTCCCTGAAAATTAATTAATTTTACAATTTTTTGGAATGCAAAAAAAAAAAAAAAAAATTCTCATTTGTATAAATTCAAATTTTCAGGCGAATCTAACGCATACATTCGCAGTTATAAACCCTTAAAAACGTGATTTTGAATTTTGGGTGCGCAGCTCTAATTAATTTCACTGGCGCCACCTACAATGTACTGATTTTTTACAATAGAGTTTTACAATAAGAAGTATACGGAGATTTATTTATTAAAGAATCGACAATATTAGGGTCGTTACTGCATATTTTCAAATAAAACTTTTTATGGCTCCTTTTTTCCTCTTTCTAGACCCTTTGGAATATATTTTACGTTTTCGATAAAATTTATTTTCAGGGACACTGTATCTTTAAAATTGCTTATATTTTTCGATAATTATCTTCGATAACATTTTTGTTATTTATTCCAAACTATCGATTGCACAATTTTGAACAAAGAGTTTGACCTTGACCTGCGTGTGAAAAGACATGATCAAATCAGCTGTGGTCATAACTCGCCGCACATGTATGCGTATTTCTACGTGTGCAATGATTGAATCTTTGGGATTCCGTATTTTTCGTTCGCATTTTTACACCGCAAAAATTCACTTTGATGCAAATTTTAACTGTCTATATCTCAATACGTAATTATTTGGCATTGGTGGATTTTTGAGATATTTATAAGATCAAAGCAAAGAGCTAAAAGATGAAATTTGAAAAAAATCAAACTTTTCTTATAGAAGATATTGGTGCGTGAAAAACGTCTAAAACGTCGTTTTTTCGTTAAGCTGATCTTTAATGCCTATTTTAACTGTCTATATCTCAATACGTAATTATTTGGCATCGGTGGATTTTTGATATACTTATAAGATTAAAGCAAAGAGTTTAAAGATGAAATTAGAAAAAAATCAAACTTCTCTTACAGAAGATATTGGTGCGTGAAAAACGTCTAAAACGTCGTTTTCTCACTGAGCTGATTTTGACATCTTTTCAAGTTACGTTTTTGCTGTCTTTGGAAATTTATTTTTCACACATAATGTTATCATATGATAGAATAAAATGTTAAATTTCAATATATCAATAACAATATTTAGTCCAATTTAATTTATACTTTAAATTTTAGAGAAGTATATCAGCGAAAAAGGGACATCTCTACGTCCGTTTTGTAAATTTGGCGGGAAAAATGATGGGGTGGCATATCTCTGTAACCATGGACATTTGAAAGAAAATATTTGACAGAATTATTCCTAGTCATTTATCTATTAAAATAACTTAAAATCATTAAATTTGGTTACTAGGTCATTTGGATCAAATTGCATGGTTTTATGCCGGATTGGCTCTTAATATAGACATATAAAAGAAAGGGTTTGTATCGAGGAAAGGGTATGTGACAAAGCGATGATACCTCACCCCTGTGCTTAAAATTGACAAAAGGATTCGAACCCACTCGGAAAGATGCAAACTAATATTTCATGGCCTACGTGATAACCACTACGCCACAGAAATTCTTCATAATAGTACATATTTTATTGATAGTGACGGTTAAAACTTACAAAAATCTTATGCATACAAAATCAAATATTTACTAATTCCTTAAAAATATTTTTCAAATATCCATACAGCCAATCTACTTCTGTCCTCTCGTGCGATAATATAATTACTTTTCGAACGATACTGTAGTAGAATTTAAAATAATTTCTAATGACAGGGGGTGTTTGAAAGTTCATTTCAAGGAACGGGCACATGCGGTCGCGCGAAGCGCCATCTGGTATCAAAATTGAAGTTAGCATTGACGAATAAGACGAAAGGACAATGGCAGAAAGAATGATGTCATAACGCATGGTATAATGACAATTATGCATTGACGAAGGACAAATGTAAAATGTAGGGAAGCAAAATTACACAAAGAAGAAAGATAAAGTCAATTTGAAATGAAAGCAAGACAAATGAACATGGAATAATCAAACATTGAATGAAGCAACATAGCATGAAGCATGTAAGCAAGTCAAATAGCATTGTGACCCTAATCCCCCTCTATACCCTTCGCCACCTTTGGTTGAACTATGCACAAAAACCCAGACAGTGTGATCGATTTTTTTTTTCAAAATTAGGCATGGACGCATGTTAGAATGGCTAATTCAGAAAAATGACAGACAGATTCTTATTTGACAAATTCTCCATTAAAAGGAATTAGCCATTCTAATTTGCCTCCATGTTCAAATTAAAGAAAACCCACGACAAAAAAAAAAAGTAGCATCAAAAGTATACAGATTAACATAAAGCCACACCTCTAATATCACGCAACCGACAGTATCGATTCATTAGCATATGTCGAATTTTACCTGATTGGTTGTGTTCACAAAATATGTGATCATGTGACAATTTGTTCGATCCCTCTCATGCATATGTATTGAGAAAACAATATTCAAGGCCGGAATCGATGGCGATTTATCCGGATTTACCAAAAACCCCTGTCACAAAACAGACATCACACACAGTAACATCTTTGAATACAAGCGAAATCAATACATGAATGGTCAATTTTTCAAGTTATGTAAAAAGTCATACAAAATGACATTGAATTCTTCGATTTTTGAGTGATCAAAGAAGGGGCCTTAAGGTCCGGGATACTTTGTCATACTGATTAGTGAGAATTGTGGTACCCCGCTTTTAAGTGTTTTTTTTTTTTCACATAAAGAAGGTCAAGGTCACAAAAAAAGTTTTGTACCAATAGCCAGAAAGGTCTTGTCATAACGAATACAGGTCAAATTTGAAAGTCATTTCACTTACCGTTCAAAAGTTATGCTCAAGGTCAAAGTTTGTTCAATAGTAAGTCAAGATCAAAGGTCAAAGTCACAATTAAAGAGGTATACTCACAAAGAATACACATATACAAGTCCTTTCACTAAAGTCTTACCATTCAGAATTATGGCCAATGATGGACGTAAAGGTTTTTTCGCAAATGCGGGGGATAAAACTTTAGTACAGTCATCCGCTTAGCAGATTGACGCAATGGAAATTTCGCGCATATATCTATAGAATGCTACAAGAAGAAACGATATAAACCCCCTTCACAATTAGCGCTCGAACACTTTTAGCTTCACATGACCTTAAGTGGTCGCATCAAGTCACATAAAAATACATGTAGTGCACATGCACACTATTCAGACGCGACGGAATGCGATCCAAATAATATCGCAATGCAATGCACGAACAGAACGCCGCAAAACATTTTGTGTGCTCGCGATTTTTAAGGTACAGTATCCCTCAGGTCAGAATTTTGATAATTTTATGCCTGGATACCCTATTTTTTCTCTTCAGAATATTGTTCAGAGTATCAAACTAACATAGATTTGGGAAAAGAAAATTTTATAGTTACATTTTATCACTTCTAAAATTGGTATTTTCTTAATTTTCCCATAGGGTCCAATGTTAAAGTTCAGACTCCTTACGTTCTCATGATAATCATGAAACCACAAATTTTATTTGGTTTGTATATCAGGTCTAGCACAAATTTCGAATATATGAAAAAGAAAATATTGTAAAATGTGAAATTTTGGAAATATAAGCATCTGAGACCTGAGGGATGCTCTACCTTAAAGGTCGCAAAAAGACGAATCACAGAGCTCTGTCTATGTGAGTGTTTTGCGACCTTGAGAATATTGCTCAACGAGTCGCATGTAACCGTGCAACGTTTTACGACCATAGCACAATCCACGACGGGTACGACTTTTCTGGTTTCTCTTTGAAATGGAGATTTTAATGCTTACGTCACACTGTCCCGATTTAAGCAACCGATGACCACACGATAAAGGATTTTCTCAAATTCGGGTGTGATCGTAATATCATCGGGCTATTCGTAAGGCCATCTTGAACCATCGTATGACCGCCGGCTTGATTTGCCAAACTTCGGGAACAACTTCGGGAGTGCTGTCAAAATCTTTGGCATGCCAAAAAATTCCCGATGGCAATCCCGAAGGACCATCTTCGAAACAGGTTCGTGTAATCATCTTACCCTTCGTAAGATCATCGAGAAGGCATCTTGCGTATTCGTAACATCTTCGTTTCTCCTTCGATTTACCATCGGGGCCATCGGGGTAATTTTGCCAAACGAAGGCATTACGAACGTGTCAAGAACCTCCCGATGGAGTTATGAAGGCTATACGACTTCGTGACAACCTCGCAATTCCATCGAAATGACATCGTAATGTAATCGTACTCTAGTACGATGACGTTAAGATGGGATCCCGATACAAAAGATGACAGACACAAATATTAAACAAAACATTTCAAAAACATAATATTCAAATCCATTTTTAAAGTTTTTTTTCTAAGTTAATCCAAATTTATCAAAATAAAAACTTTTCTGTCTTCTTCAAATTTGCAAGTTCAATTTGCAAGTTCACAATCAATGCATTATAAAGCAAAATGGTGTGCCTTGATTATGTTACGATAAAGAAAAAGACGGCAGCAGCATTGCTTCTTTAAATACATCTAAGAGAGCATGTACAGACTCAGTATTTTCTATAATTACTGGTACATGTAATACTAGTATCTTGTTGTGACATATATCCATTTTCATCTTTCTTACATTGAATCATCACATCTTCCACTTGTTTCTACCAATGATGTTTATAAATGAAATTCGTGATATTTTAAGACGATTTTTGGTCGACAATTATACATGTCAACTGCTACGCAAAGGTCACTGATAGCTGAACCCGTTGTCTATTTGTCCGTCTGGTAGTCACACTTTCACATAAAGAACTGTAATGATATGCCTTGTAAAATCAAGCTTTCAAAGATGGTCGAGCATGATAAGAATCAACATTCATATATCTTGGCTAACCATGCTACATAGACAGTGCGATTCAAATATTCGAAAACATATATTGAGTTGCTAACTTTTTGGGTATTTTTTGTATTTTTCTGAGACAGAAATAATAAAAGGCGGAGGAGCAAAACATTGATATTGTGCTACTGATTAAACAAGAATTTTTAAACATCCAAAACGTGATTTTTAAACACCCAAAACGTAATGCAATCCTGGTTATAATCCGATGCATCGCATTCTAGATACGACGTCGTGAAGCAATCTAATAGCCTTCGTTAATACATCGCAAGCCTTCGTATGACCTTCGGATATGTAATAAGATAAAATTCGTCTCGTGGTGTTGTCATCGGGAGCGGTTCGGATACAATCGTGTAGTCATCTTCTAGCATCGCGTAATAACCTTTTAGCATCGTAAAAACATCGGTTGCTGAGCGGGAGTAACTTCGCACGAAATTGAAAATATCGTGTGTCCATCGGATATCATAATCGGGACAGTGGGAAGCCTACATAAGTAATCAGGTCTGAAAATTTAATTTTATGTTGATTTCCCCAAAACATGGGTTGGATGTTTTTGTTTGTATGGTACAAGGAGAGATGTAAGTTTGTTTTACAACAACATGTCAGATAGGATCAAGTGAATTATTAAAGCTAAACACAAAACTTTGATGCAGAATGTATCCCAAGTCACATTGAACGTGAGATTTTCCAGATAATTTTGCATTAATCTCAGTGAAATAGCAAACATTGATATCAAAATAAGATTTTTAATATTTAGAAAGTCATTGCATTAGCAAATCATTTGCAAAGTACTCCAATATTAGCAGCAAAATTGGATGTGTACGGTTTATATTTAGTCGTTTTATTTCATAGTACATTTACCTATTAAAGCTTTGCCTTGAATATTCATTTTCAAGAAGAAATAGCACCACCAGGGACGTATATACATGTATCATATAACTAGAGGGGAATGTAATTTTCAACAGGTACATGTAGTTATCTTCGATATCCAATGCCATTTTCAGTGCAGAGTAACATTCTCTGTAAAATAAGATGAAACAAAATAAGTGTTCTTGTAAAATTATAATTTTTTGTGACAGGTGTTTTGAGCAAGCAGGAGATAATTACTCTCCCCGGGCACCTTGTATCACCTCCATTTGGGAGCATTCACTTTTGCTCCTTTGTATATTGTTTCAGTATTTAGTGTAGTTTTGTATTTTCAAAGTTTTTTTTTATGACTATTGATTATGTTATTTGGATCCTGATTTTATGACTATTGATTATGTTATTTGGATCCTGATTTTTTATGACCATTGATTATGTTATTTGGATCCTGATTTTTTATGACCATGGATAATGTTATTTGGATCCTAATTTTTTATGACTATGGATTATGTTATTTGGATCCTGATTTTTTATGACCATTGATTATGTTATTTGGATCCTGATTTTTTATGACCATGGATTATGTTATTTGGATCCTGACTTTTATGACCATTGATTATGTTATTTGGATCCTGATTTTTTATGACCATTGATTATGTTATTTGGATCCTGTTTTTTTATGACCATTGATTATGTTATTTGGATCCTGATTTTTTATGACCATGGATTATGTTATTTGGATCCTGTTTTTTTTATGACCATGGATTATGTTATTTGGATCCTGATTTTTTATGACCATGGATTATGTTATTTGGATCCTGATTTTTTATGACCATTGATTATGTTATTTGGATCCTGATTTTTTATGACCATTGATTATGTTATTTGGATCCTGAATTTTTATGACCATTGATTATGTTATTTGGATCCTGATTTTTTATGACCATTGATTATGTTATTTGGATCCTGTTTTTTTATGACCATTGATTGTGTTATTTTAATCCTGATTTGAAATTTTGTGTTTGACTTTCACACGGGCAGGAACACGTTATGTCGCCTCACAGTGCCGTTGTCAGAAGCATTTAAAGTTCTGCACTTAAAACGGTCCGTTGACATTATGCCAGAGGTGAGGATATGTTGGAAACCATCCGTTGTCATGAAAATTATCGACAAAAATTCAGTAAAATCACTAATAAATAATTACATGGTAACAGATGATTTCTTTTAAAAATCCAATGGGGGGGGGGGGGGGGGGGGGGGTGGTAGCCACACGCTTCAGTAATACATAATTACCATGAAATGAATTAAACTCCTTTTATGTTATGAGGAGATCTGATTGGCGATGGCCTACTGTCAGCAACGAAAACGGAAATTTGAAAAGGAAAACTATCGTGTCTCTTACTTATTTGATTTTATATACCAATTTTATGTAGAAAATTATCCACAACATTATCCAAACAATATATGTGAATGGCCGTCGTTTACATTGTATATTTATTGTATACTTTGATTATTTGATCAAGTATGTCCGTTGTTATGACAAGACAAGAAGATATGGTCCGTTGACATGACTCTTAACGGTATTTGGGCATGCATGGAGAATTGAATCTTTATTTGAAATCTAAGGCTTAGCAATTGAATTAGCTTAGTTAATTCTGACAGTATATGATGATATTCTGTCATAGACCATTTGAACCATCCAACCAAAGATTGTACTCTATGTCTTCCGAAGTGGAAGTAACCGGATGTGACAGTTCTACCGAATTGAAGTGGCGGGTGTGGCATGTAAGCACGAGATGCTTACTCTTCCTGGGCACCTGGTCTCACTTCCATCTCGGGAGTTTGCTTCTTTTTTTATATGGTGGAGGTTTTTGTTTGTTTGTTTTAGTTCATGTTTTATCCTGATTTTGTATGTCTTCGGTTTCTGATTTTCTGAATTATCGATTTTGTGCTGTATACAGGAATATGGTCATTATCCATATTTGTCATTTGTCACATTCAGCTCCTTCTTTTTTTTTTTTTTTTTTTCTTTTTTTTTTTTGTTAAGCGGGATATCATAACATTTTTATGTAACGTGAACATATAACACATAGAAAAGATTTAAATTTGAAAATATGATCCTTTTAAAAAATTTAAGAGTTGTAGGATGAGTTCATGAATATATACATGGATCAATTGAACAATAATCGTTAAAGGGATTTTGAAGTCATATATAACGTTAAAAACAGAGACGTAATTGCTCCAAACGTTCTTTACACGAAATCGCTCTTTGATCTAGAATTGTCGCATGCTTTTTTACAAACAATAAGATTCTTACCTGTAGATGGGTTTTGGGCACTGTTTTATCGATTCAAGGACATATGGATATCAAATGCATAGAAATAAAGTAATAAAATACTAGTATAAATTGCCATTATAATTTCCCTATTGTAGCTCCCCATGGAAAAAAATGCTATACACTTACTTTAGCCCCCCCCCCCCCTCCTCTGGCGAA
The DNA here is from genome assembly GCA_028142955.1 of Pinctada fucata. Lineage (NCBI taxonomy): Eukaryota > Metazoa > Mollusca > Bivalvia > Pterioida > Pteriidae > Pinctada > Pinctada fucata. Next base: position 73,309,142 of record AP027103.1, on the reverse strand, counting down.
AAAAATCCTACTTTATAGTAGTCTTTGAATTCCCCTAAAGCAGGTTTCCCTTGCTTACCATTGGATTTAATAATTTTGCATTCAATAGAGATCTTCGATGGGGGTATAATACCGGTATAGACCTTACACGTATATCTCAGGTGATAATGAAACTTGTAATTGATATATTTATTTCCAAGTGTGTGTGACTGCAAGTTCGTGTGTCGTCAATGTCGGTGTCTCCGTCTGTCTGCGAGTGACTTCTGTCCGCGTTTGTAAGCATACATGTGTGTCTGTCTGTGAGTGAGTGCATCTGTCTGCGTCTTTTGTGTGTGTGACTGTCTGTCTATATGCCTGTCTGTCCGTTTGTTTTTTGCGTTCCCGTGTGTATGTCCCTGTGTCTGTCAGTCTGTAGTTTTGCGCATGTCTGTGTATGTCTTTCGGGATGTTCCTTTCAGGATGTTCATATATGTGTTTCGATCAGTGTCTGTCTTTGGGTCCGTCTGTGTGAATGAGAGTTTCTTTTTTCAAGTTAGAGATATTGGCCTAGTCTGATTTTCCGTCTGTCATACATGCTTTGATAAATTGAGGATTTACTGAAATTAAAGTCAGTTCATGTTTTTGTTTGTCTGTGTATATCTGTCTACCTGACTACCCGTCTGCCTATGTATATCTTTCTGTATGAGTGTGTGTTTGTTGGTGAATGTGTTTGTCTGTTTATATGTGTTTATCTGAATATATGAGTGTGTCTAAAACCCCATATAAGAGTGTGTGTAACCCCCCAAGAAACCTCTAGCATATTCTACAATGTTTTGTGATTACAATGTATTTAAAATCATCTTTGATTAAAAGAGTGTCCATAATGCATGTATTCAAAGTTCAACTTTAAGCGTAAAACTCGGAGCATTTTTCCTATATTTTTCAATATTGGAAGGAAAACAAAATCCGGACTTAACGGGGGGGGGGGGGGGGGGGGGGGGGGGGGATGGTTATATAGCATTTCGTTTCTATGGGAAAAATACATGCTAATATGAGGAAAGTCTAATAAATAGCGGAATACCCCCTAGGGAAATGAAATACACTATATAGCCAATTTCTCTATCCTGATTGTCCAACATTTTGAAAATCCCATATCCTGATTGTCCAACAAAAAATTTAACGTCACCTGTATTGTTAAATAAACACACCTGTTTGTCTAAATAAACATACCAAATAGGGCTTTTTTCATACTTGAAAATCTATTTTCACCAAATCGTATAAAGTTAATTTAAATTTGATATATAAAAAGTATAATAAATGTTAAAGTTTCACTCAAAATAATTCATTTCTCAATTATGATTTTCAGTAGATCATCGGCTACATGTAATAGTAGATAATTACTTACAAAGATGAGGACAATAAGGGAAAAAAAAACACACTACAATCTTTAGTGAGGTTTTTTTTTTTAAATTCCTAGAAAACGAGCTTTTTGCAAAAAAAAAAAATGATAATCATATATTTATGTTTTTTTTCATTTTATTATGTACGTGCATCATGTATGACATACAAACAACAAATTTAAGATTTCATCGATTTTTCAAAGAGCTTTAATTGCAGCTTTTCTCTAGCATATCCAATATCACTATGTTTGAGTTTGTTTTACCCCAATATTACATGATTTCTGAGTTAATATATACCTATCATTTTTACGAAAAGTCTCAGAATTTTGTCAACTTTGGTATATCACAGTCTAAGTAATCTTGACAAGGGGTCCTACGACCTTAACAATTTCTATGTGACTTCTTAATCAGTTAACATCTTCAGTTTAGATATACTAAAAAAGTTGCTTCAAAATCTATTAGGGGCAGCTTTATTCTATGTGCTATTGTGTTGATCAGAATGTAAACATAGTAACCATCTTTGTACCCTTTTGAGTAGAAATGGGGAGATGTCCGCTCAAGTCTTAAATAGCAGTTTTCATAAAAAAGAACAGATTTCTGGATATTTTCTATAAAATGCAAGCGATTCCTGTAATAAAGGAAATGTATTCCATGGTTTTACAATCGATTTATATGGTACTAGCAAAAAAAAAAACCCAATTACTTTTCCCCTCTATTTTGGAGTAAAATGGAGGTTGTTCATGCGCATGCACCAATGTTTGTTATAGAATCAGTAAATTTTAATATGGATGGTTATGTCTGCTGTCTGTCTTACACGCCTGCTTATGGAACGCCATCGCTGTCTTATGATGAGATATTTCAATATATGGTATGGTTTAATCAATATATGCGGTGGTAAGTACATTATATGCGGTGGTAAGTACATTATATGCCGTGGTAAGTACATTATATGCGGTGGTAAGTACAATATATGCGGTGGTTAGTACATTATATGGGGTGGTACGTACATTATATGCCGTGGTAAGTACAATATATGCGGTGGTAAGTACAATATATGCGGTGGTTAGTACATTATATGGGGTGGTACGTGCATTATATGAGGTGCTAAGAACATTATATGCGGTGGTAAGTACATTATATGGAGTGGTAAATACATTATATGCGGTGCTAAGTACATTATATGAGGTGCTAAGAACATTATATGCGGTGGTAAGTACATTATATGGAGTGGTTATTACATTATATGCGGTGCTAAGTACATTATATGCGGTGTTAGATACATTATATGGGGTGGTATGTTCATTACATGGGGGTGGTTAGTACATTATATGCGGTGTTAGATACATTATATGGGGTGGTATGTTCATTACATGGGGGTGGTTAGTACATTAGTACATTATATGGGGTGGTATGTTCATTACATGGGGTGGTTAGTACATTATATGCGGTGCTAAGTACATTATATGCAGTGCTAAGTACATTATATGCGGTGCTAAGAACATTATATGGGGTGGTGAGTACATTATATGCGGTGCTAATTTCGTTATGTGGTGATTTCGTTATGATAAACATTCTTATGACCAAGATTAAACATTTCTGAGACTCGGATCGCAGCTACGTTAAGGCACTCCTCGTTTTTACGTTTTTTCGCCTTTAAACACAAATATTTATCTGAGAAGATAAAATAAATACTATGTTGTTTAATTGATGTATATTTCATTGTATTTTATTCAAAAAAGTGAAAAAATTAAATCTTTGGCAATCAGTGAAATCTATTCTACAATTTCATCACTATCATGCAACGGTGCGGTGGCTTAGTGGTGAAGACGTAGGACTGCAACTACCAAGGTCGCGAGTTGGATCCTGGCCAAGGGTAAATTTTATTTTTCAATTTTTTTTACAAAGTTCTTGCTTTTTTTTAAAGTGAGAGGCACCATGATATCAATAGGCATTGTTTCCGTATATTGTATATGCTTTTACTTATTAGAAGAGCTTTGTACAGTACAGATAAATTATGTGATATTAGTAAAAAGTAGATTAATTCTGTAACACTACGTTACTAATATATAAATTATAATTTTGATTTTAGCTTGTGATATTCAATTTACGTGGTCTAAGAGAGAGAAAAAAAAAAACAGGGTGACGTGAAAATTCTTTATCATTATTTTTTTTATTCTAATAATTAGAATAAAAAAAATAATGATATAGAATTTTCATGTCACCCTGTTTTAAGAATATCAATGTAATCGGCAGTCTCTGAAATCCAGAAACTGAAAAAAAAAACCGGTTGTATTTCTTTCTTCTCGGCCACTTATGTAGCTTTCTGGCGCGAAATACACACGGTGTAGATATAGACAAATCTATTTCCTTCCAAACTGTTACATATTTGATCGGAACACACTATGAATAGATTGTTCTATGATATAAAAAGAAAAAGATGGCAATTATAACCTACTTTTAATATCGCTCTAGAGATAAATTTTAAAATAGTCATCCATCCCCCTTTTTTCGTTTTTGCCTGTGAACATTGTTTCCCCCCTCGCTTCAGAACCCCACTTGTCCAGAAAATGTGTTTTATTGATATACACCTTTGGTGAATGTGGCATTGTAAAGCGAGGGGGGGGGGGGCGCTGTTGTGTAAAAGCGTTTCCGTTTTCCATTGTTTTCTGTGTAAAAATGCTTATTTTGACCAAAATACCGGTCTTTTCTTCCACCCCCCCCCCCCCCCCCCCCCCCATGATAGAGCTGGGAATTTGTGTTTATGTGTCCTTGTGGGTTAATGATAAACCGAGTCTCAAAAATGTTTAATCTTGGTCATCAGAATGCTTATCATAACGAAATCACCACATAACGAACTAAGCACCGCATATAATGTACTCACCACCCCATATAATGTTCTTAGCACCGCATATCATGTACTAAGCACTGCATATAATGTACTTAGCACCGCATATAATGTATTATTATACCTCTATTGATTTTTTCCTATATAAAAAGAGACTCATTAAATTTAACTAAATCCCTGAAAATCGCCTGATAAGACTATTTCCCTGCAAAGGGGTGCGTTAGTTGAGAAGACTATTTCCCTAGGGAGTTAGTTTCAAAATGGGGCGGAGCTTCTTTGGGGGTGTGTCAGTATCAGCCAATCAGAGCCGTTGAAGGTTGATCGGATGACGCTATCAATACGCGAGCAGAGTAATCCGCCTCCTATCCGCTTAGCACATAAATTAATCCGCAATAAAATAAAACGATCAAAAATTAAACATGTATGAGTATGATAAATGATGTTTCTGTTTATCTTATCATCAAAAATTAGTATTTTCCGTTACTCAGTCATTCAGTCGCGAAGGCAAGGCAAAATCATTCGAATTTCCATTGGAACCATGTGAAGAGATATGTTTGTTTCAGTATAATGTTTGTTTCCGTATACCCAAGAGATATGTTTATTTCGGTATAATAAAACAGTTAAAGTATACCATTGAGGGAGTTAGCACGATTCTGGTTCCCCTCGACCAGACCTATTTCCCTCGGCTCCGCCTCGGGGAATAGGTCTGGTCTCGGGGAACCAGAATCGTGCTAACTCCCTCAATGGTATACTTTAACTGTATACTAACCACCCCATGTAATGAACATATCACCCCATATAAGCACCGCATATAATGTACTTAGCACCCCATAATTATAATGTACGTACCACCCCATATGATGTTTTTAACACCGCATATAATGTACTAAGCACTCCATATAATGTACTTAACACTCCATATACTTACCACCGCATATAATGTTCTTAGCACAGCATATAATGTACTTACCACCGCATATAATGTTCTTAGCACCGCATATAATGTACTCATCACCGCATATAATGTTCTTAGCACCGCATATAATGTACGTACCACCCCATATAATGTTCTTAACACCGCATATAATGTACTAAGCACTCCATATAATGTACTTAGCACCGCATATAATGTACTTACCACCGCATATAATGTACTGACCACCGCATATATTGATTAAACCATCCAATATATTGAAATATCTCATCATAAGACAGCGATGGCGTTCCATACCTGCTGTCTGTCTGCTAGTTTGAGATAAAAAAAAATATGAATGGAATTTCTCCGCTAATCGCATAAAAGCTGCCAAGATCTACATCTACAATCGTCTTTTTCCAACGAAAAAAAAACTTTTATCAAATATAGTACGTAAATGTTCATACATGTAGGTGCCTGCAGATATGATCAATTCCAACACCCCCCCCCCCTTCTTTCTTTCTCAGAATCATGGCTTAAATGACCGTGGAGTAAAGAAGGGGGGGGAAGAAAAACAAAATGTCCCTTCTTTACTTCACCGCCATTCTAGCCATGATTCTGAGAAAGAAAGAGGGGGAGGGGTTGGAAACGATCATATCTGCAGGCAACTGTGATACTGACAACATAAAATAGTGAAGAAGCAGGGACGTATATATTCGTCCCTGGTAGAAGTACTTTAAAAAAAAGTTTAAAAAATACTTTAGATACATGTATTAATATTCGTCTTTTATTTATCTTAAATTCATGAGGTTATAGCATATCTGTCCAACATTTACCTGAGCCAATTAGCGATAAGATCAATGAGATCAATTAACTAAGTAATTATGCAAACAATGTGATTGGTACTACCTATAATCCTGATTGTCCAACAAAAAATATACCACATTTTTACCTTTTTATATAAATGTTGGACAATCAGGATGACACCGTGAAAACTACTACATTACACCGGTTTTATGAAGTAAGATACTGTATACAGTCAAATTTTCGACTCCATTTAAATTTAAACCTTTTCGTCCACAGCCCAAATGATGAATTTTTAAAAGACGGGACGACTAAAATGTTATGTTAATGATATCTTAACAAAACGGATAATTCGGCGAATTCAATTCAGGGCAAATCAGTCTCCATTCTAAATTGATTAACAATTATTTTGCGTATTCATAGCCACCGCGTGGGATCGAAACGTATGGTGTTGTGATTCCTTACATTGTTCTTTGGTATTTTAGCATTTTCTAAATTAAACTTTACAAAACTGATGAGCCGTTGCAGTAGGGCAAAACCTATTACATCAATCCATGTTGTCCAGGTATATGAAAAATTCATAGTTTTTGCAAACACTTCAATAGCTTGTCGGCGACAGATAATAATTCCTTCTGACGACCCCTTGAAGTGTTTGCGAAAACCATAGATTTTTCATACATATAAACGATATGGACTTACTAATTAGGCATTCCCCTACTGCAACGTCTCGTCAATTTTGTGCAGTTTCATGTAAATGATGAGAAAACATAAAAATTTCCCGTAAGGAATCACAACATCATACGTTTCGATCCCACGCGGTGATAGCTGTATACAGTATATCATGGTCTGATTAGCACCGGTATCATAGTATCATTCTATCCATTAAAATATCAAAGCAGACAACGGACAGAATTTTCGCAACATGAATTGATAACGGACCAGGTTTAGAAAAGTCAAAAAAGTAGTCCAAAATTGAATTCGTGATCTTGACACTACCAGGGGAGCATGATATAGACTTGATATTTATCATGATTATATTTCTGGAATGAGATAAGCTGATTATTCAAATATTTCAAGAAAAAGGAAGGATACCACATGTGCAGGACGAGGTGATCGAAGGACGCCAACTCGATCTCCTCTTTTCAAACTGTATATCAGTACCAGAAAAGCATATTAACCAATAGCTTAGTGTTATGACTACCCTCCCCCCCCCCCCCCCCAGGTTGCACTACACAGTATTGGCCATTGAAAATTGAGCGTTTTGACTGAAAGGCATGCAATTGTTGACGTTATATTAATAATTTTATATTGATCATACAATATAAAGCTACATATCAATAAAAAGTACTCTTATTGCTGATTACTTCTATAATTCTTGATTTCATCTGAACAAATGCTTCTGACAACGGTACTGTAAGGCGACATAACGTGTTCCTGCCCGTGTTTCACTCTTGAATTATTTGAATCTATGTCACAATGAATTTTAGTTTATTCTGACGATATATACGTCTCTAATGTGGATATCCAACTATAAAAAGTTAGACATCAATATTGAACAAACAGATCGTAAATAGAGAGCTCTATAATATAATACAGAGCTTTTATATGCAGCTGTATGATTCAGATGAAAAAAAGGGGTAGATGATACATGAATTCACCCTGCATTCTTGTCATACTCATAGCACTGCCGTTTCTTATTCTTGTTATTTTCAGAAGAAAATGATGTACGCATACTTCACGAATCTTCTACAGCATTGCGCAATGACTTACTCTGGCGATGAGACTCCATGACAAACGGCACACAGGCACCAGATTCCTAGAGAGAAAACTATAACCCATCTAAAACGTCCTTTCTCTTCTCTTTATCCTTTAGAGTAAAGAGAAGAGAAACGGGAGTTTAAGATGTGGTTTTAATTTTTTTCTAGGAATCTGGCGCCTGTGAAACGGCACTGTCCAAATTAGTCGGACCTCTTTCAAGAACGATTGAACACACTGTCCTTAAATTCTAAGAACAAGTCACCTTGTTAAGAGGGTTGAAGTCCCTGTGATTGAACATTAGTTCGTTTCAACCAGAAGAGCAATCACTATGATTGTTTTTCATAATTGTCCACTTTGTTTATAACTCTAGATCTATCGACAATTTCATTGTTTTACAGTTCTAGGTCCAGGACACTGGTTATGACCATGTCTTATTGTATAGAATACGTGGCTCAGCAAAACGGTACATTAATGAATTGTTCATGTAATGCGCCATAGCGCAATTCATACAATAAATGCTGTGTGTTGCATACCCGTAATAAAACACAATATTATGACATTTATTCTAAATACTTATGCACAACCAATATTATTCCGTGAGATGAAACTATTGAAAGGAACGTGTTGCATTTCGCATAATGACAAACGTTCACAAGATCTAAAGAAAAATGCTACGACGGCTGTTCCAACCTGTCGGCAAACCGCTGAACCCACGGTGACCTGAATTTTGACGTTAGGCCATACCAAATTAATTAAATGTTCTTCGGATTTTCTTGTGAAAAAAAAAGGGTGCGAGCGAGCGAAAATATAATCATATTATTTTTTTTTTAAGTATTGAAGTTTTTAGGGGCGAGTGAGTGAAATAATTTTATTTTTGATATAGGTTACCCCCAATAATTCATTTCTGATGTTTTCCGCACTCAAAAAGGAATCCCCATAGGAATCTGGTGACGAGGAAGTCTGGCAAATAGCAGTACGGAAAAGATTTTCGAACATTCCCCCTCCTTGAATTTCAGTGCCATGTATATGGGACAACAAATTTGCTCCCAACAATTCTTTTCAAACACAAGATATATCATTTTCTTCGAAATTTGCACAATCTGAGACTTCTAGAAGCTTTAAGATTTGCAGAAATCAGAACCGACTCTAAAAAATTCTTGAGCCAGAAATTTAGTGGTACTGGCGACATTTTTATTTTTAGAATATTATTTTTTGAATTTTGAAAATTATGGTGCGGGAAATCAAAAGAACATTTAATTAATTTGGTATGGCCTTACCTTTTTACCTATAAAACGAGATTTTAGAAAACAAGTATGAAATAGATAACGTCGCGCATATATATAGAACAAATGTCATAATTTGTATAAATTGTTACGGGTATGCAACACACATTGTACGCGCATTACATGTACGATAAGTGTACTTGCTGTTTGTTGCCGGGAACGTATATAAAACGCTTTAAATACGTCCCTGGTATTGCATACCCGCAACAAAACACAAAGTAAGACACTTATTCACTATTTGAAACGTTGTATGTCGTAACGAGAAGATTTATTTTTTTCTATAGAAACTTGCGTCCTAAATGGGAGGGTTTTACACACTTGATCCGGATAAACACACCATTTTGAATGATTTTCTCCCCTATTACATGACGTCAATTGTATGTTTCGATTTCTTGTACATGAATGTTGTCTTGCTAGTTTGTAGATCTATGTTCTTTTTTCTCTTGTTGTGAGCTTTTATTGTGAATATGATGATTGAACTTAATTATGTTTAACGTCTTCAAATTCATTAGCATCATTTTAGAGCAGATAATTTACAGCATGGACCAGACATGCACGTTTCGGGTATTTAATCCTCGTCAGTGATCCTCAATTTAAACAATGTAATATGGCAAAAATCTGTGAAAATATACCCAAAGACGTAGCAAGATGGATGGGACCCAAGTTTTAGAGATTTGAGAAAATTTATAAATGATCTAGCATGCACTGTAGGGTGAGCAATATTTTTTTTCATGAAAATTATAATTAACTTGTTCACTTGAAATACACGAAATAGAATGAAATGGATGAAAACAAAATGTTTCGCAATCGTCCTAAATCTCGTGTCTGACCGACTTTCATTCGAGAGGGAACGAGATGATGTGAGATTGTCTATTTCAGATTCAATATGGCTACTCAGACTTCGCCAGTAAAATTCTGTGATATATATGAATTAAAGGAAGAATTAGGAAAGTAAGTAAATTAAACAATAGGAGTTAGACTGAAATTGCACACAATACCACAATCGATGCATTTTAGCGACCCCAAGTATTTTGGCACGTGTGTGTGTGCACCTGTAGTGAAATGTCAATTTTCAGCAGACGAGTAAACGTCAATAACAATCAATTTCCAAGCTTTTGGTGACCCATTTATTCCTAAACGAAATAATTTCAGTATGGTAGACAAGCACTACTGAAGTTTCAACCAAATTTTTGATTGATTTTGGTTTTTCGCTTGAGACGAGAAAGTTTTTGAAGTGCAAACCCATTAGACCGACCCGAATTTTCTCTGACCGTAACATTATGAATCTTCATTCTGATTCTGGGAATTGATTGTTTTCACAACCATCGAGCAATAGTTAATCTTGGTAAAATAATGTTGAGTTGATCATGTTAGATAATGGAAAAAAGTTTTTAAAACCATCAATATGAAATTGGTGTCCATGTACATGATGTAAAGCTTGGAAAATTAAAAATTTCATTCGTTGACTCTCATTTTTGAAGGGCAGTGCACGTGCAGTGGCTCTGGATACAAGAATTGTTATACTATTTTTTTTCTTATCTGTAGAGCTTGGTTTCCTCGTATGAACAAACTTTTTGATGGGTTTGGAACACTGACATGGATTGTGTTAGTCTATGTTTATTTCAGAATTATGTCAAGGTACACATATACGTAATGCATGTAGTCTTGGTGTACCTATTATCACTAATGATCGATCATCGCTCGATAACTGATTTGGATTCTGATATTGGATTATGACTCTCAATAATCGATTATTAAGCGATGTTGTATAAAGAATTAATTTTTATGAAAAAGATTCAAGTTGAGGCGTCTAAGATAGTGTCACAGGGAGTAAAATCAGCAATTGCCCAGACACCATTGGCGACCATTTTCACGACTGGGCGACTAAAACTTTGACCAACAGTCGCCCAGATGTCGAGTAGGAGATAACGTAAATGTCGGTTTTCAATAACATAACACTTCTCTCTATACTCTGTTGAGTGAGTACTTACATGTATTCACACCTTACTGACCGCACGGCCTTGCAAGGTGGATTTAAATCCGTTTCGCATGACTGGCTACAGTGGGGAGCTCTCGTGTGGCCAACAATTGGGATTAAAGTGATCATGTTACTGGTATGAAAAGGGAATCGATAGCAGACGATTTTTAAATACTCTTTGAATATTTAAAAAGAAAAAAGGGAAAATAGGACATCAGGCATTTGTTCAAATCTGATTATCAGCAACCATACTTTATCCTACACATATTCTTCAAACCGAATGGCGATCAGGCACGAATTCACAGTGCTGGAATTGCCGAAAATTTTCAGGGTGCAGGGAGGAGGGGTAGAACCCCTGGAATTTTTTTGTCCCCAAATCCTTGTTTTTCAGGTGAGTGGGGAGGGGTGGGACCCGACTCCCACTGGAATTTGCCTTAAAATCCTTATTTTTTCAAGTTTTACTTAAAATGAATGCACCTTAAAAAAAAGTTTGGCCCCTAATTTTCTAGCTGGCCCCTACATTTCCTTTTCTAGGGGCCCAGCTGGCCCTTAAGTCCTGCAGCCAATTTTACACCCCGTGTCAAATGATAGGCGTCCATCCCCTTGCATATCCTTATGGGGGTGGATCGGGGGTACCTCATTCCCCCTTGCCCCCTTCCTCCCCCCTCCCACCCCTTCACTCCCTCCTTCCTCCCTTCCTTTCATCCTTCCCTCCCCCTCCCTGCCTCCTTCCCTCCCCCTCTCCCTCCTCCCCCTCCCTTTCAGTTTCAACATGTCCACCCCCTCTTTCTTGGTAAAAGGAAAGACTAAATTGCTATTTACATGTAGGCTTCTATTTCAAGAAGATAGTCGTGATATTAACAGAAATGAAGTGCTGCAGTGTTTATTTTCATGAAAAACTATAGCTTTCAATGTAAATGATAAGATTAACATTAAATTGATAAAATCGCATCTAACATTAAATTGATAAAATAATATACCAATTTATTGCAATACTTTAGGATTTGATATTTTTCAAAGAAAAAAGAATTCAAAGACAAAATTTTGCTTTATGTCTAAGCAAGAACTGACGAATATATACAATGTATGTCTGTGATGTTGTTGGATTTGAGAAAAGTTTTGTGCTTCTGGAGTTTTTAACCTCCTCACCACAATGATATTCTTGTTGATTAAGACTTTTATTTTAAAATGACTACCCAGTAAATTGACAGTTTACCGTTTGCTTGTTTGTATCTGCTCTACAGGTACAAATGTTTGTATTCCGAGCCTCTGCCTTTTTGAAAACGATATTGATTCATCATCAAGTCAATCATCAAAGGTCAAGGTCCTTTCCAAGCGAAAAATAGCTTTTTAGGCAATAAAAAATGTTGAAATTCATCAAAAATCAATGTCTTAATTTAAAATTCTTCAAAAATCAGTTCAGAATTCACAAACTGTTTTGCATGATGTGGGCTTTCACACAAAAGTCTTCAAGGTCATATTAGGGTTAAAGGTCAAGGTCATTCATTATCATTTCTTTAAGGTCAAAGACACTCTGACAGAAAATCAAACTTTTTGTATCAAAATTATTGTGTTTGGGGAGTATCCATCAGTTATACTGATTTTGTCTTTATTTCTCTCGAGTATCCATCAGTTATACTGATTTTGTCTTTATTTCTCTAAGTACATGTAAGTGGTGACAAGTTGCCAGGTGTTGGCTTATAATGAGAACCTGAGTAAATGAAAATGGACAGAGGGTAACACAAAAACTTTATTGAAACACTAGCCACCATACAAATTCTACTAGCAAATTGTATTAGTTGTTAGACAATTTCTACTTGCCAAGCAAAACTTAAGTAGCCTTGTGCATCAGTCTAGTGAGTTTTTATGAAACTGCGAGGAGTCAATTCCTCTGTGTGATATATATCACCTGGTAATCTTCTATTCAATTTCTTATACCAGTACATGTAGAATTGATAAACATGCAACAGACAGATTTCAGTCAGACAAACAAAATTAAGTGCATGCTTTTTAAAAAATTCTATTAAGATTTTTTTTTTCCATTTCAGAGGGGCATTTTCAATTGTAAGGAGATGTGTACAAAAACAATCAAATTTAGAATTTGCTGCAAAAATTATCAACACAAAAAAATTATCAGCCAGAGGTGAGTATTGAATTAACTCCAGTTTAATCCTTATTACGGTACATAATAGTACATGTAATCATTTCTTGTTCAAAATCTATGTATAATGCATAGTTTAATGACCATCAGTGAATTTTTGACTTCTACACGATTTTTCTACCAGTGCCTGCCATGACCTTCACCTTGAACCCCTGTCCTTAGAATTAATAGGTGTCATCCTCTATTAATCATGGATGTCTCCCAAGCAAAGTTTAGTGACCATGCAAGGTAATCTGTGACTTCTAGAGTGTCTACAAGGGTCAAGTTTTATTTTCATTATTGCCTATTGTTACAGTTTACAAGTCACTTCACATCCTAAGTTTGATGGTGATGTATCATTGTATGGAGGTATTGCGTACTGTGACTTTGACCTTTGACCTCTAACCTTGGGAATCAGGTAGTGTTATCCTCTCTTTGTGAGAAACTCACATGCAAGGAATGAAATCTGCTATGACTGGCAATATACCATACTAGTGTCCACAAAATTATGATGTATAGATTGAGGGATAAGCACAGACATGATCCTGATGCATCATTCAATATATTATGAGGGGACAATGAAGATTTAACATATGAACAAATAAATTGGACTATATGTAACCATGACTTTCTCGTGCAAGTTGATGAAAATAGTGATTTGTACAGTTTGTCAAAGGCTGAATTACATGTACCAGTAGCTATTTATCATGACATAAAAGCTTGATCAAGCCTGAAGCATTAATGAATATGGACACTGTCAGTGTCTCAAGGATTGACAGATACATGTCAAATATGTTACAAATATATGATAAAATAAAGTCCTGAAGAATGACTACTAAAGTCTGGACATAGCATTACTGTATTATGGTTTAAGTTGTTTTGAAGATCCAGTCAAGCAAATCTCAGCTAGTGTATTTTCACTCTGAGTGTATTTATAAAACAAAATTATATTATCACATATGTTCATAATGTTCAAAGATCAAAGTTTGTTTGAAACATTGCATGAATGAAGGGAAATTTTTGGCATTTTTCTGTGCATAAAAATTAAAATGCTGTCCTGATCAGTTAAGTCATGTATTTGATCCTACCAAGTAGAACAACTGATTAAGTTCTTGGTTTTTGGATAAAGTCTTTGAAAGTTACTTTTTGGCAAAACAAACACTTAAATTTTGTGAATGCTGCTGGGATGATGGGGGTGGATGGGTGGAAAGGGGGGGGGGTGTTAGTGTAAGCCCATTTCAAGTGATGAACTTTAGAATCAGAAACAAAGCTGGTCTTAACACAAGCACTGAGTAATGTAATTACAAATGTAGCTGTAGATAGTAAGATGGTGTAATGGTAAACAATGATAATTCCATTGCATGATCACCAATATAACAAATGAGAGGAATGGCAGAGCTTCAAGTTAAAGCCCATGCTATACTATTGATTCATTTTCTAAATAATTTAGGGTGTAAATTGTACTATAACAGCTAATTTTCATAGTTAAACTATCAAGAGGACAAGCAGATCAATTGCATTAGCAGCATCATTTGGTGCATACATTCTTATTTATTGATTAAACACACTGGACTTGCCAAGATGGGACCAGCACTGTGGTATTTACTGACAATAATGTGGTGTAGAATACAAACATTTGAATAGTCTTCTTGTTGGTTTTTTTGACACCTCGTTTTAGTCATTGAAGGTATACATCTAGTCTGACTATTCGGGTTTATATACATACATGTATTATTTTATACGATGATGTATTTCGACCTGCGTGTAGTTTAATACATCATACTGAATTCACATTTGTACAGGCTAAATCAGAATGATAAGAATTTCTTCGTTGTAAAACGGATTTCCGCGTTTTAACCTGTCGAATTTTCCAAAAAAAAAAGAGAAACTTCCGTATCGATCTTTCTTACAATTTTTAAGGGGAATTGAGCCATTTCCGATTTTATTTTGTAAATCGTATTATGTCACGGCAAACATGAGGCTTTAATTATTTTGTAAATTTCTTTTTCAAACGAAAGTAAATACGGTAGTTGTAGGTGGGATGAAATCTGCCCGTTTTCTAGTCATGAGATATGAGTTAACTTTTAATAAAGTACAATAGCTAGTATAGTCTGGGATGTATCACTGGGTTGGGTGCACCCCCCCCCCTTGATCCTCCAAAACCGGCCTAACTTTGTAGCATTTTTTGCGTTCTTTCAGATAAAAATTTGTCTCATGGAAATTTCCATTGCAAAAGTGGTGTTTTTTGGGAAAAACATGTTTTTTTAGTCAAAAATCACTGAAAATAGGAAAAAAATTATAACTTTTATATGGTTGATGATTCTAAAAATTGAAAAGTGTGAATATATAGTATTTTTGATGCTCTTTCAGATAAAATAAGTTGCAAGTTCCAATTCCTATTTTTACTGTGTGTTTTGGGGTAAAAAAGTCGAATTTTTGCCAAAATTCACAGAAATTTGAGGAAATTTTAATTTATTCCTGCTTCTCAGCTCCTCAATATTGCATATGATCGTTCAATGATAATTTAAAAAACATCTTTAAAGTCTCCTCTTTCAAATGACATATATTTTATATTCTTATTTTTTTGCAAAATCCTCGAAATTAATTATTTTATACAGAAACCTGTATTTTCAATCAGAAATCTCAGATTTCTGTATATTTATTTAAAGAACCCTTATTTGTTATGAAAGCAATGATTGAAAGCTATTTTCTAGTGTAACTTTTCACACTCTATCAGATTATATATGTTTTACTAACATTTCATCCAAAATCAAAGTGTTTTTTGGGAAAAAACGTATTTTTTCATTTAAAAATAGCTGATTTCTTGAGAATATTTATTGAATCTATAGAAGTTCTTGAAATGATAGCAGGAATGTATTTTGAACTGTAATTATTTAGGTTCACTCATAAATTACATGTATGAAACATAAAAGGTATATTTTCTACTTAATTTTGGGGCAAAATGCCTGTTTTTTGTCTAAAAATTACAGATTTCTGGAAAAATTTTATTAATTCATTTTCTTTGCTAAAACTATACATTTAAAGCTATTATCATTATAGAAAGTAATCGTCTTGTCAGATGATTGTGAAATTAAATGTAATAATTACTTAAAACCATCATTTTGGGGTAAAATATGCATTTTTTATGCAAAAACCACTTATTTTGAGAAAATAAGTACTAGCTTTTTTAATTTGCCTAAATTGATATGTTTTAGCTTTGATATTATGCTGTTTCTTAATATAAATGGATAGAAATGTAATTTGATAGCTCAAATTTAATTTATATCATATTTTGGGGCAAAAACCCTTATTTATGTAAAAAATTCACTTATTTCTGTTAATATTTTATTAAATTTATATTTTTTATTTAATCAACACTGGAGAGGTTTCATATAATTGGATGACATAAATGTGATCAAGTTTAATGAGTTTGAAGAGATTTCTTTAATTATCTTGCTATTTTGGGTGGAAAATCTCGATTTTTATTTAAAAATCGCTAATTTCTGGAAAATCCTTATAACTATGAAATCAGACGTTATTGTTTATATTCTAAAGAGTTCCTGGGTATATCATAGTTTGTCCTTGTAAGTCATATGCATTTGAAATATCCTTTGTTAATTCAATTGATATTTTGGGGCAAAAAACCTAATTTATGCGCAAAATTCACTTATTTCTGTGAAAATTGTTTTAAATCTATATTTTTTATTCAATCAAAGTTGGAGAGGTTTCATATCATTGGATGGCATAAAAATGATCAAGTTTAATGAGTTAGAAGAGATTTCTTTGATAAACTTGCTTTTTTGGGTGGAAAATCTCAATTTTTATTTAAAAACCGCTTATTTCTGGAAAATCCTTATTACTATGAAATGTGTCGTTATCATTTATATTCTAAAGTGTTCCTGGGTATATAATAGTTTGTCCTTGTACGTCATATGTTTTTGAAGTATCCTCTGTTAATTTAATTGGTGTTTGGGGGCAAAAAATATGTTTTATATGAATATATAGCCTATATCAAGAAACTTACTATTGAAAGTCTTATAGTTCAGTTAAATAGGAAATACAGAGGATAATAATCATAATTTGAAGTATGAGACTTTCTATAGTAAGTTTCTTGATATAGGCTATATATAATTCATAAAAAAACATACTTTTTGCCCCAAATACCAATTAAATTAACAGAGGATACTTCAAAAACATATGACGTACAAGGACAAACTATGATATACCCAGGAACACTTTAGAATATAAATAATAACGACACATTTCATAGTAATAAGGATTTTCCAGAAATCAGCGGTTTTTAAATAAAAATTGAGATTTTCCACCCAAAAAAGCAAGATTATCAAAGAAATCTCTTCTAACTCATTAAACTTGATCACTTTTATGCCATCCAATGATATGAAACCTCTCCAGCTTTGATTGAATAAAAAATATAGATTTAAAACAATTTTCACAGAAATAAGTGAATTTTGCACATAAATTAGGTTTTTTGCCCCAAAATATCAATTGAATTAACAAAGGATATTTCAAATGCATATGACTTACAAGGAAAAACTATGATATACCCAGGAACTCTTTTGAATATAAATAATAAAGTCTGATTTCATAGTTATAAGGATTTTCCAGAAATTAGCGATTTTTAAATAAAAATCGAGATTTTCCACCCAAAATAGCAAGATAATCAAAGAAATCTCTTCAAACTCATAAAACTTAATCACATTTATGCCATCCAATTATATGAAACCTCTCCAGTGTTGATTAAATAAAAAATATAAATTTAATAAAATATTAACAGAAATAAGTGAATTTTTCACATAAATAAGGTTTTTTGCCCCAAAATATGATATAAATTAAATTTCAGTTATCAAATAACATTTCTATCCATTTATAATAAGAAACAGCATAATATCAAAGCTAAAACACATCAATTTAGGTTAATTAAAAGAGCTAGTACTTATTTTCTCAAAATAAGTGGTTTTTGCATAAAAAAATGCATATTTTACCCCAAAATGATGGTTTTAAGTAATTATTACATTTAATTTCACAATCATCTGACAAGATTATTACTTTCTATAATGATAATAGCTTTTAATGTATAGTTTTAGCAAAGAAAATGAATTAATAAAATTTTTCCAGAAATCTGTAATTTTTAGACAAAAAACAGGCATTTTACCCCAAAATTAAGTAGAAAATATACCTTTTATGTTTCATACATGTAATTTATGAGTGAACCTAAATAATTACAGTTCAAAATACATTCCTGCTATCATTTCAAGAACTTCTATAGATTCAATAAATATTCTCCAGAAATCAGCTATTTTTAAATGAAAAAATACGTTTTTTCCCAAAAAACACTTTGATTTTGGATGAAATGTTAGTAAAACATATATAATCTGATAGAGTGTGAAAAGTTACACTAGAAAATAGCTTTCAATCATTGCTTTCATAACAAATAAGGGTTCTTTAAATAGATATACAGAAATCTGAGATTTCTGATTGAAAATACAGGTTTCTGTATAAAATAATTAATTTCGAGGATTTTGCAAAAAAATAAGAATATAAAATATATGTCATTTGAAAGAGGAGACTTTAAAGATGTTTTTTAAATTATCATTGAACGATCATATGCAATATTGAGGAGCTGAGAAGCAGGAATAAATTAAAATTTCCTCAAATTTCTGTGAATTTTGGCAAAAATTCGACTTTTTTACCCCAAAACACACAGTAAAAATAGGAATTGGAACTTGCAACTTATTTTATCTGAAAGAGCATCAAAAATACTATATATTCACACTTTTCAATTTTTAAAATCATCAACCATATAAAAGTTATAATTTTTTTCCTATTTTCAGTGATTTTTGACTAAAAAAACATGTTTTTCCCAAAAAACACCACTTTTGCAATGGAAATTTCCATGAGACAAATTTTTATCTGAAAGAGCGCAAAAAATGCTACAAAGTTAGGCCGGTTTTGGAGGATCAAGGGGGGGGTGCACCCAACCCAGTGATACATCCCAGACTATAGGTTCAGTAATCTATGTTGTAATAAAAGCAGAAATATATTTCGAAATTCCAACAAGAGTCATTTACGTGGGTGTGGGCGTTGTACTAGATTAAACTTTTGGAGGAAAAAAAAATACTGTCTCCTCATTTTGTTCTTTATCACGACTAACATTGAACTTGTGCTTCGACTGCCTACATATTCTCTTCATTAGACCATTTGCACCCATTTATTCTGTTTTAAAGCATTTGTACTCTGGTAACGTAATCTGATATCTGTAGATGATAGTGATAATACTACCAATATTATAAATGTCACTTTCCCTCCCACGCCGTCCGGTCTGCCTTTGATCTGTCAACTATAGGTAGGTGAATATACGTGTGGGAGGTCAACATGCGCCTCTTTTTCAACAGTCCCACTCGGTAAAATGAAGTATAGCATTTCAACTACTTTACTAAGTACCAGATACTAGTACAATATTTCTTGAATGCAGAACTTTGATATGGAAACTCAGTATCGGAAATGAGAACTCTTCCTTGGAAACAGTCTTGGCTGAATCATACATATGTATGTATGTACCGTACGTCTTCGATGGTCTCGTCAGCGAAATATCTGTTTCCTCCCAAAGTGTCTGCAATCCCCCCATTATTGTATTTTAAAAGTTGTCCCGGTATATGTATAAATAGAATAGAACTCATCAATTTCCCAGATCAGGGGTAAAAAATGCAAGGTCTTGGCAGGTTACAGTTACACTTAAGATAAATATTGACTTGCAATTCCCACTTACGAGAGGATGGACGTTTTACACATCCTTGGAAATAGTCTTGGCGGAATCATACATATATATGTATGTACCGTACGTCTTTGATGGTCTCGTCAGCAAAATATCTGTTTCCTCCCAAAGTGTTTGCACCCCCCCCCCCCTTTATTGTATTTTAAAAGTTGTCCCGGTATATGTATAAATGAAATAGAATAGAACTCATCAATTTCCCAGATCAAGGGTAAAAAATGCAAGGTCTTGGCAGGTTACAGTTACACTTAAGATAAATATTGAATTGCAATTCCCACTTACGAGAGGATGGACGTTTTACGGAGGTGCATCCAATTCATCATAGCTTGAAAGTCGTGTCACTTTATCTATGACGAGAAGGACGTATGAATTAAATTTCATAATACTTTTACCCTAAATCTCATGTTCTTTATTTTACAGATCATCAAAAACTTGAAAGGGAAGCGCGAATATGTAGGTTATTAAAGCATGCAAATATTGGTAAGTATGATATTGCATTTAGAAGGATGGTTACAGTAACTTGAGTAAAAACTATTATTGTGGTACAACAAAGTTTAATGTTAATGTTAAGAGTTGCACCCTATGTATATTTGTATATGTAACTATACCTCCTGAAAAAGCCCAATACAAGGTCATACCGATGTGTCTTCACATATCATCAAGTGTGTTTGTTCATCTTATTGTTATGGATTTGGTATTTATTATCTGACCTGTTTTAGTATTTAGGTTTGTAATTCAGACCTGTTTCCACAGTCAAGTTCTGTCTTTAAAAAAGGAGGCCGAGTTGCCCAGTGTGATACTCAGTGCAAACGGTACTTGAGGTGCAAAATCAAATCAATTGCAAATATAGGTGCAATGATCTTTGCTGATATAGCGTGTATCATGAGTGTACTGCCTAGAGATTTTGACTTGAAAATTTGCAGTAGCTATATGAAGGTGTTTTTCAACATAAAGAGAAGATACATGTTAGCTTTTAGGAAAATCAAACTGAAAAGAAAAATTAAAATGAATTTGATGTAGGCAGCTAAGGCTTGATTTTTTTCCAAAACGTCTGACATTTTCTACGGCTTTTCGAACCCATTCCCATGGTGCTAAAATACTCTCCAGATTTGTATACACTAGTTTTGAAATTGAATTTATATAATACTTATTAAATGATTCTATTTTTTCAGTTCGTCTCCATGATAGTATACAGGATGAAGGTTTCCATTATTTAGTTTTTGATTTGTAAGTATTTTCTTCTAGACTAAGTTATATATTCTCGTACCAAATAACAAAACATTCATATTGGTGTTGCCATACTCACATGCTTGTGATAATTTCAATCAAATGATGGTTGGTCCTCTGATGATATCAGAAGAACCAAAAATGTCAATACAAAGTAGGAATAAAGATTTTAAGTGTATTCGTTGAAATTAAGCATATGAACACAAATATAAATCAAACTTGTGGAGAAATGTTTAATATGGTATAAATATGAATCATTTATTTTTTGTATTCAGAGTTACTGGTGGTGAATTATTTGAAGATATTGTAGCCAGGGAATTTTACAGTGAAGCTGATGCAAGGTAAGAGCAGCATGTAACTGTTATATGAGTTTTTACATAACCACCGATG
Source organism: Pinctada fucata (assembly GCA_028142955.1). Lineage (NCBI taxonomy): Eukaryota > Metazoa > Mollusca > Bivalvia > Pterioida > Pteriidae > Pinctada > Pinctada fucata. Next base: position 73,287,656 of record AP027103.1, on the reverse strand, counting down.
GGCAGTTCTGATATATGAACAGTGATAGTCAATTCTAATGTAGCCACCGATGGGCAGGTTTGATATATGAACAGTGATAGTCAATTCTAATGTAGCCACTGATGGGCAGGTCTGATATATGAACAGTGATTGTCAGTTCTAATGTAGCCACTGATGGGCAGGTCTGATATATGAACAGTGATAGTCAGTTCTAATGTAGCCACCGATAGGCAGGTCTGATATATGAACAGTGATAGTCAGTTCTAATGTAGCCACTGATGGGCAGGTCTGATATATGAACAGTGATATTCAATTTTAATGTAGCCACCGATGGACAGGTCTGATATATGAACAGTGATAGTCAATTCTAATGTAGGCACTGATTGGCAGGTCTGATATATGAACAGTGATAGTCAATTCTTATGTAGCCACCGATGGGCAGGTCTGATATATGAACAGTGATAGTCAATTCTAATGTAGTCACTGATGGGCAGGTCTGATATATGAACAGTGATAGTCAGTTCAAATGTAGCCACTGATGGGCAGGTCTGATATATGAATGGTGATAGTCAGTTCTAATGTAGCCACCGATAGGCAGGTCTTATATATGAACAGTGATAGTCAGTTCTAATGTAGCCACCGATGGGCAGGTCTGATATATGAACAGTGATATTCAATTCTAATGTAGCCACCAATGGGCAGGTCTGATATATGAACAATGATAGTCAATTCTAATGTAGCCACTGATGGGCAGGTCTGATATATGAACAGTGATAGTCAATTCTTATGTAGCCACCGATGGGCAGGTCTGATATATGAACAGTGATAGTCAGTTCTAATGTAGCCACTGATGGGCAAGTCTGATATATGAACAGTGATAGTCAGTTCTAATGTAGCCACTGATGGATATTACTGATACATGTATGGTCTATGATTGGCAGGTCTGATATGGTCATTGAAAAGGAAGACCTCTTTGTCCATAGCAAAATATTTGACTTCTAGGTCTACTATTACATTGTATTTGTCATAACTTTGTACCCGGTATATTGCAAGATGTCTTCTGTTATTGTTTCATGTATATATTCCAAATAGGTATTTCAGCAAATTGACCTTGATCTACATTTAAGTATTGACCTGCTTTAAATTCAACATAAGCCATGTCTTTAAGCTGTTGATATTTGACAAATGTATTCCTCTTTCAAGTCTTCTCTTACTGTACTAAAATATTTGACCTTTTGACCATGATATTAACCTTGGTAATTACTTTCGAAATTTAAAAGATGGAATGATGATGCTTTAAAATATTTATATTCTAAGCAACATGGCATTTCTACACTGTATTATTTTCCCCTTTGACCTTGGCCTCATATTTTACTAACTTGGCCTCATATTTTACAAACTTTTAAAAAATTTGAAGATAGGGAACATCTTTTGAATGTTGATAGAACTGTCTTGAGATTTCAGATATGAAAGATTCAGCTTATACTGATATATATGTGTTTATACAAATCAGATGTATACAGCAGGTTGATTATTGAACCATGTCTTAGTCTATCTGGAATTTGTAGATAATGAAATTATGAATTGATTTGATTCAAAGCTAGGTACAAAGGTGACATGGGAGTTGTAATAAAAGAGACTTGTAATAAAAGAGACTTGAAGATGATAAGATCACATGAACAAGGTTTTCACAAAGATTTAGTTAGATCTATTATATCCTTGCCTTCCTTGAATATTTTAAAGCATAAACTTTAGACATTGAATCTGAGGAGTAATAACAGTGAAAATAATCAAAACACTGTAATAGTCAAAAGAAAGTCAGTGAAGAGAACATGACCATCATTAATGTATTAGGTCAGAGGTCATTGTGCAGAACATGCAAAAGAATCTTTGCAATACATCTAGTAAATGTGTTTGTGTCTGTGTTATTGTAATTTGTGTGTTTGTGGACCCATGTGAATACTAATTGTAGACTACATAACATTAGATTCTTCAAATCTTCTCCTGATACTAGTATTTGCCTATGGAAAAGGATGGCCCTTAGTGACCTCTATTAACTTTCAAGGTCAAATGAAAGTGTCATAATAATTGCCACTTGTACATGAATAATATGCTTCTTGATATTTTAAAAGTGCTAAATCCTGCAAGTTATGATGAGAAAGTCAAGGTTACAGTGCACTGAATGATGAATGTAAACACAGCAAATTCAAAACATACACACCAAATTTCCAAGGGCTGTGTGTCATTTTAGGAAAATGTATGCTACTGCTATTCTCCAGTGAAAAAAGTAAAGGTCTCAATTGATCAATAAAACATTTGGTAAAACAAACTGTGTTTAGGTAATGCTGGGCTATAAATTGTTCATTTTAATTTTACTAAAGGAAAAGATTACAGTCATAAGATAATTAAGCAGAGTGCTTATATAAGATCTCTCTATCATTGCGGAATTTAGGTAATTCATTTGATCTAGCTATACTCCCTGGTGTGTCTGTTGAATCACTGCGATGTTCTTGATGCCTTAATAAAAGGATTATACAATTTCAAACAATGTGCTGATGCAGAAATATGCTAGCAAGGAATGCTATCATAGATGTGAGAGTACATGTCCATTGAAATAAAATGTTTAATATTTTTAAGTGAGATTATGAGAAGTTTTGTTTTTAAAAGTATGTAGATAATTAATTGTTGATGACTATTTCACATTTTCAGTCACTGTATACAGCAAATCTTAGAAGGTGTTAACCATTGTCATCATAATAGTGTTATACATCGCGACTTGAAGGTGGGTCTGCTACGCTCATGCCAGTGCACTATGTATATGCCTGAGAGTCTGTGCATTGGTCTGTCTGTCCATCTTTCCATGGCATTGTGTGATACTACTGTTCCTGTTTGTTGTAGAGTAGCTCTTCTTGGATCCTCTGTTCCTGAAATATTTTCTGAGGACTGAATTTCAAGCTGAAGTGAATGTCATCTTTAAATCATAGTGCTATCTGTACAAAATAACCCTCAGTAATATTAAACATGTTTATTTTCTTACTAAACATATAGACCCATCTCACATTAGCTTTATACCTGGACAAATGTATTTTCACTTCAGACTTTGCTTCACAGAAGAAAAGCATGGTTGGCTTGTTGTGTTGTAGATTTAAAGGTTGTCATAATATAGTGATTACAGCAAAGTCTCACATTGAAACGCTGAACAAATACACCCCCCCCCCCCCCCCCCCACTTTTCTGGAAAAAAAATTAACAAAGAGAAAAATCATATCAAGGAAAACTTATATTTTTGCTAAAAGGTACTTTTAACCTAAGGAATTAACTCCTCAACAAAAAGCTACATTATGTGATGTCACAATGTTTTACCTTTGCCAAAAAGCTTCAAACCTCAAGCAAACATAAAAAAATCATTGTGAGGTTATGAATTTTCTCAACATTTTTACACGATCAGAAGGATAAAGTATGTATTATAAAGTGTGAGACTTTGCTAGTACTACTTGGCCAGCAGCTGATGTCAGATGCCTATTTTGTACAATGATCTGCCTGTGCCTTGCCTATCAGTCCACTGAGATGCAGAGTGAGCCTAGCAGCTATTGTCCAGTGTGTGGTGGCAGCAGTTCCTTCCCTGCAGGGCTTTCCTAACATTTGCTGTTGCAGCTTAGGCTAGGTCTCTATTTTAGGGACTAGCCTTCAGTCTCCCATGTTTCTGTACCTAGTCTGTTACTATGCAACTCTTTGTTTTTCGTCTTTCAGTCACTGCATGCAGCAAATTTTAGAGAGTGTTAACTATTGTCACATACATGGAATTGTTCACAGAGATTTAAAGGTGAGTATGAATATGACTTAGGGCATTCGGGTAAGTATGTTGTGCTCTAAGTTGTTGTGATTCTGTTTGAATGTCTCTAACAAGATACATGTAATGAAATCTGGTAACTTAATCCCAGACATTAGATGAAACATTTATCATACAGACAATGGGTATAGAAAGAAGGAATCTTTCTTTATATTTCTATTTTCCTTATGAAATATTGGTGTACTGATGCAATATATTGTCATTTAAAACTTCAGTCATTCCACTTTTGCAATTTTGGCTTGATAGCAAAATGCTTGCTTCTTTTTTTTTTTTTGGATTGTCCAATGCTTTCCCATCAAATTTTATCAAGCAATCATACATACAGTCTAAGTCTGTTCAACAATTAAAGTTCAGATTCTTTGGTCATTTTCTTTGAATTTTGGCTGGTTTGGACAAACACTTGGAGAGCAAATGTCATACTCCATAATTTCATTGTACTTGGTAGGGCTCTCATATATAGCATGTACATGTATACATGACAGTCTTCATGAGAATTTGCTAGCCTGATGCTCAGGCCTACCAGAAATTCTGCTGGGCTAATAGAAATTGTCTAATAATTATACAGTTGGCCTGTAGAATTTTTCTTCGGGCTAGTGTTTTCAAAAAGTTTTTGTATAGACAGTATATACCGGTTCCTTATGACTAGACATTGCTTTTGTAATCAAAACTTGCAACACCACCTAGCGTCTTAATCTTGTCACTGTGACTTTGAATTTTACCCACTTTGAAAATTTAACCTTGGCAGTAACTTTTGAGTTGCAAGTGATACGGCCTTCTGATTTGAATTATGTATCCCTTGGGACAAAACCTATCTAGTAGTACAAAAAGCTGACATTGACCTAGAAGTTTGATATGCTTTAAGTTACTATAACCTTGGCCAAACATTTGAATAGCAAATGAACTGGCTTTCATACTTCACATTTGTATTTATTGTAAGAAGTGCTTTTTATTAGAACCAAAAATGTTTATCTTGTGACCTTTACCTTGGAGTTAGACATTTTGGATAGCAGCTTGTATACTGACAAGGATGCCTAGTATCTTGCATAGGGTCAATCTTATTTCTCACACATATCTCGTTGTTGCTTGTATGTCTGTGTTGACCGTGGTTGATTCTGGCAATTAAGTCATTCTATTCTGTACATTCCTCGTTGGTAAAATGAATTTTTGCTAGGGGGTATTTAAGTCAATATTCTTGGTTTGACACCATTGAGGTCTTACTGCAAACGGTAAAATCAGGAAAGAGAACAGAAGCTGATCATTTCAGATTGACATCTTAACTTGATTAGCTGTATTTATAGCTTGTGTTCAAAATATAATCTTTGTCAATCCATTTTACTAATGAGGCACAATAGAAACTTGCTTATAATGAGGAAGTGATACGTTTCCTGTGTCTGAAATGACTTAAGCAGCTGATACGTAGAAACAGGGGCCGACAATAACATGGTAGAAAAGGGGCTAGCTGTAACTAAACATATTATTTTCGTTTCATGATGACTTCTCCAGATTCTAATAGTTTATTCATATAAATTCTTTGATGGTATCTGCACAAGTTGTCATCCTCTATTGCAGCTTTATAGCTCATCAGACTAATCTCTTGATATATTCTGACTAATGTGAAAAATCTCCTACTATTATCTTTCGTTCCATTGATTCAATGGTGAATTTTGATTTATAAAGTAGGCAGTAGAGCATTATTGATAAAACTGATCGGTCAGCGACTTTTAATTTTAAACATCTTTGTGCATTACTGATTAATGTCATCCATTTGTGCCTTTTTATCCTTCATTTAATGTCACTATTACTAAGAATGGTTGAGTTTACAGTTTATGGAGCACGACCTCATGATGATTAACGGTACATGTAATATGGTTTTGCTGAAATGAAAGCTATAAACACATAAAGACAGCTTCTTTCAAAATGTCAGAAAATTGGCATATCCTAAAACATATGATGGGTTCATTGGGCTGGGCTCAACATTGTTCTGGGCTTAACCTTGGACTGGGCACAACCTTCCAGACAACTGTCTTTAAAACTGTTTACTAATTCAGGACACTGAAGTGATATTCGGCAGAATTATGTACAACTGAAATAAATATTACCCTACCTATATCCGAATAAATTTTACATTTATCATTGCATATATTAACAGCAACTTAGCCTATTTTTTAACGAATGAAAAGACATGGTACATAATCTGAATCCTTTCATTTGGCAGAGTTCCCATGAGATGTTGAACTGGGAGGTTGATGAGTATTAATTAGAGAGCGTATCAAATCGCATAGACTCTGAGCATTGAATTCGCATCGCTTTAATTTCAAGAGTCAGTAACCTCAGTGTCCTGAATTTGTATACAGTTTTAAGGTCATTTGTCTGGAAATGGGACCAAGATTGAGTCCAACCCAATGGGCACACCCCATGTTTTAGAATATGCCTTATCTTGACGAAAGTAAATTCTGAATCCTGTAGAACGTTACGTTTTGCAGATTTGTTAAAACCATATTTCCGCGATATGTTGAACTGAGAGGTTGACGAGTATTAATTGGAGAGCGTATTAAATCGCACAGACACATTGAACTCGCATCGTCTTTATCTCAAAAGTCAGTCACCACAGTGTCCTGAATTTGTATACAGTTTTAAGTTATTAGGAGTATAATAACAAGATGGTGGAAAAGCTAGGATTTATCATAATTATGTACTTCCATATCTTACATATTTTCAGACATATGATATTTTTTCAATGTTTCATTCAACTCTCCATGAAAATGTATGGCCCCGAACATTTCCGAAGTCTTGCGTCTTCGGCAAACTTCATGGTATTTATATTTTTTCTGTTATCAAAACAACCGGAAGTAGAGTATAATACCCCTAATAGTAATGCCGTACGGTCAATTGTCTTGAAATGGGACCAGACCAATGTTGAGCCCAGCCCAGCGCAATGAGCCCACCCATTGTTTAAGATTATGCCCAGAAAATGCAAGGAAAGAATGGGTATCAACTAGATGTGCTCGCAAATTTTATTGTTAGCCCCTTTTCCTGATTTCCGCTCCGTTATAATTTGCAAGCGCCTGTTAATCTCAATATTTCATATGAAAAAAAAAAGTTTCATGAAGCAAGCAATTACTCCATTGTTAGAACATTGACCATGGAGGCTAACATCTCTGATTCTTAATTTGTCGCATGGGTTGTTTTCAGGCTTCAATGAAGTAAACAGAGTTTGTTTGAAATTATACAGATAGCCTTTACTTGTTATTTTGCATTCATTTTGAAAAGTTAGGGGTCAAATATCAAGGTCGCATCAGGCCCAAAGCAAAGTGCATCAGTGAAGCGACGATAAGACGTAAATTTCCTTCGATTTTTAAAGATAATATATAGAAACCAGGTCTATTAACGTCAAAATGGAATCTCTTATCTCAGCATTATTCATACTGTATCGGTAAAAATCAAGGGTTTATCAAGGATAATACCAGGATAAGAACACACGACTTGCCCATGTCTCATTAGTCTCCATATATACTTCTGGTAAACCAATATTTCATCATCAGAAAGCAATGTTAATAGAGCCTGTGGGAAATTATTGCTAAGTGTATGAGTAGAACTAGGTGTATCAGACCCTCAGTTACAGATAGTGTTCACCCAGAAAGCTGTACTGGTGTTATAGCCTTCCCAAAGGTAATTGTCGTGTCTTACCAGCACTTGTCAGTGGCTGTACCAACGACACCTTGTTGATGGGAGAAATGAATTAAGAATGGAATCAGTGGATGTCCCCAGGGACTTACAATCAATGGATTGTCACTGCGATCATAGGCTCCTCTAAAGTGATGATAGATCGCTCTACGCGCTTCTCAGTCTTTTGTAACTTCTGAAAAAAACGAACAATGCGGCATTTCCATGAAAAAACACTGTGTGCCTGAATCAGTTTCCGTTAGGATTTCGTGCTGAAGTGTGTTACAGATGATAAATGCATTGGGCTTTTGTTATTGAGTTCATTTGATAGGATGCACAATGAGGAAATTGTCCCGTCAGATCGACAATCAGCTTCTAGTTAATGATAAACCTCGTCAAAACACACAGCAGTAGCTATGTTTGAATAACTACATTTATATAGAATGTTATTAATGAAGCATTCTAGGTCCGAGATTGTCAGAATTTTATTAATGAAGCATTCTAGGTCCGAGATTGTCCTAGCTTTTCATTTCCCATTTCCCCCGTTTTGGTTTGACTCTGTGATTTGGCCTAGATTTGAAGAGAGAGGAAATTGTACTCTCTACTTTGAACACTACTTTATAAAACACATTAAAATCCGCATCTATCTATATCCGATGTTCAAGTACCACCTTATTGATGATTCAGAAAACCACACATCAATCTAATCTTTATAGATGTGTTAGATAGATATTCGCGGAGGAGAAGGAGATGTCTTTTCTAGGAATGTTTCATCGTTGGTAACGCCCCTCTCCAATACAAAGTCTGGCGGTAATATTGGTCCGTCTGTTGGTCTGTAAGTCCGACAGTATAACGTTTTAATTGCTCAACTATAACATTCTCAAGTTATAGATATCCCTTTGTCTGATAGCAACTGTAAAAAAAATTTGCATTTTGTTTATACACATAAGTTGACTACAAGACTTTTGGTGATGTTGAGAGCGTTTTTTGAGGCATGGTTCTAGAAAAAGTAAGAATTTGAATTATAAACCGAGTAACGTGTAGATTTATTTCGGTGTATTATTGATTTTATTTCAGTCGATATGTAGTGAATATTTCCTGTAATATTAATAAACCATTTGCTATTAAATTGTATTCCCTTACAATCGGCGGGCTTAAGTCGGAGAGAATTAATATGTCGGTATCTGGAGGGAGATTTGTTGTATTAGCTTGCTTGTGGTGTCGTTACGAGGCTAGGCTCGTGTCAAGGGAATCGTCTTGTTTGCAGTTTCAGCATTGAATGATATTTTCTTTATGTAACCATTGGGGTTTTCCTAGTAAAAAATTACATAATATTACAGATATTAAGGAAGATTAAAACGTGCTCCGTGAAATTGTTTTCCAAGTTTTGTAGATAGGATCAGTCTTTAATATTACTCATCTTTCCGTGATGGCAAAGCTGATGTGGGTTGTCTCTTCATTCTCGTATGCTTATGTGGCCATTCTACCTTAATATCTGTCCATCCGTCTGTCTGTCTATATGGTTACTATTCATGCTATTTTATGCATATACTTTATTCTATTTCAACTGAGTCTCTTAACATTTTAAATTTGGAAATCAAGGAGCGTATTATGCACCTCCGTTCTGTGATTTAGTTTCCAAGCTGTTTGTATCCCCGGAATTCATTCTGCTCTCGATGAAGTTTCTCGTTATGTGATTGATATTATTTTCATCATTGCGAGATTGTTCCTCTCTTCAAAGTTGAGTAGGAATTGCATAAAAGATTGATTACCATTTCAGGTTACATTGGTGCAGATTACCATTGATTCAATAACAAGAGAATCACAGTCACGATGTGATTTATCGTTTAATCAAATATCAATGTTCTCCAACAATCGATGTGTAACACTGGCCTCAATTTTATCATTACATTTTCAGCCTGAAAATCTTTTGTTGGCCAGTAAAGCCAAAGGCGCGGCAGTCAAGTTAGCAGATTTTGGTTTAGCCATAGAGGTGCAAGGCGATCAACAAGCATGGTTTGGTAAGGAAGAGATTGGGTAAAGAATTTAAACAGTCCGTTGATTTTGTCGTTGAAAGGCACACTGGTAGAAAAGTAACATAATTTTATACCTATCTTAATCAGTGTCTTCTGACGAATATTAAATTTTGAATGGTATCTGAACATAGTATATTTTGTTTCTATCGGACATTAAATGATATTAATGCATTTGAGTTTAAGCTTTACACCAATTTTATATTTTCCCCAAGTTAAAACTGTTGTTACAGGCTTCCTCATTTTCAATTTATATTTTTATAACAATTGATAACTTTGAGCTTTGATAAAGTTATCTGTATTCAATATTTCAAAAACTTAAACAGTATGAAAACAATGTTAATATTCCCCGATTCGTTGAATTTGTGTGCGTCCTGTTATTCGGTCAGTTTGAGAAATACTTAATAGCAGTTTATTTATAGAAACGTAGACATGATTTCATCAATCTCTCCTTTTAAGAATGGTGAATTTTATGTTGCTATAGGTTTTGCTGGAACGCCTGGCTACTTGTCACCAGAAGTACTCAGAAAGGATCCATATGGAAAACCGGTCGATATTTGGGCATGTGGTACGTATAGTTGTAATGGATTTGTTTTGTGCTAAGAAAGGTAACTCTGATCAAATTCTGCAACACCTGTTTTTGTAGGAGTGATTCTGTACATATTTTATCTCTGATATTTGTAGGAGTGATTCTATACATATTTTATCTCTGATATTTGTAGGAGTAATCCTGTACATATTTTATCTCTGATATTTGTAGGAGTAATCCTGTACATATTTTATCTCTGATATTTGTAGGAGTGATTCTATACATATTTTATCTCTGATATTTGTAGGAGTAATCCTGTACATATTTTCTGATATTTGTAGGAGTAATCCTGTACATATTTTATCTCTGATATTTGTAGGAGTAATCCTGTACATATTTCATCTCTGATATTTGTAGGAGTAATCCTGTACATATTTTATCTCTGATATTTGTAGGAGTAATCCTGTACATATTTTATCTCTGATATTTGTAGGAGTAATCCTGTACATATTTCATCTCTGATATTTGTAGGAGTAATCCTGTACATATTTTATCTCTGATATTTGTAGGAGTAATCCTGTACATATTTCATCTCTGATATTTGTAGGAGTAATCCTGTACATATTACTTGTTGGTTATCCTCCATTTTGGGATGAGGATCAGCACAGATTATACGCACAAATCAAAGCTGGTGCATATGATGTAAGTAATCAACTTAATTACAGTTTATAAGGAAAACATTGGGAGACTGTATTCAACTTTATGACATGAGTTTTACACAGCATTACATTAAACATATGAAATAGTCTGCGAAATACACAGCGTCTGATTGAAAGTTACACTTGTACTTTCATGGACACCTTTTAAATAATTCTTGATGAATAAAACTTATCCTCACAAAGTGATAGAGTTATAGGAATTGCCGTGCTTCTTACAAAATTAACAATAGAGTACACATATTCCATAACAAGTCCATAGTATATGTTACTCCTGTACAAAAATGTACATGTGTATTTTGATTCCAAGAATGGACCTTGTGACCTTGAATATAAATTTTGACCTTATCATGGTCATTTGATAATATGACATACTACACACTTTGAATTAAAAAAAAAAAAACAAATTCAGATTTATATTGTAATTTTCATTGTAAATACATGTATTTTCATTCCACCTCTGGCGAAATTCTTTGAATCTGATTGACTGAGAAAAGCTTAATGATGTGTAGTATTGGATCTATAGATTTATCATATTCACTTTGATATCCAGAGTAAGCACATTGTTAATGGTCAATCAGCTTACCCAAGATTTAGGACAAAAATTGTTACACTAAGTGGAACAATAAAAAAACCCCCTAAATTGTCTAGACAACAAGTGCCTCAATAAGTTCCACTTTAACATTTGCTTAATTATCTTGAAGAGGGTATTCATGAATTATATCATATTTCCTGATGCCAGAAGAAAAAACTAAAAAGAGGAAAGACTGTGCTGAAGTCTGATGGAAAACGATGATCATCTAAATGATACAATAAATTTACATGAATCTATGTCTCAGTAATGTTCCCAGTGAGTCATATATTATTAGAACTACTAATCACAGATATTTTAGAATATTTGTAGAAGATCTATGTAATTGTACACTTGCTTTCTTCTTTGTCAAGATATTGATGTAGTACAACAATGAGAAAAACTAGATGTTTGCCCCTAAACACGATTCAGATATTCCCAGTGGCAGGTTTTGAAACTGGATGTCATTATTAACATTTTCACAGATGTTGAAGAATTTAGGAAAAGTGAAAATACTATGAAATGCACACATATACTAAGTCTAAAAAATGGTACGGTTTATAGTCTGGTTCGCCTTAGCTTCACGTGACTTCTAAAATAACCTCCCTGGTAAGACCTGCACAATCTAGTGCATTCTCAACTCCCTTCGGAGTATACAAGCAGAGCTGCCATTTAGGCGCTAATGCTTTTCATTCGCATTACAAGCTCATCTCATGTGCCAGGTACCCGGTTTACCCCTGGTTGGAGAGAGTGCAACGTATTGTAAAGCAACTTGCCCAAGGTTACAAAGGTTTTGCAATGATTGGTGACGGTGAGAATCGAACCCACTACCTATGGGTTCGTAGTCCACCGCGCTAACCACTACACCACCAGCATTAGATAAGTCTAAGGGCCCTAACTGTTTCAACATTTAAAAACCCTAACTTGATCAGTAGCTCATCACTGTAAGCCTGCATACATGATACCATAATATTTATTGATATAAGGCAAAGGGCTGTAACTCTGTCAAATATGGTCAGTAAAAACAAAATTGATCTGTAGCTCATCATTGTAGGCTTTTTAGCTCACCTGAGCCAAAGGCTCAAGTGAGCTATTGTCATAGTGTGGCGTCCGTCGTCCGTCCGTCCGTCGTAAACTTTTAACATTTTCAACTTCTTCTCAAGAACGGCTGAAGGGATTTTGATGAAACTTGGTATGCATGAAGTACTAAAGGTCCTCTACCAAGTTTGTACATTTCGGCTCGATCCCTTCAGGGGTGGATCCAGGGCGGGGTCAAATAGGCCCAAGAGGGTACCCCTCTTCAAAAATCTTCTTCTCCAGTTCCACTGAATGGATTGAAAAACTAATTGTATCTAAGTGATCTAGAAGGATGTACGATTCAAGTTTGTTCATTTCGTTAAAATCCAATTACTAATTTTTGACGCGTTTTTGACGTCTTTTTCGACATTGCATTTTTAATGCAAAAATTGATATTTCTCTTAATATTTTCTTTCTTATTGAAAATTCTGCTCCAGTTTAGTTTAATTTAGCCATTTTTAAGCAAAGGAATGCTTTAGTGAAAGAATTTTGCTGAAAGGTTTATTTTTGAATTTTTAATGATTTTTTTAATACTGTAAAAAAGGAAGGGAGGATGGTCATTTTCATCATTTTTGGCATTTTATGGTTCTTCCCATGAATGATTGTTTTAACATTTATCATATTTATTGTAAGGAATGTAACAGTGAAAGAATTTTCTCAATATCTTGACTTTTAGATTTTTAATGATTTCTTTAATACTGTAAATAGGCATGTTTTCTTTGTCAATGAGTCCCAAGGTAGCGAGTTCAAATCCCGGCTGGGCCTTAAAAAATTTTTTTCTTTATTTTTCATTTTTCATCCATATTTTAAGCTTTATAGAGTATAAAAAGGGGGGGGTCAAAATTTCTGTAACAACATCTGCTGACAGATTTTTTTTCTATTAGATGATATAATAAGAACTGGACAAAATAATATTTTTTTTCTAATTGGCTTGTATATTAATGAACTAATCATAGTAAATACTAATCTTTCTTTCATTTACTCCATCTAACAGTGGTTTTCTGCACTTAATATTTCTTAAGGATGACATCCTATCTGATGCCTCTTTAGGTTGTCCATCCTTTCCCCGAAAGAGAGAGATGTTAGGTTGCTCTTATTATTTTTCTTTAACTATTTCTTTTAATAACTTAGTAAATATATGATCTTCTGCACTCATTTATTGCATGTTTGTCAGATTAAGTTACTCAATTCTTTTATATACATTATTTGCTATAACTGTATTTTTTGAATTTTTTTTTTTTATATATTTTAATCTAGATATGCTGTGCGTGCACATAGACCCAAGGATTGTGGGTTCAAATTCAGGCACTGGCATCCCAATTTTTTTTTTCATTTTTTGCATTTTGCAAGTTTTTTAAGCACTTTTAAATCATCTGAATACAAAAAAAACCTTCTTTTTTCTTTTTCCATTTTCATTTTCTCCATTTTGCACACTCATTTATTGCATTTTACTTTTTTGGAATTTTTATGATATTTTTTTTAATTATTTATGGCATATGGACCAAAAAATTCTGACTATGGCTCTGGCTCTAACATTATTCAAGGTCAGTATGTTCAGAGTGTGCATGGATATCAGGTGAGCGTTGTGCCCCCCTGGGGCTCTTGTTTGTAAAATCAGTAAAATAGCTGTGATTATGTCGAAAATAATTCTAGAAAATTGAAAATACTTTGAAATATACTAAGTCTAAGGGTCTTTACTGTTTCAAATATGGGTCAATAAGAACAAAACTCAAACTTGATCAGTAGCTCATCAGTGTAAAATTAGGAAAATATCTGTAGCAGTGCTGAAATAAATCCGGAAAACTGAAAGCAGATGGTAGACAGAGGGACATGCTGACTCCAGTATACCTGTATACCCCCAACTTTGTTGTGACTTGTTTATTATTTGTGAATATGTTGTAAAAGCGGTACCTCAGTAATTTATCAACATATATTTCTTGATGAATAAGTTAATAAATGTTAAGATTTTCAAAGTGGTTTGTTTTGTACAGAAGTTTTGAAAATTGCGGTAGTATTACAAATGTTACATTAGGATGTTACAATGATTTTTAGATCTACTGGTCAAAGACCAGTCGAGCTTATGTGATTGCCCTGTGTCCGGCATCCTGTGTCTGTATGTCTGTCTGTCCGTCGCTTAAACTTTTCTTGTTAGCGCAAATCCTTTGAATTTTGCTGCCATGATAACATGCTGCCACGAGATGAACTTCGTAATCTGTGATTACCCATGTTTTATCAATTTCGAAAACTTTAGTATTGTTCATAACTACCCTTAGAAGTAGGATTCTCATATTTGGCATGTGTCGTTGTGACAAGACCTTTCTGTTGGTACCAATTTTTATGGCCGGATTGCGAATCAAAGTCTGGTCTATGAAATGGTGAAGTCTGTCTGTCTGTCGGTCCGTCAGTGCGTCAACATTTTGGTGAAAGTGTTGTGTTTTAGTCCGTTGAGAGAAAACTGTTTGGAGGAGCAACTTGAAACTTGACATGTTGATAGACCATGATGAGACGAATTAAACACCCAACAAAATTTGACCTAGTGACCTTGACCTTGGAGTTTGACCTACTTTTGAAAAACTTTAACCTTGGCCATAGCTTTTGAATGGTAAGTGATAGGGCTTTCATATTTCATTTGTGCATTGCTTGCGACAAGACCTTACCATGGATGCCAAAAGTTTTGAACTTGTGACATTGACCTTGGAGTTTGACCTACTTTTAAAAAACTTTAACCTTGGCCATTACTTTTAAATGGTAAATGATAGGGCTTTTATATTTTACATACTTTTGAAAATAATAAATCTAGGCTATATCTCATGAACTATAGAGGCTATGGCTTTGAAATTTCACATGCAGAATCTTAATGACCAGATATTTTATTTGATATCATGAGTTTTGACCTAGTGACCTTGACATTGACCTTTGACCTACTTTTGAACTATAAGAGGTAGGGTTTTGATATTTCACATATGGATTCCTCATGACCGGAACTTTCATTTGATATCATGACTTTTGACCTAGTGACCTTGACATTGACCTTTGACCTACTTTTGAATTATAAGAGGTAGGGTTTTGATATTTCAGTTGTAGAATCCTCATTACCAGACCTTTCATTTGATATCATGACTTTTGATCAAATGACCTTGACATTGACCTTTGACCTACTTTTGAACTATAAGGGGTAGGGCTTTGATATTTCATATTTAGATTCCTTATGACCATAGCTTTTTTTCCATTGTGCAATAGTATTTTAATGACCTTTGACCTTTCTGTCTGCGCCAAAATGTATACGTCATCTAATACAAACACTTCGCAATCCGGCCCTACCGCCTTTAGCGGTTTATTTCATCACGTGGCCTCACGTTAATTGTTACATTATTGCCCTTGATACAATGACTTGCATCGAAAAAACTTCATATGCGAATGTGCTTGGTGCAGTCCTTCCTGAATTTGTCAGGTGAAGGTCTTTTTCCAAAATTTTCATACATATGTTTCTTTCAGTACCCTTCGCCAGAATGGGACACGGTGACCCCAGAGGCAAAAAATCTCATAAATAGTATGTTAACGGTGAATCCAGCAAAACGTATCACAGCCGCTGAGGCTCTCAAACATCCATGGATATGCGTGAGTATAGTCATACTGTATGGTGCAGCGCAAGGTTAAGACTTTCCTGTATGTCAGTGTATGTGAGAGGGGAAAATGGTAGTACGTTAGTTTCAGCAAGACAATAATCATACGCCATTTATCCGTTATAGGAACAGGTAAGAAGTTGTAGTCCGAGAGGAAAAACTAAAAAGGAGGTTATTGTTTGAACCAATCATTGGTGCTTGTAGTTTTGTCAGGTGTGTATTAATCTTTGTTCAACAGGGAAGTTGGGGGTTTTACTTTCATTGTCACGAACAATCTTATTGATGAGCAGAGTATTGCTAAATACTAGTATTATAAATGTTGATGAATTTACGTAATTGTTACTTTCGGTAGCATTATATGAAAGAGCTGTGCTATGAGAGAATAGGTTCGTGTTGGCATTGCAATTTCTGATCTCAGTTTGTGTAAAGATTATCTTGTACAGATAAAAACGCAGTTGAAAAGTATTGTTCTATAGACATTTAACGGCCGTGCGGCAAACACTATGTATTTAATACCGCCCCGATTTGATCAATTCTACCGGCTCTGCTCTTCAACTTAAAAACAGTGACCTTTTTAAAGTCCTATTTTGTTAATCCAGGTCTCCGTGTGAAGATGTAAGATTATTTGGTTAACCAACAAATTTACATTAAATTAAAAGAATATGATGTATGTTCTGTCACACATTCCATTTTTGAGATCCATTCCAATATAAAGCCTACTTCACACGTTTTCAATCACATCGGATATGGTCTTTTCAATCTGAAGTTGCAAAATAAATAATGTGATGATCGCTTTTGTCGAAAAGGAAGCACTTGTCTGCAACTTATAGAACCATGAAAAAATGAAGAAAATATTATAAGTAGATAGGAATGTATACCATTGGAAGAACGGCTACATTGTGCTTTTGAAACAATAAAATTTGCATCTGGAAACTCGGTTATGTTGGAAACTTGAAAACGTAAGTATTTTTTTTATCGATTGCGTCGCTACGTGCAACGCGGTTTTATTTATCCAATTTCAAGTCAGTTTGTGCGATTAATCGTGTG
Source organism: Pinctada fucata (assembly GCA_028142955.1). NCBI lineage: Eukaryota > Metazoa > Mollusca > Bivalvia > Pterioida > Pteriidae > Pinctada > Pinctada fucata. Next base: position 73,270,569 of record AP027103.1, on the reverse strand, counting down.
ATTTCCTGCCAGAAAATCGACTGATCAGACTATCGCTCGATCTAATCGTATCGCAGCGTTGTCTGAAGCAAATTTTCAGAAAAAGCGTCCAGACTAGTATGTGATCATGCATGTAGATAAAGGCGTGCACATGCAAGCATTTCTGCATTAAGCATGTAAAAATTTACATTTGTCACTTCAAAACTTTTTAATCGCGATAAGAGTTCATGGATCAAGTCTTTATATCTGAAGTGATAAGACACACAAGAGAGCTGGCGTACTAGTCGTGGCTACTGCAGAGGAAGTAACAGCATACCTGTATCAGGTAAAATCATTGTTATTAGGAGTTCTGTAATTTGTCATAGCACTTGTTCTGTGACTGATATTGAACATAATGACCACAGTGTTGTTAATATGATACGCCGATCCACACAATTTATAGGTATGCAGTAAGATGGTGTACTGAAATCTTAGTTGGGTAGGTAAGTGTTGAGATCGGTTATGATGTATATATATGTAGGTACTGTGGTTTTGATATTGTTAGTTGTGGAGTTGTTACAATGACAAAGAGACAGGAGGGTCAGGGCTTCAGTGTTATAAGGGGTTCCAACATGGAGACTAAAACAAAGGGCAGTAATCGCCCCTATCTTATCAGAGTGAGTAGAGGACCTTATATGTTGTATGTCAAACTTCCTGCTCCGAATCAGAGGACTGTTTTGTTCATTTCATTTTAATTAAAGTTATCGATTAATCATTATCAATCATATTTGATGAAAAGAAGAGCGATTGAAAACGCGAGCAACATTCAGTTGACAGTCTGAGTTGACTTTTATAAGCCGTATATCGTTGCTGTTTCTGAATAAGGAGCGTAATCCAATACCGTGAATGGCCTTGAAAAGTACGTCGAAATATATTCTCTTGACTTCAATGATTGAAATGAAAAATAAATACTCAGACAATTGTGGTTTTAATAATTCTCTACACGGAATTAACAATAGATATTAACTGTCAGCCTGTAAGCTAAGTGCCAGGTATATCATCAGATCGATCGATTGTGAGTTAGCGACGTGTATTGCCAAAACCTTCTGATAGTTCAAGTTAAGCTTAGTTTTTTACTCGACTTGGAGACTCGTGTCTATCACATTGTGTAATAGCTGGCAATGTGAATCGCTAATTTGATGATGTTTTTAGCACAAGGCTTATGGATGTCACATTGACAGATCCATACTATCAAAGTGACGAAATACGCCGACCCCTACACCCGGGTTATTCAATGTGTCCCCATAATCTACATCAATGCCAAGACGGAGTGCTTTGTATCGTTTGACTCTTATTTTTGTAATTTTGGTGTCCTTAGACTGATACGTTACAATGTCTTTGTAACCTCATACATGGAATCTATGTAGGTCCGTATTGTAGCAGGCGTTTAAAGCTGCTCTTCAGAATTTAAATGCATTGATAATCTTATCACCCAGTTGATCTATCATATCTCTGAAAATGATTGAATTGCTTTTCTCATTGTTAAACCAGGGTTGTGGTGTTAATCTTTCTGAACTTTTCAAAAAATAATGCTCAGATGATATAGGAAAAGAAAAAATGGAGTGCTCAGGAGGGCCTTGATTTTATGATTTTGATCAAAACTGTTTGAACTACAGGACATAAAACTATATAGGTGTTTTCATGGGTCGTGAAGATATTGAGGAGGTATTGTAAAGCAAAGGTAGGTATGGGTACAGATCTGAGAATTGTAATGGGGTCAAATGATCTAAGGAAAGAAGGTCAATGTGTATTAGATATGCTTGGGAGGTGATGTCACATACATAGAATATAGGTCCCTTTCTCTGTGTGGTTTCTTAAATGAAGTAAAAAGAGCACCATGTTTTATGGAGTTGGTTTGACATCCATTTAATCATGTTAATATAAGCTGAAGTAGCTTGGAATACCATAATGTAAGGTGAGTAGGAAGGTTCTGTAGTTCTATACAGAATGCAAGTACATGTACACCAAGATAAGTACAGTGTGCTCAAGGACTTTTGAAAACATGCATTGTATGCTGTAGAACACTAATGGTGACTCTGTTAGTATGCAAAATGTACTCTGAAGTGCTGATTGTTATATGCTATCAGGATTTGAGAATGTGTTGAGAGAGAAAACTGTTTTGATGAGAGAAAGATTGGTTTAAACAATTGTTCAGTATCTAATATTTTGTCTTGTTGATTTATTACATAGTAGTAGTAAGTTTACAGATAACTTATCAAATTCTATAAAGTATGATTATCATCATTTCCTTGATAAGCTCATGTTACGTGTATTAAATGTGATAACTATTTATTTCTTACAGCAACGTGAGAGAGTCGCCTCTGTCGTTCACAGACAAGAAACTGTTGACTGCTTGAAGAAGTTCAATGCACGCAGAAAGCTCAAGGTATGAGAATATTGTCATGAATGTAAAGCATAAATATATAATACATGTACTTTTCTGATGTTGAATGAATATGAAAGGTTTACAAAAAGGCCCAGAGATATTTGCAAAAATAGTCTTTAGACTTAGAAATCAACTTGAGTGATCATTTCTTACAGATAATATAGCATTAAATCAAGGTGATATCATTGTTTGGCCTGTGACTGGTAATTATGTATTGATCATTGGATTCCCTTTCGATATTAATCATAAACATAATCAATTCCACACCAAGGAAACTACTATCAAATACATTACTATTGTTTCTCTCATAATTGCAGGGTGCCATCTTAACGACTATGCTAGCTACAAGAAATTTTTCAAGTAAGCTTGAGTTTTCAATTTTCTATCAAAATAAAAGTCATAGCAGTAAGTTGATTTTAGGCAAGGCCTTGATTTTACTTATAATGCATCTTAAGAATTGTCAGCGCATGGCTTCAATGGTATGTTGGGGTACTGTTATCACATGATAACTACCTAAGAAACCCCTACAAAATGTTAGGGCTAGTTATTGTCTCATTTGCCTGTTTTACATCCTTCATTTGTATTTGCAAAGTCTCTTTTCAAAACGTTTTGAAATTTGCTTGGCCACTAAAATGTTATTGGAATGAAAAACAGTTTTTGCATTGATAGAAGAAGAGCTTTATTTGGAACGTCTGGTATTGTCAACTTTGTCTGTATGACCTCTTAAAATGCTTTGATTGATCCCTGTAGAGGATTCAGCATGGTTACGTATTTTGGTTGATTTTCGTCTTCTAATTTTGTTTATTTACTTGGTTCATTTTCTTGTATTACTAAATTCTGCATGATTGGCTCACAAAATTTATTTTAGTTTATGGTATATCAATCCAGACTAGGTCCTTGCAATTTTTACAGCCTCGTTATTTCTTTGATTTGAAAACTTGGTATGAAATTGTATTGTTTTTGGCTGTTCTATATAAATTGTTTCCTTGATATTTTTTATGACTTCAGCAAAAATAGAATTTCTTATTTTGTAGGACTAATTATTAATATTATGACCTTTGAAGCATATTTTGGAAAGGGTCACATCCCAGAAAAGAAGTCCAAATATTATAAATATTTATGTAAACCAGTGGTAATCTTTTTATTTCAAAGTATAATACACTTTGGCTGTCAAGTCAGTATGTACATCGAGGAATTGTCTAACACGCACTGTATCATTAATATTTTGGGTCATGCTTTCAAGGTCATGTAACATAAAATTCACTGTCATATTCTAAATTGATGCTTCTATCTTTAGAAATTTGTTGCATAATCTTGAGGTAATTCTTTTGAAAAACCAGTTGAAACTTCCTATTTGTTTTATCTGCATGTTGTAGGAATTGGTTTGATTACAAATGAGTTGTGTAGGGAGAACTATTAGAATATAAATAAAAGGAGAAAGTTGATTAAATTTCCTACCTTTAACTTGTGTACAACCAATGTAAATAATTGTGTACACTAGTTCTAACAATTATAGTGTTCATCCCTGGTGTAATGTATGACTTCCTAGTAAAGCTTTGCATTTATATGAATTGAATATTTATATACATGTATATGGATAAGATACTTTTATTCTCGATGTCACCCATATACTCAGTTTAAATTTGGCTCTATTTTACCATCTTTGTGACTTTCACATTGCGTGAATTCTCAAAATTATTAATATGAAATATGATGCATGCTGACTGTAAAAAAAAAACAACTCTGTATTTCTTGTTGCTTTTGTCTGATGTAGTAAATAAAGGTAAGTCTATCTTCACAGATATTTTTAGTTAGCCCCTCGTTATATTAAGCTTGATCTTGTAGAGTGTAATGACTTTTGATGTTGTGATCAAGTTTTTTGCCTTCTTCTGTTGTAAATCTCAGATTTCTCAGTTTATCTTTTACTTGAAAGTTTTGTAAATGCTTGGTGTTGTTAGGTCATATGGAAAACAAATATTTGCATTTAGCTGTACAATAGGTGTTGGATTTTGTAGTTGATCAAAGATTTATTTTTTCACAATTTTCATTATGATTCACTCCTTCTTGATATGCACACACACATTTTAGCTTATTTTCTTACAAGTCAAAGGATGTAAATAGGTAATGCTTTATTCTACAGATATTAACAAATGCATATTTTACAATATGTCTTAAAATATGGTTGCATAACACGTGATATGCAAATAATGTAGTGGACGGGAATCCCCTTCGATTAAACAATGTAAATACTGTCTAAATCTTCTTTATATGAATTAATTTAAGGTCTATCATATGATCTTCATTTTCAATGATATGATATTGTAATCTTTTCTGATCAAAAATACATGCATATTCAGAGGACACTTGAGCAGAACATTTTCAATGCTCACCACATGTTTTGATATGGTGCACGGGAAAATGCAAAATTTTCTGCTTAAGTGCTCTCTGAATACACAACTATTCTTTGATCAGATAGGATAACAATCATGGAATTTAAAATGATAGTCATATGTTAGGCCTAAAATAAATTCATGATAGATGCGTATCACATGTTATACGACCATGATGAAATATTCTTCTTTCATACTATCAGCAAACTAGCACATAGTATTTACATTGTATTTGATTGGTCATGGCATCTATGTTTTTGATGTTGGAATCTCAAGGAAATTATGTCTTTCTTTTTTGTATCTTTGAAATGAATTTAAGAATAGGTGTGTACATTCAAAACTTAGCAGTATATCTGTGACTAAAATATTTTAAAGACATCTTAAAGTACAGTCAAAATTTAATTCCCCAGAAATGTAATTGATTTCATTACAATCTTTGTAAGATCTTAAAGTTTTCATCAATAAATACTGACTGGTGCTATTTCTGGGGTCAGGTAATATCACTCCGGGCACGGTTGCCCCTGGTGTAATCCCGCCACTGTCGGCGGCCATTAATGCAGGTATGTGTATATGGCATTACGCTGTGCTTGTAGCATCCTAATGTTTCGAGTATTTACAGGGCTGTTGTTAGTTCCCATGATATCGTTATAACATGTGAACAGTCTATTGGAGTGCTCCATCTCCTTGCTATCTACCTTCCACAAATTGATAAGAATCCATTCTGGGAATTCTAAGTTTTCCCACTCTGTATTTAACTTTTCTTCTTAAGCCTTAATAGCCATTCTCTGTAAGGACCAAAATAGTTCGGCACGGCATGTCATGGATTTTGATGATTTTCGGTATAATGGGTATATATAGAGTACTGACCATGAAAATAACACTTTTCATCCAATGTGACCTCTGGTTGCCATGGTAACGAGGTCATTCTATTTATAGCACTTTTGGGACCATGAAATAAGCCAGCTCCGGAGACTTCGTTGCCATGGATACCACTGTAACAGCTTGTTCATCTTTATTAAATCTATTCTTCCTTACTTCCATTCTTACTTAGTACACTTAGTTATGTGATATGTATTACAGGAAGCTTATTGTATTAAGCCAAACTAAGTCAAAATGAAGCGAAAAATAGAGGTGAAAATAAGGGCCAATTTAGTGTGTTTTTGACCATTTTCAATCTTAAATATCACAAAAGGCACCAATAGGAGACTAGTGATTTTCATCAATGGAAATGTATGTTTATTGACAAATAAAATGAACGAAAAATTGGAGTGGGTATTTAAGAGTTTTACCTAAATTCTGTCGTCAAAGACCGTTGCCATGGCAACATTAGACCTTTTTGCTTGTTTCATATTATCTTTGAAATTGATTTTATTCCTCTTTAGAGTTACATAAGATTGTCATAATGTATGCATGTATAGATATGACTTGTATCTTTTACATAAGAACAATTAAAATGTTCAAGGTCATTGGCTTGATGTTCAAGGTCATTTATACTTTGAGACTCAAATTTTGCATAAAATATTGATTTTTTAATATTTTTGTTACTGATTTTAGTTATTTTTTTATTTAAATATTTTCATAGGTCATATATATTATGAAAGCACATGAATATAAGAAAGACAAATCTTAGAATTTATTGAATTGTAGCTATTCAATAGGAAAATATTTTTCCGTCAAAAAACAAGAAAAATACAGATTTCGTCCCTTTTTTATCAACATACTCACCAAGATTTAAGATATTCGAAGATGTGAAGAAACGTATTCAATAGTTCAAAGAAATAAGTGATACATTTATCATTTTATGGCAAATAACTGTTAAGTTCAATATTTCAAGGTTTCTAAAATATTGACACCTTCATTTTATGAAAAATCAGGATTTTTCGTCAAATCTGGTCACTTAAAGTTTAATGACCTTGAAAACTCAGTGGGTGACCTTGAAATATTTTCAAGGTCATTTTTATATCAAAACGCCTTTGATAGATGTATACATGAACTTCTGTTCCAATATCATGCGTAGAAAGTTTGATAGCGGTTGTGTTTAAATTCATCGTATTGAAACCTTTCAGCCAATTGTTGCCATAGCAACTAAATTTGATGCTGCTTTGCATATAAAAGGACAAATTAGCCCAATTAATTTTTTATATTCATGTAGAGTTCAAAGATGATACTAAATGGATAACTACAATTTGGACTTCAAAAATTGGTGCTTTTATGAAATTTTCAACCTTGTAAAACAGTAAAAACATGCAAAAAAGGGTCTTTGAGTGCCCAAAACAAAGCCTTTTGATACCCTGTTTTGGCCAAATTTTTCATCTTGTATACATAAGGCATCCAAGATGAATGTAAAAAACTTTACAAATATGCGTAATAATAAGGATTCAAAGAAAATAATCAAAGCAATTTAAGATTTAAAATGTACCTGTTTCCATGGTAACGAAGCCTACAGATATGCCTTGTCCTATAGATTTTCCTGATTTTTGAAACTTCAGACACGGTTACCATGGCAACGACAACCTTTTTGAAAAAACTGGGGTTGATTTACATACTAGTACTTCATATTGAACTTCCATACCAAAAATCTAAAAAATCCATGACATGCCGTGCCAAAATGTTTTGAAATTCTTTGGTTCTTACAGAGAATTGCTGTTAATAGACTGCAATTGGTATCTGAGCTCAAATGGCTTTCATTTTAATGTTGCTACATGTATTTAGGAAATTTTTTTTCCAAGAAAAAAATGTCTGTCCTCAAGTTTAACTATGTTTTGCAGATTTCTTCTGTATATTTCCTTTGGTGAATATTTAGAATTTAAAGGCTTAAGATGAATAACATAACGAAAAAAAAATTATGAAATACTGGTAACCTGTTATTGCTGTAATATTTGATGTTTGAATAGTGTCCTGTGAAATGTTAGTGACTGTTGCATGGAAAGTGCTGCTGAATTTAGAAAACTCATTTTGTGTTCAAAATCGAGGAAATTTTGTACTTGAATCATTGTATTAGGTAGGCAAAGTAGTATGATCAATAATGACAAGGTGTAATTTATTGGCTATACGATTTCCTTTATTTGATATTATCGAATATGATACTTATTTTATGATATTTAAAAGATGTGACATTTATGATATTTAAAAGATGTGACAAACTTTGGATTGGTAATTTATCTTCCCTTAATACAAAAGACAAAAGGTCAAAGAGAACTTTTATAAAGTTTATGGCATGATTGTGTGTGTTTGATATTCTGCATTTTGTATGAAAGTATAAGATATGGTAATGCAACATGCCGTGTGATTCTGAGTACCTTGACAGTCGTTGATTCCTCCTTATTCCTATTGGTTTTCAATCGCAGAAGCCTTTTAACAGTTATAAACCTTTCATTGTTTACAAAGTTAGAGAAGTCTTTGCTTGCTTCTACCACTTAGTTGGAAGCTTCATTCTTACAACATGTTTTAGTTGATTTTTGAAGCTGGGTAGATGATAGGCATTTTGAGAATAACAAAGAGAAAAACTTCACATTTTACAGATATTTCTGTGAGCAATATTTTAATTGTAAAGGTTAAGAATTTTTCTGTATCTTATGTTACATCTTTTCCTTTAGAAGTCCAAAAAGTTATTAAAAGTGTTGGTAATTTTGCTTTTATTTTGTGAATTGTATATAGACTTAATTTCAGATTGAACAGTAATCTATTTTCCATATTGACCATCCTTTTTAATGGTGATGATACATGAAAGCACAAACATTTAATTTCTCATACATTTATGTAGTACAATGTGTTTAAAATGAGCTATGATTTATAATTATGAAAAGAAAAAAAAAAGGAATTTAGCACCTTACTTTTGGTCAGTATCTTTATTTTTGGGAAGGAAACCATAGAGATCAAATATCCTAGAAAGGGGAACTTTTTTCTGACAGCCCGTCATCAAATATCCTAGAAAGGGGAACTTTCTTCTGACAGCCCTTCCTCAAATATCCTAGAAAGGGGAACTTTCTTCTGACAGCCCTTCATCTTAAAAAAAAAAAACAGATAGGAGAAAAGTAAAGGATGAAGACTTATCAAACTTTCTGTGCAATGATGTAAAGTAAACTGATTATTATTACTGTAGGTCGGAGTCTAATGGTGAAAAAGAATGATGGGATAAAGGAATCTACAGACAGCACTGCTACCATAGACGATGAGGATACTAGGGGTATGTATTATGTGTCTGTGTATTTGTGTGTTTGGTTTCCTGCAGTCAGGGGGTGTGTCATTTGTTATCGTATATTATACCTGTAATCAGCATCATGTTACTCATGGGAGAAGAAGATTATACTCCTGAGCCTTATGATATATAGAAGCTTTAAAACAGAACTTTTAATCCTTTTTCATGTGATCTTTACAGTAAATTGTGGACATATTTGAAACATTACTTTTCAGGGGACATTCTGGCATGGTCATATATCACCATTGTAAAATAATTTTTTTTTTAAATAGTAAGAGATAAAATCGTATTCTTGTATCTGTCTGTGGAATGCAGCTATCAAAGCCCTTCTTAATTTTAAAATTTCATCTTTTAGGATGGATGGATTTAGTTTTTCTCACGTTAAAACACTACAAAAAAAGAAAATATTATACAGACATTAAAATAAGGATTATGTTTCTGAAACATTAAAAAAAGGTTAAATAATATTAGAGCAGAGACTTCAAGGTTCAGAGCTTTTTCTTTTCTCTCTTTCTGCTATCTTGTATGTAGGGAAGGGAGAGATTGACAGTAAGTATAAGATGAATGCCAGATACATACTTTGAATTTACGTTTTTAGAGGTTGCATGGTACTTTTACTGAAATGACAGGACTATATGATTGCTTCGTCTTTGAGAAAAAATATGTGACTGTTTTATGTTTGCTTGTACATCAGTAATATTATTTTTAAGATAATTTTATTTATTGACCTATAATCATATGTATAATTTCTTTTTTCTTAAAATATATTTGTTTTGAAAATGTTCTGAAAGAGGAAAGTGTTTTGAAAAAGATTGTAAAGTCTAAGATGAGACTTATCAAGGATTTTTTAGGGGTTCTCCAGGGCCGAAATTCGGCCCCATTCCCAATGCTGAAAAACAGGCATTTCCCCCAATTTCTGAGCTTAAAATTCCCAATTTGAAAAAAATAAAATTCTAATAAACAAAGTAAAATAATTTCATCAAGAATCTTTAAAAAATAAACACTTAGACAATTATTTAAATTAAATTTTTATACCTAGGCTACCTTTGTAGCAATATTGATAATACTTTTTGCTTGTTTTCTCAATTTATTTGTATAATATGTTTCCCAATTTCAACCAAATGTAGCTACTTTTCCCAATCTTGAAGGCCCAGGCCCCTGGAATCGAAGGGTAAAGTAAACCTTGCTTATTGAAAATGGGACCAGTAGTATACTAGTATTGATACATCAAAGATACGTTAACAGATAATTTAAGAAGAAGCTTCTTAATTGCTCTTGATAATTTATAATAATGTCTTATATAACCAATATGTAAATGTATTATTTTCATATTGTTCAAATTTTCTTGATATTTTTCACTTACAAATAACCCTGCACTGTTATGGGATAATAATTACTTTTGTTCAATTTTCCCTTACACTTTTCTATTGTCCATGATTAGAATTAATGCACATGTTTTGCAAAACTTAAAACAGTCATATTATGTAATAACGTCAGTGTGATAATGAAGGCTGAAAAGGAAAAAAAAAGTTTTTGAATGTTTTGTGTAGAGAGGTACGACTAATTTGCACTTGAATGAGTGAATTAGAATAATTTGAATGCGTAGAATCAAAAAAAAAAAAAAGAAAAAAAGAAAAATGAGTACCATGCTCCCTTAACGGGGGAGTTTTAAGGAGGATACACGTGGTAAGAACATACTCTTGCTAATTTGTATGATAGATCATCTATCCTCTCTCTGTTTTCATGGACTGCTTCCTTCCTCACTTTGTCCCGTCACATTGCCCACACGGGTAAATCCATATCATAATAAATCAATAGATTTGACCACAGAGGTATGGTTATTAGATATAAGTATGATTTCTGTGTGGGCAGAACACTACCTACGTACCTATCACACTCTAACCATAGTGGTTATCTTCTTTTGAGGTGTTCTGCTTTTCATTTTCATTTATTTTTACTGCACATTGAGCCGTTATAAATTAACATTTTTGTCGTATAAAGTCACTTGACTACATGAAGCTGCTAACAGTATTGACAAGTAATGACTTTGACAAATAAGGATAATTTCGTCTCGTACTTTAAAGATCGGTATCATCGAGATATCTTAGGTCTGCACCATTATTTCAGTTGTTTTACTTTGAAGTTTCATTTCTTTGCTTTGCACTAGATTGAAAGTCTGTATTAGAGAATGTTGTATATTATAACTAGAAGTGTTAAAGTAGGTTTGTAGGATTGCCATGCTTCAACTTTGTTTGCTGCAGGAATGTTAGAGATTATCAGTTTGGTTTCTTTTGTTTGGAATGCCAGTATAAAGCATTTTCTTGTGGAACTTCTTATATCTTTGTCAAATTTTGGTTTCTTATATATATTATCATATTTGTTATTCTGAACTCTGAGACACTGTAATTTTTTTCAATATTTGAAATTTGGTTTTGCTTTTGCTGATGATAACAAGAACAACTGGAGTATCACAGCTGAATTTGAGTTTTCAAACCATAGAAAACGAGTGGATGTACAATTTATAACCATCCACAAGCACAACAGGGTAACAACTTACATGGATTATCGTATAAAAGTCTGTTTGAAGTACATTTGTGATCCATGTCTCTCCTAAATCATTTGCTTGTACGCCCTTTGCTGAAGCATAAAGTAAACAGCTTAGAAAACAGTACTCTTGCATGTAGTTAAGCTTGTTTAAGGTGGTAATTTTTTGCCAAATGATTCACAAACATCTCAGTTTAAGTTGCTTGGATTGCATCTCTCCTGCAGTTTTGTGAGCCCATTTTGCAGGGAATTGTCCCCAGCTTTTTCGCAAATTACTTCTCATTCATCTGTCAGTCACAAAAACTTATACCTTGAACATAAGTTTTGAATGGTAAGTGATAGGGCTTTAAAATTTCACATGGATATATTTTGGCAAGACCTTTCTGTTGATACCAAAATTTTTGATTTTGTGACTTTGACCATAAGTTTTGCCTACTTTTGAAAAACTTAAATATTTGTATAACTTTTGAATGGCAAGTAATATGGCTTTCATATTTCATATATGCATTCCATATGACAAGACCTTTCTATTGATGCCAAAATGATCACCTTGTGACCTACCTTTGTGACCTACCTTTGTGACAATCACTCGATGGCAGGGGACCATATGTTGTTGTTGTTGATGTATATTCCTCCATCTTCGGAGCACCATAGGCTAGACCCATGTTCTCTAACCACAATTCTCTAAATTTTCTTGTTTTACCAAATGTACTTGTGCTGAAATGATCCATAAACATCTCGGTCAAAGTTTTCATAGTTCATATCTTGGGTACTTTTTACCGCATTGGCTTTGTTCTTTATTTTTCTCAGGATATTCATAATGTGCTACATTTTTATCTCACCTCGACGAAGTTGAGTGAGCTTATGCTATACTCCCGCGCGTACGCGTCTGTGTCCGCGTCCGGTTAAGAAGTTTGGGTTAGCTCAGTATTTGGCAAAGTACTGATTCTACAGTAACCAAACTTGCACAAGTGATTCATCTTTGGATGCTGATGTGAACCCATGCATCAGATGCTGCATCTGACCTTCGTTTTCCGCTTGAGTGACTTGGTTAAGAAGTTTGGGGTAGCTCAGAGTGGCTTGGTTAAGAAGTATAGGGTAGCTCAGTATCTGACTAAGTACTGATGCTACAGTAACCAAACTTGAACAAGTGATTCATCTTGGGATGCCAAGATGAACCCATGCATCAGATGCATCTGACCTACTTTTTCCACTTGAGTGATTTAAAAGCCAATATTGAGCAAAGTATAAGTGCAACATGTACAAAACTTGCATATTGGATGTATCTTTGATCAAACTTTCATAAAATGACCTTGACCTACTTTTTCCACTTGAATGATTTTGTCTTTAAAAGCCAATATTGAGCAAAGTATAAGTGCTACATGTACCAAACTTGCATATTGGATGTATCTTTGATCAAACTTTCATAGAATGACCTTGACCTACTTTATCTGCTTGAGTGATTTTTATCTCGTCGGGATGAAAAAGTCGGGAGTGCTAATGCCATACCCTTGTCGTCGTTGTAGTCATCTGTAGACAAAACTTTAACCTGAGCTATATCTCTTGAACTATAAGGGGTAGGGCTTTGATATTTCACATGACCTTTGACCTAGTGACCTTGACCTTGGACTTTGGCCTACTTTTCAAAAACTTTAACCTGGTTTCTGACAAAAACCTGTATAGGCGAGCTATGTAATCTTTGATTACCCTATGTTTGCCTTTAAAAGCCAATGTACATGTACATGTACTTAGAAATATATATGTTTGAATTGAATTTTGCTGCCACGAGGTGAGCTTCGTAATCTGTGTTTACCTATGTTTGACTATCCTCTCGGCATTCATTATGTGATTTCTCTTTTCTCATGATATTTTCATTGTGTTGTATCTGACTTTCTTCTGGTCATGCACTTTAATTGTGGGTTTACTTTTCTCAGGATATATTTTTCTACATTACGGACTTTCTTTTAGGCATCTACATCATACTTTTCTTTTCACAGGATATCCTCATTGTGTGTTACATATCACTTTATTTGGATATTCATATTGTGGCATTTCTTTCCTAAGGACATTCACAATATGCTACTAAACCACAGGACATCAGTTTTAGGCTATTATCTTTTTCAAGGCAACAAAATTGTGCAGTTTTTTTTCTCTGCATCAAATCACAGCAGTTCTATTTCTCAACTTCTTTATAATAATTTCTTTTTCAGTAATTCAATATCAGTTTTATAAGTTGTTCAACACACTGATATATGGTAGTAGGTATAATGAAGGAAATACATATCTCTTTGAAATAAGTAACTTTCTTACAAAAAAATATTTGATTCATATTGCCATTCTGTGCTGAGCTTAGTCAAGTAAGCAACTTTTACTGACAGAAGGAACTGTCCTAGCTTGTGAATTATGTCAATCCAAGTGTAAAAGGTTTGAACCCAGACTGATACCCCATAAGGTTTAGCCAAAGAGTTTCCACCGTTTGACCTTGACCTTTGTTGGAAGTTAGAGAAAAATTGAATTCTCTTTTCAGCTGTGATACATTTATTTCAAAGAATTAAATGCATGATCGTTCATCAATTTCTTCTTTTCTCTCTTCTAAGTAATGAATAAAGAACAATTTATCTTTGAAACTAAGTGTAAAGTTGTAAAGCTTTAACATGTAGTGATTCTTCAGGGGCAATCACTCTGACCGAACTCCAGATAAACGAGCAAGGATCGCCCACTAAGATTTTGTGTAAGTAAAAACATCACTAAGCTGTCGCAGTAGCTTTGAAAAGGATATGTACTCATGATATTTTTCATTAGTATTACTACGGTATATTTAATTTATATTCATGGGTTTTACTCATTTTCTGTCATACATGCTATGGTTGGAATTACTATCTTGATGAGAGAGGAAAGGGGTGGGGTGCAAGATTGATTATAAGTTTTATTCAAATATCAGAATTGGAAATTTCTATCTACTTTTTGTGTACTTAAACATTTTGCATGTTCATCGTTATCATCACCGGAATGATTTAAAAGGTACATATATTCTGACTTTTGAAGGAATGTTTATTACTTGACATTACTGTTGGCACGCACACATTCCTATTTACAAATTTTCATTCTATTACGAATATGTCCTTTCTAACATTAGCATGAATAAGACACTCAAAGAGATTAGATAGGACATGTACTATGGAATATAGTAATTGAAAGAATCCCCTTGTGTTTATCAGCTATTATACATACAGGTAATACATACAGGTATGTTGATGTCAAGATTGACGTACCAGAACACTTACCTGTTAACACAGGTAATTTACGAAGTTAATGTATATGTACAAGGAAAAAGAGCATGCGGATAAAACTCAAGTGTATTGGTAATCTTGGATGATTTGATATTTAATTTTGTCATACAAGATTACACGACATTGAAGGTAGCATCGGATATTGTTTTGATGTCTATATGGAAGTCAGTTTAATATTGAAAAGCTGTACCAAAATTGATTTCTCCATGGGAATTCTGTGACACATCAAAATGGTTGTACATCATATTTACCATTCATAATGTGAAATCATTCTACCATGTATTTTAGATAGACGATGACTGACGATGTATGCTAAGTTACTGTTAGGAAATCAGCAGAACTCAATGCTTCAGATCATATACAGCTTAAACTTTGTTATCATGACATTGTACTAACTCATATCCACTACAGTAATCCTTTTGTTTACAGGGAACTGAATGAATTCAGGAATAGAATATCAGATGTAAATCACCTCAGCATTTCATTATTTGTTTGTTTTTACAGGCAGAAAACAGGAAATAATCAAGCTTACTGAACAATTGATAGCTGCCATAACTGGAGGAGATTATGAAGCGTACACGTAAGGACGTTTTAGTATAATATCATTCATTGTATGTTTTCAAGCTCAAGGCTAACGTCAGTTGTTATTGGAAGCTCTAATGTCTGATTTGTAAGCTTCTTTGATCCAAAGGAAGACTTTCTGAAGCTTTATATGATAAGAGTGCATGTACCATACTTCAAAAACAGACTATTTCTCTAACTGATGTATTTCTTTTATGAATTGTAATACCGGTAGTTTAAAGGGTTATTATGTAGTACTGACACTACTTTCGTATTATAATTACATCTCAGTTGATGGAAGAGGTACATAGTATCACTTAAAAAATTGGATGGAAAACTTTGCATCAACACGCTTCATGCTTTTGATCCTGTTTATATAATTTTTTTCAGGTGATACCTGCATCAACCAAAAAAAATATTTAATTTATCAAAGTTGAGCTTCAATCTTGTCAAGGAATTCTAGTGACAGACCTTGATTTGAAAAGATACATAGGTATACATAGGTTACACTTATAATTGTTTTTACAGGAAGTTTGTGGACCCAACAGTGACATGTTTTGAGCCAGAATCTCTGGGGAATCTCATTGTGGGAATGGATTTCCATAAGTTCTACTTTGACCATGGTAAATACCATTACAAATAAATAAGTCTGTCTCAAGTGGAAGTTTCAATGATATTCCCTTTCGTTTTATATTACTCCATATTACTGGGTTTAAAACAATTTAAATAAGGAAAGTTTGATGTTTTTTAAATGCTTTCATGAGATCAGTTTTCTGATTGAAGGAAGTAAATGCTAGTTTCATTTTGATACATGTATTTCGAAAATGATTAAATGACTAGTTACGATTTATTGAATCGAAACCAAAATAAAAAATCAAAAGGAATTTAGATTCATATTTGTATTTCATTGTAATAGATGAAATTGTACAATATAAATTTTTGTAAAGCTTGCTACAGTATTATGTCACTTCAGGATCATTTTGTCCGTTCGCTTTTGTCTGGCTACCCCATTATGTCATATTAATTCACATCTATATTATCAGGCACATCTTTCTGCACATACTAAATTTTGACCCTGTGATTTTGTCTTTCCTGAACTATTATTTATGTATTGTCCCTGTCATAAGACCTTTCTGTATGTACAAATTACTATCAATTTATTATGTGGACTGCAGCTGGAGTTGTTGTGCATGGCAACAATACTTTTTCCCATTTTCATGCATTTGCAGGCTTCTCCGTAAAACAAAGTAATAGGTTTGGTGCTGCAGATGGGGAAAGGTTTGGTTTATTGTAGAAGGATATCATATGGGTAAAATGAATTTAATTGGAGTGTGAACAGTGAATGGTAGAAGAGTTTATTTGACGAGAAAGCTAATGAAGTGACATTATGATTATGATGTTATATAATTCAGCTAGGTTCAGATAAAACACGTGTTTTGTGAACACTCGAGCCCTTTAGCTTTCTGCTTCATCAATGGATGTCACATGCTTAGTCTTATGGTTGTTCTTTGTTGTATTGTGACACCATCAAATCATTTTGCTTCCATAATTCAAATTCTGAAATAGATGCTATAGAAATATATTCTTTATATTCTTGTCATTCAATGGAAAAATACAAGATGATTTGACATTGTCATGTGAATTTGAAATCATTCATCAGGAATATTGAAAACTTTCTTATTCTTTGACCAAAATATACTGGGATCTTCATTCTTTATTAGATTTCAATAACCATTCCTGAAGGAAAGTGTCCATCGAATTGGACTTTCAATTGTCTTTCAATGAATTTATATTAACTTTAAAGGGAAATTGAAACGGACACCTTGTGACAGACTTTCATACTTTTCATATAAATTTTTTGTGATATGCTCTTTTAGTTTGATACCCAATTTGTAGTTTGCACAAAGTTGGGTTGATTTACGTGTGTTTCACTTTACACTAGTATATTGTATGTTCACTTGCCTACATAACATTCAAAAAGCTTGATATTCTCCTGGAAGAAGGAAGTTTTTATTACGATATATTTATGTTTTCCTTGGGGTTGTTGCCCATGATTTTATCTGCATGAGATACTCTTCAGAATAATGATATTTCTTTGTTTTTCTTTTCCTCTTGTCAAAGTGGGGAAACCTTCAAGACAAAACTCATGTAAGTTATACCTTCATGTGTAAAAGGTTAGAGGTTTCCTCTTATGCTTTTTCTACCCATTCAAACCTCCAGAGTTTATAGGTACATTGCCACATATTCAGTCTTTTATCTATTAATCATATTTAGATTTGTTTTTGCCCTACACTATAATGCTTCATATATCTCAGAATAGTGCTATAGAAGATGAGTAAAAAACAAACTGTATTAATACTGCAAAAATGTTGTCATTTGAAACGGTATCATTTTGTGATTTTAAGTAAATTAAAAGTGTGCAGTGCATTTTATTTCCTAAATTTAACTGAAAAGATATTTTTTTATAGGAATTTGTGTAATTTAATAATATCACTCTGGTCGTGGCTTGGCTAGGAAAAGTACAATATGTCTCAGAGGTTGGATAAGGCAGTAACAAATGATGAACAGCATGGACACATTGACTAAGTCTCTGAGACAACTGATAAGTGTAAAATAACCCTATAAAGTCTGACAAACTTAGCATGATTGTTGTTGTTTAGAGTAATGAAATGATGGTGATTCTTTCAAGTCTTATGTGTTCTTAATCTGTCATTTCTATCTATCTCAAAATCTCCCATGGAGATACTCTGCCGTTAGTAGTTAGCTATCTGTTTTCAAAACAAACAAACAAACTTGTTTGAAGAGGATGACATGTCTATGATTTAAAAAGATATCAGTATTGGAGATTTACAGATTTCATGAAAAAGTGTATACATCTTCTTGGTCAGATAATTGTCTACCCAATGCTTGACCTAGTAAAGACGTTTTATCAGTACAAGACCTGGTTGGTTTGCCCTGAGATAGGTCATATAATGTCCAATTATGCTCGCACTATAATTGATCTTGTCTACCATCAGCATGGTAACAATCTCAATGCTAATTGTTTGAACATGATGTTGAAAAAGAAATTCTGATTTGTAATGTTGCTTACAAATTTTAACGTATGAATATCTTGTATTACAGCTCTTGAAAATTGTTGCAAATAGTAAATAGCTTGTTTTTGGTACAGCGTTGATCCTGATGGTTCACATTAGTGTCTGAAAATGATAAGATTTCCTAACTCATTAGACTAGAGAAATAGTTCTACAGTGACATGCACTTTAGCTTTGTATTGTGAAAATGATCCGATGTCTCTGAAATTATAGAATCAGACAGCTTGAGTCTGGTAGAAGTTCAAAGTAGTTCAGTATTATGAATAGGAATGTTGATAAATGGGCAAATAACAATTCTACCTTGTTCTAACCCTCAACATGTATGAGTTTATTATCAAGCTAAGGAGCTGTAAAGGTTCCCATTCATTATTATGGTAACTTGCATCCATACTTGCTATCTTGCTGAAATCTGTGTAAGTTAAGCATGACCTAACTGAAGTTTCTGAGATTGTTCCTTTACTGATATGGAGGTTTGAAGTACCGTATATGTGGTGTTATTAAAAGATCATGTCAATGATGATTGAGTCCATATTGAGGTAATAGATGTTAGCATAAAAGGAGACAAATAGGTTTATAGATACATGTACAAACATTCCCATTCTTTGTAGGTTGAAACTTTTCAGTAGGAGAAACTTCTTCATAATCTCATAGACATTAATGATTTATCAAGAGTAGCAGTGGAAATATTTTCTTTCAAGCAATAGGACTGAATTTGACAGCTATTTACTCAATTATAGAGAACATAGAACTGAATGAATTTCTATCTTACCAAAGGTGCAATGTTTATATGGAATAGTAAAATATTTCAAAAATATATTTTTAAATTGCCAAAACTATCTTTATATTGTTATGCTCTCTCAGTCAAGTTCAAGATCTTGCTTGCCAATAAGTTCAACTTATCTAGACTTAGTTTAGACAAAATGTACCTTAATAATGTACCTTATTTATAAAACCACTAAGGCATGCACCTAATGAATCTGTATTTTTACAAATTGCATGAGACTTTGGTGAATGTTTAAGTTTACAATATAATGATAATCTTTTTTCTCTCCTCAACTGCGTTTAATAGAAGGGGAGTACAATGATGGTATTTGAATAAATTGTCAAAGTGAGTTGACAAAGATTGTGAAATTATTAAAGAATCCCATTTCCCAATCGCCTTTTCCCACGAAGACATTCAATTTCATAAACAACCATTCTTAGGAGTATATGTTTTGTTTTTGTTTTTTTTTTAAATTACAGTCTGTTGCAGTTTCATTCTTCTGAAGATGGAAGACATAATAAGTTATACTATATTACCTTTGACCTTGGACTTGCTTTTCAAATAAAAACTCTGTAAGACCACAACTTTTGAGCATGAAAGGATTTAACTTTGATATTTCACATGTAGATTAAGACCTTGAACTTTGACATACTGTCTTTTTCACCTTCAAGGATGCCAAATCTTCAAGAGATTTATTCTTGAATCCATCTATCAATCCATGTGTCTGATAGTCATATTTTCACATGTTTGTCTGTAAAATTTACTTAATATGCATTATGCATCTATCAAAATCACAGGATAGTCAAGTATGATTATCCAAGGAATCTTGAGGCAGAAGGTTTTGACTTCAATCAAAGATTCTCTATAATCAGAGCCACCATTTGGTTCCATTGCATACATTTTGCACTCAAATAATTTTGCTATCAATTCAGAGCCATAATGCTGAAACTATTTAGCTTAGGAATTTGGCCTTACTGTCTTATGTGTATTGCAGAAATTTTATATGAAGTCGATGTGAGAAAAAAATATACAACGTTTAAGAGTCATTGGTCAACATCATATTTCATAGATGAGTAGTAGTAAAAATTGTAAGGTCAAACTAAGCATCCTACAATTGGAGTTGGGACAAAGTTAAATCAAGGAAAAGTGTTCTATTTGAAATTATACTTATCTTTGTTCTTTTAATATCAATATTTCTATTTTAGTTCTATCAAAGAATAACAAGCCTGTGAACACGAGTATCTTGAATCCACACGTTCATTTGTTGGGGGAAGATGCTGCATGTATTGCCTATGTGAGATTGACCCAGTTGATAGACAGGTGAGTAGGAGCTAATGTAAGCTGAGAACTGTCTGTTCTTTGTTGAATAAAAGATTCTGAAATTACATAGGAATAATAGGATCTATCTCAAGAAGGTGTCATTATGGATGAGAAATTAACAGGTACATGTAGCAGAACGAAAGGTGATATCTTAATATGAGGGCTCTTAGTGGATTTCTGTCTCCTGTATCATAACTTGGGACGCACTTGAAACTGTATCTGCATTCTAAGTATGATGGTGTAATACAACAGAGAATATGCTAAATAAATTTAAAGGTCAAAGTAGATGTCTTAATTTATTGATACACATGTACTGTTCAAATGTTTGAAAATTGAACCTGTTTCAATAGGTAAAATTCTAATTTGTTCAAAGATGCCCTTTATTTATATGTAGATAGAACATTTGACATCACGTGTGCAGTTAGACATCCGCTGTGGATTGCATTCAAGGTCATGTTCAAGGTCAAATCATTGATCAAGGTCAGGGATTCCTATAATAAAGAGTATAATACTTCATCTGTCTGATGAGGATACAGACAGCAGTAGTGTTAGTTAGATTTACTATAGAATGTTGACTTTGTTTCAGAAGTGGTGTGCCGATGACGGTTCAGGCGGAGGAAACTCGAATATGGCAGCGTAAGGATGGCAAATGGCAAAACGTTCATCTACATCGATCAGGTGGCCACACTGCAGCACATAAATAGGATTTACACTTGTTTTAGCTTCAGATTTCCAATTTGTTTACATTAGACAACTGGTGTCAGGTCGATCGACTCAAGGCAACATTTCTCTTTGTTGCAACTTTTACATCCTGGAGTTTGCTCACGCTGAGTTCTGTGCCTGTGATGTTATGATGGATTATAAGGTGTGATCAGAGTTTGTTAGAACTTGGCATGTGGAGTCTGTGGCAGACATTACTACGTAGTCAGAGATTTATTGTATCTCACACCATGTGGTATTGTAGAGGTCAGGAAATATGGGCTTTCCTTGTTCCAGCACTTGAATAGTGGTATAGATAAAATGCATACTTTTCTAATCAAGTATAGCAAATTCATCACTTCAATTTTAAATCTTATACTAGGATATTTATGTCTTAAATTTATTGATGTATGCACACTCTGTGCGGTATATATTTCATATATTATATTTGTACATAGTAATTCTTAGTGTTGAACACATTTCTAGCTATATGACAGATTCAAGTAAGCAGTATGGTGTATTTTAAAGATAGAAATGAAATGTTTACAAGAGAAACTATCAGTTGTTCTCTTGATGCATTTACAAAATTTGAAATCAGGCTTGCTTGATGTATGTCCTTTTTATTATCAATTCTAATTACATTTCTTGGTGATTTTTACATAGTATACCACTATCAGGATAAATATTATTAAGACGTACAATATAGTTGTGCCATTTTTTGTGACTTGACATAATAACACGGGACTGATTTTACCAAAGGAGGGTTATGAACCAAACATTTATAACGTGTGTGGGCAGTTGCCATTTATCCACTGTCTTACCAATTTCCATGATTTCCACTTGAAGCTTCTTTGGCAGTAGTTTTCCTAGGTAACTTAACAATGTTGTACACAGCTAGGTAGTAATCTATGTTACACCAGACAATATCAAATGTGTTCTTATTTAATGCTCATTTGTATATTTAACAAGTAATCAGGGTGTCAAGATCAAGTCAATATACTGGTGTTATAACACAAGTCGTGTGTTTTTGTATTGAAAGCACACATTGTATAACATGCAAGACTTTGTTAAAGTGTGTACATTCCCTTCATAGTGTCTAACACACACATTGACTGTAATAATAAAATGTTTACCTTTGCTTATACATGTAGTACAAACCCAGATGTATAGCCATTTCATTTTTTCTCTGTTTTCGTTTCTCTTTTTCTTGCAAATTAATGAAGTCCCATCAGAATTTTACAGATAATAGATTAATATGTGCAATATAAGTGTTTGTATACTTGTGTATATTTCTGCACTAAGAATCTTTGGTTTTAGCGAACCAGAGATTTCATTTCTTCAACACATTGTTTTCAAGTCTTATTCGTAACATTTTTCAGACTTTATTTTTCAATCACAATATGGAAGAAATTGATCATGAATTTTAAATTTTTTTTCTTGTATTTGAATTTGTGTATTCTTAGTATATATATATTACATGATTTATTATTTCATAGATAGCTTTGCTGGTATGGCTTTATTTTATAATATTGTTGAAAGCTGAGTGGATGCAATGGAATTTGATTAGATTGATAGCTTTTTAATACAAGGTATAATTCCCTACCTCTACTCCATTTTGATTAATGTATTATTGTAGATATATACGGATACAGAACACTGTAAAATTCTGCAATATTTTTGTTTTGTTTTGAATATGAATACTGTTAGTAATAAATGACTTCTTAAGAAATTGAGCAGTTTTGGGATTTTGAAATTCTTCAAATTTTTGTCATAACTTTAACTCTAATTCAAATAAAGTATATAAGTAGGCAGCTCTAGAGATAGAGTATTGAAATTCAGAAAACAAGTGGGCTAAAATAAGTAATGAGCCAGATATCTTTGAGCATGTTTTTAAAATTAGTAAATTAAATTAAGTTACATCCACGTTGTGAAATTGCGATATTATGCTGCACTACTAGTCATAATCCTGTACACATGATACAAAGATGTAAACTAACATTAACATTGGTACTAAATCCTTATAAAGGACTGACATCATAAAGAAGATGTATGCAAGCTTTATTTGAGAATTTAGTTTTATATATCTCCGTATACCTGTATTTAACTTTCCCTCAGAGTTTATTATAAATATCTGCTATATTATTGTATATGGGTTTATAAGTAGTAATAGGTCCAGCCTTATTTAGAGGAGGTATATTTTTATAGGGCTCACTATATTGATTATTACGGTACTTTTTCACTTTTGAATACAATTATCTGTATTAACGATGTATCTATGAACAAATCTTTCCTAGAGGATACACAAAAAGATTTCTATTTCATATTTGATGCAGAATTCTTGTTCTTGGAAAAACGTAATGGCAATCGAAGTCAACGTTGACTGTAATATGAGCTTTATGAACAATGCTCAGCGTAGCTTGGATAAGCACATGTAGTTAATACATAATAGCATAATGGTTACCAACTCATCAACTTACCAAATCTTAATGTTATTGTCTGAGTATCAAACATGTCATAGTGTTTAGTGTATTGTCTTCTATGAACATTCCCCATCAATCCCTCATGCTTCGGCAGCATGCTCTTCTTACCACAGATTTTGGACAGAATAATTTTCCATTTGTTGTTTTATGAAAATTGGGTACGCAAACATGTTTAGATTTTTTCCTCGGCCTTCCAAGTTTGAAATCTGACAATCAGCAATTCTAAAACATCTTCATCTAATTATGAATTTCTCTCTGGTTATGATGTATTTTCCTGTAGATCTTTGTAAATTGTCTAACCAGTCCTATCCAAAAGTTCATTCCGTAAATTGGCATATGGAGAATCTCGTTGAAATTTTTTATAAACTCCAATAATATTTCTTCAATGTAGTAAATTAATTTTATTAATCAGTTTAGTTCATACTTTCTACACAGTTTATAGATCTTTTTTGTAACTTGGAGGTTTGAGGTCGTAAGGTTCGGAGCAGGACAGAGAATTTTAGCTTACTCACTTAATTAAACTCGTTCTCCACTATGTAGATGCCTAATTAACTTTGTCATCTCCATCATTGATTCATCTTACAAATTGATTATTTTTAGAATTTCAAATGCAATGTTCTTTCAACGTTAATTTTTCTATTAGGTGTATTTTTCTTGTAATAATGTTGTACACAACATTCTTAAAAAAATTTTTTGATCAATAATTGTGAATATTGTAGTGCTTTAAATCAATATGTACCCTTTTAAATAAAACACTTCTCAATTTAATTATGCATTGTTCACTATTCATTATAACCCTTTCAAGAGAATGTTTTGCTGTTGACCAATGGAGAATTTACATATGCCATATGAATATACTGAGGTAACAATTCTTCAAGAAGTCAATACTCAATCCAATTAAACTTCACTTTCATTGTGCATTACCTGCACAGAGTTATGATAATCATATGTGAGAGGTAATTTGACTCGTGACCTATCCTTATGTAACAAAACTTTGATTTTCCAGCGTCATTTCTTTGGTTGAAAATATGACACACTAAAGGTGGTTGTCTGATCTCATTGCAGGTAACTTGTAAGGCATAATGATAACTGAGATTTAATGAAATTGATCAGTGTTTTTCAAGGAGCGCAAAAGGAAGGTCAGTTTAGATTGTTTGGTGTTAAGGTCAAAGACGACTGAAACTTAACTCACATAAGGGCACAATATTTAGATGTGCATGTAGAAAGAGACTTAACATTCACAACATGAGTAATTTTTACAGTAGCTGCTAAATAGGCCACAGTATTACTTTTCCTCAAAGAGCAATTATTTGATAATTTCTGCTAAGACAGGTCAACAATAACAAACTTAAACTGTACCCCATCATTCCAAAGCTTCACAGAAAGTATCATTTCAAAATTTGAAGAGGCAAGTATGAAAGTGATGGATAACCAAAATGTATTAGAACAAAGCACTTTCGGTGTCTCTGATTGGGGGACTTAATTTCTTGAGAGCCAAATACATAGGTATACCCTAGCAAACCAAAAGGCAAGAATTTTAATTTCTCCAAATCAAAGAATGAGGGAATGCATATTGCATTCATTTTATTTGTCTGAAACAGTAATCTTGCACATAACTTGCAAGAATAACTATTTATTCCCGTCCTGGCAGTCCGTCTGAAAAGGTTTTAGGATTTTGCAATGTAATTCTGCAGGATAGTCATGAATATTTGTACAGGATGAATAAGTTTCTGTGTGATTCTTGCTACAGAGACATAATTATGATTTTTATTTTGAAATAAAAATTATTACTACGTAAATTTAAGAAAGTTTACTGTATTTTAATCTAATGTGTATACTCAGCCGATGTTCTATTTTAAACATACAGTGTGTAAACAGGCACATGTGCTTAGCTTGACAAATACTAATGCGTATCTATGAATAATAACTGTATGGTACATTTATTAGGTTCGATGGTACATCATAATTGCAACTCGGCACTTCGGCGACTCTTTGATGCATTTTAAGTTCATGTTACTTTCAATTGAAGGACTAGTATAATTATGGCAAACAAAAGTTAACAAACTCGGTATTTTCTTATGTAAGAAATTCATTTTCTAATAGAAAAAAAATTCATTTTCTGGTATCCGGTATTAGAAATTCATTTTATAATATAAGAAATTCCATTTTTCTAACAATAGGAAATCCTACTATTTTCTCACATTAGAAAACAATTCTTCATCTCAGAAATGAATTTCTAATATTAGAAAATACCTATTTTGTCCATAAAGACCTGCTGTACTAGTACATATGATTAATAATACGAGATCTTCTTTTAACAGATTTGACCATTAACTTCCACTATGACCTACAAAAATGATGTAAAATTATCTCATCTTATGGATTTTAAATAATTTGACAAATACACCACAGCATGTTTTTTCTCAAATAATATCCATAAGACATCTTAGGTCTTAGACTGTAGTAAGAAAACAAAAAGACATCTGCAAACATATCTCCAAGTATTGAATATTGCACATTTGTACAGCTTGAAATTTTGATGCTTACGTCAATTAGTTTCCTTGTGAGTAAATGGTAGGACTTTCATATTCCACTTGTGTATTCCTTGGTGTAAGAAAAATGTTAGACTTTGTGACCTTGAACTTGCCGGGAGTGTGACTTGGCTACCCACAAAAGGGGGAAACAGCATATGGAGTTCACAAGCACACTTGTTTTTTTTTTTAATTTCTTATATACTCATCTGTAGGCAAATTGCTATCATGAGGTATATTGTAATATCTCTCTGTCCCCTTATCGTTTTGGACAGGATACAGAATAAACTCATATGAGAACTCCATTCAAACGATGTCACCCAGAAAAGAGGTACATGTAGTACCCTATTATTTTTAGGATTAGAGGTCAGCCACTAACACTAGAATTCCAGGAGGGATTTTGCAACTTGAATTGGTCTCGTGCAAATGTTAAGATTTTACTTGGAAATGGACTTTTCATTACAATACATGAATAAAGATTTTCTGTCTCGAGTAGAGATCTGCATTAAATATTGGTTATAAATCTGTATATCTGGTAAGAAAAAAGTTAAAAGCATGTCGGTATTATTATTTTACTCCAGGTAAATATGAAAGTATAAATGATGCAAATATAAGTCCTATTATAACATTTACAAGATAATACACAAAAGAGGAGCCCTTCCTTCTCTTCCTGCCATGTCCTGCTGCTATATATTCCTTAAGCACTAAAGTCAAATCATTCTTTACCGTGGGTTCGTAACCCAAATCTCGCTGAGCTTTACGTATACTGAAGTAGTGTGTGACACCGGTCTTATATACCTCAGTTCTGGTCAACATTGGCTGGAAGTTATAGATCCGCCCTACAATGTAGTGGATCCACTCTGTTAAATATGCTGAAAAAAAGGAAAATCATGTACTGAATTATTAAGACAAATTTCTTTCTCTAGAATCCTGTTTTTTTTTTTGTTTGTTTGTTAATATTTTGGATACTACTCTATTAAATATGCATAGTGCAAAGGCATGCAATGCATGCTAAGCTAAGGCACTTCTGTTATGTATATAATTCTTTTTTAAGGCATGTATATTGAGTATATAGGGGATCTGGAATGACTTTCTATTGCCATGTTTACACGAAGGGTTTAATGCGCATTAAGTAGAATTTAATGCGCATTAGATTTTTGTTGTGTTCACACGACAGATTTAATTCGCATTACTTTAATTCGCATTAGATTTAATGCGCATTAGATTTAATGCCCATTAGATTTTGTCGTGTGAATGCAAAGCGAATCTAATTCGCATTAAATCTAGCGCATGCGTATTTGACGTACTTGAATTCTATAGTACGTATACACTACAACTTGGCACTTTTCACTACCCTTGTATCTCAAATCACAGAATAGACCAAATACTAGATCGATTTCATTCACTATAAGCACTGCACTATGTCTCTTGACTTACGCTCAGTAACGTTACAAACATTATGACGTCATTTTTTCTCTTAATGACGTCATTCTATGTTAAGCTTTAGCCTGGCTGCAAGAATTTATGAAGAGAAAAAAATCAAGTTGAGAAATCCAATAATTTGGCATAAATTCTCACCTTTCTGATATGAAAATAAATGGTTATCAGTGCAAATGTACAAAAATTTAATGTGCATTAGAATTTGTCGTGTGAACGCAATGCGAATCTAATTCGAATTAAAATTATGCGCATCAAATCTAATGCGAATTAGATTTGATGCGCATTCGTGTGAACAGGGCATATGTCATATGGTATGAGTTGTGTGATTTCTACAGGCACGAGCCTTCGCAAGGTGATTTAAATCACAAAGTTTATTTCATTAATGAAAATATCATTTAATATTCTTTTCATGTTGCCTGCAAAGCATAGTGACACTAGGGATCACGTCCATCTGTAAAACTGTAGGTGTCACACCCCATAACTTTAGATGTAGTAAGTGATAGAGATTTGATATTTCACATGTGTATTCCTTGTGACAAGACATTTCTACACATACCATAATTTTTTGTCTAGTGACCCTGACCTAGATATTTCACCTTCTTTAAAAAAAAGATTGGCTATACCTTTTGACTGGTAAGTGATAGGGCTTATATAATTCATGTGTGTATACCTTATGGTAAGACCTTTTGTAGATAATTTTTTATCTAGTGACCTTGACCAACATATTTTACCTACTTTTTCAAAAAATGAAGATGGGCTTTGTCTTTTGATTGGTAAGTAATGGGGGATTTAATATTTCTCATGTGTATTGCTTGCTATGAAGCCTTTCTTTTGTTACCAATATTTTAACCTAGCGACCTTGACCTAGATAATTTTCAGAAAATTTGAGATTGACCCTATCCTATGATTGGTTGATTTGATTGGTCTGATATTTCACATGTGAATTTCATTTGACAAGAATTTCCTACTGATACCAATAATATTGACCTTGTGACCTTGACCTACATATTTTATCCTCTTTTTAAAATAAGCCACTTCGCAGGCGACACAAGCAATCCTTGGATTGCTATTTTTTTATCACATAATGTACATCATAATAATTATTGATAATAATATTGTCAAAATCCTCAAATTTAAACATCACTTTTAGCAAACAAGACACTAATATTGCTGTTTTAACCACTCTTGAGCTTTTTCTCCAATAACAATGCTTCGTAGTGTTATGTGATGTATGTCATAGCACAAGAATTATGACATATTTTTATGTAATGGAGTATAGGGGTATCATGTGATAAAGGGAAAGAGTTCAAGTCTCTTCGTTTGTCAGTCAATGTGTCCAAAACTTGACCTTTGTGCATAATTGAATGATAACTAATAGGTTTTTCATATTGTTACTCATATCTATTTATTGTGATGTGAACTTTCATTCAGTACTAGACTCACAGAAACAGCCAACAACACTTAAATGCAATTCAGATAGACATAGTGTTGTTGGCTGTTTCTTTCACTAATTCATAAACAAATTTTGACCTTCTGACCTTGACAATGCTTGGAGTCTGACTAAGCTTACAAGATAAAGATAGCTACCAATGGGGTATTGTGTTTAAAAACAGCATGTTTTGTCTTGTTCCATACTTTGATGAAACTGAGGTACATGTAGAACAACATAGAGATAAGATTATTAAAATGATACAAACCTATAAAATACACAACACTTAGAGGTATTTGTAGTTTTGGTAATTTGTATCCCAATCCTTCAAACTGAAATAAGAGAATAATTGGAATTTAGCACAATTTTCATACAACAAATATTCTAATTCAAGTAATTTGTCACATTTGGTAGAATGTGTCATAGGTGTTTATTTCCAAGTACATGTACATGCGACTCCTAAAATGTTATACATGTATACAATGAATTTGATACTGAAATCATAGCAAAGCATTGATTACATAGTGTTTACTGCTACAGTGATTTTATATTTTTTACTATCTTTCAAAGGAGCCTGTGCCTTTCAATTTGGGAAAAATTAGTGACATAATCAAGAAAATTGGAACAGTTTATTATCAAAATACATCTACATGTTTGTCCCTTATAAGGAATTTTTTCTAGAAGTGAACACATTTCTTGTAAAACCATTTTATGTTGAATCAAATTGTACTATTTTGGGGAATTTTAGGTTACTTTTTTTGGGGAAAAAAAGTAGGAATTTGGCATTGGGAAAGGGCTGAAATTCGGCCCCAATTTGCTTAGTAAAGAATCACTGTGCTAAGACACAGCTTTGTAAAGATCGGTAAGCATCAACTGTATACTTTAAATCTAAAAGCGTGTTGACCAAAGCATGTATAGCATGAACTATAATGCAAGCAGTCTGTTCTCTTCATGAATAAACATATAATTGAAATTCAGTCAATTACTTGGCCTATTATTCCTCAAATTCAAATAATGTGTTGTTAAAGACTGTTTATACTTACAAGTGGTTTGAAGAAAAGGAAAGTATTAATGGGAGCACCATCTGATAGAAAGTATGTCTGGCCAGCCTGAAAATAGGTATAATACACAGTTATCTCTCTTACCATACAGAATATACCTCTAATTCAGAAAGAAATCAAACGATTAAATGTGCATTAGGTATCAAATAACTACCTAATGGAAGCCATTAGGATCGCCCAGGCTCTGGGAACTTGCATGTCAACATGAAATCTCTACTTAAATCTTGGCTCGACAATGGGTGGTGATGGAACATTTTGATATATGATACTATAATTGTCAAGCTGAATATTAAATGATAAGCTCACATTAATCCCTGCACAAAGATGAGCTTGTAATATTATAGGTATATGATAACTCAGTAATTACGTAAGGAACTAACGTAAGGAGCTAAATTAAACAAGAGTTACGTAAATATAGCAACCAACGCCTGTTTTCAACCTGAATAACATGCACACAATTTCTTGAATGGATGAATTCTAAGTGGGAAAATAAACATTATAGAGTATTTGTGTTAGGATTAAAACAATTACATGTATCTATTTTGATCCTTAATTCAAGAATACAACACACAATCTGGGTCCTTGACAGCAATATTCTTTGAAATACTATGATTGGCTGGTGATAAACCATACATAACCAATATATGGCCATGTAACCAATATATGGCCATGTACCAGGTTATGGTTAACACTTTCTACTACACTCTAATTGTCTGGTGATAGTGCCTTCATTATGGTTAATACTTACTGCTACACTGCGATTGGCTGGCAATAAGGCCTGCATAGCCAATATATGTCCTTGTACTAGGTTATGGTCAATACTTACAATAACACTGTGATTGGCTGGTGATAGATCCTTCATACGGCCTTGTACCAGGTTATGGTCAATACTTTCTACTGCTCTGTGATTGGCTGGTGAGAAACCTGCATAGCCAATCTATGGCCTTGTTACAGGTTATGGTCGATACTTACAGCTACATTGTGATTGGCTGGTCATAGAGCCTTCATACCAAATATATGGCCTTGTACCAGGTTATGGTTAATACTTACTGCTACACTATGATTGGATGGTGATCAATAGAGCATGCACAGCAAATATATGGCCTTGTACTATGTTATGGTGAATACTTACTGCTACACTACGATTGGTAAAGTTTACATAGCCAATATATGACCTTGTCACAGGCTATGGTTAATACTTGCTGCTACACTATGATTGGATGGTGATCAATAGAGCCTGCATAGCCAATATCATGGCCTAGTATCAGGTTATGGTTAATACTTACTGCTACACTATGATTGGATGGTGATCAATAGAGCATGCATAGTAAATATATGACCTTGTATTAGGTTATGGTTAATACTTGCTGCTACACTGTGATTGGTAAAGCCTACATAGCCAATATATGGCATTGTACCAGGTTATGGTTAACACTTTCTACTACACTGTAATTGTCTGGTGATAGAGCCTTCATAACCAATATATGGTCTTGTATCAGGTTATGGTTAATACTTACTGCTACACTGTGATGGGTTGGCAATAAGGCCGGCTTTGCTAATTATGGCCTATACCAGGTTATGTTTAATACACTATGATTGGCTGGTGATAAAGCCTGCATAGCCAGGATATGGCCCTGTACTAGGTCATGGTTAATACTTACTGCTACACTATGATTGGCTGGTGATAAAGCCTGCATAGCCAGGATATGGCCCTGTACCAGATTGTCCACATGTAGAAAGTCCTGTAGGGAACCTTCACCATATAGCATCAACAGGAAACCTGCCTCTACCATGCTCTATAAATACAAGAAAATTTAATTTAAGCATAGTTTCCACATGATGAGTTAAAAAAAATTCAATGTTTTTTACGATGACCTTGACCTTTGCCCAAGACCTTTAAATAATGCAAATCTCAAATGATCTTGTAGCGCTTAAAGGTAAACCTGCCTTCTCCTCCAATTTATCTGTATTCTGTGTGATTTTACAAAAGTGAAATACTACCTTATAAAATTTTCTACGATCTGCAGTCAACTCTCAAGTCAACTAATTTCTTTGACTGATTTTCTACAAGTTATTGATATAATTATTTACGTCTGACGATAAAGGATGAAAGTTCGATGATTCATATGTAACTTTTCAAAAAATGAACAATTTCAACTCTATGCAAACTTCTGAATAAAGAATTCTTATGTCATGACCTTGAACTTTGACCTTCTGACCTTTAACATCACCATCCGATGTGATACCGGTATGTAGGTGATCACTTTAACATATATTTATCAAATATTGACTGGTAAGACTTTGACGATGAAATCTTGATTACCATTCATTGAATCTGTGACCTCTAAAAGGTTAGAGAAAATTTCTCGTTGCTTTCTACGACCCTGACCTTATAGATTCCCATTACTTACCAGAAGTCTCTGACGAGACTGTAGCTCTCCTGGTTGTTTTTTCTAAAACATCAATTTCCTTTCTTTTTTTTTAAACCAAGACCATAGGGATCAGGCGCTCTAACAAATTATAAGTAGCATGACAAAACTACATATCCATTATACTGCAACTATAATAGCACTCATATAATTCATAATATCCGAGATAAAGTATTTCTAAAAAGAATGTCACACCCATTTTCCAAGATCCTAGGGGCCAAGGACTGCTAGCTCAAATGAACTACCAATGACACATCAAGACTTGGATAAAGAATTAACTCCCCATCATAAATAGCTTTAAACGAGAAGAGAGCACAACTATATAGGAAATTACCACACCCATTTTCAAAGACCCTAGGGGTATAAGGCTAAAACAAAATATCAGGTGCATATCTATGCCACAGACCTGTATAATCATTGCAAAAATAATTAATTCTACATCATTTATAGTGTCAGAGGAGTTGCAAGCACAAGATTACATTTACTTATATAGGAAAAATGACCACACCCATTTCTGAGACCCTAAGGGTCAGGGGCTTAAACATAAAAACAGGTGCACAACTAGACCAGAGACCCATCATATTGCAATAAGAATTTAGTCAGAGGAGTTGTGAGCACAAGATTACATAGAGTTATATAGGAGAAAATGACCACACCCATTTCTATGACCCTGGGGGTCAGGGGCTCAAACAAAATATCAGCACAACCAGACCACAGACCCATCACATTGCAGAAAGAATTAAGTCTCCATCATTTATAGTGTCAGAGGAGTTGCGAGCACAAGATTACATAGTGTTGTATAGGAGAAAATGACCACACCCATTTCTAAGACCCTGGGGGTCAGGGGCTCAAACAAAATATCAGGTGCACAACAAGATCACAGACCCATCATACTTCAAAAAGAATTAAGTCTTCATCATTTATATTGTCAGAGGAGTTGCGAGCACAGATTATATAGAGTTATATAGGAGAAAATGACCACACCCATTTCTTAGACCCTGTGGGTCAGGGGCTCAAACAAAATATCAGGTGCACAATGAGACTACAGACCCATCATATTGCAAAAAGAATTAAGTCTCCATCATTTATAAAGTCAGAGGAGTTGCGAACACAAGATTACATAGAGTTATATAGGAGAAAATGACCACACCCATTTCTAAGACCCTGGGGTCAGGGGGCTCAAACAAAATATCAGGTGCACAACAAGACCACAGACCCATCATATTGCAAAAAGATTTAAGTCTCCATCATTTATAGTGTCAGAGGAGTTGCGAACACAAGGTTACATAGAGTTATATAGGAGAAAATGACCACACCCATTTCTAAGACCCTGGGGGTCAGGGGCTCAAACAAAATATCAGGTGCACAACAAGACCACAGACCCATCATATTGCAAAAAAAATTAAGTCTCCATCATTTATAGTGTCAGAGGAGTTGTCCGGACAAGATTACATAGAATTTAATGACCACGCCCATTTTATAAGACCCTGGGGTCAGGGACTGAAACTAAATGTCAGGTGCACAACTACACCATGGACCAAGTAAAATGCAAAAAGAATTAACTTTCTATCTCTAACAGTTTCAGAGGAGTTGTCCGGACAAGATTACATAGAATTTAATGACCACGCCCATTTTCTAAGACCCTGGGGGTCAGGGAGTGAAACTAAATGTCAGGTGCACAACTAGACCATGGTCCAAGTAAAATGCAAAAATAATTAACTTTCTATCTCTTACAGTTTCAGAGGAGTTGTCCGGACAAGAATTGTTTACGGACAGACGGACAGACGTACAGACGGACGGACGCCGGACAAAGGGTGATCGCATAAGCTCGACTGGTCTGAGACCAGTAGAGCTAAAAACCTCTTAACATGAAAAAACTTACAAATTAATCTATAACTCTTTTAAAATGGTTTTCAAATATACGAACAAACAAACAGGCAAGGACAAGAACATGGAGACATTACTGTTTCGCCTTGGTAACAAAGTTGCATGAAGAAATAAAGTGTAGTTGAAATATATATATTGGATGTTAAGTAACATTACACCTGACTATTCCCGGAGTGTGACAGTACTATTTAGTTATAGCTATTTATGTGAAAGTGTGACTACCATAAAGGCAGACAGACGGACAGACAGAAAGACAGGCAGACAAGAGGACGTTGGACCGAGTAAACCCGCTACATGTATGCCCTTGCAATAGAGGCGACTTTAAGAAAAGTAACCATAATATTATTTTAGTTTCAGAATTTCAGGATATCATGTGCAATAGAAACAAAATCTACCAGATTTCAATCATGTTTATGAATAAATTATAAATAAAGAGAACTGCTAATTTTCGCGAAGGACTCTGTCGTGAGCACACATTGTCACATAATGCAGTATCGACTTTATGTCCTCAATGGATGCATTTCATTTTAATCTTTTTTACAAAATGGAAAGGAACTGATACGTCAGTGCATTTGCATGACGTTTTAATCTGGCAAATATTCAACAGAAAGTTTGTCTTAAAGCTGTATAGTGAGTATTCGCTGAGCAGAAATCATGAATACTTTATATACATTTGTATATTATCTAGAATGATACACAGAGATCATCCTGTGACACCATGTCGTACAGTACAATTTGGGAGTTGACACGCCTAAACCACAGTCTAACCTGATGTAAGACATGGTGTTCAAAACGTTTCTAGCTTGAATAAAATCATTCCAAGGAATGCATGTGTCGCCTGCGAAACATAGCGGCACTCAGGAATCACTTTTTTAGGGTGTGTCATCCAAGTGTGACAGACAGATGGACAGAACAACGAACAAAGTGATCCCTAAGTGTCGTTATGCTTCGCAGACGACACAAAAATAGACCTCTTAATGAATGCATGTAACTTGTAAATAAAAGAATTCAAACAAAATCCCGAGACAATGAGCGATTATCTGACATAATCTTATTTCTCACTTTCTTCAGTTTTGATCAGAGGTAACATGGTTCCTGATTACTCAGAATTCGGTCATGTTCCTGTTTGAATTACATCTCAGTATGGAACTATCACCAAGGATAACATGGTCCGTCCATTAACGACCAACAAAAGTCATGTCAAGTCATTTCACAGAAACACAGAAATATCAGCAAAGCCCGTTACGGGAAGGCGGCATAAAAAGACAGGATACAAATGGCCTGAGTTTGCCATTAAATAAGATACAAGATCCTCCTGGTTTAATACTAAAAGAAGTCTGATTGATAACATAATATCCCCGTGTACCTCTCTCCCTTACCATCATGGCTACTTCCTATTTGAATAATTCGATTAAACATTTGTTGCGTTCCGCGTTCTCCGTATCTGAATTATGAGTTGACCATACATGGATTAGCAGAAGCTGTTATCTTGGGGTAATTTGATCACGACGTTTGGCTCTGGATAAAAACGAATATTGAATAGTCAATTTTATTGGCCACTCTGATACATTGTTCAGTGGGAAGCCTTAAGCGGCTTTCTTTCCCTAAGGACGATTGCACTTAGATTATAGTCTGTACTTCTGTAGCAGAACACTATAGAGGTCTTGGATACTTTTATGCTCTTTTATATTTCAAACTTCTATTTAATTTCTGGAAAATCGAGAGAAATATTAACTGTGATCAGCTCCGGAGACTTTTTTTTTTTTTTTTTTTTTTTTCCATGTCATTTTACAGAAAAGTTTGCATGTTATCTATTTGTAATATAAAGGAAATGCTGTGGCATAAAATCCCGTGACATTATTCAAATTTTTAAGTGCAGGAAATAGAGGCTTGTCCTGGGAGAATAAGGCTTTTGTTGTGGCAATAAGAGCTGGCTAGGAAATCAATAGCTTCCAAAGTTAATTACACTTAATAAAATACCCTAAAATCTACAGAACTGGTTCATACAATGGGAATGTCATAGGATTCTGATCACTGGAGACCTGAATCAATTTCAATATCCCACGATTAATTCAATCAAAGAAGTATCAAAACCAAGATGTTCCCGCCATTACCCCATCATGCTGGGTATTTGTCTATTGGCGACATGAGGGCGGTATATTGGGCTATCCTATCACCAATCACATTATTGTCTATATATTTATCGCTGATTCAATCCCATTAGGACATTTTCTAAGAAGAAAACTGAAGGATTTGGTATGAACAAAGATGTGTAAACTATGACAATCAAACTTGTAAATGTAGAAATCCATTTCAATTACACAGTTTATATTCTTTTTATACTAAAGTTAAAACACACATGTTAATTCTTTATTTCCTTTTATTTAAGAGATGAGTACCTTTGTCTTTTTATACTCTTCTTAATGATCATCACATTGTTTCAAATTAATCTCAACAATGTATTTTATTTTCGTATATGCAATTTTGTGAAAATATTGCCTCCTATTGCAAAAGAACAATTCAAGCATTGAAATTTGATTGACTGTGAAATAAAGACTCTATGAGTGGCTATCTTCAACTTCGTCTGAAAAAAAAACCATTGTCTTTTATTTTGTACGTCCATAAATGACATCGACAGACTGTATCTTATTTCTTGTGCTCTTGTGTGATTGGGAGAATAGTACCTAGTAACTTGCAACGTTACAGATTTTTAATTTTAAAATAGCTATTTTCTGTAAGCATTTGCACTTTTATTTAAGGAAGCATTGCACGGCATGTCTCAGATTTTAATAAAATTTATACATCAGGTTGGGTCTGACCCCAAAATAAAAAAAAAAATGTTCAAGAAATTCTTAATGTAACATCCAGTTGCCATTGAAACGGACATTTTTTGGGCGTTTTTGAAGTCACATATATCAATCATGCAGCATAATCTAAAACAAAACTGATGAAATATTAGTACCCTATCATTGTTCTTTCAAGTTAAATATTAATAATGTTGGGTTTAAGGTCTTATCCATGTGTTTTCATAGCAACAACTCAGGTACCCTATCAAAGTAGTGTATTCGGCATTTTTTTCAAA
This sequence comes from Pinctada fucata, assembly GCA_028142955.1. Classification (NCBI taxonomy): domain Eukaryota; kingdom Metazoa; phylum Mollusca; class Bivalvia; order Pterioida; family Pteriidae; genus Pinctada; species Pinctada fucata. The sequence continues at coordinate 73,232,969 of AP027103.1, read as the reverse complement.
ATTCAAAGATAAATTACTTACATTTTTTAGGTTTTTAATGCAAATAAAACATCAGCATTCACACTGGAACATAGTTTGTGTTCTTTGCTATGGAAGCATAAACTCAAATCGCAAAAATGAAAGCACTTTTAGACAATATTAAGAGTCCTTTTTTACTAGATAATTGATCTTTAATTAAAAGTGATGATAATTAATGTATGTATTCAAGTAGACCTTTCATTACATGAATGATTTTTTTAAATATTCAGGAAATAGCCCGTTGCTATGGGAACAATTGTTTAAAAATGCACATAAGACCAATTTGAGTCCTTGGATACGGGCATCCAAGTACTCTGATTTTTTTAAAATCTAAAATAAAGTTAAGACTTTGCTTTATCATATTTGTATAAATAGTGTCAGCCTGTTTCGTTTAAAAAAAAAAGACTTCGAAAAACAGCGAATGCCTATTTTTGATTGTATGGCCAAATTACTATAGCAACAATTATCAATTTGAAAGTTTTATCTTGTATTTTGATAAAGGTTTATTTGATCTTGTTTAATATTGAATTTGAACTTCCTGGGGTTTTTTATAACAATTATAAACCAGAAGTCTCTGATGAGACTGAAGCTCTCCTGGTTGATTTGTACATATACACTCAAGAGAATGAATGCTCGGCTTCACCTCGCCTAAAACCACTTTTTTCATCGACCCAATATATTTCTGTATCCCCCCTGTAAAACAATGTATAACGAATTTATCCCGCTGAATCGCTTTTGGTTTGTGTATGTTACGTCAACATATTCTAAAGCATTTTGGTGACGTCAAGAGCATAAAGCGTCTTAGTAGAAGCAGGATATCAAAATAATATCCTGTTAGTAAAATAATACAACATAATATTTAGAATTTTTTTTTAATAATAATATAATAGTTCTTCTCGACCAATCAGATTGCAAGAAATTTGCCAGAGGCGGGATAAATGTATATCAAGTTTTTTTTTTTTATGAGAACCAACAACCACATGCCAATGCATATCTATCAATTTCTAATTAATTTTTTTCATCAAAATTCAGAGCAAAAATTTTTTTTTCGAAAAAAAAAACGGAGTCTCCCCCCCCCCCCCCCCAAGAATATCAAATGGACCGTGCCTTAGATTTCTCTAGAATGTGAGAGAATTACTAAAAACGTGTATATATAACATACCATATGTATCAAAACTAAAATAACAGATGTTTTTATTTTTCAAAAAATGTGGGTCAAAGGTCAGTGATGGGGTCAAAGGTTAAAAATTTGGCTCCAAAAGATGAGCCTTCTCAAGGTACATAGACATGCAATATATGACAGCTCTATTATCTTATACCCTTTCATCAGAATTTAGTTGAATGGAATGATATACTGACAGTCGAATGGATAGACAAACAGATGAACAGACAGACCTACCACTATATGCCCTTTGATAAATTAAGACTAAAGGCATAAATAACCTCTCATTTGAGCTGAAATAGTATTGCATAGGATATACTCTATAGAGATATTTCCTTCTTTCTTATACTGACCAGTGAAAATACTTAGATCAAGTAATCAGACAGTTTCAGATTGAAATTAAATATAATAGGACATGTGGCCAACCGAGTGAAAAAAGTATCGGCCATTTTGTTCTAAAACCTAAAAAGGTTTTAGGCTATTTTTTTAGTAAATGTAAAACAATGTAAATAGAATATTGAACAAAGAACATGAACTTTTAGGGTGAATGTGGTATTAATGTAGACAGAAGCTAATTATTGAAATATAATACAAAATATTTTTACATACCGGTATGAAATATTTGATCCTCTATATAAAACATTTTTACCTGTGAATTATATCCCAGTTCAGAATAAGGGTGTCCCATAAATATTTTAAAATCTGCATGCGGTTGAAATGATGTTTTTGATTGGTCAAATTTTAAAAGGACAAAATGACTAGAAGTCCAATTGACAACCAGACTTGTCAGAATGACAACATAGCTCGCCGGTGGCAACCATATGTAAATTGCAACAACAACAATAAATAACTCCTCTGATTAAAAAGTCCCAGTGCCAATAAAGTTTACTTAAATCAGTAAAGAAGCTATGGCCCAAGTTAAAGTTTTTGAAAAGTAGGTAAAATTTCAAGGTCAAGGTCACTAGGTCAAAATTTATGGTACGGCATGAAAGGTCTTATCACAAGGAATGCACATGTGAAATATCAAAGCCCTATCACTTACCATTCAAAAAATATGGCCAAGGTTAAAGTTTTTCAAAAGTAGGTCAATCTCCAAGGTCAAGGTCACAAGGTCAAAAATTTTGGTATCCATGGAAAGGTCTTGTCACAAGGAATGCACATGTGAAATATCAAAGCCCTATCACTTACCATTCAAAAAATATGGCCAAGGTTAAAGTTTTTCAAAAGTAGGTCAATCTCCAAGGTCAAGGTCACAAGGTCAAAAATTTTGGTATCCATGGAAAGGTCTTGTCACAAGGAATACACATGTGAAATATGAAAGCCCTTTCACTTACCATTCAAAAAATATGGCCAAGGTTAAAGTTTTTCAAAAGTAGGTCAATCTCCAAGGTCAAGGTCACAAGGTCAAAAATTTTGGTATCCATGGAAAGGTCTTGTCACAAGGAATGCACATGTGAAATATGAAAGCCCAATCTGTATTGGTTTAAAAGTTATAAGCAAGGTTAAAGTTTTTGTGCACGCGCACGCCAACGCCAACGCCAACGCCGACACCGGGGGTATGACAATTCGGTCTTTTCGAAATAGAGAGTTACTTCCCATTTGTGCAGGTATCTGACGTCAACGCATTGTGACGTCATCAATTTCTATGGAAACCAGCATGAAATTCAGGTAAACATGTTGCGTTTTGAAAGAAATTTATTGACGTCACAATGCTTTTACGTCAGATACCTGCACGAATCGAACGTAGGACTGTAAAATCGAAAAGACGGAATAGCTCTCCGGACATTCGTCCCGGCGAGCTAAAAAGGCCTGAAACATAAGTCTATTACCAGTAATTTATGGCAGGAACAGGTATCGTACCCAGATAGCTTAGTTGGTAAGAGCGTCTGCCCAGATAGCAGAAGGTCTCGGGTTCGATTCACGGTCCGGTCACATCTTTTCCTCTCCCGTTACAGAATTGGCGCCAAACTAAATGACTCAAGGTGAAGTGGAGTTTTGTGTGAGGTACGTTTCCAGTGCATGGAAACCTGAAAAATTGGTGGAGAGGAGTGTGGCAGGAACAGGCATCGTGCCCAGATAGCTCAGTTGGTAAGAGCGTCTGCCCTGATAGCAGAAGATCTCGAGTTCGATTCCCGGTCAAGTCACATCTCTCCCGGCCTCTCCTGTTACAAATTTAACTTCTATAATTAATACTAAATTTGGAATTTTGCAAAATAAAACTTACACAAGCACCTTTCATTTGGCAATGTGAAGGATGCATTATTGCTATTTTATTTGATAAAATGATCAATCTTTGTGATTCTGGTGTTTCCATGTATCGGAAAGCACAGCTCAAGTCCGTGATCACTTAGGACATTCTACTCTTGCAACAAAAAGTCTCACTACTCTCTCCAAAAATCTTACACCTTAAACAGCTAAAAAATAAGTAAGAAATACATGCATTTTGATTGTTTGTTATCTTTCTTGCACTGTATAAACATAATAGAAAAGATTTTCAAGTTGATTGATTGATCAGAGGAAATTCCGAAACTATCCCCTAGTGTTTCTATAGAATTGAAGATAAAATCCTGGGTCAGGTCCCAAATAAAATATTAGAAAAACTAAATTTCAGACTCATCTATGATAATATTGTAAAATGGCAATAAAGGAAGAATTTGGTAGAAGTTTTCCTGGGTTGAAATATTTTTGTATGAGTTGGCTTTTACAAATGAATTTTTTTTAGTATTTTATTTTATTTTTTTTTTTAATTTGATTAACACATAGTAGATATGCCTATAAGGCATCTCTTGTTATATTATCTTCTATTAAAACATGTGTCACTTGCTTTAATGGAAACATTATGAAAATTTTATCAAACCACACAGTTTTACATCCCATTGGGGGTGGTACTCCAAGCAGTGGAGGAATTTATAAGAAGAAAGAAAGATGTAAGAGTTACCTCCCCCTCCCCCCCCCCCCCCCTAAAAAAAAAAAAACTTACACAAGCACAATATTCCTTTCATTTGGCAATGTGAAGGATGCATTATTGCTATTTTATTTGATAAAATGATCAATCTTTGTGATTCTGGTGTTCCCATTTAACAGTCTGTGATCACTTAGGACATTCTAGTTACCTCCCCCCTCCCCCCCCCCCCCCAAAAAAAAAAAAAAAACTTACACAAGCACAATATTCCTTTCATTTGGCAATGTGAAGGATGCATTATTGCTATTTTATTTGATAAAATGATCAATCTTTGTGATTCTGGTGTTCCCATTTAACAGTCTGTGATCACTTAGGACATTCTAGTTACCTCCCCCCTCCCCCCCCCCCCCAAAAAAAAACTTACACAAGCACAATATTCCTTTCATTTGGCAATGTGAAGGATGCATTATTGCTATTTTATTTGATAAAATGACCAATCTTTGTGATTCTGGTGTTCCCATTTAACAGAAAGCACAGCTCAAGTCTGTGATCACTTAGGACATTCTACTCTTGCAACAAAAATTCTCATTACTCTCCCCAAAAATCTTACACCTTAAACATGTTAAACAAATAAAAAATAAGTGAGAAATACATGCATTTTGACTATTTGATATCTTTCTTGCAGTGTATTAACACTATAGAAAAGATTTTCATGTTGATTGACTGATCAGAGGAAATTCCGAAACTTATAATCCCCTAGCGTTTCTATAGAATTGAAGATAAAATCCTGGGTCAGGTCCCAAATTAAATATGAGAAAAACTAAATTACAGACTCATCTATGATAATATTGTAAAATGGCAATATCTTTGTTTATTTATAGTTTCTGTCACTTATATACTCTAAATGCATGTAGATAGGGTAAGAGAAAATAGCCATATACCCATTTTCCAGAATCCTAGGGAACAGGGACTCAAGTAAAATACTGTAATGACATCTAAACTGCAAACCGATAATATTTTGGAATAAATCAATTAATTATTATCCATAAATTTGGGGAAATTAGCTATCATGAGATCACATGTATATAGTTTAATAGAGAGAAAACAACCACACCCATTTTCTAAGACCCTTGGGGTCAGAGACTCAAACAAAATATCAGGTGAACAACGAGATTACAGACCCATCATATTGCATGAAGAATTTAGTCTCCATTATTTATAGTGTCAGCGCTGTAAGCATAAGATTATATGGAATAATATAAAAGAAAATGGCCACACCCTTTTCTAAGACCCTGGGTGTCATTGGCTCAAACAAAATATCAGGTGCACAACTAGACTACAGACCCATCATATTGCAAAAAGAATTATGTCTCTATCATTTATAGTGATAGAAGAGCTGTCCGGACAAAATTACATAGAATTTAGTGACCACGCCCATTTTCTAAGACCCTGGGAGTCAGGGACTGAAACTAAATGTCAGGTGCACAACTAGACCATGGACCAAGTAAAATACAAAAAGAATTAAGTTTCTATCCCTGACAGTTTCAGAGGAGTTGTCCGGACAAGAATTGTTTACGGACAGACGGACAGACAGACAGACGGACAGACGGACGGACGCCGGACGAAGGGTGATCGCATAAGCTCGACTGGTCTGAGACCAGTAGAGCTAAAAAATGTTGCCATGGTAACTTTATTGGTACTTACTGGGGTTGTCTTAAGCTTGAGTGATTCCTAGTTGTTCTGTAGGAAGTGGGGATTTCGTTTGGTTGTGTTTTTGAATGTCTTAGGCAATTGTTGAGCGGCTTCTACAGTTTCTACTGCAATCTAGAACACTTTTAAATTGGTCAAGCCTTCATGAACTCTTCTTGATCATTTGAGAGATCCATTTATTATGTCTAATCATGTTGGAAAGTGCAAGAATATCTCTCGTCTAAATTACACTGAGAAGCTTTTTCAAAGCTAGTACAGATTTCGATGAACAATTTTAGGTAAATGACACCAGCTTTATCTTACAGAAAATGACCTACTATGACTGATAAAACAATTTTGTGAGGATTTGTAATTTTCAGTCCATGACGGTACCTTGTAATGAGCTTATGATTTACGAGGGGAGGAATGTAATGCCTGTAATCTCGTCTGTGTGAGATTCAGGGTTCACATACAAATTTATCCCTCCATCTATCATACACAATCAAAATATGTTTTTGGCAATTTTCTCGTTATTCTTTCCGGAAAATGGATGTATTAAGTCTCACAAGGATGAAAGGGGGGACTTTTGTAATGAAAGGAGAAAACAGATAAAATGTAGAAATGAATTGAGTTCCGGAAATTTTGACAAAATAAGAAATTGGAACATTATGTTGTTTCTCAAGAATCATGATTTGATTTCAAAAATCCCAAAAGCTCCTTTAAATCATACGATGTTTTAATTTCTAAACACTTTTTCTGTTTATCCCACTCCCTAACATAAATAGTAACAAAGTAAATGTGGGAGAATATTTTCGACAAAAGAATATTTATGATAATTACAATGTGCATGTAGGAGGACAATGATTAAGTTCAAATGGAAAACGTTTTTAATAAAAACCAGTTATGAACACCCATCATCTGGGAATTTTATGAACAAACAATTTCACAAGAAATTCATAAAGACAAAGATAATATTCTGCAGAATAGCAGAACGCCTTGATTTCGATAGTTAAGTTTCCAAATTTATAAAAGTACGAAAATGAAATTCGGAGACACTGAATTTGGATCATGAATTTTTCATGAATTTTTTTTTTTTTTCTTTTCCTTTTTTGCACACAGAAAATGAAGAAATGTAAGAATAACACTGAATTTTCGTAATTTTAAGACTTAAGATAGGTTTTTTTTTCTCGCATTGGTTTATCAAAATATTAAAACATCGAAATTTCAGTGTGTTCTTGATGTCATATCCTTCTTACTAGTATTTACTAAATAGTTATTTTAAAGTAGAAATTTTGTTATATCTGTCAATGCTAATTCAATCGGCCGCATTTCTTTTAAAGACAGTTCTTCGATACAAATGAGTTAAAGAAGATCCTGACGATAATCTCAACAGCACTCACAATAGAGCACCAACTTGAGCATCGACGGACCCCTAGCAAGCTAGAGGTGGGACCAGGTGCCCGGGAGGAGTAAGCATCCCCTGTTGGCTAGCCGCACCCGCCGTCGATGTTCACACATGTATAATCTTTCAAAGATTGAAAACAAGTTAAAGGGAGAAGAGACGTTGGAATATCATAATGGTCATGTAGTTTCGTTCTTTAAAAATTGAAGAAACTGAAATACCATCCACTCTACCTTTCAGTGCCTAAAGGTATTTCAAGAGCCGAATCAGTGAGCGATAAACTTTGATAACTTTATATAATATAAATGCACATTATAACACAGTGATGGCGCTCCATATTATAGGATTCTTGATCTTGATGTATGTCTTGAGCATAGGTTTGAAACTAACCATATCTTAACTAGGAGTATATGGTGTTACACTAATATGTCATGAGCATTGGTTGAAACTAACCATATCTTGACTAGGTGTATATGGTGTTACACTAATATGCCTTGAGCATTGGTTGAAACTAACCATATCCTGACGAGGTTTATATGGTATTACACTTATATTTTAGCACTGTTTAAACTAACCAAATCCTGACTAGGTGTATTTGATGTTACATTAATATGTCTTGAGCACTGGTTGAAGCTAATGGTGTTACACTAATATTTGAGAATTAGTTGAAACTGACCATATCCTGACTAGGTGTATTTGGCGTTAAACTAATATGTCTTGAGCATTGATTGCAGCTAACCAGATCCTGACTAGGTGAATATGATGTTACATTAATATGTCTTGAGCATTGGTTGAAACTAACCATATCCTGGCTAGGTGTATATGGTGTTACATTAAATGTCTTGAGGTGTTACATTAAATGTCTTGAGCATTGGTTGAAACTAACCATATCCTGACTAGGTGAATATGGTGTTACACTAATATGTCTTGAGCATTGGTTGAAACTAACCATACTCTGACTAGTTGAATATGGTGTCTTGAGCATTGGTTCAAAATAACCATATTTTGATCAGGTGTATAAAGTGTTTCACTAACTATGGTTCTTGGAATATGTCTTTGTTCCCCCGGACCGTACACTCTGGCAAGACGAAAGGTACACGTATGACGCCCCTCCCTGTTATTAGTTTGATACTAACCATGGTTCCAGGTACATGTATATATGTCATTATTCATCAGGGCCGTGAACACAGACCAGACGTACCGTACACATAAGAAGCCCCTCCCTGTTATTAGTGTGATACTGACCATAGTTCTAGGTATATGTCTTTATTCCCCCGGACCATACACTCCGGCAAGACGTATGAATTAGTGTGATACTTACCATGGTTCTAGGTATATGTCTTTGTTCCCCCGGACCGTACACTCCAGCAAGACGTATGAATTAGTGTGATACTTACCATGGTTCTAGGTATATGTCTTTGTTCCCCCGGACCATAGACACCAGCCAGACGTAAGGCACACGTATGAAGCCCCTCCCTGCCGTTAGCTTCCATTACTAGCTGTTCCGCTATGCTCTTGGTACGAGAATAGTGGTCTGGATGCTGTAACATAAAGATAGAGTATATAGGCCTTCAATACCTCAAGGATAACGTGTCATCAAATCGACATTTGTAGTACTCATGTATATATGAAGTCATCAGTAAATAGTCAAGGTCAATTTGTATATCATGAAAACAAGAGGCCCAAGGGGCCACATCGCTCTCGAGAGTTGCGGACTAATGGCCGATAGTGGCCACTTTGGTAGAGGCCCTTGAGTGCTTGCTACCTTCAAGGTTTCATGAAATCCTGTGCAGCAGTTACGGAGATGTCGAAATTGAGTCAGCCAATCAGAGCCCTTCGCGGCCATATTTGTTGACCAATCTATACGAAAAAAAAAAAACCCGCAAATTTGGTAGAGGACCTTGGGTAATTGCTTCCTGAAAGGTTTCGTTAAATTCTGCATAGCGGTTGCTCAGGAGAAGTAGAAAATTCGACAGCCAATCGGAACCCTCGGCCACAAAAGATCTTGAGTACTTGCTTCCTGTGATGTTTCGTGGATTTCTGTGCTGCGGAGAATAAAAGTTTACGACGGACGGACAGACGACGGACGGCGCACTTTGAGAATAGCTCTCAAATAAAGAAATAGATAAATAAGTGTCTCCTCTAGTTTTCCTATATCTACACTTGCAATATAATAGACGCCATACGCCCATCATTACCACCTCGCAAACGGAGAGAAACCTTCTTAGATTAAGTTATCTAAAATCAAGAAATATTTTCCTTATACTCTTAAATTGGGTGAAAAGAAAACGTTTTTTTTTCAATGTGAGCTGAATATAATTCAGAATTTTAAGATAGAAAAGACAAAACGAACACTTCCCTCTGCTTTAAGGATTGACGCTATCTTTCCAAAGTAGCATCAAAAGAAAGCTATTTGTGTCATTACTCTACACTCTTTTGACACATTTTAAATAAATCATACCTTTGTAAAATGATTTCGGCATTTTAGCGCTTCAATTTCAAAGTTTGATATTCGTTATCATTTCCTTTCCTTCTATATGCACCAGCAATTTCTGTGCAGACAGTAGTGCATTATCTGCCCCCAGATACCGGTGTATAAACAATCAATACAATTATCTAAGTAGCTCTTACTTTAATCGAATGAAGACATGGTGAGATATCCTGCTTTGACAACTACAGGCCTGAGCATAATCTGGGACTGGCAATAAATATCGGACGTTTTGATGAATGAGAAGTTATATGATTTCAAATTGTGACACAAAAGCATCTAGAAATAGTCCTCTTATCAAATTTTCTCCGAGAAAATCTGATAAAGTTTTTCGTAGGATACCAGATTTGTCAAATTGTTAATTTCATCAATACATTGAAGGAAGCGATAAATCTAACTGCTTGAGTGAGTTCTTACAGAAAATGCAATACATCTAGTCTTATCTCCCTTATGGTCGAAGAAAGCAAAGATACATCATAAAAGTGGGAAATGTCTGAAATGGTCGAGCTGTTAAAGTTACGGAATCACAGGCTTTTCTGCTCACACATTCTATATGATCATGATGAAATACAAGTTGCTTTTGCAAAAAGAGATAAATTCGTCTGACAGGTTTAAGTTTTATCTAGGTTGGTGATCGTCTAGGTATATTCATGTGGCTCTCTGAAAACGGTCATTGACCAAGTGAACATGCATATAGTGAAAGTAGAACATTTGACCAATGGTTATGGCCAAACTTGAAGTTTTTCAAATGTAGGTCAAAGGTCACAGTCAGGGTCACATGGTCAAACATTTTGGTATCAAAAGAAGAAACACACATGCCAAATATGAGAGCCTTATTTCCTAATGTGAAAATAAAGCCTGTGTTTGTGAAACACGAAGGCCCCCGGTGGCATCTTTGTTAGTATAAACACTATTTTCTGTTAAGTATATGTATGTGAAAGGTCAAGGTCAGGGTCACAGGGTTAAAAGGTCAAAGGTCAAGGTCAGGAGGTAAAAAAATTGGTATCAATGGAAAGGTCTTGTTACAATGAATACACATGTGAAATATGAAAGCCCTATCACTTACCATTAAAAAGTTATGCCCAATGTTAAAGTTTTTTGAAAAGTAGGTCAAAGGTCAAGGTAACAAGGTCAAAACTTTTGGTATCAATGGAAAGGTCTTGTCACAAGGAATACACATGTGAATTATGAAAGCCCTATCACTTCCCATTCAAAAGTTATGCCAAATGTTAAAGTTTTTCGGACAAACAGACAGACAGACAAACAGACGGACAGGCCAAAAACTATATGCCCCCGAATCTTTGATTCCGGGGGCATAAAAATACGAATAATGTTTGACTATTATTGGGCATCCGTCATTTGACGGGTCTCCAAAAACGATGTTAGTTATATACCTTGTCAAGAGGTAGATATGGAAGGGACTCTTCTCCGTCCATGATTTCCTGTCCCCCAAACACGACGTTATACGTACTGGTGTAAACAAGCCGGGAAATTCTGTGCTTTATACATGCTGAAATGAAAATAAGCACTATATGTAAGCATGGTAAGCAAATGAGTTCCTTTTCAGAGGATAACAAGTTCTATGTTTGTGAGACATAAATGCCCCCAGAGGCAGCTTTGAGAAAATAAAACCTGTTATCTTTTCAAACTTTTGATACTTATGGAGGTGATTCTAAAAGGAATGCACACATGAAATATAAGGGCCCTATCAATCACCAATCAAAAGTTATGACCAAGTTCAATGTTTAAGAAAGCAGGGATTTTTTATAATAAAATAGCAATTTCATAAAAATAAAAAATAAATGCCAAGGTCACAAAGTCAAAAGTCATGGATCAAATGAAAGCTCTGGTCACGATGAATATATATATATATATGAAATATCAAAACCCTACCTCTTACAGTTTAAAAGTAGGTTAAAGGCCAAAGTCACTAGGTCAAAAGTCATGACATAAAATGTAAGCTCTGGTCATGTTGAATCTATATGTGAAGTATCAAAGCCCTGTCCATCTTAGTTTAAAAGTATGTCATAGGTCGAGGTCACTATGTCAAAGGTCATGGTATCAAATGAAAGGTTTGGTCATAAGGAATCTATATATGAAATATCAAAGCCCTATCTCTTTATAATTTAAAAGTAGGTCAACGGTCACTAGGTCAAAGATCATGGTGTCAAATGAAAGGTCTGGTCATGAGGAATCTGTGTGTGAAACATCAAAGCCCTACCTATTATAATTGAAAAGTAGGTCAAAGGTCAAGGTCAAAGGTCATTGTATCAAACTAAAGCTCTGTTCATAAGAAATATATATGTGAAATATCAAAGCCCTGCATATTATAGTTTAAAAGTAGATCAAAGGCCAACATCAAGTTCACTAGGTCAAAAGTCAAGGTCTCAAATGAAAGGCCTGGTCATACCCTTTGTGGTACAAGAGATATAGCCCAGGTTTAATTTTTAGTTTCAAAAGTAGGTAAAAGATCAATGTCAGTGTCACTAGGTCAAAAGTCAAGGTATCAAATGAAAGGTATGCTCATGAGGTATCTATATGTGAAATAGCAAAGCCCTACCCTTTGTAGTAAATGAGATATACACCAGATTAAAGTTTTTTTTTAAGTAGCTCAAACTTCATGGTCAAGGCCGCTATATGAACACTCATGGTCCCAAATGAAAGGTCTGGTCATGAGGTATCCACATGTGAAATATCAAAGCCCTACCATTTAAGGTTCAAGAGATATATCCACGTTTTAAACTTATTAGTATGCCCCCCCCCCCTTTTTTTTTACCATTCGCTAAGATATCTCGAAAACTTGATAACATTTCTTAAAACCCGTAATACATATGACAAACATATGTATCACTTGAACTATACAAAATTTGAAGGCGTTTCAAGGAGAAATGGATTTGATATGAATTTGTGTGTGTGTGTGTGTATTTTCCTTCAAAATTGAAAATAGTAGGTCAAAGGTCTTCTCAAGATACATACACATGCAAAATTTGAAGGCCCTATCATCTCTACTTAAAATCTTATACCCTTTTAACGAAAGCGGGACGGAATGACGAACGGACAAACAGACGTACGAACCAATCGCTACATGCCCCCTTGGTCATAAATGTCCGGGGCATAAAAAGAAAACATAAGTTTGTGAAAACACGGATGCCCCCGTCGACATCTTTGTCAGTAAAACAGCTTCAATGTAAAAAAGTAATTCTGCAAGGCCAAGGTCAAAATGTTTTAAAATATTGGTATTGTCACAAGAAATACATATGTGAAATATGAAAGCCCTATCGTCTACCATTCAAAAGTTATGACCAAGGTTAAAAATTTTGCTAATAGTTCAAACTCCAAGGTCAAGGTCACAAGTTAAACAAGAGGCCCAAGGGGGCCATATCGCTCACCTGAGTTACAATCAAAAGAATGATAGTGGACAATTCGGTGTAAGCCCTGTAAGCCAATCGACGAAAATTTTTGTAGAGGATCATGAGTACTTGCTTCCTGTAAGCTATTGCGAAACACTGTGCAGCCATTGCAGAGGAGAAGTCGAAAATGCGTCAGCCAATCAGAGCCCTCGGTGGCCATATCTGTGGACCGATCAGCACAAAAAACACAAACTTGATAGAGGACCTATAGAACTTGCTTCCTATAAAGTTTCGTGAAATTCTGCGCAGCGGTTGCAGAGGAGAAGTCGAAAATGCGTCAACCAATCAAAGCCCTTGGCGGCCATATTTGTTGACCGATCGGCACGAAAAACACAAACTTGGTAGAGGACCTTTAGAACGTGCTTCCTGTAAAGTTTCGTGAATTCTGTGCAGCGGTTGCAGAGGAGAAGTCGAAAATGCGTCAACCAATCAGAGCCCTTGGCGGCCATATTTGTTTACCGATCGGCACGAAAAACCCAAACTTGGTAGAGTACCTTGAGTACTTGCTTCTTGTAAAGTTTCGTGAAATTCTCTGCAGCAGTTGCAAAGGAGAAGTAAAAAAAAAATGCATCAGCCAATCAAAGCTCTTGAAGGCAATATTTGTTGACCGATCGGCACGAAAAACACAAACTTGGTAGAGGACCTTTAGAACGTGCTTCCTGTAAAGTTTCGTGAAATTCTGAAATTCTGTGCAGCGGTTGCAGAGGAGAAGTCGAAAATGCGTCAGCCAATCAGAGCCCTTGGCGGCCATATTTGATAACCGATCGGCACGAAAAACACAAACTTGGTAGTGGAACTTGAGTACTTGCTTCTTGTAAAGTTTCGTGAAATTCTGTGCAGCAGTTGCAAAGGAGAAGTAAAACAAGAGGCCCAAGGGGGCCACATCGCTCACCTGAGTTGTAGGGCTGAGTATCGCGGCTCAAATTTGTATCGCGATATATTGCGATATTTGGAAAAATATTGCGATATATTGCAATATTTTATAACATTGAGATTCCTTATGATTTTCACTTTCCAACTTCAATTTGCTTTCAAAATTCCATTTAAAAAATATGAAAATGCTTGATGGACATGACGTTCAGACAAATTTGACAGTCCTTCTATAACATTCGAAGTCAATCATATCCCGTTGAAAGATTTATCTTTCTCCTTGTAATGTGCAGTGTGTTGGCCTACGTATCTATAGTATTAGGCTGTGCAGCAAAGTACTGAAGCTACTTTTTTGAATTAGACTTGTTTAAAAAAACAGGCTAGTCAGAAAATTGTAGATTTTATCACCGCTGTTATTGGACGAAAAATTAAGAACACGAGGTGGAATGGATTCAATGCGCACGATGAAATTCACGACGTTCTAACTTAGAGATCATACATGTATCTTAAATGCATATCATTACGACATAGAGATAAATATTATATCCACCTTTGAAATTGAATCCACCGTTGAGTATCTAAATTATCCTATTGTTGTATTTTGAGTAGGAATGCGCTTTCTCTCATAATTTTCAAAGAAACAACTTAAAATATGAAGATAAAAAAATATCGTCAAAAACCGGTTTTTGAAAACGAATACCGTGGTACGTATTGCGAAGCCTCGTATCGCAATATACCGGTACCGCGATAAAACCGCTCAGCCCTACTGAGTTGCAGACAAAGGGTTAAAAGTCACAAAAATACTTCTACAGATCAAAGCCCTTGACAGCCATATTTGTTGACCTATCAACAAGAAAAACACAAACTTGGCAGAGGACCTTGAGTACTTGCTTGCTGTAAAGTTTCATGAAATTCTATGTTGCGGTTACAGAGGAGATTTCGAAAATGTGTTAGCCACTCAGAGCCCTCGGCAGCCATATTTGTTGAACAATCGGCACGAAAAACACAAACTTGTTGGAGGACCTTAAATACTTCATACCTGTAAAGTTTCATGAAAGTCTGTGCAGCGGTTGCAGAGGCGATGTTGAAAATGTGTCAGCCAATCAGAGCCCTCGGCAGCCATATTTGTTGACCAATCGGCAGAAAAAACACAAACTTGGTAGAGGACCTTGAGTACTTCCTTCCTGTGAAGTTTCATGAAATTCTGTGCAGCGGTTGTAGAGGAGATGTCGAAAATGAGTCAGCCAATAAGAGCCCTCGGCAGCCATATTTGTTGAACGATCCGCACGAAAAACACAAACTTGGTATAGGACCTTGAGTACTTCCTTCCTGTAAAGTTTCATGAAATTCTGTGCAGTGGTTGCAGGGGAGATGTCGAAAATGTGTCAGCCAATCAGAGCCTTCTGCGGCCATATTTGTTTACTGATCGGCACAAAAAATACAAACTTGGTAGAGGACCTTGAGTACCTCCTTCCTGTAAAGTTTCATGAAATTCTGTGCAGCGGTTGCAGAGGAGATGTCGAAAATGAGTCAGCCAATCAGAGCCCTCGGCGGCCATATTTGTTGACGGATTGGCACAAAATACACAAACTTGGTAGAGGACCTTGAGTACTTCCTTCCTGTAAAGTTTCATGAAATTCTGTGCATTGGTTGCAGAGATTATAGCGAAAATGTGTCGGCCAATCAGAGCCTTCGGCGGCCATATTTGTTGACTGATCGGCACAAAAAACACAAACTTGGTAGAGGACCTTGAGTACTTCCTTCCTATTAAGTTTCATGAAATTCTGTGCAGCGGTTGCAGAGGAGATGTCGAAAATGTGTCAGCCAATCAGAGCCCTCGGCAGCCATATTTGTTGACCGATCGGCATGAAAAACACAAACTTGGTAGAGGACCTTGAGTACTTCCTTCCTGTAAAGTTTCATGAAATTCTGTGCAGCGGTTGCAGAGGAGATGTCGAAAATGTTAAAAGTTTACGCCAGACGGACGACGACGACGACGGACGGACGACGGACGGCGCGCTATGACAATAGCTCACTTGAGCTTCGCTCAGGTGAGCTAAAAATGCATCAGCCAATCAAAGCTCTTGGCGGCCATATTTGTTGACCGATCGCATGAAAAACACATACTTGGTAGAGGACCTTTAGAACGTGCTTCCTGTAAAGTTTCGTGAAATTCTGAAATTCTGTGCAGCGGTTGCAGAGGAGAAGTCGAAAATGCGTCAGCCAATCAGAGCCCTTGGCGGCCATATTTGTTTACCGATCGACACGAAAAACACAAACTTGGTAGTGGAACTTGAGTACTTGCTTCCTGTAAAGTTTCGTGAAATTCTGTGCAGCGGTTGCAAAGGAGAAGTAAAAAATGCATCAGTCAATCAGAGCTCTTGGAGGCCATATTTGTTGACCGATCGGCACGAAAAACACAAACTTGGTAGAGGACCTTGCGTACTTGCTTCTTGTAAAGTTTCGTCAAATTCTGTGCAGCGGTTGCAGAGGAGAAGTCGAAAATACGTCAGCCAATTAGACTCCTCGGCGGCCATATTTGTGGACCGATCGGAACAAAAAACACAAACTTGGTAGAGGACCTTTATAACTTGCTTCCTGTAAGGTTTCATGAAATTCTGTGTAGTGGTTCCAGAGAAGAAGTCGAAAATGCGTCATCCAATCAGAGCCCTTGGCCTACAAACTTGGTAGAGGACCTTTAAAACTTGCTTCCTGTAAAGTTTCGTGAAAATTTGTCAAATTCTGTGCAGCGGTTGCAGAGGAGAAGTCGAAAATGCGTCAGCCAATCAGAGCCCTCGGCGGCCATATTTGTTGACCGATCGGCACAAACTATGTAGAGGACCTTGAGAACTTACTTCCTGTAAGGTTTTGTCGAATTCTGTGCAGCGGTTTCAGAGGAGATGTCGAAAATGTAAAAAAATTTACGCTGGACGACGACAGACGACAGACGACGGACGGCGCGCTGTGACAATAGTTCACTTTACTTGAGCTTCGCTCAGGTGAGCTAAAAATGTTGGTATCCACGGAAAGGTCTTGTCACATGGAATACACATGTGAAATATGAAAGCCCTATAACCATTCAAAAGTTATGCCCAAGGTTAAAGTTTTTGAAAAGTAGTTCAAACTCAAAGGTCAAGGTCATTAGGTGAAAAAATGTTAGTATCCATGGAAAGGTCTAGTCACAAGTTGACAGCCCAATCACTTACCATTCAAAAGTTATGACCTGCGGACAAACAGACAGAGACCCAGACAAACGGACAGAACAAAATTATATGCCCCCAATCTCCGATTATTGAGGCATAAAAATTTAAGTGCAAGGGTCATTTTCGAGGAGTATTTCCTGGAAAACATGTAAAAATGGAAACTGTCAAAGATACACATGCAAACAAAAACTCAATTCAAAACCTACCATAGCTGTGAAGAATAGTCCCGACAAATTTTTAATCAGTTCATTGGATGGAAAAAGTCTGAAAAACTTTAGTATGACATATGGACGGACGGAATGGAAACTGTACGTGTTCTCTTATTTGCTGGTAGAGGACTAAAAAGAGACCATCAAACAGCATGTAAAATAGGCTTCATCCTTATAAAGACAACGAAGCACGCTAACACGGATTTACTGTTCAATATGCTATTCTTGTAAATTCAAACTGCTTCGGAAATAGAATGTACGATGTAATGCATGTCTCATTTCCTATAACAGACCAATGTAGTAACATATAATATGTAGAAGTAGGTCTTAGCCCAATTCAATTTCTCATAAACACTTTTACTAGAAAAGAGCAAAATTAGAATATTCATTCATTATTGACCAAATATTGGCTTTTGTTCAAGAGAAAAAGCATAAATATACCCACTGTGATTATAGAAATACACAACGGACGAAGTCGTTACAATTAAAAGAAAGCTGAAATATAACTATCAAAAATCACCTCTTATATCATCATGATCTTATTACAAAAAAAAATATTTCCAAATCAATCATATAGATCTCCAACAAGACCCTAAGCAACACGTGCACACATACTACATAACCGACAAAGGAACCAACAACGTAGGTCGACAGAAGGACCCAATCTTGGAATACCACAGTAGGGTTTGTCCACAGGGATTTATCGCGCTTCCCGGTTGCTTGATAGTACTATGAGTACTTAACCCAATAGTAAATCAAGCAACCGCGAAGCGCCATGAATCCCTGTGGGTTTGTCCAAATAATGTAACAATGCCGAAAAGGTAAACAATAACCTTAGTCAAACTGATCTGTAACGCATCATTCTGAAGCTCCACACAAAGTCTGTGAAAGAGAAAAGTCTGGTAAACCAATTTTCTTCAAAGGACAATCACTCCTGTAAAAGTAGGTCAACAGCAACCATAGTCGAAGTTGATTTGTAACCCATAGCCATGAAGCTCGACATCAAGTTTTGAAACGGTGACACGGACAACTCCGGAAAACTTGTGTGTCGTCGACGGACAGACAGACTTACAGACAGGATGGAAACCTGTAGTCACTGGTGTGGGGACTTATAATCTGTAAATGAACTGTGACGACAGTATTATTAATCACTTTACACAATCAGGTATTTTATGATGGGAGTGACAATTAAAAAAATCAAATCCCTTTCTAAAAATGCGTATTCTTGCTGTCAGTTCACTGATAATGTCATCAGAAATGTTAAAGATGGCGATAATTTACGTTCAAATGTCACGAGGCCATTCCTGACAAGTAGTGTAAGGGATTTATAACAGACCAATGATTCCTTACCATCAATGACATTCTTGGTCCCTCCAATGTTCACTGCCTCGATTAATTTCTTGTTCAACTACAAGAGAAGATATTTATCATTTTAATTCGGAAGGCAATCCATAATATCAAAATAAATGACAATTGCTGTCAGAAAACGGCACAATTCCTAGAAAACGATGTTTGTCATGTCAACTTATGCATCCTATGTCAATAACAGGAAGACCTTGATGCAGTATGCTCTTTTCCTTCCTTATCATTATTTCGGTTTGCTTTACTTTCTGCCAAATGAGTTTTGTTTTTGATTTTCATGGTAAAGGACATTTATATTGAATTTCAAAGATCGTGATTAATTGTTATATCGTTTCATTTCAACACGTAAACATCATTTTCATTGGTTAAAAACTTGACGTGATATCTGTATCAACACTTTGTGCATACAAAAAAAAAAAACAATCAAAAACAGCGCTAGCAACGTAATGTATAAAAGCGTAGAAATGATCATTGCATGTAATTATTGTTTAATTTTTGTTGATTGATCGAAGTATCAACACCGAAAATTTGGGGAAAACTTTCACATCAAGTGTTACCTGCATGCTGCAGTTTTCCCTCTAGTTTTTGTGTTGATACCTCGATCAACTAAAATAAAAAAAAATTACAATGATTCCCTGAATCAACCTATCAATGATCACTCTTTCATGAGCATTTGTTATAGAATATGTCATCGAGAATGCATCAATCAAGAGCATTTTTTTACATGATGTTGTTTTCGATCCCATTTGTCAACCAAGCTGCTTGACAATGTCACAGTTTTGTCAAATAGTTTTGACTTCTGTTTAGACCAAACCATCGTTTCGCACAGGACCCAAAATTTTCCGATGTGTTTTTTTTTCCTCAGATGCCATATGTAATAATTATTGTTACATTAATTATTTTTTTTCTCAATAACGTTCTTCTTATATTTATAAGGACCTGTTCATAATTTCCTATCAATGATACAATAAGTTGTTGCACGATTTTTTAAGCATCTTTAACAGATATTTTCGGGCCTTTGCTACTTTCAACAAAAAATTTAGAAAAAAAAATCGGACAAAATATGCTTACTAGAAACTTAAAATATTGAGCTAATTGTTTCCGCATTGTATGCTAGTAATGATGTAACTTTTCTGCTGGTATGTTTGCATGGTAGTTTAGAAGCTCAAGAGGTACAATAGAATGGTGATTCTAGAAATGTTTTCTTTGAAGGAGTGGTCTTATAGACAAATTTCCTGTCATTTTCGTCACTTGTTGCTGTACAATGTGAATGAAAGCTTACAGATTTAGCAATAATCGCTACACTTGTATCTAAATGGAGACGTGGCTAGGAGAGACGGGGGGTTTCCGCTCAGATCGATTTGCTTTTGTTGCGTGGGACATAGGTGGAAATTAACGTCACAAAGTTCTCTAAGATGTTTGCTACTCTCATATACAGCATGAACTTCTCTGACAGTTTAATGACATTACAGCCTCAAACTTGGTCCCATTTTCAAGGCGTTTTAGACAAGACTACATCAATCAATGGACTCGGCTACTAGTGTAAGACGTCCCATGAGAATTCGAAAGCAATTGGATTCTTGGCAGACTTGACGTAAGCTTGTGATTTATCTCATATAATACGTGATACTCCTTATTTATATAGTCCATTGGTAAGTAGCATTTTCATTTTTTTTTCAATTTTTTAATTAAATTTTAAATTTGTAAAAAATGACAAAGTTTTGAAAATAAATTGCTACCAATGAAGTAAGCAGAACATGATGGTATTTTGCCAATATCAAAATGCTAAATATACAAGCTTCTTTAAAAATCCTAACAGGAAGTAGTATTCTTCAGGAACCTCTGTCCGAAACATAAATGCATGCAGGATTAGCATTTATAACAGAGTACATCTTCGCGAGCAAATTTTCCGATTCGCTTAACTTGAAAAGAGTCGTAAGTTTTGCGTGCGAAAACAACTAAATGGAAAGTTGCCATTTTTATAAATACAGACAAATGACTAACGCATTTTGTATATCAAAAATATATTGTTGATACTTCAAAGAATAAATATCCACATATATACATGAACTTATGAGTTTATGCGTTTTAATGTGTGTATCAGAACACGTTTAATATATGTTACATGTGTGTTTTATATTTACAATAGAAAGGTATTCAATGAACAGTAAGATATATATGTTTTAGCATATGAACACCTACCTAAATACTTTTAACACTCATTTTTCATAACATTTGTTGAAAAAATGCTATACTTTAATAGAAATGTATTCTAGAAACATTAACAGTATGCTGACGGACAGACCGAGTTCGCCATTTCATAGACCGGTTTTTGATTGGCAATCCGGCCAAAAAGTAATTCTCCAAGGTCAAGGTCAAAATGTCATTTTTTGGCCGGATTGCGAAGCAAAATCCGGTTTATAAAATGTCTGTCTGTCTGTCTGTCCGCGTCAACAATTTGGCTTAGCTGTTGCATTTAGGTTAGTTGTGAAAGAACTACGAGGACTGATTAATATGTTGTGAGCCGCGTAATTTTAAAGGATTTGAATTTTATCAAGACACTTTGCTTTTTTTTTCTTCTTCTACATAATCCCCTTCAGTATCTATACACTTTCGCCACCGATGTTTAAGGGCCTCGATAACACTTTTAAAGAACTCATTATCTTGACAGTTCAGACAGCCATCCATCGCACGTATAACGTCATCAACGGACTGAAAGTGGGTGCCAGAAATAGCTGCTTTCAGTTTTGGGAATAGATGAAAGCCTGATGGAGCAAGATCGGGTGAATAAGGCGGGTGGTCAATCAAATTAAAGCCACAACAGACTTGTGAACAGAAGCATTGTCCTGATGGAACAACACACCTTTAACTAATGAGCTTTCCGCGGCGCTTAAGTTTAATGTTTTCCCGTAACTGTGTCGGAACTGAAGCATAGTATGTGCCATTGATTGTTTGTCCTTTTTGGAGATATACCTTTCGCAACCCAGAAAACCAAGGCTCACAACATATCAATCAGCCCTCGTACAGAATGTTTACCTTGACCATTCTAAAATAACATTGAATACATTTTGTCATAAGATATCCCTTCAGAAATGACACTGAGAGACCTTTAACTTAAATTGCATTAAATTTGTATGAAGCATTTGGGAAATAAAGTTATTCTTATTCTCTCATTACGAATGGCATTGACTATCAAATAATCTTATTGAGAAACAGTGAAGAATTCCGAGTAACTGTTCTCGAAATATGAATATTTCATGATATATGAACTTCTAATTCACGATTAACTTGTCTATGTTCTCTGGTTTGTTGTTGTTGTCATTTTTAAGGAAGTATAATGTTAAACTAAGAAATCAATTCAAATTATAAAACTGATATGAGAAAAAAATAAAGCCTGTGTTTGTGAAACACGAATGCCCCCGGTGGCATCTTTGTTAGTTTAAACACCATTTTCTGTTGAGTACGTGAAAGGTCAAAGTCAAGGTGACGAAGTCAAAACTTTTTGCTATCAATGAAATGGCCATCTCACATGGAATACACATTTGAAATATGAAAGCCCTATCACTTACTATTCAAAAGTTATACCCAATGTTAAACTTTTTGAAAAGTAGGTTAAAGGTCAAGGTCACGAGGACAAAACTTTTGGTATCAAAGGAAAGGTCTTGTCACAAGGAATACACATGTCAAATATGAAAGCCCTATCACTTACCATTCAAAAGTTATGCTAAATGTTAATGTTTATGAAAAGGAGGTTAAAGGTCAAGGTCAAGGCGACGAGGTCAACAATTTTGGTATCAATGGAAAGGTCTTGTCACAAGGAATACACATGTCAAATATGAAAGCCCTATCACTTACCATTCAAAAGTTATACCCAATGTTAAAGTTTTTGAAAAGTAGGTCAAAGGTCAAGGTCAAGGTCACGAGGTCAAAAATTTTGGTATCAATGGAAAGGTCTTATCACAAGGAATACACATGTGAAATATGAAAGCCCTATCACTCACCATTCAAAAGTTATGCCCAATGTTAAAGTTTTTGAAAAGTAGGTCAAAGGTCAAGGTCACGAGGTCAAAAATTTTGGTATCAATGGAAAGGTCTTGTCACAAGGAATACACATGTGAAATATGAAAGCCCTATCACTTCCCTTTCAAAAGTTATGCCCAATGTTAAAGTTTTTAGTTCGGACAAACAGACAAACGGACAAACAGACAGACAGACAAACAGACGGACAGGCCAAAAACTATATGCCCCCGAATCTGTGATTCCGGGGGCATAAAAACACAAACAAACAAAGATGTATTTGTGAAACACTGATGTCTCAAGACGAAATAAAATACACACAGTTGACTTTTTTACCTAAATATCATTTCGGGTTAAGGTCACACGGTAAAAAAAACTTACGTATCTTCATAAAGGTCCTCTCACAAGAGGTCAAATGTGAAATATGACAACCTTATCACTTTCCAATAAAATTGTATGCACCATGTTAGGATTTTTCTAAAGTATGTCAAACAAACTTTAAAGTCAAGGTTACGAGGTCAAACGTTTTTATTTACATACAGAACGAAAAGCCTTATCAAAAGGTAACCACATCTAAAAAATATGAAAAATTAAATATGAAAGATACATCACTACCTTTGAAAAGGTATGCCCAATATTGTAGTTTGTCCAAAATGTGTCAAAATCCAAGGTCAAGGTCACATGGTAAAATATTTGATATCAATGTCTTGTCACAAGGAAAACACATGTGAAATATGAAATCTTATCACTTATACCAATCAAACGTTGTGCCCAATATTAAAAGATATTTCAAAAGTAGTTCAAACTCCAAGGTCACAAGATAAAACAATTTGGGTCTTGGCAAATGGAATACTACACTTATCGTAATGTCAATGTCATATTTTTTTGTTACAAACAAACGGACGGCCAGATCAAAATGGTATGCCTCAATAATTAATTCCGGGGCCATACAAATGGATTTAGATGATTTATTCTGGATTCAAATCGAAAGACTGAGAACCTTTAATGTAATGACGATCTTAAACTTCTTGGAGTAAATAGAAGACTGCATCAGTGCTTGCTTTAACAAACTTTACTAAAATACCATGCAGCAATTGTGAAGAATTCGAAAGACTGAAGCAATCAGAGCACGTGGTTATCATCTCGGATCAAAACTACATCTAGCACTATTTGATTGACATACTAAAATGTAATGTTGGACGAGAGGCTTTCGTGTTTGCTTTCAGTAAAGTTTTCTGAAAGACCAAAGTTAGAGTCCGATGTATTTCTTCTTCAACGGATTGTGTAAGAATCTTGATATAGGAAGAACATTGAGTACATGTCTCTTGTACGGGTTTGCTGAACATACACAGGAGCTCTACGCCAACAACCCACAACGACATCCCTATATTTTGACTTGAGAGAGACGGAAAGGGGCGGGAGCCATTGTGGGTTGTTTGCGTCGAACTCCTGTGATTTCATATTAGACAACAAAGATCCTCCAAAATGTACAGTATATATCCGAAATAAGAACGGATCACGTAAACGATAATTGCTCTTCATGTTACTGTTGTCTCTATCAGATAGTCTCTGGATCCCGTTCCATTAACCTGATAATCTCTGTATTATTATATTTTCAGCCATTATTGTGTTAAATTGACTTCAAATATTTGGCCTACTTAAACTTCGATCTAGCCCATGTATTGCCGTATACTAGATCTTTAGCTTTATTCAAAGGTGGACGACCCAACTCTCTCAAATAGTATAGTAAAGTGATCGATCCATCGCATCACATTGTGATTTTTTTTCACCATCATGTGATTTTATTTGCATATGGGAGACAGACGAATAAGAAACTTCTAGCAAAAAACATTGATCTTAAAAACTTATTTCAGTTTTTTCTTAATCGTTACTTTCAAAAAGTTTGTGAAAATACAAAGCAAACAATTCAAAGGAAAAAAGTAGAAAGACATTAACAGTCACTTCCAGGATAAAAAATAACGTTTAGCTCACCTGAGCGAAGCTAAAGTGATGTTACAAAGCGCCGTCCGTCGTCAGTCCGTTCATCGTAAACTTTTAATATTTTCTACTTTATGAATATTTTCGATATCTCTGCCATAGAACAGAAATTCACGAAACTTTACAGGAAGCAAGTACTCAAGGTCCTCTACCAAGTTTGTGTCTCTCGCGCCGATCGGTAAAAATATGGCCGCCAAGAGCTCTGATTGGCTGAGGCATTTCGACATCTCCTCTGAAACCGCTGCAAATAATTTCATGAAACTTTATAGGAAGTACTCAAGGTCCTCTACCAAGTTTGTCTCTTTTGTGCCGATCGTTAAACAAATATGGCCACCAAGGGCTCTGATTGGCTGAAGCATTTTGGCACCCTCTGTGCAGAATTTCCTGAAACTTTACAGGAAGCAAGTACTCAAGATCATCTACCTATATCTAAATGTAGATTTGTGATCTAATCATAAAGACGCATCATCTGTGCAAGTTTGGTCTTCCTAGCACTTTAAAACTAGAACTGCCCTAAAGTGGACGAATTATACCCTCCGTGGTACGTTTTTTTCTATAAACAGGACCATTTATGACGCAACGTTCAATTGTTCAAATTGAAACTCTCATTCAAGATTAAATGCTTTGGTATGAAAATTTAGTACTTAGTATGCTGCTGTCAGAACTTCATATCCAAAATACTATTATTCTGGTTATGAAGTTCATTACTTCTTACATACATGTAGGCCAATAGTATGAACGAAATCTGCTTTCAAAATTTCTTAACCTAATTTCAACATGAGCCCAAAGTCAAGGTTAAGGTCACAAGGTCAAAAGTCATGATACCTAACTGTAGTACTCTTTGTCATGAATGCTTGTATGAAATATGAAAGGCCTATACCATTTATATGCTTTCAAAACTTCTTAACCTTACATGCTATATATGGTGAATGTCAAAGTCACAGGGTCAAAAAGTCATGGTACCAAAATGTTGTACTCTTTATGGTGAATGTGTGTATGATATATTAAAGGCCTACCATTAATAGTATAAAAGAAATCTGCTTTCAATTGTTTTAACAGGACGGCAAACAGACAGACAGACGGACAGGGTCATTCCTATATACCTCCTAAACTTCGTTTGTTAGAGGGTATAATAAAGAAATAAAACTTTTTAACATAGATACCAAAATCTTGCAAACATGTGCACTCAAGCAGGAAATATAGGTCATGACTTTCATTTGAACGAAGATTTGTGATGTACTCGTAAAGACGCAGCATCTATGCAAGTTCCTAGCACTTAAAATAAAGAAATTTAACGTTGATACCCGAATTTTCCTAACATGTTGACATGCTAGTGCGGACGCTACATAACGCGGACGCAGACGCCGACGACAGGGGGATAGCATAAGCTCACTATCACTTCGTGAGGTGAGCTGATTATAATCTTGGCATCATTGATCTTATTTCAGTAATTTTGTCGAAACATGAAAATAGTGATCTACAGCTTTATGTCTTTCTATTTGCGCACACAGCAGTTTTGCCATTATTGTCAATTTGGCCTTCTTCCTTTTTGCTTACATCTGCAGGTATGAATTTTATGCCACTTGTTATCGTTTTAACATTTTCACAAAATACTGCACTTCCAACAAGGAATACGTTTAGGATTTTTAATTAATAAATATGTGTTTTGTATGTGTGCTTAGAGTCAAGACAATGAATGAAGTGGAAAAAAATCTTGTGCAATAACTTAGATTTCAGACCCCCTTTTGCACAAAATGAATGGACTAAATGGTAAAATTAGATATTTGCAAAAAGATTGTAATCATACTAAATTCTGAAAAGGGTCATGCTCTCATACAATCTAGCAAAATTGATGTTACGAACAGTTGAGATATTCAATGTATACCAAACAGTATCAATATCATTAAGCAAAAAAAAAAATCAATTCAAAGAAGAACAATCTACGATTTTCCTATTTTTGAAGCGAGCTGAGCTGACAGTAAGTCAGTTTTTTTTTGTTTGATAAATATTCAAGATTTTGTTGTAAAATGTTAAACAAGAATGACAACCAGTGTCACTGGCAGATTGCTCTAATCCAATCAGATCACAAAACGGAATAAGTTCTTAGAAGTTGTACTAACATGGAGACATGGGGAGGGGATCAGGTACCAAATGTCCCACAGCAGTACGGTATAGTAACAGCTGTACACTACAAAGGTCCTAACTAAATAGTAACTCAGAAATCAGCGGGACCTGATCCCAGACCCCCATTATACAGGCACGTTATGCACAATATACAGCATGTCATCATAATGTCAACCCAGGTACGAGATATTGTAACGCTGTCTCAATCAATACATTTATAATTCATACATTGTGACGATGCAAAGAATATGCACAAATGCTGCAACTGGAGTAACTAAATCCCTAAATACGTAATAATTACTACATTTAGCTCTCCCCACACCTTGATCAAAATTCAAATGTGTTCCCTATCGAAAGATAAGCCGAGATAAGGTAAGTGAGCCAGTTCTAGGAAATCGACTCTTATTTCAAAAGTAGAAAATAATTGCGATGTTCAGCGCGAGACCAATTTGCAAAATAGTTAGATTCTTTCAAAAAGAACTTAAATATGATTTTACTGCTGTATATGCAGATCGACTTCCCTCTTGACTGTTTCTCAAGTAAGCTAGCATGAATATTTCGCCTGTAAGCTATTCGTTTACTTTTCTGATAATCAACCGTCAGAATAAAATCAAGCTTATCTACCTGCCTGCAACTGTCATAAATATTTCAAGTACTTTAACCATCCCATTAGCCTAGCTTAAAGTTTTAACGGTGAAACCCTCGGCTAATTAGACATAAAAACGAGAACACCCTCCCTTTCATGTGAGCTTTTAATGAGTTCTGAGTTCCATTTTAGTGTCTTTGCCATTAAACAACTACATTATAACGAAGGTATCCGTGCAGGTCCACGCACCTGCTCCCTGCATCACGGTCCTCACAAACTTATTATATACCCTCCCATTCCCAGAGTACATCGTCTCATAAATTGAAAAATATGAAATTCATTATGCTATAAAAGAATTAAAGATAATTATGTTGTTAATTGCAAAGAGATGTTCGGTCACTCTAGCTCATTTTCCCAGAATTCGGCAATCTACTCCACTGTAACTACACGTTAGCTTCCTTCTGCCCGGTCATAAGGGCTGTTAAACACGCCTTTTTCACTTAGTCATTAATTGAAGAATTGTTTTGTCTCATAAAATGGCAACAAAAGTCACTCATTAGTTTCTTAATTAAACTTTATGGTAAAATTCTAATTACAAAAATCCATTTCTGTAAATTGATAATATCAAGGCACAGAGATATTGATGATAAGCATTTTGGCAAAAAGCAGATTACCAAAATGTGTGTTATTTCGTTGGCAAAATACAGCATGACCATCGCCCTGTTTACACTTATTTCAAAGAACCCTCTAATTACTTGAAATTCTCAGACAGGATTATTGCATCTCCTAACCTCTCAGCGAAGAAAAAGAACTATGGAGTCTTGGAATAATAATTTTGACGGATTTAGGGTTGATTTTTTGTACAATTTACGATGATATGCGATTGTGCAGCACGGCTTATCATTCCTAACCCCTCTGAGATGATATTTGCAGCTGCACACTTCTAAAACACTAACATCAATTGTGGAATAATTGTGCAAAAAATGACAGCGTCGTTTCCTACATGCAACGCGCATTCCATGTCACTCCACGCTCCTAAGAAGTCGCTCCCTACATATCAAACGCAGGTTGGAAACATAATTGTTTTGAGAGTCCAAGAATTCATTCGTTCATTTATTGTAACTACACTCTATTTTCAGTCTTTTGAAAATGAGGATTTCCATACGTTTGTTTGTCTGTCCGTTCAGCAATATCAAATGAAGCAATAAAAGTTTTGAAAAACAAGGACTAAGATTTCTTATCTTAGTAGAAATGTATGGACACATGTTAAAATTCGTTCATATGATCCGATTGCTTTTCTTTTGCTTTATATTCGATATACTGAGACATTAGTGTTGACATGACCTAATAGTGTTTGCCATAACATAAATCGGTTTTATTCAAGGCTAAATTAGATTTGTCGAGGTCAAAGTAATACCAAGGATGAATTTTTCATGTTACGGAAGCATCCATAGTTTTTGCAATGAATCCACCCACGAGGGCTGATTGATATGTTGTAAGCCTCGTATTGATGGATTTGAATTTTATCAGACATTTTGCAATATTTTTCTACATAATCCCCTTCAGTATCTATACACTTTTGCTACCGGTGTTTAAGGGCCTAAATACCACTTTTAGAGAACTCCTTATCTTGACTGGTCAAAAAGCCATCCACTGCAAGTATGACATCATCATCGGACTGAAAGTGGGTACCAGAAATAGCTGCATTCAGTTTTGCAAATAGATGAAAGTCTAATGGAGCAAGATCAGGTTAATAAGGCGGATGCTCAATCAAATTAAAGCCACAATCATGAATGGTTGTCATGGCAGTGACCGACTTAAGAACAGGAGCATTGTCCTGATGGAACAACACACCTTTAACTAGTGATTTTTTCGCAGCGCTTAAGTTTAATTTTTTTCCGTTACTGTGTCAGAAGTGAAGCATAGTATGTGCCATTGATTGTTTGTCATTTCTGGAGAAAATCTATTAGCAGAATACCTTCTGAATCCCAGAAAACCGAAGCTCACAACATATCAATCAGCCCTTATAAAAATACTTATAATTGCCTGACATTAGTGTCATAGATGTCTAGGAATGGCCAAACTAGACGTCATAAACTTGCTCTGAAAACCTCTGTTGAATATAAAATCTTCATTCAATCATTGACAATTCTGTTTGAAATGAAAAAGGTTAATGGACAAATGGATTATAGATGAATTACTATGAATGTATCTCAGTGAGTATCATAAAACAAACACAACAAACTCTATGTTTGAGAAATATAAATGCCACCAGTGGCAGCTTTTAGAATATAAAACCTGTATTCCAAACACATTGTTAAAATCATAAGTCAACGTCTCAAGGTCAAACTTTTGTTACTTATGGCAAGATTATTCCATAAGGAATGCATGTATGAAATATACAGGCCCTTTGACTTACCTTTCAAAAGTCATTACCAAGTTTAAAGTTCAAGAAAAGTAGGTCAAATTTCCAGGTCAAGGTCACATAATTAAAGATCATGGTCTAAGATGAATTGTCTTGTCATAAGTAATCTTCATATTATTTTCATATTTAAAAAGTCCTACCACTTATGGTTCAAGAGATATAGCCAAGTTTTAAACTTGAAACATATGTATAACTTGAATTATACAAAATTTGAAGGCATCATAGGGAGAAATAGATTTATATGAATTTCTAGCATTTTGGTACCAAAAGACGGGTTTTCCAAAGAGATGTGCCCTATCATCTCTACTTAAATCTTATACCATTTTATTGAAAGAGGGACAGAATGATGGATGGACGCATGAAAAAAACAGATGGACAGACGACAAACTAATGGCTATATGCTCCCTAGGTCAAAAGACAGTTAGACTGAGAGCATAAAAATTAACAAATGATCTAATATGAATATCACTGAACTGGATAATGAATAAATCAAAGAAGTAAACAATAAAGCAAACAAGCTTCTAAGGATTTCAAATTTGAAAAAAAAGTAATAAACCTTACCTGTTCTCTCCCTGACATGCCATAAGATGCTAAATGATATACACAGTCCACTCCTCTAAAAGCCTCCTCTACTTCATCATACCGAGTGATGTTACACTATAATATAAATAAAGAAAAAAAAATAAGCGCTCAAGAATAAAAGACGATTTATAGTAAATGTAACACAGAGTGATGTTACACATTAATATACATAATGAAAAAAAAAAATAAATAAACGCTCAAGAAAAAAGACATTTGATAGTAAATGTAACATAGAGTGATGTTACACTTTAATATAAATGTTATATTGAGTGATGTTTACCTATAAAATGACCATTTGTGTGGGTACTATTCTCTCATCATTATGTTTTAGAATAGTACCCGAGCATCAGTGATGTTACACTATAGTACAAATGCTATACATTTGTACTAAGTGATGTCACACTTCAATATAAATGTTATACTGAGTGATGTTACACTATAATATAAATGTCATACTGAGTGATGTTACACAGTGTAATATAAATGTTACATCAAGTGTAATAAACTGTATTTTATATAAGCATCATACTGAGTGATGTTACACCAACTGATGTTACAATATGTAAAGAATGTTACACTTAGTGATGCTAAACTTTGTAATAAATATCACAGTGATGTTACACTATGTAATAATTGTTACACTTAGTGACCTTACACTATGTAATAAATGTTACACTTGGTGATCTTACACTGTGTAATAAATGATACACTTGGTGGTCTTACACTATGTAATAAATGTTACACTTGGTGATCTTACACTATGTAATGTAATTGTACTCCTTAGTGATGTTACACTATGTAATATAATTGTAACCCAGAGTGATGTTACACTATGTAGTAAATGTTACACTTAGTTATGTTACACTATGTAATAAATTTTACATTTAGTGATGTGTAGGTTAGAACAGCTTCTGCAGTAGGGTCTATGCATTGTGGCATGTGAAATGCAACATGTTCCTTTCAATAGTTTCATCTCATTGGTTGTGCAAATGTTATGTTATCTAAATGTTTTACCAATTGATGCTACCATTTGTAATATTAATGTCATACTTATAATATTACACTAAATGACGACAAGTATGTAATAAGAATGTCATAACGAGTTATGTAATATATTACTCTATGATATGTAAATGTCATACAGAGTTACATTGTACATCACATGTAGTATGTCATTCCTGACGTTACTCTTTGTGATAGATACTGTAAACACACTTTCACACTTTGACTCAAGTTAAAGTGTGAAAGTGTGTTTACAGTTAAGCAAAATGGAAATTCAGCTGCATGCAGACTTATTCATAGGTACATATAAATTAATCATAGCTCATAGAAATGGTATTAAACAAAGGGACATTTTGTTGTATTGAATTCTCACTATTGTTTTTTTTTTCTTTCTCCTTCAACAAGTTCTTCTTCTTTTAATTTCTCTACATAGAACATTGAATAAATCATTTATAGAAAAATTTTAACATAATTTTCTATCTTGACGGAGTCTTACATAACAAAGCTAAGCTAGTCTTATACACCTTACTCTTCATAATATTACCTGGATGAACTTCATTCCTTCTACCATCTGCCATGATGGAGGTCTTATGTCCAGGAGAATAACAGATTTTCCTAATTCAGCAAGTTTCTTACCAAGGTGATACCCTGGATACCCACCACCTCCTGTTACTAAATGGGTCTCACGAGTCATAATCTGTGAAAGAAAAGAAAAATAATTATAAACTTAAACATCACAGTCATAGAGGATGCAGGCTGTATCGCATGTGTTGATGAAATCCTCTTGAGATAACATGTGTCTATAAATAGGAAAAATACCATTTCTAAAGATAAAAAATAGCAATCCAAGGAATGCTTGTGTCGCCTGCGAAGCGGTTTGATTACTATTCTAGAAAGTGGATCAAAATTATTGGTATCAGTAGAAAAGTCTTGTCAAATGAAATTCATTTGAAATATCAGACCTCTTAATAACATTAACAAATTAAAAGATATGGTCATTCTCAAATTTTAAGAAAAGAGTGTCAGACATCTAGGTCAAGGTCACTACGTAAAAATTGGTATCAAAAAGGTCTCATCATAAGAAATATTAAAGACCTATCACCTACCAATTAAAAGATATATACAACCTTAGAAAAGAAGGTCAAATAGCTAGTTCAAGGTCAAAAGGTAAAACATTATGGAATGTGTAGAATGGCATTGTTACAAGGAAAATACATGTGAAATATCAAAGCCCTATCACCTACCAATCAAAAGATATAGCCAATATTACTTTTCTTGAAAAGTAGGTCAAATATCTAGGTCAAGGTCAAATATTATGGTCTGCGTAGAAAGGTCTTGTCACAAGGAATACACATGTGAAATACCAAAGCCCTATCACTTACCAATCAAAAGATATATCCATTCTTAATTTTTTTGAAAAGTAGGTCAAATATGTGGGTCAAGGTCAATAGGTCAAAAATTATGATATGTGTTGAAAGGTCTTGCCACAAGGATTGCACATGTGAAATATCAAAGCCCTATCACTTACCAATCAAAAGATATAGCGAATCTTATCTTTTATTCAAAAGTACGTCAAATTGTATCTAGGTCAAGGTCACAAGGTAAAAAATCATGGTATGTGTAGAAAGGTCTTGCCACAAGGATTGCACATGTGAAATATCAAAGTCCTAACACTTTCCAATCAAAAGATATCTCCATTCTTAATTTTTTTGAAAAGTAGGTCAAATATGTAGGTCAAGGTCACTAGGTCAAAAATTATGGTATGTGTAGGAAGGTCTTGTCACAAGGAATACACATGTGAAATATCAAAGCCCTATCACTTACCAATCAAAAGTTATGGGCGGTGACACCCAAAGTGTGACAGACAGACGGACGGACAGACGGACAACGGACATAGTGATCCCTAAGTGTCGCTATGCTTCGCAGGCGACACAAAAAGATAGGTAATCGCAGATTACGAAGCTCACCTCATGGCAGCAAAATTCAATTTAAACGTATTTCTAAGTAGATGTATATTGGCTTTTAAAGTCAAAATCATTCAAGCATAAAAAGTAGGTCAAGGTCATATTATGAAAGTTTTATCAAAGATACATCCAATATGCAAGTTAGTTACATGTAGAACTTATACTTTGCTCAATATTGGGTTTTAAAGGCAAAATCACTCAAGCAGAAAAAGTAGTTCAAGGTCATCTTATAAAAGTTTTATCAAAGATGCATCCAGTATGCAAGTTTGGTACATGTAGCACTTACACTTTGCTCAATATTGGCTTTTAAAGGCAAAATCACTCAAACGGAAAAAGTAGGCAAGATGCTGCATCCGATGCATGGGTCCATCCCAGCATCCCAAGATGAATCACTTGTGCAAGTTTGATTGCTGTATCATCAGTACTTTGTCAGATACTGAGCTATCCCAAACTTCTTAACAAAGTCACACTGAGCTACCCCAAACTACTAACCAAGTCACTCAAGTGGAAAATGTAGGTCAGATGCAGTGTCCGATGCATAGGTTCAACTCAGTATCCCAAGATAAATCACTTGTGCAAGTTTGGTTACTGTAGCATCAGTACTTTCAGGACTCATGATCAGCCTGATTTGGGGCCGATATTCGGCCCCATTCCCAATGCATTATAGATCTTTTTTCCCAATCTATTGACCAATTTTTCCCAATTTGACATCTCATGGAAAATTTGAAAAATATGCTTTAAAATACGAAATTTCAAGTGAAAAGGCCTCCATAAACAGGGATTTTTTTGCCCCTTTTTGGGGCCGTTATTCGGCACCATTCCCAATGAAAAATAGTATCTTTTTTCCCAATTGTGGTTCTAAAATTTCCCAATCATATTTTAATGGAATTTTCACCGAAATTAGTGAAATTTTCTGGCTCAAAAGTGGCAAATTTACTAATTATTTGCCATATTGTTGTAAGCATAAGAAATTAAATCATACATGTATTTAAACGAAAATTATTTGATTGAACATTTAATTCTGAACTTTTGAATGTATAAACTGTCATTTTACATTTTATATTAGTACTTCCCATAAAATATTCCCAAATGTAGTTAATTTTCCCAATTGCACTGGCCCCAACCGGGTGAACCCCATTCCAAAATAACTGCCAATAAAATCACTGATAAACCATCTATGTTTTCACAATCTTTTAGAAAATGCCGCTAATTTTCCCAATTTCAAAGACCCGGCCCCAGTCCCAAAAGTGGGTGTGAGAGCCCTGACTTTGCCAAATACTGAGCTACCCGAAACTCCTGAAGCTGATGCTGACATGGATGGGGATGCGGACGCGGACACGGACGCACGGGGGTATAACATAAGCTCACTCAACTTCTTCGACATGAGCAAACAATGTGGTTTCAGGTATCGGGTTTATTCAAGAAATTGGACTGCATCACAGGTTTGCATTGATGGAACACTTCAGCCACGATTTTCACGAAATATCCTCTATAATCTATGTAAATTTATGACATTCAATATTTTCTTGTTGACAGAATCATGTTTTCAGTTTAGTAAATGAAAATTTGTGACTTTCAATGTTTCCTTGTTGACAGAATCATCTTTTCAGTTTAGTAAATGAAAAAAAGAATGTGAATTAAAGGTTGTTCATTGATTTATTAATTGATTGATTTATTCTTTTGGATAGGTGAAAGTGATTTTGGGTTGTCATCTGGAAATCATTATTTTAAGAGTATTTTTCCTAGTGGTGTAACGATATATCGTTAGTACTCATATTGCGATACAGTAGCTTGACGATACGTATCATGATACATCTTCCATTCAAACGATACACAACGATACACTATACAGTATTTTTTTTAACAAAATCAAGCACAGTGTAACAAATAGAGACACATTTTTTTCTGTATCATTTATTTATAATGCACATCACATAAAGTCAATAGTATATCCCCATCACCATGTAACTTGTGAGAATCCTCTTTATGCAGTTAACACTAAATTGATCCAAGTATGTTAAGTTATTTTTTTTTTTTGGATTCAAGGAATATGTGACTGTTGGATTAGATAGAAAAGTGTATCGTGATACGTATCGTATTGTATCGTGAGCCTTGTATCATGATACATATCATATCATGATCTAATGTATCGTTACATCCCTAATTTTTCCTAACAGTAACCTTGACATATTGACCTCAAATTCAATAGGCTTCTTCCCCTCTTGATACACTTATATATGTAAGTAAACATATTTTGTTTGGATTCAAGGAATATGTGACTGTTGGATTAGATAGAAAAGTGTATCGCGATACGTTTTGTATCGTGAGCCTTGTATCGTGATACATATCGTATCATGATCTAATGTATCGTTACATTGTACATCCCTTATTTTTCCTAACAGTAACCTTGACATATTGACCTCAAATTCAATAGGCTTCTTCCCCTCTTGATACACTTATATATGTAAGTAAACATATATCCAAAATTGGTTTGGATAGATTCATGCAAGGGTTATCACCTGTAAAAGTGTGATTGAACGATAGGAGGCCCGAATGACAGACAAAGTGAAGTTACATGGCCGCGTTTAATCTACATAATAACAAGCAACTGAGAAGCTTGACAAATCCCTGTTGAAGTGTTAAGATGTTTCACAATGAATATATTTATTCATTAATTAAGTCATCTTTTAATTTTCTTTTTTTTTTTTGTGATGTCCGACAGTACTCATGGATTTGATATTTCTGATGCCAGAGATTTCGGATAAAAGCTTATAACTTATATATTATTTGGCTTCAGATGTTTGGTTGTTTCAGACAAAAGCATAGCTGACTAGAGAGATTTTGGACAAAATCAAGTTCAGCATTTCATGTAAAAGTACAAACATGCAGCTGTTTTTCAATTTTTTTTCCACGAGTTGGGGTCGAACGTTCTTGCATGTACATGTACAATTGTACATGCAAAATGATTGTTATACAAAAACATTAAAGGACACCTTTTAAACTCATGGAGCCATGCTATTGTGTTATGGCAGTGTCACATCTTACCAGATCGACCAAATTCAGGCCGTAACTGATGGGTTGTTTTACAACGGCCTGAATTCGGTCTACTTAACAGATAGTGCAAACGGATATCTAACAAATAAAAAACTGTCTAAATCCTTAGTCAGATGGTCAACTAGCCCTAATGGTTAAGAATCAACACTGCCCCTGCTCTAGGCTCTCATGACTAGGATATTGGCTGGATGTGTACCGTACAATTAATTACTGGAGATCTACATGTACCAGAAAAGTTACGGACGTGCAACAGATAAAACAGAAATGCGACATTAAGAACCAGACAAAATGGTAAATGAACAGAATCCGTTATTCATAGCGAGCGAAGCTCGCCCTTATGGTAACGCGTATACACTTACCTTAGTGAGAAAATATGCTGAATCAAAGAATGAGAATGTACTACTATGCTTTCAAAAACTTTCGTCCCCTCGCAGACAGAGTTACTGCGGAGATGCTGAATATTGCCATTTAATTTTTTTCTCGACTCCGAGTATACGTATATGTTATACTCAATTTTTGTTTACAAGTTAAATTTATTGACATAATTTTTCGTAAAGCAGATTACGAAATAGCATCGGCAACTCGGCGTAACCGCAGAATCTTTTTAGGAAAGCCGACATCTTCGTTTGAGTATTTTGTTTACTGTGCTTCTATGACGTCACTGACGTCATCGCGCCAAATTCTTAATGTCACTTTGACGTTGTAAGATTTTCCTTTAAGGGACGTATTTTGCTTGACGTAAACGCTTCTAAAAAGGTCAATAAACCGGCCAAAGTATTCCCATGGGCGATTTTGTGTTCAATCCGAATGGCTTCACGTTATTAAGTTTCTCAATCTGGAACACTTCTCGGATTTTACGATAATATTTGGAGGCATCCGAACATTTCTCCAAAATTATAATTTTGATGTCCGATATTAAAGTGGTTTTCTTTATTGAAATGTTATGAAACAGGCTTTGGACGATTGTATCTTACATCGGCAAGATGGATTTTTTTCTTTTGGGCGATATGCAATGAGTTATTTATTTTCATTTAACCGTTTTATAACAAAATTAAAATGGCTTGAAATAAAAAAAATCACATGTAGGAAATATAACCAGGTCTGTTTAAAAATCCTTGGTCTGACCAGTTCTAGCTGAGCTCTTTAAACTAGATCGTTGATATAAAGTTTCAAAATCATACACCTTTTGTGTTTGCTCGTATTTTTCTTTAAATTTGACTGGATCCCCCCCTCAACCTAATCTTATATTTGCCGGTCAAGGCCAAAACAGGAACGTACAAAGAACCATATTTTAAGCCCCCCCCCCCTTAAAATGTTCATCTGCTGGTCTAGACCAATTTTACAAATGCCTCTGTGTTTCCACTTGCCTAATATACTGCCTTAATTTTTTTTTTTTTTTTGGCAATCACCAAACAGAAAGTTTTGTAAGATAGGATAAACCGTCATAGTCTAAAATCATATTTATTTTCTCTCCGCTCGCACAAAAAGGCTTTGCCTTGATTCGTATTATGTTGGCCTCCAGTAGGTGTCCATTGCATCTCTGTTTTCTACAAATTCAATATTTAGTCCAGTAGATGTGGGTTCGTGGCAACGAGTTAACCAAACATCAACAGATACATGTACCAAACAGATACATGTATCAAAGCAAACGTACAGGAAAGCTACATGTACTGGAGATGTAACAGACAAATACTAGACGGATTGGATACCAACAGACATATTGTAACGTAGATGTAACAGTCACCTTAGTCAGTTTGTCTGTTAAATTTATGTTTTAAACATGCTCAAGACTATCCAATGGACAGAACGGAAACCAACGAATAATGCCAGACCAATAACAGAATGAACAGACCAA
Source organism: Pinctada fucata (assembly GCA_028142955.1). NCBI lineage: Eukaryota > Metazoa > Mollusca > Bivalvia > Pterioida > Pteriidae > Pinctada > Pinctada fucata. The sequence goes on along the minus strand of AP027103.1, from coordinate 73,194,647 downwards.
TAACAGACGACAAATGGATGTGAAAGGATAGAAAATTTCGTTATCCATTTCTTGTCCGTTCACCTTATCAACTGAACACTGTCCAAACCTCTAGAGGTTTTGCTCTTCACCTTCAATTTAAAGTCAGTGTTTTTTTTTCTGTCAGAAACCTTATCCAAACAAGTTTTTGACTGAAACCTCTTGACACGGTAACTTTATTCAGGGCTATTCAGAGATTTTGGAAATTTTAGACTGCAAAGCTAAGATTAGAGGTGTAAACAATTAGATCTACGTATACTTGAATACATCTTTACTACCAGATTGAGAAGCTAACAGTAGTGTGTCAGTGGGGAAAGTATTTGTACATTGGACTGCTTACAAAATGACCGGAAGCAGACTTGTTTACATGTCGTAAAGAAATCTGTTTATAAAATTTACGACTTTTGATATTAATGTCATGAGCTTGAATTCATTTAATTATTTTTCTCTACAATTGTTTTCACACATTTTGTGTTACAACAAAATACACACTCAAACGAATGGAGTTTCATCGATCGGAAGGGTTTACGTTAGTCGTAAATGACAAGCGAGCCGCCATATTGTCCTTAGCAACAGATGTAAATGGTGTCCTACTTCGCTTTTTGACACGAAAGCTGACCATTTATATGCCTCATGAGATAGGTACGTAGTTGCTTATACTTTTCCAGATAAATTAATTTTCATTAGATTTCTCAGACTCTTTCCCAGAAGAATGTCAGGAATAGTCCAATGTGTTTATTCATCAAGTCGGAAATAGTCATTTTATTTCTCTTGTAAAAACGTGTACTTTAAAGGCAAAAATATCTATTTTATAGGAATGCTTTTTACCGTATGGCTAAAAAGTGGTTATTTGCCTTGCAACTTTGCATCTACATTTTGTTTTCTGTGGTAAGATTGCAATGGAGGGATTGCAAATTAAATTCCCAACAATCGCAACTTGCATCTGCTTATACTGAATTATCCAATCTCTTGGCTGCCGTAACAACGTTGTAACGGAACACAAGAGACTTGATTATTCTTACTGGATCTTACTGGACTCAAGATCTGTTATGTGCTGTGCATCTCTTAGTCCGACTTGCAGACCTAGCTAGGACTGTGAGTGCAATCTAATTAAAATCATATCTTCTCTCTTGGAGAAACCAAGAGAGAAGAAGATCTGATTTTCTTCTCTCTTGAAGAAACCAAGAGAGAAGAAGATCTGATTTTAATAAGATTGTACGACGGTGTTATCTGTTTTTTCGTCTTCCTTAATTTTCTGTATTACATGTATTACTTTTATGCTCCGCTTCCAGACCACAACGGTCTATATTCAGTCTACTGTTGGCGCAGCTCACTTCAGAGGTTTTCTTTACTTTGTCATCAATTGTTGCGATTAAAATTTATATAGGGGGATAGATCTAGAACTCTCATAACTAACGGTCTATGATATATGTCTGTACGACCAATATTTAGTAACGCTTACAGTGAAAGACAATAGTTTTAGATAGGGAGTTTTCTATCTTAATTTTAGCGCAACGTCACCGATCTTTAACCATTTTCGTTCACTGTGAGTGTAATGTTGGTCATACAGACATATATCATTGAGAGTTTGAGATCTATCCCTCTATATGAATTTTAAGATATAAATATGCCGATAAAGTAGAGAAAACTTCCATATTTCCAATTTCTGAAAAGAGCTGCGCGGACAGTAGCACCTGCTGGCAGACTTTTATTTTATGATGTCATAATTAATGGCCAAATACCTACATGTACCTTATTGAGCCATTTGCATGTCATAATGTAAGATTAAATGCCAGCAGTTGCAATACCTGTGACATTTTGGCGATCCAGCAACTACATGTATCTGATCATTGATCTTGTTAGAAAAAGTCAGTTACTGTATATAAATGAACATGTAATTGCAAAAGTTATTGACAGTAATGTAGTTCAGGAGAAGCCAAGGGAAAAAATGATTAAGCTTTGTCTCATGTTGAAAAAAATGCCTTTATTTTGAAATTGAAGCCATTGCACCAACGACCTCGAGGCTTGCCATTTCGTGGACAAAAGTAAATCTAAAAGTGCTCAAAATGAGATTTTATGTATTATTTTATATTTTTGATCGGTTAACGCAGCAGTCATCTATATATATATAATATCACAATTGACGTTACAGCCAAAAGGCATGTGAAAATGTTATCTTACCCCATAGGGGTAAGACAATGATATCTTTTCCCAGCATTTCCATGGATATCTAAGTCCACAGTGGGAGAACACTTTTTACATAAAATTTCATTTTCGAGAGCTTTAAGACAGTGGGAGAAAAATAATCAGTCCCCAGATATGATCAGGGGCACTGAAATCCAACCCTCGTGTCCAGGATTTGCTTTTGACCATGACTGGGCAAGCCTCGTCATGGTACAAGCAAATCCAGGACACTCAGGTTGGATTTCCTTGTCCCTGATCCCATCTGGGGATAGATTGTGTTAATTCAAAATCTGTTTGTCCTATCAAGTACATAATTTTTTTAAATGAAGGGGATGACCATTTAATCCTGAAGAGGGGGGGGGAGGGGGCTGGCAGTTTTTGGAAATAAATATTCTGACCCAAAAAGTGTTGAAAATAAATATTGAAATAAATAATCTGACCCTCATTGTTGCAGAAATAGATATTCTGGTCCATATATGTCTTCAAAATCCAAAAATGTTCAGCTCTCTTTATTCGCCATTCACTGAAACAAATTTCAGCTTGCTTCGCTAGCAACAAGACCAAAATTTTCGGACCCGTTTCACTCGTCCTTCCACAGAATTTTATATCAAGTGCCTTTAGACATTTACACAATATTACAACTGCAAGTATAAAACAAAAACCTTTATTTACATTTGTATTCCATCAACATTTCAGATGAAAAAATCAAGATTTAAAGATGTATGACAGGGCACCCAGAGATCTTATTAAGACCTTTGGTTCCACTCCTGGCAATGTGGGACCAGGGTCATATGATTCAGAATTGCCACCAAAGGCAAAGATGAAAGCTGGTAAGATGGCTTACATGTATACATGCACTTCAATGTGGAAGATTTGTACTCTTGACTTATTGAACCTTGATGCAGGAAATAAATTGAAAGAAATAAAAAGTTTGCTTACCAGTATTTCAATTCATCTACATGTATAAGCTCGGTGCATTCTTTGAAAATAGTTTTTGATATATGAATTAATGTACATGTATTTCAGATGGATATGCTCCATTCTTATCTATGACAAGTAGGGAGACATTTCTTAACATCAGTGATCAAGTGGTAGCAGCTCCAGGACCAGGACATTATGATCCTCTATCAGCTCAAGATAATGTCAAGGTAACAGCATTATGTAGTCATTAATACAAATTTTAAGATAGGCATATGGTATTGCAATGCAATTTTTGTACGATTGATACTTGTTAATGTTTTAAATAATACGGTATTGCTATGTTTCAATTTACTTTAAATAGAGAATATTTCATTTATGGTCTTAATGACGTAGTACAATTGTAGGATCAATGACATGTTTATAACTTTATAACTATATTAATGTTTTAGGGAGGCAGAACTCTTGCTAATAAGTCAAAGAGATTTGGAGATTCATACAACGAGAATCCTGGTCCTGGTGCCTATAGTACCGAAAAATACACGGAATTCCGTGACAGTAAATCTGCTCCAGGGAGCATGCCCCCTAGAGACAAGGCTGGAGCTGTATGTCTATAATCTTTTTTTTTTTAAATAAAACTATATTTTTTCTCAAGGATAAAGATACTTATTTTGTAGTTTTACTTTACTTTTTATTTTCTATGTCTTTGTTAGAGTCAGGAATAATCAAAAGTATACACCCACTGTTGCCTTTATACATGATACTTTTGAGATAGAGTAGACAATTTTCTTATTTATAAAACACCATTGAATTCTATGTATATCTTTTATTAGCTTATCTCCAGTCGTATTAAGTTTCACCGTAAGCCAGAAGCGCCCTCTATACCGATGCCTGGTCAGGCTTATGGATATGAGGAATGTGATGACGGTACATTAAAGAAACAGGATCCTCCAGACAAAGATAAGACAATAGGCCCGGCTTACTACAAACCAACTAGTGTAAGAAATTCTTGTTTGTATTTGGCATAGGCACTTGTTTAACCTAATTTATAATTAATTCCATTTTTTGGGGCAATTATTTTTTAAGATTTTGTATCTTCAACTTTGATATCTATACTTTTTTATCAAATGAGGTAATATTATTCCCTCAAAATTTTGAACTAAGTTTTCAAAGTAATTATATTCTTTCACAGGACCCAACAAAACCAACAAAACACTATAAAGGAATACACTTCTCAAAATACTCCACGCGACAGCTGGATCTTAGTAAAGGTAAATTAGGTCCCGGACCAGGGGAATATGAGCCGTACCAAAATGTTCAGAAACAGGTGGAAAATGTGAACGCTCCAGAGGAATATACCAGATTTGAAGCTAGAATTCCTAGATATCATGAAGCTATTGTAAAAGATGAGGAAAAGAAGGTTGGTACAATATACAAGTAATTGATGAGTCACATTTCCTGATATTATCAGATTGTGAGAGTTACTTCCCTTCTCCCATACATTTTATGTGTTTTCTATTGCAGGCTATACCAGGTCCAGGAAAGTATGATGTTAAAGGGAACTTTGACCCTGAACCACCAAAGGTCAACACAGAGGGTATAGAGGTTGAACACCCTCCATTCATGTCACAATCAAAGGTACATTATGCTCAATTTATGACTTTGATATTAGTTTCCAGTGTATTGCTGATTTACATTCAATCAAAATGTATTTTTACTAAAATACTTAATGTTCTAATCAGTTTATCATATTATATTGATTGTTGTATCAATGTTATTTTATTGGCCTGAGAAATCCATTTTATTTATGTTTGTGCTGCTGTCATGATTAGTCATGCTAAATCATATTTTTTTAGAGATTCACACCATTAAAAAAGGTGACACCATCTCCTGGATCATACAATGATCCTAGAAATGCTTTTGATTCTCTGAAAAGGATAACAGGCTTAAAGAGGAGTCCATTTGGTCAGACATCAGTCCGCTTCAACCCAGAACCACATGTAAAGAAAACTCCAGGTTGGTACATCAGAAATTTAATTTTGGCATATTTAGATTGATAAAAACTAAATCAAATGCTATTGACACTTTTAATTTAATCCGTACTTTATTTTATGAATTATTGTTTCTTCATTTCTTAAGTTTATTTTAAATTTAGGTTTTGAAAGATGGTAACACAAGCTTTGGAACACTTTATATTTTTATCACTGAGTAGAAATACAGAGGTGTGTTGTAGCACAGACAAAGGAATTTATATCTGTGTATCTGATCTGTTAAACAAAGAATACACATGTTATGTTTCTTGAAGAGATAATGTATTTAATGTAGGTTTGAAGTTAGTGATTGATGAACAATATTGCTATTGAATTACATTTAATGATTATATATAGAAAGTCATTGAGAGTAACAAACAACTAACCATTCCCTCTTTCTTTGTATGCATCTCTCATTCTATTAAAAATTACATATGGATGTCAAACTTGTTCTGATGAAAAAAAATTAAATAGATAAAGCAAAATTCTACTACAGGCATTATCATAATTACATTGCACTCCCTTGTTTTAAGTATAGACAAAATGGAATTTTTGTTACTGCATCTGCAAAAATATAAACTTTTATAAAAAGATAAGGCTTTCCTTTTTCAGTTTTGATATTTTTTTCACGTTATGCTGAATTATTACAGAGTTCAGGGGTGACATTGATTCGATTTCTATATGATCACTTTGATATTGGTGGTCGATATACTTGTAATAGAAATTATTTTAAAGTGATAAATAATTATTAAAAAAAAAAATACAACTCAGATTGAATACACAATTATGCGTAGGATACTTTACTAATTCAGTAAGATTTATTGATTGATTATATCTCAGCTTTACAGCAATTCATATTTATGTGTCATATTGTATTTCTATAGATATGTTATGTAAAGTGGAAATATTGTGTGACACTGACTCTGTCCAGCTACAATACTGTATGTAAATACTGTATCCTGAAACTATTGACCCTTCATTGGCAGGGCCTTTTGTATGCTACAATGTCCCCTGACACCAGCCTACCATTGTAATCTTACACCAGTAAAAAGCGATCACTGGAAATGAAATATTCCATAAGACCTGAAGAAATCCTGAATGCCTCCAGATATGTGTAGACTTTATGGCTGTATAATGGGGCGAGCTTGCATGAGAATGTTAGAGAAGCTCTCCCTTGATACCCATATAGAGCCATAAAAGGCAAAGCTAATCTAGTGTTTGTCTTTTAATCTGATCGTTATAGCACGTAGATGAATTTTAGTACATTCCTGCAGGGAAAGATAATTTCGTCAACTATTACTAAGAGCATATTTACTTTAAGCTTGTCTGCAGTATATAAGGTTATCAAACAATTAGAGAAGGGAGGGACCCCCTGTGTCCAGTTTGTGTATCAGTTAATTGCTTGTTACGTCATGGAAGTGGTTTATTTGACTCTCCGATGTTTTGATGAAGTGCGAGGTAAATTCCTGTGGGTCATAGGATAGACAGACAGACTGTGGACATTTCAGTATTATCTTGTCCCATGTTGGTCTGTAGTCCGTGAATACGATATTTCTAAAGTTATAGAAGCGAAAAAATCTCAAAACAATTACATTTATGGGAAACAGCGTGTGAAATGAAAGTACATATTGCAATGAGATAGACTACCCTAGAGAATGGTCATCAGTAGCCGGGAGCCAAACATTAGGTCCTTGTAGGATACCTGCGTGCTTCTATACATCAAAGAAAAACAAATAAAAAAGTCACAAAACACACTGAGGTCTTTTAATATTATAAAAATCAATAACTAGTAATTAGGTTAAATGCATTGATTAATACACAGAACACATTTTAACCTGCGGCTTTTTGTCATTTTCGCGCAATGGTTTTACCGATGCTAAATGAATCCGTTGTGCATATTTTATTTTTCATTGAAATTATCAGGGGTGATATTCTACAAATAAATCATCTACAGCAGATAAAGTTTTGTTTAGAATTTCATTACTGCTACGGTTGAATATTTCCGGATTATTGTATGCAATAAGAGCCTTTCCCGAATAAGCGAGCAGCAATGCACATAAACCAGCAGGCGTGCACAGGACATTATGAAAATGGCTTTACAAAAACGCTCACATTGATTTCAGCTAAGTAGAAAATTCTCGTATCAAAGCTATAGAAAATTAATTAAAGCCCTCAATTATTTAAGAACATCAATTCTAGCAAAGTCCCGAATAAACGAATGTTCAACATCAACCTTCTCCCAACAGAAATCTTTATACTGTGAACAGAAAGCTTTCTCCAACTTTATGTTACATAAAAACAAAAATAAAATTTGTGTTTTAAGTAACATTGACAGGATAAATTCCTTATAGACACGACAGTTGTTTTAGACTGCTAAAGCAGCCCCTTATATCTGAGTCATTTTGGCGCAATTTGCTTTACGACTGTTATGATAAATAAATTTTCATTTAGCTTGGAAACTGTCTTCATATGGGAAATGCAGCGATTCCCATTATACCAAATTTGTGCAAGAACGATGCCGAAACTTCCACAGAATTTTAGCTTCAAGTCCTGGATCTTGGGTTTGAGTGTTAATTTGTTTCTTAATTTTCCCCACTTGGGTTTATTTACTACCATTCTCATCAAATTTAACAGCACTTGCGTATTTGTCCTCAATATAAAATTCACCCAGGAACAATGTATTTCCAGGAAATGTTTTTCCTTGTTAGATTTATGACTTTTAATTCTCACGAGCGTGAAAAGAAGAAGGTCAGAAACAATTGTTGTTTTGTAATGCTTGGTATCCGATTGCATTCCATTGGTTCTTTGGAAAGAATTGTGGATTATCAAAGTGTTTACGCCAAAGAAAAAAAGCAAAAATAAAATATATATGTAAAGGTGTCCCCTGTCAGACCTCGTGATAGCCACAACAATCTTTACAACACCACGACATTTATCACTGACTAATTTGACATTAATTCTGCTACAGGTCCAGGGGCGTACAATATTGCTGGTATGGGGTCAGACAGCATGAGGAGGGCGTACATAGAGAGTACCAGGAAAGGGGTGTTTGGAACCACATCAGTGAGGATCAAGCCTATCACGAGGAAAGATGACCAAGAACAACCTGGACCCGCTCATTATCAAGTTAAAGAGAAACCATTCAGGAACCGATACCCCAACCTCTCCTCTACATTCGCGTCTGTGACGGCTCGACTGAATGATCCACCACCGATTGTAAAGGTTTGTGTTTGATCTGCATATACTACCCCCCCCCCCCCCCCCCCCTTCTGCTCCCAAATCAAAACATATTGAAAAATAAAACAAGATTAGCGCCAGTGGTGAAGTGTAGCGTACATTTGAAAGTTTTTGAAAGTAAAAAAAATCGAAGCGCACGTGTGAAAATGTAAACTTGTTTGATGGAAAAGTGCACTTTGGAAAGACGCCACATTTTTCAAAATATGTAAAAGTATAACTATTAAGAGTGCACTTTAATATTCTGCCAGAGTTGGTTTATGCAGTATGAGAAAGGTGGTAATTTTTGTTCTATATTCAAGTCTTATTGGTAGAAATAAAGATTTTGAAAATATTTTATCAAATCTGATGTTAAAATTGCTTGACACTTGGGATTAACACCAAGTAAGTTTCCCCTCATTTCCCGAAAATTGGCTTGATTTTGATTGTGGTCTCTATGAACAATATGTTTTATGGAGAGCACGTATGGGGTATATTTGGACCAGACTGATTTTATCTTTATTTTATGTAAGAGATCAAAAATGCAGAATTTACACAACTGATATTCGTTTGTTGTGCATGTCGTGCACAAAGTATTGATTAGATGTAGATGTGAATTTTCACATTTTCAGTAATAGCAAAGATTTCCTGTCGAAACAAGCCACATTTGTGTGAATCATTCCTGACTTATATCAACTAAATCTCATAAAACTCCATAAAAGGCATACGATATGCAGCCTGCCACCTCTTTGTACAAATTACTACATTTATTCCGATAAACATCACCTTAACACCACTTGAAATATGGAAAAGAACTTTATCGCATTATAGCGATCGTACATAGTGTTTGCACTTCTATGTATTTTGGCCCGAGATTTATTTGAAAAATGACTCAATAATAAGAGATATTTGAATCTGGCATTCTAGATTTGCCAAAACAATACATTAATCACATTTAGTACAAGAACGCCATTTTATCGGATACAAAAATCGTCATTGACTTGGAAAAGAAGTCTAAAAATCCAAAGGGGATTCAGAAAGCATGAACTTGATCAGTTAATGACTACAGCGATTATGTTTTGTGAGAGGAGATGACGGACAACGATCCATTGTTATTCTGACCATTAGCATAAAGAAAAGACCCTGTGTTGAACTTTTGTTTTTCAGTAAATTGGTTTTCGGGAAACAATATTTGGCCACGATAGCGACTTGAAAAAGCATATTAACCCCAGTGATCGGGGAGGATGCCGGGACGCTGATAATGTGAGGGAACCCAGTATAATGGAGTTTCCGTCACTTAATCGCTGCATCATCAATCAAGACGATTATTGTATGAAAAGTCATGTAAGTGACTATTAATGGGCGATTAAAAGGGTCTCTGAAAATGACGATAATTATAATTACATGTCGCAAGAAATTGGACGACACCGGCAAGCAGTCGTGACGGTATCGCTGTAGTGTTTAACTAGATATCAACGTGTTTTTGCACGTAAAGAGTGTGAAAATCGTCTATGAACCTAATCAATACTAACATGATATGTCAAATTATCACAGAATAAAATGATCAAGTCGAATTGAAAATTCAGTTCAACAGACTTATTTTTGCCCCCTAAAAATATTTGTATAGAATCTGTCTCAGATTTCATACGCACATCTTTGAACATCTTTACACTGTCGGTGAGTAGTGATCAGTAACTACTAGTATACACTGACATAGTGAAGATGCTCTTTGAATCCTTTACACTGTCAATGAGTAGTGATCAGTAACTACATGTACTAGTATACACGGACATAGTGAAGATGCTCTTTGAATCCTTTACACTGTCAATGAGTAGTGATCAGTAACTACTAGTATACACTGACATAGTGAAGATGCTCTTTGAATTCTTTACACTGTCAATGAGTAGTGATCAGTAACTACTAGTATACACTGACATAGTGAAGATGCTCTTTGAATTCTTTACACTGTCAATGAGAAGTGATCAGTAACTACTAGTATACACTGACATAGTGAAGATGCTCTTTGAATTCTTTACACTGTCAATGAGTAGTGATCAGTAACTACTAGTATACACTGACATAGTGAAGATGCTCTTTGAATCATTTACACTGTCAATGAATAATGATCAATAACTACTAGTATACACTGACACAGTAAAGGTGCCCTTTGAACATATGGGTAGTAATCAATAAATACTAGTAGACACTGACACAGTAAAGAAGCTCTTTGAATCATTTACACTGTCAATGAGTAGTGATCAATAACTACTAGTATACACTGACATAGTAAAGATGCTCTTTGAAAGGACAAAAACACGTTGATTTGAGCATGGTGAATAGAGGCCTTCAGTATCGGATGAACCATGAATATTTGAGTTACTACGCTATAACAGACAGACATGTAGACGGACGAGTGATTCAATGTAACAATCCTCACACTCTGACAACCCTAACAATCACCACACTCTGACACAGTCTTTGGACGTTTTAGTCGAAAATTGATTTTAATGTTACTAGTGAACTGTTTTGAGTGCATGCTTTAGACAGAGCAGTTTTGCAGATTCTGGACATGAATGTATATCTTTTGCATCTGCTCATCTTCCTATATATATGTGCAAAACTGACATTTGTATATGATCGTATCATGGTAAAATGCAAGTTACTGTGCATGAATGAGGTGATGTGGGTGGATGGTGCATGCAATCAGATTCTTCTTATAGGTGTACAGCCCTTTAAATTCAAAACCTCGTGAATTTTTGTTTCGTGATATTTTCTGTATGCAAGTTGGAAGATTCTTTATATCATTAATTTCACTTAGCAGCAGAACTCTCTTCCTATTGGAAATGCTTCGATCACGTGTTTTACACCTTTATTTTCAACGTTGTAAAGTTCCAAGAATAATTTGTAGTCGAGCTGAGACAATTTCCTGGACCATACAGAGATAGAAATTCTTTTTGAGACAAGATCATAACTAGTCACAGACTTCACGTGATTGACATTCCAATGATCACATTTCCTTCCCCTGTGAAATAGTTCGGCGAGGACGTGAAATGTTCACACGAAGACCCTCCCGTACTCGACAGCTCCCTCCATCCCCACAAGACAGTCACAATTACCAGTCTCCCTTCTTTCTTTTGTCTCCAAGACGACTCTATTTATATTCCATCTCCTAAAAGGATCGAGTTACAGTCATTGCAGCACTTCGCCAATAAACATTCTGTTATTGGGCAAATTTTATTCGCCTTTTGTAGAAATCGACCCCCTTTAATATTCTGCTGTTTTTTCTCTTTGAAAGTTTAATGAATTTTCAATGAATCAAATTGTAGTAACTTGTCCATTATTGGCGCCGTTTCTCTTTTGGTAATTGACTGCATTAGTTCACATTTTAGACGGTTTATTCTTGAAAGATACCATAGGAAATTATCAAGTTCATCGTACAAGTATCCTCTTTTACCATGTAATTTTACTGTGAATATGTCTGATTTTGGGATATTTTCCTCCATGGCAGGCTGGCAGTCTTTATTTCATTCATCTAACGACCGTTGACTTCACCATAAATTCGTAAATCATTTACTAAATAATGTAGGAGACACGTTACATAATAGACAGTAACGATATGTGATATCAGCAGGGTAGTTACATACAAGCCAGGGCCAATTTATATCCATATTTCAATTACTAGTTCAAAAGCAATCCCAAATTATCGAAATTAAAATATAATTTTTAAGCATCAAAATAATTTAAGCGTCTGACTTGTTGACAAGAGGATAAAAGACGTACAGTGTTTTTTATTGACGGTGAAGGAACCTTGGAGTCTGGTAGTTTAGGATCAATCGACTGGGTAAATGACTGCATATCATATGTCTGCAGTGAATACCAGGGTGCACAGTCATTGTAAAACATTTTATTTGATATCGTATCCAATGCGCATGCTTTATTCGTCATGAATAAATCATTACACAAGAAAAACTAACAAAATATTGAAAATTGTCAAAACCATCATCAACGCTTGAATTATCGTCTAACTCATACTGCATCATCAATAGAATCGATTTTCACTTTTCTCTCTACATTTGTATATTCTGTTCCAAATTTGCAAACATGTTTATTCAAATACTTGCATCAATGAAAATTTCAATTCTATTTTTAATGAACCATTTTTCAAATGATCTTGTTGCCTTTTGTTGTGTTGTTGTTCAAGCTTATCCTTTTGGTATCTTGCAGTTGTTCCCACAAATTTAAGTACTGCTTGATTATGTGATATGACCTTTACCTGCAAGGTTGTACAGGACCATATAGATGTAAGATTATAGAGGTCATGACATGATCATAGCAAGTCCTGATAACCTGGGTACATAGCAGATGGCTCTCGGCATCAGTAGACAGATCGGCTCATACTGGCTCCATGGACTATTTCCTCAATCCTACATCTCACACATTTAACTATAATCTGCGGGATCGAGCCATGTAAAGAGACTGCTTATAGCTCAGTAATACACATTCCCAGAGATTTGAATCTCTTGTGGAGCCACACGGCATGTTTTATTGAAACACTTCGTTAAACCACCACACAAATGTCAGTCCCTTACTATCTGTATGGATCAGTCTTCTGTTTATTCTGATGCTATTGCACCATGTAATTAGCCAAATATCTACAGTTTTGGGGAAGCCAATTATCAATTTATGGTTTGTGTTGGTGTGGTAAGGCTGTCATGATAATATTCCATTTCTGTTAGGTGAATCAGCCTTACATATCATTGTCATTTTATGAGGAGACTTTTTTATCTGTGTGCATCCTTATCTTAGATAACACGGCAAGTACTATGTAACCTCTTGATGGATAAAACAGAGGCAATTCGTTCTTTATAGCTAATGTAAATTACCGAACACAAACACTACATATTATGCAATGAAGCATGCATAAATTCTACGTTTCCTTTCGTCAATAAACAGTTTTTTTCTGTACAGGCATTGCAATTGAAACATAAATTCTTACTCAACACTCAGATTTTTTTTAGTTCTCTCTAGAGATTTTTTTCTGCTTATTTAAGGGCCGAATTTTCGGCCCTATTCCCTAGGCAAATCTTTTATCCCAATTTCTAACCAGACATTCCCAATCATAATGTGAAAATAATTTGCACAAAAATGCTGTCAACAATTTTTAATTTTTTCAAGAATGCCATGATCAGAAATGATTGCTGCAAAAATAAAGCAACAACTAAAATTGATATTGAAAAAATACTAAAGGTTCTCAGTACAACAGGTCATTGTTATATCCCATTGTGTGCCATCTTCTCACTGCTTTCCCCCTCTCTTTCCGTTCGGGAACCATTCGTGATGAATGCTGCATGTATTGATCAAAAAAGTTTTCCATCCTTATGTTTTATTATCCTTTCTAGAAGCCAAAAATATGAAGAGTTGGCGCTAAAATAACATGGTTGCTCAACGTAATATTGATGGCGAATTTGACAGGACAATCTGTGATTATTGAAGCGATTCCATCAACTTGTTGATGAGCAACAGGCGCATACGCCACCCTCACCCTGCAAAAGTCAACATTCATGATGGCCAATTTCATCTAAACAACAAGTAATATGGTGGAGGGTCTCACTCTTTATTGGCCAGGGGATTGATTTCTACTCTATCAAGCTCGGAAATGGATTTAATCAGATTCCCTGTCAAAATTCTAAGTGCTGCAAGAGAACATCTTCACAAATGCTAGTGATTCCCATGATGAGATTAAAGGAATTATTTATGGTATTGTTTTTGCCAGAACATTTTCTGTATAGCGCTTGCAGTTGGGGACGATGCTATAAAACTTTGTCACAGTCCCGTTTTTATGGCCCTTTATGAAGGCATAGGCTATTACCAATCCCAGAAAAGACACCGTCAGAGAGAAGTTAGGGACCTACACAACCAACCCGCGAATAAGATTTCCCTATGGCTTCTGATTCTTTTTCCGAGACATTACAGTTTGATGACTGCTTGTAATGCAAAGGAGGCTTTCTTAATGTTGGGTCCCCTTGGTTTCTGGGCCAAAATTTACATATTATTAGTCATTTTGCCATTGACTAACCTTACAGTGAATGAATTATTGCTATAATAAAATGCGTAGTAAAATTACAAACAGAATTCGACGCTGTATGTCACAAAGTTCTCTCTTCGACTGAAAGTGATAACACTTCAAATAGCATTTGGACAATTCATTTTTTGCCTGCAAATATTGGTATCAAGTTCTTTAATTAAACAACAAGGATTTTACAACATAGCATTTGGGGAAACAAGTATTTTTTCTGCTGTTGATTTGATTGCCTATAAAGTGGAAGGTGACGACACATGGTTGTTTTTACCTACAGTGGCAGGTGTTTTGTGAGATGATACGGTTTCATCTAACGTCGTAATATCCTATAATACATCTGCAGCATCAGGGGTCTGTTCTAGTACCGGTAATTATACGGATGGTGTTCTCATTGGGTTCTATTTTACTTCTCTTATATTTTGTTATTTAGTTCCTGATATCCTATGTAGAATAAATTCAATTGGTTAGTGATTAGAAGTTGGGAAAAAGTAAATTCAAGAAAGAGAGAGAGAGACCAGTATTGCATGCTTTCACTAAAATTATAGACTTTTAAGACAAAGTTCTTGAGATATTTCAAATTACCAATCTTAGAACCTTTAAGAATCGTTTAAGAGCTAAGTGCTTGCTCCGCTTTGCCCCTTGTTCTCTCGGTGCGAACCTTTGGTATACCTTGAAACTCGGCACTTCTCCGTGAAGTAAGAGTATAAACTTTACGCCATGTCTTGTAAGATCAAAAGTTTTTGCCAGCCAATTTACATTTCGTAGCCTGCTAGGAATCTTATTTTATTTAATGAGATATCAGAAAACAGTTGGCGCTACACTAACTTTCTCTAATCATCCCTCTCACTGGAGAACGATAAAATTTCTCCATAATATCTAACCAATGTTAATGTAAGGGAGGGAGGGGACTTGTAGTAGTAAACCACAGGGGTAAGACAAACAGCAATACGTCCTGCTTATTTTAGAAAATTAGAAAATGAAATTAAAACTGCGTAAAGTTCACCAGGTCCAAACTTTTGAACGTTTCGTATTTGGAGAGAAAAGTTGATCAAACTAAGTTTGTCCCCTGGATAGACTGAGATGTTCGTGGCACATTGACGATTCCGTTAAATAAAAGAACTCTTATCGGTATACAATAGTAATTTGCAATCTTAGAGTCAACTTAATGGACCCATTACTACAGAAGCTTTATACTGAGAACAAACATTTCCCGTAAAGTCCTATGGGACTAACTCTACAATATCTATGGAAAACACTTCCTTGGCAATTTGAATACCAAACATTCTATTTGTGAAATAGATAGGGATTAGTCCCACGGGACAGGCTATGTCTTTATTCTTTGATACCTTGCTTTGACGACTGATGTATCTTTGTGATTTACCGGAATATTTCCACATCCGCGGGAGGCTGTGTCACAAAGCTTTTTAAAGCTGCTTTGAAGTTCTGAGAGGACGTCAGTTTATGACTGATGTAACTGATTAAAATGTCATATTAATAACTGACAGCAATTAAAAAGATAACGGTTTAACTGTTGTTTTTAAAACTGTTTTTAATTTCATTATCTATCATTATTATTTTTTTATGTTCTATTGAAGAACAAATACAAAAGTTACGGCGGCATTGTTTCAAAATAACCTAGGAGGAATGGCGGGAATTTGAATAAAAACAATTTTACGGCAGCCATCTGGTTTGTGGTGTGTTACATTATTGTTTAATCAGCTACGCCGGCACAATGTAAACTGTTGGTTGTCTGGGAATTCTTTATCATATGGGGCGCTTCATACCACCTCACAGTTCACGGATCTGCACGTTGGTGAGACTTCATCAAAATTCTTACATCCAACTGCCAAACTTTAAAAAATCTCCCCACGATATGTGAATCCCATGGTCTTTTTTGTTTTGTTTTTTTCTTGCTTTAATACCAGCTTCAGCAGTTGTCGTGCTGAAATAACACAGAAAAAAATGTGAATTTTGAAAGTACAAAGTAAATGTTGATTATAGATGTATCGAACACTTATCCATTAAAATGGATTGTACCGCACAGTGTTGACACGACAAAGAAATCTGAGTGGTCTGGAGAAATCACATCAATGGACAACCATGCCATGCGGATCACTTATCAGCTTTAACCCCCTTCCCCACCCCCAAATCAAGTTTATTGCTGCTCCGAGAGGGGACTTTGAAACTCAGAAAAATTATTTTGTTTTCAGAATTTTGCAAAAATGCAATATTTCTTAAAAAGACAATTGGAGAACCCTTGCTAAATAGTAAATTGGAGGACCCTTGGACAGAATCACTTTCAAAGACGATTTTGACCTTATCTAGGGAGCACTCAATATTACATTACTTGAAAGCCCTATAAAACTGTGTTGCACCAAGTATCATTTGGGGAGACTACAAGGACCGCTTAGGGTGCAAAAATCAACCTGGGATTGCCAAGGATTACAAACCTTCAAAAGATAGAGAAAACATTTAGATTTTGATAAATTGTTTTGCCATATAACATAAATTTGGCTACAAACATGTCAGAGCACACAAAGTTGTCCTCTCCATACATTACAACTGGGCTCTTGTGGATGCACCGCCTTAATTACCCACAAGTATATTGTATACATTTCTGAACTTGAAGTATACTGTTTATACGGGCGATGGGATGGGGTCACCCAAGAGGTCATACTGTGTAATTGTAGCCAATCATATTGTTTTGACATTTCCTTTTACATGCTCGCATGCTCAGCCCTTTTTAAAGAGAGTAAACTGTATATCATTATTCGGACATATTTTGGTAGTTAGGGTACCGGTGCTTTTGATGGCGATTAAATTGATATAAAATTTATTCTCCAGTTTGTCTGAGAGACTTGCTTAATCCAAGAGTTTCTACCCAAACTACCTTGTTTTCTCTCTTGTCTCTTTTGGATGTTCTTCTGTAATGATCTGATGTACAAAACATGGGTATTCCCACCGTCTGCAGTTATAAATTGTGATGGACAAACTTCTTTTGAAATTAAACTTGTAGTCTATAAATGGTGTACTTCAGGAGGGGTCGTCATTTAACTGCCTAATGTTTCGGGTAACAAAAAAAAGGGAAAAATCACATTCATTTTATGGTACAAACTTTGAAAAAAAAAACTAGGAATTTTGAAAGTGTAATCAGTTTAATCAAATACAGAATAAAAACGATTAAAATAGTTTGAAATAACCAAACTCTGCACACGTGGGTCACGAAGGGGCCTTTATTTACGCTTGATGAAATCGGTTTAAGTGATAACAGAAAATTCAGATGTCAGTTTCTGAAATTTATTTACTTTATCATTTGTAATAAAATGAGACTGTGGGCCAGTTGGTCCGGGGAATGGCTAACAAGTATATACACGACATGACAGAAACTGGCTATAAAATCCCTGTCGTCTATCAGCGGACGTAGCCTGGTCTGATCATGTCAAGCCATTAACAGTCTGTAAAATTTAATGACGACACATGCTATCTAATTAGAGTACCTGGTTTATGTCAAAAACTCTAGCCCTCCCTTTTGTTGGTGTCTGTCCGTTTCTACTTTTTCTGTCTTGTTTATTTTATTTCGATGCGGCATATTGTAACGATATTTTTTCCGAATAAGTATGATGGATTGAAAACGTATGTCGATTTTCCTTCAGCGTCAGTGTTTTATTCTGAATCTGTTGATTGGACCCTAAAGGAACAATCAAATGGATTTTTTTTTGTGTGTGTATGCCCTATCAATTATCATCACAATCAAGGATGCCAGGCATATAGAAAACACCGGCGGCATCATTTCAGCTATCTGTTTTAATGAGCAATTTGATTTAGGCTATAAATGCATAAATACGGCATTCATTTATGTCAGATTCTTTAAAATTATCATAATTCCCAACTACATCACGATGTTTAATGATTCAGTCGAGCATGACGGCTGTTTTCATTACCCGCTAAATCTAAGCACAATCCATCTGTCATGTATATATTTCAAACCACTCGGTGCACACCTTTCTATCTTAATCATAATTTACGTCATATATAAACTCAATAAATCACTCTAAAGTAAGCTTTGAAAAGTAAAATAATAACTTGTCATCGTTGAGATAATGATCTTTTTGCATTTATTCTAAAATTAAAGCTCCCCATATCACACTCCCTTTCTTCTACCTCCCCTCATCCAGAAATCGCATGAGCATTAAATTTATTATGCCCTCATATCGAAGATCAGGGTGGGGCATATTGTTTTTGGCCCGTCTGTTTGTCCGAAACTTAAGCCTTGTGCACAAGTTTTGAACGGTAAGTGATAGGACTTAACGATTTACTTTTGATAGGACCTTTCTTTTGGTTCTAATGTTGACCGTTTGACCACGACCTTGCCTAGACTTAGCCCTCACACAAGATATTGGTACCGATGGGGGCATGTTGTATCTTTCTATAGATACCAACGGGGGCATAGTGTATTACCAACACCTTTGTTTTTAATTGTATCGTTTTGTTTGTTTTACTTTTGACCTTATTCACTGTATTGGTTATATACATGTTCCTCCTTTCTTTTCGTCACAGGAGTTACCACCGCCCGGATCCTACGAAGTAGCCGACTCCTACAAGAAATCCCAGGTTGTAACTGAGCATGCCAGGCCGAGGAATGACGAGGCCTCTCGTAAACATGGCTCCTTCCTGTCGGCCGCCTCTAGGTTCGCTCCTCCTCGGGATGTTACTGTGGGACAACCAGACCAAGACATTCCAGGTATCATGATTAATATTTCGGTTTTACCCGGTATGGGCCTTAACCAAAATATTAATCATGATAACTTAAGGCCCATACCGGGTAAAACCGAAATATTAATCATGATACAGGTAAGCTTAATTCGTTTGTTCATTGAACAACACCGAATTTGCAAGAAAATCTCCAATATGGATTCTGTGGAGTAAAACCAAGAAGGTAGTATCTGGAAATAAGTTTGCATAAATCAAGAAGAGGAGCCGATCCGATGATGAACAGTTAGAATCTACATATATGAACTATTCTCTGCGAATGAAAACAGTTCTGTTATGTGATGGTTACTTTACCAAATTCATTGTATGTTTGTGTCAAAGCACAGACATGCTTAATTTTACTTCTTTAAAAAAAGTTGACCCGCTAAAAATAAATGTGAGCAGGGGTCTGGGGAAGGTAACCAACCCTTGTACATTCTCAGTTATATTCATATTAATCGGTAGGAGAAAAAAGATTAGAGACTGGGCGCTGATGTAATTTTGAATATTTAATCTAACACTGACATCTTCAACCTTGTATGTAGAATTTATTGGAGCAAGCAAAGATGCAATCTGTCAGACGGCTGCTTTATTTACTTTACTTTGCCGTGGACCACCTAGATATCCTCGATTTATAGTCATGTTTTCTTTTATTTACACTGATATAACTTTGAAATAAATCATTTCTCATTCATATATCTACAGTTATTGAAAGACAACATATTATTAGTTGTTATGTGATCATCTTTGGCAAACTGCTAGCATCCCCCTTTTCTCTAATATATCAGAATCTTCTGAATATGAAAACTTCATGGCAGTAAAATCACGTTCGTTTTGGCCATAAACAACTTGAAAAAACTTATAAACTCTAATACACACATTTTCGGCCCAATGCATCGTCGATCTTGCACTCGATAAAGGCCAAGGGGTCGAAAATTGTGTATATATTAAAGTGTCTATGTGTTCTTATTTGGAAATTCATCTCGAAAGAAAAAAAAGATACTTTTATAAGTCTGGAAGATTTGTTCCTCTAGATATAGGTGTATTTACTCGTATTTGAAGAAGTATTCAAAGAATTTATGAGCACTGTAGAGTAAAGTTTAAATATCAGATGAAATAGTTCAATTTGTAATAGAATAGAGTATTTATAGCCACTTGCTCCCTCTTTGCTGTTCTTCTAATGAAAACTGCAAGGCAATAAACGGGTGATATACTGAGTCTGATAAGAAATGAAAGTATAAATCATACAATTTTCATTGATTTTGTAAATTGGTCAGACTGCTCTAACGTATACCTCTTTGACATCATTTGATTACCTTGGTTGAATCATAATCTATAAAAGCCATTAAGATAATATATCAGAAACTCTAAAGCTTATATCGATGTTCTGACTGACTTTATTCACCTTTAACGAGAACTCCATAATGTCACTGATATTCCTTATTCATCACCAATTGTACAAGTTTGGGATAATTGCAGTCCCCTAATATAATTTTCTTTGAGTTGGCAGCATGTTGGAAATGGTACCGCGATAGACTTTGGCTGATAATGCAATTTATTGATGACGTCAGAGATACCTTGTCCATTGTGGGGCAGCTTCAAAAGAAAGATCTTGAAGCAATTCTGGTAGTTTAAAAACGGATTCTTTGGCATTCTTTATCATTCAGCGCTCAAGTGCAGCGCATCTTCGGAACCGATCAAGCTTTGGTAAATATTATTCTCTGCAACGGAGCAATTTCCCATATCTGTAGCATAAAAGCTTTTATATTGGAATTGTTGATCCTCAGCGATAAACATTACATAAAAATACAGGAAAAATACGGCAAGCGGTAACCACTCTCTGTTTGAGGATTTGAGAGCGCTTGTGTCTGCTGTATTTCATGACAAGATAAACGAAGAATAGAAGTGTTCAGGTGGTGAGTCACATGATAAAATTACGTGTTCGATAAGTACAAACCCTCCTACATGCTTTAAAGGTGCACACAAAATGCCGCTCTATAATCTCGGATGATACATGTAGGACTCTGTATTCTTCATTCCCTATTCATGTTATTGTTCTATCGCGCACTCGGGCTAAAGAAATGCTATTTCCGAATTTTTTCTGGATTCGAGAAGTCCAGTTGAAATACTAGCGTGTCGGCGCTCACCAGGTGGCGACACTGGTCGAGTGGTTCCCTTCGACACATTACAACGAAGTGACATCTAAAATATATACTGAGAATGTACAAAATGACTTCCTTTCAAAAGCAAGAAAAAAGACAATGGTTTATAACATTTTAAAATAAAGTGCATCTTGTTTTCACGAGAATGATATAAGATCCAAGTATAAAAATACTAAGTTTTGACTTCATTATAACTTTTAAAAAATTCCTTGATAAAATTGATTTGCTCTCGTTGTTAAAAATGTTATTAGTTTCATTTCAACCAAAGTGTATTTCAATTTCCGTCACTTCTGACGAACAATGCCATTAAATCAAGCTAAAAACGAATGTCTACAATCTAGAATTATTTTTACGACAAGAAAAGTATAATTCAGTTACAGAATGTCAAATGCATTTTTTGTTTACTAGTGATTTTTGTAGCCGTTCTGTCTCTTATTAACCAGCGAAAACATGTTAAAATGGAGAATTCATGTCGTCCCTACATCTACTACACTAAAACTTGTACTTCCTAACATGTATATAATGAGGGGCTCCTCTCGTAAATAGATGTTTAAAATGTTTTTAATTGAATTTACTCAGCGCGAAACAAAGGAGGAGAACATGTCCCAACATCCTTGTTTGTATCCAAATCATTGAAATCGCACAGGAAGTCAAGTTGTTGTTCAAGCGAACGAGAGAAATGCTCTTTCTCCGAGAGAAAATGTAAGCTTCCATCGTTAGAATACCGGTAGATAGGGTGAAAAATGTATGTATAAATCATTTTGTAAATCATATGGTGTGCTCCTTATGTCTATGATTCTTTATAGTCATATCAGAAAGTGACACGAAAAGCCCCCGTAATTCCAATCTTGTCGTATTGTGGGATAGCCATTATAGAATCGATGACCTTTCGCCTTTTTTGTGGTTTATGGTTTGCCCCATGTCATCTTGAGACACAAAACAGCACCGTATTATCGAAAAAATGTGACGTCGTCTAAGAGAGTATTATCTATTCTTGCATGCCCTCTCGAAGTCAGCGGTCTTTACTACATTTATCATATCTCAGAAATATTGTGTATTACTACAGTTTGAAACAATATTTTCTTTGTGTTGCGTGACACGAAATTAGACTTCAGCAAAGAAAAATTTAGGACAGGTGGACCTGCATTTGACGAAAAATAAAAAAAATAAGAAGTTTTTCACTTTTTTTTGCACCGACAGGACACAGCCCCCATCAAATGAACAATGTAGCATTTATTGAAGTTTCCCGTTAATTTACCTTAACAAAGGATGCCTGTATGCCTCGTGCAAAAACCTTTGTCCTTGTAAAAATGAAAGGGGATTACTTATAATTTCTGTATATATCTGTGAAAAATGTTTCCTCTAGTACTCCATTAACCATGTTAAAACTATCAGACCAGGGTTTTTCTCATGCCATGATGCATTAAATGTTGCATTGTACAGTAGTACAGATGACGGACCATGCCAGGCTCCCTGCTATCTTATCACCAACGTGCTGTGCCAGAATTAGCTGACGATTGCCCCCAAATCTGATAGTACCAAAAATATCACATACAAAACTATGATCTAATTTGTATAGGGAGCTGGTATTTGTCAGTCTTAGTATGTGGAGAAAAGCATTTTATCCAATCACTCAGGATACATTTTGATTAAGTATGTTTAAAACTTTTTCATTAGGAACATTCGCGTTATTCCTGTAATTCAGATACTAGTAATCGTAACGTTATGACATCAGACGGCAAAACTTCGTCGGAAAGACATCATTCGTGTAAACGACTTTTTTAAAAGTTAGAAGTAGATATAAATGAATAAATAAAACCCTTTCCTCCCGACAGTCACCTCAGACATTTTTTCATGATAAATCTATTGGTGTTGATGAGTGAGGACATTTACCTTGTGATTCAAAGAAAGCAGACGATAAGATTTGACATATTGTAATATATATGGGTGGCTTATCAGGGACATATAGATTCCTCTATAACATTTACCATGCATCTCTATCATTCAAGTCATTGTGCCCGGTTACCGCGGGTAATATGATGCCCTTAACGGTGGCATCAATCTGAACCAAATCATTACGACACTCTGATCCTTTTTGTCGGGATTAGCTGGAGAATGTATCGTAACCTTAGCATCCTCATATTTGCGACATTAGATAGGTCATTACTTACATAGTGTGGGTACTCACCCGGTAGTATTTTCTTGCTGCTCTTTGTTATCACAGAAATTTTCAGTTAATTTCTCTTTACAAAAAAAAGTTTTGGGTTTTTTTTTAATGTGGAATATACAGCAAAACGACCATTCTTAATCAATAACCTTTTATACAAGTAGTGCGTATGTATTGTACGTTTAAGGGCGATTGCCCCTCTTAGAAAGTTATTTGTCATCTCGTATGGTTCTCATGTAATTTGACGTCTGACTGACATGATTGTTCATTAGTAAAGTTTATTTGAAGATGTCCGTTCGAATAAGTCACATAAATGTCTAGGTAAGTACAGCGTGTAATAAGTACCAGCTGTAAAAATGTAGGAAGAGGAAAAACAAGGGAACCTGTCGTTACTGGTTGTCTTGACATTGATTCCAAAGTGGGCTATTGATGGAGAAAATATGTAATAGTTTTTATCAGACAGTAGATCGGTATAACAGGGTGGGACCGACTTGTCCGACATGACAGGATTCGGTAGCGTCTTCCTCCTGTTAGAGCTAAGGGTTTGGGCAGGCACTAATATCTGGTGCCGGTATCATCGGCAGCGTCACGGTCAATATACACTGATTGGTAAATAAAACCTCTACAGAGATCCTCAAAGAGATTCTATGGAGAACTGGGGATCATTGTAAATTGAGAGAGTCAATCTTAGTGATATGATGAACCCAGTCTCTGAATGGATTTTGAATAGTAGGAATATAATGCTTTTTGAAACATCTCATGGGTTTCCACATTAAATATTCTATGCACCAATCATTTGGGTCTTTGATTGGCAAATGAAAAAAAAAACCAAAAAAACAGAACACTTTCTAGTACAAGCTGCATCAGCAGAATATGAAATGTTACAAATATAAATACGTGTTTTATCATAGCCCGGACACCAACACCTGTAAGTTAGCTTACATATTATCTATGATAAAAGCAAGGAATCTGACATCGTTACGATTGTAGAAATGCGGCTTTTGTCATTGTTGATGCTGCAGAACATTTGACTTGGTTGGTATAACCATGTCAGCCATTAAAGTACAGAGTGTTGATGGATCTCTCCAGGCGTTATTACCTTATCATTGCAACCTTAGTGTGAACTGCTCTTCATTCTATCTTAACATCAAAAAAGATAAGACAACTTGAACTTCACACCACCCGTCCAAAATGACACTTGGTGTACCTAGCTTTGACTATAATTGCAGTTTACTACCTTGCTAGACCCACCAAAATAACTACGTATGTCAGTGCCGTGCACACAATTTGTTATAATAACAAGCTACATAAATCTAGTTGTATTGTTACACGGCTTTTGGCACCTCCGATTTATGAGACTTCATTTTGATTTGGTGGCCAAATTCAATTTGTATCCTACCTCAAAATTTGATAGAATTTCATACCATTTGAGCGTTTATAGCTTTTTTCTTGTGTATTTGGATTTAAAATATTCGCAAGTTCGTCCTGTAATGTATTTTATTGAAATTGGTAAAATGGAAGAATAAAGGAGTTTTGTATCTTCTCAAAATATTTGTAAATAATAAAATTATTGTATAGAAAGGATCACCGATATTCCAAGCCAACAATGGAATGCTTATCATTCTTGGTGTGATTTTCTTTTACTGATTTGTTGTTCACAAACAAAAGACTATTTCAAAAACAAAAATAAAAGAAAGAAAGAATGAAACAAAAAAACAAAACAAAACAAAACAAAACAAAAAAAAAAAAAACACACACACACAATAAAAAGTTGTATTCCTCGTATATATTTTGAACATTCCAAATATTTTCAGGTCCCGGCGCTTATGATGCCAAGGACTCCTTGGTCGGTAAGGGAGGTCTAATGGTCACTAAAGACAGACGATTCAGAGACTCTAAGGCTGAGGGTCCAGGACCCGGCAGCTACGAGGTAAATATGTTTAATTATTAAATTCGTCTAAATTCTGATGAAAATCTGATAAACAATTCCTCTTTCATTACTTTTTGGCATTTCTCGAGAGCTTGAACAATAGAGATGCTTTATAAATATTATTTGCATGCAGTAGTGCAAATACATCTATTTCATCGTGGTATGGTAGAAAATGAGTTGGAATGTCAGGAGCTGCTATATAAACTTCAAGGTTCTCTAAAAAGTGAAAACTAAGAGAACGGTGTTGTGTTAATTATTTCTCAAATGAAGGAATGCTAAAACCCTGTACCAGAGACTCATCATCACTGTTAGGTAATATGACTTGGAATTCTGTGCTGTTTTTGGTCTCATCATCACTGGATTCTGTATCAGAGGCCGCCAAGTGACCCGCTGCTCTCTTGGCTTCCTGCTGAGACGTTCTACATAGCAGGAATACCATGTCCCTTGTCACGTGCGGCAGGGAGTCCGGGTTCCCTTACAGATCTACATGGCTTGAATATTTACACAAACATAAGGTTGATGACTTTTAAAACATATGAACCATTTACCATGGCATCAAACTAGAGATTTTGCTATCAGATTTTGCAGGCATTGTCAATCAAAACAGAAATCACTTAGGAGTATGTCTGGACCTCTTATCACACGTACTAAACTTGATATCTTTGATTTTACGTTTTCTGATATTGGCATCCAACTCGATGTTTCGTTCTGTAGTGCGGACATGTTTTAGTTATTTCGCTTACTCTTGGGGATAAATAAAATTCACTATTGTGCAACAACGATGACAACAATATTGTTCGTTTGTCTGTCTTTCTTTGTCACTTTCTCCGTCATCTCTACCGCCTATTCTCTCACCTTCTGCCGTTCTGTTTCTTTCTTATCTAAACGTCTGAAGTTCTCAGGGTCAGATTGTTAACGTAAAATCTTGAAATGCAATAGCAATGATAAACTGACTTTTATGTCCATACAAACTTAACTCATTAATTCTGGTATGTAGAAATTGCTGTAAAAACATACTTTAAGAGATTGCGTTCAAATTCAGTGATTTTCCACCCATTGAATTCGTATTCTTTGAATATTCATTATTTTCATTGCAATAACTTAATAAACACTGTCCTTATACCAGAACTTCACGTTCTTTTGCCTGTAACCAAATTCTCTGGCCATACGTCATGTGGTTGACTGCATTGAAAGTTAGTCGATAGAAAAATGTCTTTTGTTGGGAAAGTAATTGAGGAAAGTAAAGACATTGATGGAACATTGGTCGCAGATTAAACATGGGGACACTCAATGCAACAATTAATTTGTTGTATTAAATGGCCAACTTCGACAGGCAAAATTGCTTTACATTGATTTTGGATGGCCACGACTAACAGGTTTGCTCTGAGAGATGCAGTTATTCTGGCATCCGGAGAAATTGATAGTATACGTTGTTTGTGACTTCTGTCGTTATAGAACCATCTCACAACGCTTTAATCTAATAAAGGAGATGTCCTAATGT
The DNA here is from genome assembly GCA_028142955.1 of Pinctada fucata. Lineage (NCBI taxonomy): Eukaryota > Metazoa > Mollusca > Bivalvia > Pterioida > Pteriidae > Pinctada > Pinctada fucata. The sequence continues at coordinate 73,167,696 of AP027103.1, read as the reverse complement.
TAGGTTCGGTTACAATAATTGAATAGATAACTTTTCTTTCGTTTTACATAAATGATTTGTGTTTAGGGTGACTCCTTACTTGGATGATTCGCAACATTTAGCAAGGTAACATTTGAAGAAATTGTACATTTTTCAAATTTCAGATGAGAATCTTGATGTTTAGAAAAAATGTTCTTTTTGCTTGGCAGCATCAAGTCTGATTGATTCTGATTGGGTAATGAATGTAAAAGCCTCTCTACACAGCCAATCAATTAACTTGGTATCGCCGTTTAATTGAGAGGTAGTCTAAACACTTTCCAAGTCAAGTGCAGTCTAAGTAGCTTTGTTTTATTAAATCAAAATAGCTTAGAAAAGAAAATTATAGGATTAGGATATAAGAGGCGGACGCGCCACTGATGACCGATTGAGCGTTGCAGTGATGGGAAAAAAGCAGTGGGCGCGTTCTTGACTGTGGTGTTGTTTTGATACAACATTGAAAAGCCTAAAAATCTTGGAAATCATTGTTGTAATCATAGTCGTGACGTTTAAGATCACGCTTTGATTTAAAAAAAAATCAATACAATAATCTCTTTTAAAAAATATAGATTAGTGTTTTGTGGAGTGCTCTTAGAAATATGCATACTACATTTTTAAGCTGTTTTATTGCTTCGTGAAATTTTGATCAATGCCCCTTTAGAAACGTTTCCGAGATATTTCCCTGTTGACCCATTCTTATCCCTGTAGATATGCTCACTTTAATTCTGTCGCAGATGGTAAATTATTATTTATCAAAGACTTAATGTATTTGTATACAGGAATTAATTCTTTCCAGCAAATGACAAAAATAATTTCATTGCCGCTTAGTGATCGTAAAGAGTTGGTGCAATCTTCTCGTTATAACAAGGTCGGTAAACAATCTGGATTGATCAAATATAGACGTAAAGTTTGATTATGGTTTTATCAGAATTTATGTTGATTGGCAATCTTGTATTTTCAGATAATACCCAGCTTCGAGCTATACATTACTTGGTCATTATTTCTACGTAATCGATTTTAGCAAAGTGATAAAAGCAGGATGTTTTATTTGTAAATCAGGTGAAATTGGTTATGATTACGGTATTATTCCGTCACCAAACAAAAGATTAAAGCATTAAGAAAGATTCTTTGCCGGTAGATTGGAGATTGCACTACTGATGGACAATTCAGACATGACACCATAACGAGCGTTAGTTACTTATCATACTTGGTTATCTAGAATTTCATTATGATTTTTTCTTTTGGTACCAGCAGATTATTTTATTTTTGAGCAAACATGACATGTTTATTTCTGTGGCTTATGGCAAGTCATTCAGACATAGAATTTGTTTTTGACTTTTGTCTACGGAGTCTGTATACGCTGCCCATGTCATGGAGATATAAACACTGAATATGTGGCTTTTCTTCAGGAATGAAATGTTCGTATAAATTAATTTCAGGAGAAACCCGACAAGGTTTATCGTCAGTACAACTTGTCATCACAAAATACAGACTTGAGGTGTGACAAAGGTTGAAAATTTCGGGTCCCTGCATTTTTCTTGGTGGTATATCTTTTTTCAACTTACATGTTATTAGTGCAGGAATATATTTCAAGCCTTTGCCTGTCACTGTCATATATACTCAAATTGAAATTTTGGAATGGCGAGTTATTAATAAAATCAACTTTCACATTTGGTTTGATATCCGTGATTGAACATTGATTTCAAATATTGTTCCATAACATTAATGAGACAGACATACTATTGTACTTTGTTTTCAATTAAAGGATATTATCTTGGCTTAAGATCTTAATATTTTGTGGCTGTAAAAGTGCATGAATCTGTCAATATAACAGCTTCCAGGGAAATTTTCACCATTTTCATGTACATTTTTCTCAGAGTAGGAAAGTAAAATGCCCTGTATCATGCTGAATCGCTGCTGTAATAAGTTAACGTGCAATCAGATCTAAGCTAGGCAAGTGATACCCCGCTTTAAGTATGAGATGAAATGATTAGAACAAATCCGGCTTTGTATACCTGATAACTGATGAAATTATAGTTTCAAATTTATCAGCAACTGTAAACAAAAGAGCAATGGTTTATTTTTTAGGAGATTTGTTGATGAGGGAATAGGATCCGTATTACATAACATATTTAACATTGTGAAGTCGGGTTGTGAGTAGTGTGGGTTTCTGAATCTCAGGACCCGGCTTAGTAAGGTCTCTAAAAGAGGAAACCGTGACGGAATGATCTACAATTTGTTGTGACCTGGATCCGGATTGGTATATGTGACGTTCTCCTTCCTCACTATTGTAATCGTCTAGCAAACGGCATGACACCATACGATGAAGACCAAGATTTCAATGTTATATCCATCTCTCTGACTGATGTTGACAATGTGACAAAGCTATTGAACGGTTTGGCTTTGCACGACAGAGCCAGAGTGGTTGCATAATAATTTCTTTGGTAATCTTGTAGCTCTTTTACTGCTTCAGAGTTTCGATATTTCATTTTTGACGTTTTGACGGAGTTTTTGTTGTTTTCCGACTTTGTGTACGGTCTTTTTGTTGGTTAATATATATTTTCATTATTCATAATCGCATATGATTTATAATGCAGTAATAAAAACAGTTGATGCAATTTTAAAATTATATGCAACAAACTCTATCAAAAGAAGACCACACAAAATAAAGATTATTAAAAATAAAGTTTTTTTCATTTAGTTCAAATTGAAATTAAGATGTTTCCAACATGACTCATATTTTTACCTTCCTCTAATGACCATATTGCCTATAAGCTCCTGGTGCATGATGTACCAATTAACGTTTGAATGTTCCTCAATACTAAGGAAGGGAGGGATCACAATTTTGATGAAGGAAATATAATTTAATTGCTTCAGAAACTGTTTTGAAGTTTCCCACTGCGCGGTTTGCAGACTATTTGGGGACTGGGCCTGCTTTCACAGCATGCATAATGACTGATGTGCACGCACCTGCATGTTAGTGCGTCAAAAGACGGATGTTTCAAGTGATATCGTAAATAACAAACCAATACATAATCTTCTCATAATGTTCCATTAAGTGTCAATTTCATCATATTTCACCCAAGAAACAAAGACATTTCGCTGGAAATTAAGGATACTGAATTAATAATGAAAGCCGTTCTCGTAGCCTCTAATTTGTTCATCAATAGAGTCTTTTCATTTGCCGTAATGCCCCATTTCTTCTAGTTAAGCAATGTTTGTATTCCATCGGAGCTCGTCATTACAGCTCATATTGCCCAATATTTTACAGATTTATTAAGATATCGTGAAATTGAAACGGATTAGTTGTGAAAAATGAGGATGATCCTATCATTACAGATGCCCACGAACATTTGTCTGAAAATAATTTTTCTTTCACACTAGATTGAAACGGATTTTTGTTCTAGATAAAAACTGAAAATAAAGCATATACATGTATAGTTTTTCTTCGAAATTCAGAAAATTTTTACGCTTTAAAAGCTTTTATAGTCCATTTATAAGGTATATAACCCCCCACCCCTCCCCCGAAAAAAGGGAGGGAAAAAGAGAAATGAAAATTGAACTTTGTGAAGTATAATTTAGGTTTGGTTGTAGCACAGTCTCCCATCATTGATATCAGCTTAGACAGATCCTCTTCAAGATAAGCAGTTCCTTGTAAATGTTTATGCAGAAAAATAAACATTAAACTTTCTACTGATACTGAATGATTACAAAGACAAAAAAAGATTTTAGCGATTTGTGGATATGATTCACTTCCGGTGCATTATAAGCAGTCTCGTTCGAGAAAAATTCGTACGATTTTTAATTTTTGCGTTCTGATCGTTTTGACTGTTTGTAAAGTCTATCTGAATCTTATTTGATTATATTGCATAATATTGTTTCTGAATCCATTGGTGGTCTGCTGGGAATCGTTAGATTTTGTTTCAAAGTTTTCTGTACTTGTATGAGGGGTCACATGGCGTCATTCTGGGTGATGAATGCAAACGATATTAGGATAGATCAAGTATGGAGTGTGTATGATAGTGTACGCATGTTACAAGTGCTCTGGAAACAAAATATAAACAAACGTCAACATGATCTATCCTCTACCTAAAACATATCTCCAGTCTAGATTTTTATTGACTTAGGTTACATTTCCATTGATGTTATACGTCCACATGTTTCTCTTCTTATGCCTAATGACAAATACTGGGAATTTTCACTGAGAAAAAAGGAAAAGATGGTTTTTCTGAATTTCATTGTCATCCTTTATTCCTGTCTGTCAGTCTGTTTGTCTATCTGCCTGTCCGAGATTTTGTAAGAATTTGTAGGTTTGATCAACCATATTTCGTTGAGTTGTGCCCCTTGATGGCACGAGGAATCTGTCTCACTTGTTTTACGAACGCATTGGGTCCACAGGGCGTATATCCATATAAATGTATTTAAAAAAAAACAACTAAACTTTTTGTAAGAAGCATTCAGAGGAACCCTGTAAGTATGTCTTTTTTTGACAGCATAAAAACGACATTAGACAAATGGACGTTTACAAGTATAGTGAAATTTACCTGACCAAAATAAATGACCTCTTTATGGATAACTAGCTGTAAAAAAGGACTTGTATTTTTTTAATTCATTATTCCATTTATTAAAACAGGGTGGTCCACTTTTGTACCGACAAGAAATACGAAATAATATTTTTTGTGAGAATTTAAAGAATCTGTGTCATGATTGAGGGAGACAAAGCAATTCATACTCCATAATGTCTCTATGTGATGAACTGACTTAGTACTGACATGTAACAAGCTATGGGGTTTAAGTTTGTGGTCTAGATAGATGGATTTTATTGAGGAAATTATTAATCTATTTTTCTGATTCATTCATGCTCAAACTTTACCTCGGTGATCTAGCCAGCTGCTTGTACATATTTACCAAAAATACATCATTTTAACAGAGTAAATATAATGATTTAATCAATCATGGCGTCGTTCACCTGTGATTCAAACACTTAAATTAACCATGTAGGTCTTGTTTTCCTGACGTGTACTTCTACAAGTACTTTACATTTATTGAACAAACCAGACATACACCATTTACTTTATAAATGTTTTTGCTGTATGAGTGGTCAGACACGGTGACCCTCCTGACATGCCGTATTTATCACAGATAAGATACAAGTGGTTACATTGATACCCGATAAGGCTACTTTGATTAATTTGTCTCTTGAATGTTTCTCACGACAGCCTACTATTTCTATCATGGCCAGAGAATTCCTGCTCCATATTTTACATTTTGCAGAAATCAGAAGCATTTGGATGCTGTTCGGTCCATACCATGGGCGTCTCAATATATAGACACCTTGAATTTCACAATTCCAAACATTGAGTGACATTTAGCATGGTTGGCATGTTCTGGGAGGAATTCTATAATAGATACAATCTCAAACTTTCCCCATTACTGTAAAACATATATATCATCTCCGCATTATAAATTGTTTGCACAACACTTGAGGTTTTGAGGCAGTGTGCAGGTGTGTACCTCATGCGAAATTTCATCAACTTTATGCATGTCTAAGATCAATTTGAAATAGGGATTTTATCAAAAGAAGGAGCAATAAATGGCGGGTTTTATACTACTTGTTTGTAGCCTCACGTCGCTTATCTCAAATCATATGATATATGATAGATCTATCTCTAACATCTCACTTTCCATAAAACGCAGCTGAGAAAGCACGAATATCTCTATTAGTTGTAATATAGAACTAGTAGGTGAATCTCATTAACAGTCTAAACCCCCTCTGTAGCGTGCCAGATATTAAAGGTCCCAAATTTTGCGCCTGCTTTGGATTCTTTACACATAAGGAAACACCAGCCTTGTTGATTTTTTGGAATTTCTGGACTTGAATATCCATTTGTTCATTCATGCACAGAATTTCATTTATCAACTCACTTTCAGTCTTGAATCCATATATATAATTATTCTGTTACTCAAGAAGTTTTTCATATAGCAAAATTGTTGGAGTGAAGCATTTTTATGATTTCAACAGTCTTTATTATATATGATATATGTATTAGAAGACGGACCTTGTGAATCATTTGTAAAACGATATTACAAGGTGTGTGCTCTGTAATGAAATAATACAAAAAAATCTATATATCATCACTTTTATATTTTATGTAATTTCAGTTTTCACCACTTATACAAGACACAGTGCTTAAAGGAACCTTCAACGCCACCCTGAACAATCCAATAGCACCACAAATGGATATGTCAAGTCACGTGGGAGGAGCCACAAAACATGCATTCCTATTGGGCGTGTGATCATTCATCAGCCATTCACAGACTGTGATACATACTTTGTTGAGAAATTACTTATGAGTGCATGTTTAACATGCATAACTGTTAATGAGGGTTTTAAGATTTTTATTCCTCAAAATATAATTTATGAAACCAATCCCTCCAAATTCATTTTTCCGTCCAGATTCATTTTTTTTTAATTATACGTATATTGAGAGTTTTGACAAGTCTTTGTTTCGCATTGTTTATATGAGTATATATTGGTTGCATAACATGTATGTTATCAAATCAATCTTGATTGTACGATATACCATGAGTACTGAAAACAAATACGGCATACAGTCAATATTTATATATACATGTACTGATGGCAAAGTAGATGTTAGCAATTAAAACGAAGACAGCATCTAATTTAGGACATGATATTTTACAGAATGACCAGCGGTCATCTGTCATGGCCAGAGTGTGTTAACAGATACGGTAATTCAATGAGACCAGGCGAACAGGTCACTTAGATGTTTGTACTTTACATATGTCATAAATAATTAAACTAGTAAAACACGTCAAGAAGATAATTTATACAAAATACCAGATTACACCAGAAAACATGTTCTGATGTTTTTGTTATGTGACGTATGTTTTGTGATATGCATTGTGTCAATTTTTGAAGCTTGTTTCTTTATAGAAATACATTTTATTTCTTTTACTGTTTCATCTTTTCCATACTTCGTATACTAGAAATACCTTTTTTCTATGCATCATATTTTGAAGGTTTAATATTTTCTGTTGATAAAAAAAAATGTATCGGCAGTTAGAATTAACACTTGATGTACATTCCCAAGATGTCTGTACATGCTTACAATTTCTTATGACATCACACAATACTTTATATTATCCTGAATAAATTGTTTGTTTTTAAAAGTCAGATTTATAATTATTGCATTATAAAATAAGTCATGCATGTGAATGGGAGTGACGCTCCTATAGAATATTTCACTCACAGATAAAAGTTTTGTGGGAGGAGGTTTTTACGATTATTTGATTTTGTACCTTTTAGAGAATTTTCAGGTTTGATTATATCTAAAGGGAAGGCAATTTGAGGGAAAATTGGAATGGTTTGATGAAGCATTTGATATCGTAATTTGTTTGTCAGTACTGTTTATGGGTTATCCACCCAAATCTTGCTTGTCAATATAATTGCCGGACAACAATATCCCCTTTTAACACATCAACGTTTGGGGAATCAATGACAACTTCTGTACATTTTTAAAGCAATTATACTGAATAGAAACTAGAATTTGGTGGTGATAAAATCTAGTATGAATGAAATTCAAACGAGCTTTCCACTCTTCTACACAAGCTGATGAGCCCCGGCCAATAGAAAGTACTATAGGTAGATGATGATCAGAGATAACTGGGTAATTGCTCTATTTCATAGGGAAGTTGGGGTAGAACACTCATCATAGAGTTATTTTATCTTTTCTTCATGGAAAGCTCATTTTATCTTACATAAAGTAGTATTCAGTACGACAAAAACCTTATTATTCTTTGTTGACGTTAAGGAGTATGTCTTCTGGTACACTCCAACATGATCCATTCAAAAGTATGTTGTGTGAAAATTTGTGGTACGTCCATGATGAATCCAATCTTAAATTTTGTGAATTAAAATTATATCCTCTTTTTTAACCTAATTGATAGTTTGTTTTTCGTCCTTGCATCGACTTAAAGGTCTACACTGAATACTAGTATTTCATGTTACGATGCATTGAGTCCAAAATTAATATTAAGACCTGAACAAGTCCATCACGTCTCTATCAGTCCTCTGAATCACCTGTTTTGAAAAGTCATCGCATCTTTCTTTTTCAGGTTTATAATTTGGCACTGGCAAAATAAAACTCTCTTATAAATGATGTAGACAATAAAATTCTGAGGAAAAATGCAATTATACAAACTTATGGAAACTTTCACGTTTGATATAACATAGAACATTGAACAGATCCTCTACCTCGATGTTGTTTACAACGACTTGTCAAAAGTAATCGCAAACTATTTCTTTCTGGGGTAATTTCTGGAAATTTGAGGGGTTTATTATAGTTTTGACCTCGTGTCTGGATTCACTAATGTCTTGCTTATCTCGCAGACAGAATCTTTAAAAAAAAATTTGGTTTCAACAGATCTTCCCCTCACATTATTAAACCCTTTTATTTATTGCCTTTTTTCAAATAATAGAAATGTAACACCGTAAGAGATAGCGTGTAAATTGTTTTTAACTGCTTTTTAAGGAGATAAAATATCAAAGGATCCTTGAACGCAGTGTACGCGGGGCTATACGGTGTTCTTTTACATCGGGTAACTTTTTCTGTCCATTGAGAAAATCAATTACAAAAAATAACTATGTGCAACTGATAAAGATCCACCCTATTCTGCAAATTTCTATGAGCTTTTGGGTTATTGACTGTAGCGACATCTTTTGGTTGCTGTCTGTTGTGGCCAAATGATAAAAGCATGGAGTTAAGTCCGCGATTATTTTCGGATGTTCTTGTAAGACAATGAAACAAAATACATACAAAACCCAAAAGCTTTGAGAAAATCATCGTCGGAAATCTCGCTAGCGAGAAAAATAAAATAAAAAGATAATAGAATATGTATACAAGACATGAATGGCCGATCTTGCTCAAAAAAGTAATTCACTTTCAAGTCCATGTTACAGTCTATGTCACTTTCAAGTCCATGTTACAGTTCCTCTCATCCAAAGGTTATGACGCATTACAAGTCTTTATTATGTTTATGATGGTGTCCAAGACTTGAGCAAAATAAAAAATAAAAATATTACATAACTTGTCTTTGATCTTGAAAGTGAGGACGATTTGACACTATTTATTTTTGGTATTTGTGATGTTTCATTCCCCTGACCATTGTTTCCAGGCTAGATTGAAGGATTTATGAATTTCTTTGCTCCAAACTAGTATAAAGCGGCGTTTATTCTCTCTGCAGTATAACGCCATCGTGTGAACATGGACATGTTTATGATCAGAGTGTGTTCGAAACGATTGTCTGTGGAATTTCATGACTAATTTTGCGTTGGTTCCCTCGTCGTGCACACGTACTTGCAGTTTGGAGCTAATAAGGTCCCATAAATTACGCGGACGATTGTCACCAACTAGGACTTTTCAGTATGAGTTTACAAATCTTATCCGAGTAGGTCCATTTACATACTATGTTATTTCGGTCCTCTGCAGACTTTGGTGCGAAACCATCCATTGCTGATGAGCATGTTAATTTCTTTAATTAGTATGTTATATAAACGCCTTTGAAGCGGACAGTCTGTCGTTTCAGGAGGTTTTGGTGAGATTGATATAGATACCAATAATGATTGGATATAGCTCTGTATCTCTGCGGATCAAGGCATGTGGTATGGTATGGGTTCTTTTTGTATACTATCTCCCGCAGTTTTGTCTATGTAAACTTGTGTGTACTGGTAATTAAATGCTTGTTTACACGGAAAACAGTTGCGCAACTTCATTATACACAGTAGGGTGTTACGAAGAGAGAGAGAAAGAGAGAGAGAGATTTGACTGATACTTTGTTTAAATTTCCAAAAGGGTGTGCTGCCGACTGAAAACTCCAACTAAATTTATGCTTGCAATGACGTAGGAGTAAACACAAAAAGTAAACCTATCTTTGGAGGAAGATTGCATAAATCATGGGTAAAATAACCCCTGAATCAATTAAAACATCATCACTTCAATGGGGAAACAATTATAAAACCTGGCCACCCGAAATTGACTGGTTGCTAAGTACAAGAGAGCACATGACTTGGTATCTGGCCAACAGGGCTGTTGTCAGAACTTTGAAGGTCACGCGGGTTGACAGAGTCCTTATCTCGACATGTCTTTACTTTTTATAAATTAACAACTATCGCTCTGTCGAAGCAGATACGATAAGCAAACAAAGGACGGATATATTTTGTTTGTACGTAAATAATTAAGGGATGATTATTACTAACGATTAGAACCTGTCCGACAGACGGTTGCCATCTTTTTTAAGCCAGTCCACAAGGGAACTCTTGAGGCTGTCATGTACAATTTTCAGTCTCGCAATCAGTTTGTCCTGTCCATTTGTCTGTCTCTCAACAAAATAATCAAGTGTTGGCCTTAACTTTTGAATGGTTCTCTCAACAAAATAATCAAGTGTTAGCCTTAACTTATGAATGGTTAGTGCTCTTTTCAAGTTTTTACATGCATATTCCTTGCGACAAGACCGTCCCATTGGCACCACGATATATGGCCTTGTCCTTTTCGTTTTAAATTGGTCTCAATTTTTGAATTAGGCTATGCGTGGATAAGGAAGATTTTTCGGGGATTCAAACACGGTCAAGGGGTCCAGCCAATGTTCTGAATAAAAAAAAAAAAGTTAAGAAGAATTTTTAGGACAAGTATTTTGCATGAGTATTCTTAACGTCAAGACCTTTGGTACCATTGGTAATACAAGATAACCTCCACCTTTGGAAAAATTGTAACATTGGGTATCCATGTGATGTTGTCTACTGGTTTAAAGAACCAAGCCAGACATGTATTTCTTGCTGTCCTTGTTTTGAACGAGGGTCAAATATTTACATTCTACACGTCTACTTATTCCATGCAAAAACCTCAGTGGAATCACTCCTGAAGAAGGGGGATGTTTTTCCTTAGCGTTACTTTATTCTTGTGAATTATGACTGTGTTTAGTGAATAGCATATTTTTCCAACTTCACTGGTTTTATTATTATTTTTTTTTTAACTCGCCCCTTCCGTCTGCTGGGTTGCCCGTGCTATAAATGTATAGAATTATTATGTGTAAAATTCATCTGACATGACGGCCAATTTGAATTTAAATTTGAATTTTTTTTTTTTTTTTTTTTTTTTTTTTTTTTGGAAACATCTAATTTCTTGAATTTGTATTATATTTAAAGTTGAGTATGTTTACATCTTACTATTTGATATTCGCAAATAAAATATATGTGTTTCGTTAGAAAAGGAAGGCCTCGCTGAAGAAGACAAAACTTTTAGGAAAGTATGCCTCGTGTATTTCTTTTTCTTTTCAAAAAGAATTGAGGTAGAGAACATTCTATTTCCATATTAGAATATTGAAAAATTTAATTAATTCCATGACTGATACATGTACTGTACATATGCATGTAGTAGTAACATTCCATGATGTACATTTAGTTTAAGGTGGTATTTATTTTCAAAATCATTGCAGAATGCAAATAACTTATAAACATGTACAGGATTGGGAAACAAGTAAAAAAAAAAACAACTTATACTCATCCCTTTCCTAGCGGTAACGCTATTTTCTTTGACATATCATATTTATTTATAAGTAGGAACTACCTAGAATACACAAAAGTGTAAAATGTTAACATCAAGATCTAAGAAATAGAAGGCGTGTGAGACTTGAAATAGTTCACTAAGTATAAGGTGGTAAAGAAATTAAGGTATAATGTGCCTTTTTATAAGAATACGTAAATAATAGCGAGCGAAGCTCGCCCTTATGGTAACGCGTATACACATATCTTATTGAGAAAATATGCTGAATAAAAGAATGAGAATGTACTACTATGCTTTCAAAAACTTTCGTCCCCTCTCAGACAGAGTTGCTGCGGAGATGCTGGATATTGCCATTAAATATTTTTTTCGACTCCAAGTAGACGTATATGTTATACTCAATTTTTGTTTATAAGTTAAATTTATTGAAAATATTTTTCGTAAATCAGGTAACGATAAAGCATCAACAAGGCAGCGTAACCACGGGAAATCCGACATTTCCGGTTTTAAACGAGAGTTTCGCTCTGATTGCTTTTCTCGTTCGGTCGGTTTCGTACTGTCAGAAGTCGGAATATGTTTGTTTTTTCTTTTGTTCTTAAGTAATTTATTTTCAGCTAGCCTAAACATTATTCTTACAAAATAAAAATGAATGATAAAGAACCATATTCAGTGGCGGATCCAGCGCCCCCTTTGCCGGGGGTCAAGGGGCGAATTTTGCCGATTTTTACTGAAAATGGGCAAAAATATACCTGTTTTTGGAAAATTTGGGGTCAGTGCCGGGGGGGGGGGGCGCCCCCTCCGCACCCCCCTGAATCCGCCACTGATATTTTCAAAGAACCATATTTTAAGCCCCCCCCCCCCCAACCTTAAAATGTTCATCTGCTGGTCTAGATCAATTTTACAAATGGTTCCGTGTTTCCACTCGCCTTATACTACCTTTTTTGGCAATCATCAAACAGAAAGTTTTGTAAGATAAGATAAACCATCATAGTCAAAATAAAAAAGAAAGATCTTTTTTTATTTTATATAATCATATCTATTTTCTCTCCGCTCGCACAAAAAGGCTTTGCCTTGATTCATATTAACATATGCATACTATAGATGAATGTTTATTTATTAATGTACTGTACATAAACTATCAGATACTGAAATATGTTAATTTGCGTGATTTGTAAGACCTAACACGATGCATGTCCAAAGTAATTCCAATCATATCATGTAACAATTCAATGATATCGGTTTTTTACCTCTTTTTCTAATCGTTCGCACGTGGTATCAAACCTGTATCACAACAAGCCAAACCACGCCCACTAGAAACTTTCCACAAATAGTTCCTAGTATGTAGGCGGGGCTAACTTGAAAAATTTGCAAGTTGATTAATCCGGCCCGCCCCATTCGTTGAATGGTTGGCTGAGGTAGTTTTGTTTCGGTTCCGTTTGACCTCGGGCACTTTTTCATACAGAGTTGCGTTTATTCAAGTGATCGGCAAAGTCAATATTGGGTAAATTGATATTCACTTTTTGCCGTTATATATTGTAGGTAAAGAAGAGAAGAAAACGTGGCTTGCACATTGGACGACAATAAATGACAGATCAAGTTATAATCGCTGGAATTGCTCGTTTCCCATCCAAAAATACATTTGTTCATTCAACTTCTGGATTAATCCCGCTGTGAATTTGTGTACATAGGAATAAGACCCAATACACTGAACGCAATACACAACGTGTTGAAATAGGAGATCTACATAAATGTGAATCTTTGTAGATGTGTGGTCCATGAATAGATTTACACCACAGCAATGATGGGGACAATACTGTGGAAGTGTCCCCTTAGCTTGTTTCAAGCTGGAGTATTTATGTTTCTCACTAATTCGCTAATTGCGCAGTCCAGAGGTAAGTGCTATAGATATATTTTATTCAATAGAACTTATTGACTTAGCCCCATGTCTTACAATAGACTTAAATGATATTACATACTTGAATTTTGTAATACCCCGTAACGAGCTCTTGAATAACAATGCCAGCTCTTCGTCAAATACTTACTACACTCTCAAGTAGATTTTATTTTCTCTGGGCATTTACTTTTGGGTATCGTACTTGTACCAAAATTCAGATTCCATTTTTCATACATTCTCGTGTTTCGTGTACGTGAATATCTTTGTGGCAAGTAATTCCAATTATCGCTTTACCTGAAATTGACTTAGGTGCTAAATGGTACACCTGTGTTATATTGACTTTTGGAAAAGTAAATTTATTCCACAGTCAAGGTAAACTCCATAAACATTCCGCGATCAATCATAAATTGTCAGAATATTGATCCTCCTGCACTAATATCAAACATCGCCCAAAATCCCAACCCTTTCTTTGGATTTTGTGTCGCTTTCACTTTTAATCCAATACTGAATTGAATATTTCCGTAAACAAATTTTCGATTGCGAAAATTAGTTTACCGTTCTAAAATATCTCATTTTAACCAAATCATCTGCTTCAGGTGAAGAACCGAGATTATAGCAGTATTATCAAACATGGAATAAATCAGGAAATGAAAAAAAAAAACCCACCCACCCACCCAAACAAACAAACAAAAAGAAGAGAAAGAAAGAAAGAAAGCAAAATAATATACCAAACCAATAGATAAATAGATAGATATAGGAATGAAAAAAAAAATAAAAAAAAGGGATGATTAAGTAAAAAAAATATTTCAAAGTAGCAGAACAGATATTCTTAGTTTCTGTCATAATCAGTTTACTACTGTATTGTATTTTCCTATACAACAAATACAGGAAACGACAACAAGTTATGCTGTACTTAGGATTGTTCTCTATAAGTTCAGCTTTTGGTTTGCGCATGTAGATGAACAATTAGTCTTTTTGGTTTTTGTACCTTCTCCGCTAAAAAATAAAGGTTTGAATGATAAAATGTAAGAATTCACTAGATAATCAATTGTATTGTATATATGTTTATGCTTGTGAGCCTCTAGGCTTAAAGCTAATAAACAAATAAATCATTAAACCGTTGAAAAAGTTGCATTAAAACCAAAAACAAAATTCCTGAGTTCTTGAAACTTATAGTAGCAGATGGTAACTCATCTTTCTTATCTGTCGGAGACCAAAATGTTTTTAGACTTTTACTGCCCACACGGTCAGAATTTGCTTGGTTGACGAGTCACCTAGGTCCATAACGCCAAATTTGATGCAGATTGGACATGAGTTTTATGATCCAAAATTTTAGCGCCCAAATTTGCTGCAGATGATGACACGCAAACAATTTCGGACCCGCTTTGTTCGGGGACATATTTTTGTTCTTTATGGGACCATGTCCATTTGATGTACGCTGCGTCCGCCGACGAGATGCTCCCATACATAAAACCCGACATGGATATTTATCACAACACAGCTGCATGTGGAAGAAAAAAATAAAACCCTCCACGGCTGGTGCAAGTCGTTCCTTATAACTTTAGCAAATCTGACCTAGAAAGGCTGGGCAAAAAACAAGGAAAATAAAATCAGTCCGAACTACCAGTAAAATGAAAAGCATTAAGACTGAATGAAAAGGTTGTTTTATCAATTTACGGTAATATGCTGAGACTAAATTTCCGTTCCAATGTGAGCATCATTTATAGGATCAATGTAACAACAGCTCCCTATTGATGCGTCTGCGACTAAACCGCCGTATAAAATCATTCAGTTACTTGGCCGGGGAAAATCGAGAAAAAATCCAAATTGTCTTTATATTTTTTCAGTTAACAATAAATAAATAAATAAATAAATAAATAAATAAATAAATAAATAAATAAATAAGATTTAATTAATATATTATAATCTTTCTATTTCTAATTAAAAATCTTTGGTTTTAAGAAGTTTGTTTTATCTTCTCAATGATTCGAACTAATGAAAAGATTTTCATCCCATGTATAAGTACATACAGGCTTGAACTTTGTTTAGATTTTTTTCATGGGAAAATTTCTTCTTGCGTTCCAGTTTCCGCAGACCATAACAGTATGGGCACAAAGTTTATACTTGTCGGAATTTATGATCTGACTAAACTTGAGTTCACCCCGTGATAATCTTAATGTTTGTGTAAATGGACATAATTAATGTGAATTTGAGATACTGTAAGAACTTTTGGACAGCCACATGCCCGGAAAGATAAATTCTTTTTTGTCGTTGCCCTTGCACATACAGACCATCAAAGATCGACAGGGAAAAAATCCATGTGGCTTGTCTCAAGTTGACGTCTGCTACAGCAACTTATCGTCTGCACTGCGCATAGTCTGCTACAATATTGCTAGATGTTTGTTATTTGAATGAGATAGCGAATGTCTTTGATGAAAAAATAATGTCAGGCGGTTTTGTCTATGGAAAAACAAAGAATTAGATATAAGAACAAAAAACTTGCTTGTAGATCGGATAAAAACCTAACACGAGTCGAGTTGCCACAGATGGAGAATTGAGTTCTGATAGGTTATAGGGGAGAATGCTGAATGTACGACATGAAAATGGATTGTATGCTCGTGTGTAGCAGTTATCAAAAAATTTATGTTTCCCGTTCAGTCATCTTTGGCGCGGTTAGATTCAGCTCCGAAAATAATTAACTTTACTGTAGAAAGTAACACATTTATTTTAATTGGCTGCAATTACAATGCAGCCTTTTTACACATGTCTAGAGAACTACTTTTATGTCTGAGTAGCTATGTATGAAGTAATAGCAATGTCAGCGTCTTGGAAAGCCTAGGAGCCTTGTGCTCGTATTTAGAAAGTGATATCAAACGAATAAAAAGAAGGAACTGGCGGCAAAAATAAAATTTATAACCACTGATGTTTTACAACACAGATAGTTCTTGAGAAGTTTACAAGAGATGAAAGATGAAAAAAAGCAATATTTCGGCACTCTGGTGAATTGAAATCGCTCTGCCAAGGAAATTGTTTATGTAGCAGTAAGTTTTCGCAGCGTGGATTGGGATTAGCAGATGTTCTGTTTTATAGTACTTTTGCAAGATGTGAATTCCATTTTTTGGGGTGAGGAATTGTGGAAGATGAATGATTTGTAGAGATATTTTTGTCAGAGTCGGTGATACGGCCCTCCCATAAATTTAAGCCCCGTTCAACAGCTCATCACTTGTGTATATCGCTTACCCGGTTTTACTGGCACTTTATGTTCCTCTATTTCCAATTCAGCAGGAGAGCTCTGATTTACGTGCTATGGCAAAGTCTGATTAATTTTAAATTGCTTTTACATTATTATGTGGTTGGAGAAGTGTACATGTAAGGTATGACGAAGGCTTTTACCTTAATAAAACGTCCATAACGTCCTGAGATACATTTTCTTATCTCCTACACGACTAGTTTCTCCATAGCTCCTGGGAGTTCATAAATTCTGCCATGTGCCATGTCGTACGTATAAATGGTGTAATTTACGTTATTAATTCCTCACGTTACATAATACAAGGTCTTTGGATACACATTTACAATTTATTTTTCCCTAGTGATGCTGACTAATAAGAAATGAAAATACCTAATAGAATGGGCAAAGATGGCATATAAGCATCCCTAACCCCCGTAATCTACATAACATTACCGGTTAATTACTGAATGGTCAGTAAATAACGGACGTTACGTCATGTCATCGTGCTCTACAAATTGATTTATCTGGCAGTTAAACTGTGTTGTATGCCTCTGTTACAATTACACCACGTCATTTCTGATTTATACGTAAAGTTCTGTTGACCATCCATGGTATTTGAGCATGGTAAGCGCAGGTGTGGGTATCGGGGTTTGAGGGGGTTAATCCCCGGCTAAACCTCGCCTTCCCTCATACACACCGTGTCGCTCCCTCGGATCAGAAGCTCACTGTGTTATTATACTGTCACAAATGTCCATATTAGTTATGTATGAAAACCTAGTACTATCTGTCTAGTGGAGCCCTTGCAGACACCTGACGTCAACCTGATACCCTGTACACTCAATAGAGAAGGGGGGCAACTCAGAATGAATGATAGCTTTATATAAATGACTGATCTGGACCCCTCTATACACTTCATTACGCTCAAATCAGCTGGTTATACCGTCATAAGCTTGTTTGTTGGTTTTGGTGGGTGTTCATTTTAGACGCCATTCAGTAATTTCAAATGCTTGAATGGGATTTTAATGGATGGTTTCAAACTAACTGAAAATCGTTGAATAAAACGAATCCTCACCCATTGTGAAGGGGTAGCAATGTGTATATATGAGTGCTGTGCAAGTTTGAGTACTGCAAATCGATTTATTTATTTATTTATTTATTTATTTATTTATTTATTTATTTATTTATTTATTTATTTATTTATTTATTTATTTATTTATTCAACGATGGCTAGCATAGATATTGATGAAATTGCAAATTCAGCTCATCGTATAAAAAAGGTAGCAAAAAATACAACAATACGAACGGAACAGCAATCGAGTTGGCTAGCGTGAGAGCTGCCTCATCTGTATTCATCTCACGCACGAATAAAGTCGTTTCCCATTGTTTGTGTTTTATGATTATGAGGGTGTTTACATATTGAAATTAAGAAAAAGAAACTATGAATTAATCACAATTTTGTAATTAGAACAGCTTTTTGATCAAAGTAATGCTTGCAAGGCAGTGAACGACCTGGCTCGGTGTTTTCAGGGACCTAGTTGTACTTGTTGGCCTTGTTGATATAAATCTACAAATATACCGTAGTACCAATTAGACAACATTTGGTTCGTGTCCACTGAACTTCGGTTACAAATAAACATTTGGGGTAAGCTACATGTAAACGAAAGGTTTTAGTGTTTCATTCCCTATCGATTTGCTCTCCTCTCTTAAAGTTTCGATAGTGTTATTAAGTGCTAAAATTTTGGGCTTTTTTCTGGTCTTGAAATCACATAAAACAGAAGGCGATGAACGACTTCTGGAACAAAGTTCAAGGCCATGTTCCGTCGTTGTTGTCCTCAGTATTTAGTTTGTTTTACTGATACGCAATGAATGTATCACGTAAAGTAATGGACTACCAAGACTAGAAGTCTTTATCCCTTTCTGAATCATTAGGTTATTAGATTCCAACATACGATGCAATTAGAATTTGTGTGATTTCAGGAAAAGCATTCATTATAATCCTCAGATTTTGGCAAAATAATCACATGGGTTGTAAAGTTCTTTGAGAATGGCCCAATCTGTGTTTGCCTTATTTTGCGGTCATGCGGTGCGTCCCTTTGTAAGCGTTGCGTGGTATTTGGCGGGGTCGAGTCCGCGTGGTTGTACACAAGTAGACAGTTACAGGGATCCCGATTCATATCGCACAGGTGCGCGAACAATATGAAAACTTTAATATGCCTTTATGGCTATATCTTATTCAAGGTAAAGGGAATGCGATGGAACAAATGTCATTTAACTTTTATACGCCATTGTATTTAATAGATGAGGGTCTTTAGCGATCATAGGAGTTATTGTAAATTTAGTGTAGCTGGGAGAAAAGTCTTCAATATCTTTATATTCCGAAGAAAAGATTTTTAAAGAAATCTGCGCTTTGATACATAGGTAATAATCACCGCTTGTAATATATATAATCCCCTCAAATCGCCGGTATTTCTCATGACCCAGAGAAAATGTGTAACCTTTAATGTATCAGGTCAGCAAAATCATCCGTAAATCAAAATGGCTTTGTGGAGGTTCGGAGAGAAGTACACAATAAAACCATTGATGTAAAACATAGATGCTCAATAACAAGTTTGACAGGCCAAGGAAAAAAGGTTCTTAAATTTGTACTTATTTGTGTGGGGTCTATTTACGTAAAAACTGAAAAAGGCCATCATGTTTTCATTCTAAAGAGACCAAACACACCTAAAGCTAAGAGTATCTTCTGGCTCCATTGGTGCTGAAGACAGAATTTTCAGATCTTTGGTAAATCCCTTTCACTAATACTTGACATATCTGGAGTTCAGCAAATACTTTTGCAGTTTATTACGTGTGTTCAATGCCTTTCAACAACTTTTCATTGGAACTTTTCATCGGATGATAAAATGCCAAAAATCACCTATGTCTGGCCGATCTGTGTTTACCATCTGCTCTGGTACAGGGATACAGTGAGTTTTACCATCAATCACCTTGGTTTATCTAACAAACTATCTTCTGTAAACCCCATTTATTTCGGACTAGAGCTGATCGTATCATACAGTCTGTAGAGCAGGACCGCTGGCCAATTTCTGATTTTATTGGAAAAAGTTCGTTTTACAGACATCTCCCTGACCTTTACTTATACCGGGAACACCACCGATACCTCCCCTAACATCTTATAACCATTTATTACATAATTTTAGAGAAAAGGACCGCTTTGCTGGAAGATCATATTGCGGTTCGCCATTGTGTAAAAGCTCATTATTTCACCTCATTTCATATATAACTCCTCTTTCATTGGCAGAAAGAGAACAATTTACTAGCTATCTGCATTGATACACAGAGGGTTGATCGTGTAAGTGATGCTGTAATTTGTTCAGCATTGTCGCTTCCTCTACTTTATTACAGCGCACCTGCCTTAATTTGTACCTAGGAAATGGAGCTGATTGTAATTAGAGGAACTTATGACATCCATGGTCACATAGCGCATGCCTAGGTAATTGACTATAATTACATAGACACACTAGGAATGCTTATCAGTCTGGGGATTTAACTCCAAAGATTTTACTTTTATTATCCTAAGTCACCAGAGAGAAGCGTGGCTAATCGCACATAATCCCAGATAAGACGAATTATCACTCCATATTTATCCTTCGCGCCATCTCACTTTTTTGGCCGGAGAGATTCCTATCTCTTCTTGCCTTTTCAAGATCATTTTACTATCGAGGGAATAGTTTATGTGATTAGCTTCAAGAGGAAGAAAGACATTGCATAATTGTTCAATTGTAATAGGATAATAATTTGATAAAGACCAATTCCCAATTGTGTGTCAGACGACGCTGCTTTTTCAAGTCTGGATCATTTTTGTTCTACAATTATGAATCCAAAATAGCAAAATTAAAACGTAGTTTTCAAAACAAAAGGAGAAAAGCCATTTTTTCTGTCTGTCTAAGGTAAACGTCAGCCTACCCGAACGTTATCCTTAGCAATGTGCAGAAGATGGTATTTCTATGACTTTAGAGGGGAGGGGCTGATTGTAAGACTGATAGGTTTGATGTGATAGGATACATGTGATGACATACAGTGTATGACAGATTCTTTGGTACATCGTTGTCTACAGATACCGACCGTGCACCTGTTTGATTTAATTAAACACAAGGTAGAATTTCAGTAATATGTCAGAATAAGGAGGATTTTAGGCTTGCTTCACTCTAGGTGGCTTACACGAAGATAGGGTGGTACAACACGAGGATTTAAGTTCCATTTAGCCCCCCGAAATGCCGAGATCGAGTGCGGAAAGTTAATGCCGTTGTTTATGACGGACGTATAGTGTCTGTTTTTACAGTTTGTTTCCCAAATCAGGTCATCTGTGATTGTCTGTCTAGATAAGGTTTACTGGGTGCTAACAGTGCTAAGTAGGACATAGTAAATGACCACCACTGTTTTAGTAAATCCCGCTTTGAAATCGCCGACTGCTCCGATTCTGATGTAAAACCTCTTCTCATACGTGATGAAAATGATATCTTTCTTTTTGTAAAACCACAAAAATCTTAACCTTTTCACAAAGTAAAAAATAGTTCTGACCAAATGTGGCATGCATAAGCAACTCAGAACCAAAGGCAAATCCCGACTGGGTATTGTCTGGACTTGATGTGCATAAAGTCCACAACAAAGGGAGACAAATATCCGACCGCAAAGGTGTAAACTCTTTCTAAAAATGCATTAATACCTTTATGTATGGAGAATTAATGACATCGGGTCATTTGCTACATTAGGTTATCACAATGGACCGTGGTCACAGATGGTCCGGGTATAAATGTCCGTGGATGGTCAACATTTTGCCCATTTTTCAGTCCAAGGGGGCGTTACCCCAGACAATTGTAGCATCATTGTCATTATTTACAGCCCTTGAGTTGATGTACTCGACCAATGGATAAATTACAACACAGACTATCGACAGTTAATGAAATTTGTGCTGGCATTGGTGGTGTAAATTGGAGTTAGTAGGGCACTTCTTTGTTGGTTCGTGCATGACAAACAGCGGCCGGAGACCAAGTAAACATATATAGGGACCGAGAATGAGAGTGGTGTATTACTTGCTCTGTCATGATCAATACAAGCAAGGCACAAGAAAAACGAGTGGTCGCTCAGACTGAACAAATTGTACAAATAGGAAATTTGTTAGGTCTGGTCGTTAAAGTGCCAACACAATGATTTGTGAAGGGTTCAGGGTCCCCTGGACCTCATGTCAATTATGTATTGAAAATATGCAGGTCCATCGTTTAACTATGATTGCTATTTGGTAATATTATGAAATAGAACACGAAATTATAATAAGAGACATTTTGTCAATAAGATGCTTTATTTTGGTCAAGGCAAATGGACCTTCCTAATGACCAATATGAGATTTGGGACAGCGTTGTTATTACGGCCGTGTCATTATGGACGCACGTCGAGGGGGAAATGAACTCTTATAGTACAACGCCATAAAGAGATGAAAATGTAAATGTTGAAAGAGATAAATGGAAATATGAAGTATAATATGGAGAAAGCGGATTTGGCGACCATGGCTGCAGTTTATCTCTGTTTGGAATGTAGTACCTCACAATGTCCCCTTCGATCAAGTCTGCCCATAAAAACTCCTCAGAAAAAGTGTGCGCTTTATGCTCTGACACATTACATTAATTCTCGTTAAGCACATATTTGAAGAAAATTTTTGCCCATCAAATCTTTCTTTCACTACTACAGAGAAGAAATTGCCCCTAAGCTGTTACATTAATTCTGCATGTATGCACATCAATTGAGTGCGGGGTTTTATGCATGCATTTCATTGCGCAAAAAGGCATTTGGGGAGAATCGGTCTCTTTATAAATCACATTAGTGGGAGTATTGGTCGGGTTTGAAGTGGGGTCAGAAGCTTACAACCCGACCCCTGTCAGTGGGGCTCTAATAGATGGCACCTTTAATATCGTGCCCTGACCCCCGAGTAAGAACTGGTTAATAGGAGTGGTCGCTGATTGGTGTACAGTGAGTAATCGATGAGGATGACGATGATCTTGATGAAAGCTGAGTCATTTTCACTCTGGTGGTCTTTATTTTGGCGATTTGGAGGTATTTGCAAGCTTTCTGTAGTAAGATGCGCAATGATGGATTGCAAAGCATGCACGTTAATACGGATTGTAACACCTAAATACGGCCCCATAAATGTTTCTATATCTCTGTAGGCCTATGTCCGAGCCCCGTACAGGTATGTCGATTGGATATTATTTATCATGACGGGTCCCTAGTAGATATTGCTTGTACTAATTAGTATGACAAATGACCGTAGTTGTTGGTCCTTTGATATGATATGTAGCACCTGTTGTGAGGTGCTGACCGTTATAGTCTCCCCGGCCTGAGGTCCCCTGCTTCTTTACATGTTATAATCAATTACAACCACAGTACCTGATGAATGGTCTTCACGCGTATTTCGGTCACTTTGATATGCTTTATGAAATATTGCTATGGTTTGGACTGAAGTAGAACTTAATCTTTACAGAAAAGTGGCAATTTATCATTAACATACAAAACGATGAGTGGTACCTTGTCCACGTCAAGGACTACACAAGACAAAAATTTCACACCTGATATTTAGAAATCTTTATCTCCTCATAAACCCCAACTCTTACACAATCCTTCATCTGTAGAACTTTCATCCCCGAATATTTCGTGGGTCTTATCTCCGGCAGCCCTTTGGACCTGGCAAAGTTTGCTTACTTCCCAACTCCCTAATGGATTGGAGTTTAAAGGCAGTGTTTTGTGAGGGTTTGTTTGAGTAGATAGGATTATTTAATTTGTCTCTTATCGTATCCTGATCTCCACCCTGTACCGTTTAATATACACCTGTGAATTTCTATTGATCTACCCCGACAGGTGCGCGCTGCCGAATCAGTGGTAGGGTAGGAACGAAGGTCACATTAGACAGGGTAAAACTTCAAAATTACAAAGTAATGTCCATACAGAGATTTTCTAACCTTATGACTTTTATTGATCGAATATAGATATATAAAAATTTCTCAAACAGTGAATCCCCGGGGGTCCATTGTAATGTCTTGATTTATAGTGATGTGTAAAGAAGAAACCTCTTAAAATGGTAATATATCAAGAGATCGTCTTATCAATTCAATTTATTCCAAATCAAACAAAAATTATATAGGAGAGTTGGACAGATTTACAATGACCCCTCAAAGATCGATAGACTGTTTGACTTTAGAATTACATATGAGAAATTTGTGAGTCCGGTAATGAACATAAAATTGTAACCATTAAGTGTAGGTCTTCCATAGAAATGGTTTATATCCTACTTATTCCAGAAAGGTGGTCCCTGCAATATTTGTTTTCATTCAAATATTTCAATAAGATGAGCTTTTGAGTAGCAATTTTAAAGTTGAAGGTCCCTGGCCTTTTGAATGCGTCTATTGCCGATCTAGGGAAAGATAACTCTTGTAATATGAAAAGGGCGATAAATCAGGAAGACATTTTAATGATCCGTTAACGCCGGGATCTCAGGGAGTACTGAAATATAAATTGATTGAAAAAAAGCCAGAACAGATAATTGAAATTTGACTTCGTAGTAAAGCTATTTTAAATAGACTAAATTACTGTGGGATCCGTGTCCCTCTGTTGAACAAAAATACGCTATAAATACTTGGAAAATCATTATACTGGCAGATGTTTTCCAAGTCTGCCGTGCCGCCATGAAAATATTATTACATGAGGAAAACTTGCAATGACTTCAACATGCGGACACCGTTAGCCCTAATTAGAGCTTTCAGTAGAATATATACACATAGATACCCCAACACTTTTATGAATCGAAACCATGAAAACCGTAATAGATTATTTTCTTTCTCAGCAGGATTTATTTAGGGGTTGTTCGTTAGTATTTGTTTTCTGTCGTATTTCCTGTAACTTGTGTGATCTCGCACACTTTCGTGCTTGAAAGCTCTGAGTATCGGTTGTTACATACTGATGGAAATATGATGTTAGAATAATTGTAGACACCTTTACAAACATATTAATTTTGCCAATAACATACTTCAGCTATAGATCGATTATCGCCAGAATTACAGATGACAGACTTGATGTATGTTGTGGACACAAATTGACGTATCAGGTTCGCCATTGGCTGACATTTTCCCATGTAATTGTGCTGGGTTTTGATAGCGAGGCTGGACATAGTATATCCATGGTGACGTTTTTATCAATCACTCAAAAAACTTGCTTTGTGTCCTTGTCGTGTAACTCCCTGGTGATAATAGAGGACAATTGGTGCGAACTTGGATCTTCTAGAATCACTACTAGGCCTTAAAACAATTTTGCTTTACAAAAAATTTAGGGGATTGGAACGTCTAGACAAGAATAAAAAGCAAAGGGAAAAAAGGAAAAAATAACAAGAGTTTTGTTGGGTCCCAATAGGATATGAGACTTGAGAGCTGGTCTGTTACGTTTGACTACACACTAACTCGGAAGACGAGGAAGGAATGACTGCACATTCCGCTGAGCAGCTGCACGCTGGCGCATAGGGAAGTCAGCGGGAAGCAACCCCAATGGCAGAGATAGATGGAAATCTCTGCTGTGATGTCAAGATCGGGGGGACTTTATCACAGAGAAATTGTTCTTTAGATTGTAAATCTACAGAGTTCTATTTTATCGTAGAACAAACGCCTGGAAGATAGGGCTAGTTATGGGGCTGGTATCACTAATTTAGATACTAGGGAGAGGGGCCGGATGACTGGGTCCGATAGGAATCGCACTACAACTGTTCTCTGCAGTTATCTGCTGGGTTATGCTGTAACTCATGGCGCTCCCTTTTGATCCAAGTTGCTCTCTCTACTCACACTAAGTACTTCATCTGATTCAAGTAGTTTTCTCTCCTTTGTGTAACCCATCATGTCAGCAATGTATATCCAGCCTATCGAGTGCCTTGGTACTTTCCCAACATTTTCAATGAAAAATTCTAATGGTTACCACAGATACGGAGAGATTGAAGAACAATAGAGAGAGGATAATTAATGACTACTGGCAATAACGCCAAAGCTTCCTGCCTGAATTATTAGAACTAGGATGATGGATGATTGTGCTAACTTTGTCTCTGTGGGCATGGTCAAGTTCAAATTAATACGCTTAGTTAGGTTTGTCATATTGACTAATTGTAGAATGGGTTGTGTCTTTATCTTTCCCCAATGGAACTGTCAGCTGATTGTGCTGACCATATTGTTTCTGGCACGGCCATTCTTCATTGCACTTTGTATTTCGTATGTGCTATAGTGTTTCTTTATAATTGCACAAACTTGACATAAAAAAGAACGACAAATTGAAGGATTATATCACAGTAGCACAATGGGTCGAATGTCGTGAAACTGAATAGAATATACAAGAGTACACAAATGAGCTTGAAGCTATATGAGATATTTTAAGGTTTTTCTTGTCATAAAAATGTTCGGGATTCGATTTTATATCCAAACCTGCGTAATATCGGCTTTATCAAAAATTTGAATCGAACGATTCCCCTACAAGGATAATAAAATTGTAGTGAAAAGGAAAACGGAACGAGCAACTTTACATAATGTAAGGAATTGCTTTTTAATTACCCCCATAAAACAATCCCCGTACTGCTTATTTTTATGGGTTTCTTTGAAACTAGGTAACAGGCATCAAACAAGCCAGGTAGTTTGTCCCACGTGTAATGTTGGCGGTATTTCTTTTGTTTACCTTTAGGTACATGATATACAACTTTATGGCCATGAAGCTAAAGTCCGTGTTTATACCGTAACTCTTTGATCTTCCGACAGGTGAGCAAACTGAAAGTATACGATATGTATTTTTGTCGGTATAACTATTCTACTTTAAGCTGTTTTTAAAATGATCAGCAGTTATACGAGAAGGGTAATAAAGAAATTTGATGTAGGGATCACTAGGATGATTTTTGTCGAGACTTTCAATTCCGTCAGGGCAGATCTAGGGGGGGGGGCGGTCCCCTTTGTATTTTCTAAAAATACTGAATTTTCCCAAGTCTACATACACAATTTATATATATATATATATATTCAAAATCAAAAACATGGGCCCACGCTGACGGACTTGACCCCCTCCCTGGAAATTTTCTCTAGATCCGCTCATGATTCCGTCATACCGGATTGAGAGGAGGGAGATTTTTGAATAAGATAGCTTGTACCGCACCTGGAGCGTTAAGCTCATTTTAAACCTAAATACTGATACAGGGGTTGAAGTGAGCAGGGGATTCTCAAGTGTTGAAATTGGAAACAGAAATTTTGGATCTAGACAAAAGATAAAAGAAATCGTCATTTTATTCCCTAAGCACGACATCTTAAAGTAACGCTGTCTTGATCCCTTGTACTGAATAACTTAAGGCTTGTAATCGAAAATAGCATCGTTTAGTAGATTTCTAAATTGTATTTTAACTAAAAAACCCAATTGCAAAAATCAGTTGAATCGGTTAAGAAATGCGTCTTTCCCTTGTCCGGGTTAAGACTTAAGTCTGTAAATGCACATAGTACAATACAATCAAAGACATGCAGTGAGGTTGGCGACACGGAAAATTCAATATTGAAATTAAATGTTTTGCTAAAAGTTTTAGTAATTTCCGTCAAATGGACACATGGAATGCTGTAATCTTATTTAAGCAACACTTTATTGTCGCGACGACAGACAATCTAGGGGAACGTTCTAACGATCTGAATCAAGGGAGATTTGTGAAGGTGTAGAGACCACTGGCACCACAGTGCTCCGACAAATACCCACGACTGACCCAATGTTAATCCTATATATAAACTATTCTTTCATTTGTGGAATATAAGCAAATGACTTACAAGATATACATCGAAAAATTGAATGAATGCAAGCTTATTATAACGATTATTTAAAGTGTTTGCAGTATGAATCTTGTATTAAGATCGGCGGGTATGATAGAGATCTGCTGTATTGTAAGGTCTGTGTTTGAAGACCGCGGCTGAAAACTTTGGTATAAATAGATATCATTTCATATGAAAAACATTCGTGTGAATTAAATACTTCTATTCAATCTTAAGTAGCCTATAATTTATTATTTATTTGTGTAAAATCGTGTCCTTCGACGCGTCGTTAACTCTTTTCCGCGATAATTAATTAGTATTTTACGACCTAAAGAATTGCATTTACATACCAATAGATAATATCCGTGCACATGCTCATCAAACTAATTCATTACACCTAGTAAAGAAAGTGTTTTGATAAGTTTGAGAGTTTTGAATGCATGTTGATCATCATACCTAGGTTTTCAAGCTCCGCCATGACATTTACTAAAATCAGGCAAGAGAAGGCAAAGATAAGTTATCAGTTCGGACAAAGGCTGTAAGATAGAAAATTGAGAGTCATTTCGAACATTGGTCATCACTATCAGTCCGGGATCTGTCCACAAATTTTGCTAGATTCGGACATCTGATTTCAGTCAAGAGTCTTTACTATTGATCTATCCCGTCTCATGTTACGTAACGAGCCATTGTCTGGGCAATAGACGTCCGTCCGTCCACTGATCGTGAGACCGGATAATGGATGTCAGCCCGACCTTCGTCCATGACTCACAAAGTCCGGAAATTGAGGGTCAGCCCGAAAAAGTCCGAACTTTGGCTAGAAGTCTGAATTGTGGTTGTCACTACTTTGGCTAGAAGTCTGAATTGTGGTTGTCACTACTAACTTTCAAGAGTTTGTCTTATTGTGGGTCGTTGTTCCTTTTGTTTCTACCTGTACTTGCCCTGACTGTGATAACTGCATTGCCGTCTTGTCGGGGATTTCTGTAAATCCAGATTTTATTAAAGGGGCTTCAAGTGTCAGTCTGAAGCTACCAATTTATTCAAGATTCGATGTGTTATATCCCTTTTCTGTTCTGTCTCGCAGAAAATCTTTGTTTCACTCGCAATGCTCCCTCACACATGCATAGTCACTTGTTGTTTAGAGACATCATGTTTTTATCCACAGTCAACATACCATAACAATAAAAGACAATATTAACTCAGGTTCAGAATTCAGCATCATAACAAGATAGCTGAATGATATTGCAAAAACTGTGACGTTCTATGTCAGACAAATCGGATACAGATTTCGCCATGTTGATTGTTTACTGACTCCTCTGTTGTCGCTTGGTGGGAGTATGTGTAAGGTATTAGAAAACTTCTCTTTTTCCTCAGTATCTCATCACAAAAAACGATCATGGCTGTATTTAGATCGAGCAGAAATAATGATCAAAAGCTGTTAATTTGTGGGTTTGTCATTCTTGTAAATGATTAGTACACTATTACATTAAAGTGCAGGTTTTTGGCATTTTGTGTGAAGTTTCTGTCCATAGAATTTGATAAGACTTGTGGCTCACATGCCATTCCGTCCCTATAGTTGTATTAAGGTTAGTCAGGATATAATCCTTATAGTAAATCAAAATTATGCTGTCATCACCAGTAATTGACCTAGCTTTCATCATTACCAAGGTTCTATCTCTTCATCTAACAAAGTATAGATTACAATTGAGACGATGGCTTATTACTTTCAAAGGACATTTTTGGACGTTTCTAATTTTTCAGTCCTTTGAGTGGGCAAATTGGTACGTTTACAAGGAATTTAACGTTGGCATATGCACACAGTGTTGATGTTTGAGTTATGTTTTTGGTATTTTTTTACGTGCAAACCACCTGCATTTGTTCGCTACAACACTTGGTGTTATAAAATTCAAAAGAGGTCCATCAAGGAAGCACAAAGGAAGCCAAGGTGAGGCGTGATACCTGGTGTATGCTTTGATATATTGTTTGACCGATTGTACAGATATGATATACGAATCCAATGAAAGCAGATCATATGTTTAATCTACACAACATGGCGAAGGTGAGCTATCTAATCGTACCAGATGCTTCACGTAATGCCTAGCCTCTTGCAGTAAACATGTACATTTCAAAGCAGACAAGAAAAATCCTTGGTCTGGCTTTGCTTTAATGATGAATGACCGGGGCAACAGTTAATGGCGGAAGATGGGTCTAATTTATCAATAATGGAATACTAACATTCTAAATATGTGTTGATTTTGTGTTGGTTAACTCTGCGTGATACGTCTGTATGGTCATTACCTAGAAATTAGCACCCTCTTTACTGATTGAGAGACAGGTACGCCACTTTGACGTTTATATCCAAACGAGATGTGGTTGTTGGAAGGTTCCAAACTAACGTGCGACCCCACATAGAGTCTTATCCACCTATTCTTTCAGTATACACAGGCTCGAGCACCTTTAGCGCTATCCCAAATTTAAGGCGGGCAAAACTCTGCAAGGTGACAAATTCTTCCAGTTAGTCGAATAGATAAGAAGGTGTTCAATTGTGAGCATTGTAAACGAGGCGCGATCCAAGATTTCCTCTGATATGATGCTGGTGATTGGACATTTAATTACCACCCGCAACACGAAATGGCTAGAACTTCATGAGTGACTGGCTAATTCTGCAATCAATACGTCCCAGGTGTCTTACAGCGGGACGGGTAAAGGGTCAGCCATCATCAATTATGCACCGTTTGTTACCTGCATCCCTCCGACTGGTAATTTTCTACCTGTACCCTGCCTGTATCCTAATCATCAAATTGCAGTATCACCTTTCTGATGTTCCATGGTTTTCAATTATTAACATACCCCTGATGAGCCTCGTGTGCGTGATCGGAGGGAAGATTGCAGGGTGCCGACCAAAAGGTGCACACATTGATTGGGTGATTGTATATGCTGACAAGTCAACTGTGTGCGGCCAAATACATAACAAAACCAATTGTTCTCAACTAAAACATAAAACAGTTACACAGCATTTTTTACATTTTCAAACCACTAGCAAGCTAGATGACAAATGAGATCAGCAAAAACCTGAACGTAATATCACTCATTAACTTTGATTCTAGTTATTGTACTCCTGAGATTGGTAATATTAGGCTATGGCAAACCTTTGTAACTATCACCGATATACCTTTACCACGGCTCTATAAGGTACACAGAGAAATTAGCTTGGCTATTATCTATCTATTCAGTGTCTGCCAATCATTTCAGTCAATGAATATCGCAAAAATATAGGTCATTCTTTTGTTTACCTTGCTGAAAGAGGACTCTATTAACTTTTAACCTGTCAAAATTATGAGATTAAAAAGTTGACAGTTCCGATAGGATCTACAAGAATTTGCTGGTCTTTTTGTTTACTTGTCTTGAATTTCTGTTTTCCTATCTTCCGTATAATAGCTGTATTTTGGACCTAATCATCGGGGGCTGGTGAGAAGGGAGTAAGACCTACATGCACGCAAATCGCCGACATCGTTTCCGCAACAAGATGGGCGTTCCCACATGCATTATCGATAACTTTTTTAATTGAATTTTAATGATCTGACGGTATTTCTGCTTCAGAGATATGGATTGGTTTTGTTTGTCTGTTGAAAACATGGGGTTATAGTTGTTGTTATGTCTTGGTATTTTGTTGCTATTGGGTTTTTTTTATTTTTTATTTTTTTGGTGTCTGGTCAAAAGTCAATGACGGTAAGATTTTAGAAGATTCAGTGTTCAGTGAAAAACTGTCGATAATAAAGTATTTTGTTCCCTTTAAGTTGGAAAGCTTAGATTTCCTCGTTGTTGACAAAGTGGAGCGATAAAAATTTTACCAATTCATGCGGTATGGGTATCGGCTTGATTGATACGATTGTACACAGATTCTTACATATCTAGATGAAGGAACCGATAACGGTAGAAGTTATTATTCCGTAGTTGACACCTGCGAAATGGTCAACTCGGAACGAATAAGATTGATTTATAGGAAGCGATTAGGGAACAATTAAAGCATTTTCCTAATATTTGTAATCCCTTTAAAACTCAACAGGTGTTTGTGTAGGGAGTTTGGCACGCACGTTCGTAGAGGTTACTAAAATATATAATGTTCCAGTGTTCTTAAGAATGTTGAAATTGCTCGCTTGCCTCCATCAAATGTACGTCGGTCATGCAAACGTATTGTTAATTAATGTACCTTAAACCCTCTCAGTTCAAATTGAAAAGTAGCAAGGAAACCTGAGACGGCCATATTGGTTTTCTTGCTTGCAAAATTCTCACACGAGTTCCACAGATTGTGAAGATGATGTGCCAAGTTTGAATGTTGTCAGTTGAATCTTACGAAACGGGAAACAATGAGACACGGGTAGTAGCGATCTTCTCTTTTGTTCAGAAATTCTACACCCTTTTAAGATTAATATTGTATGACATATCTTGACACACTAGAACAGCATGTTTGATGGGACATGCGTATTGCATATTTTTATGCACTGTGAAATGAACTCGTTGCTGGCACAAATATTTCAATCCAGATGTATTCGGTATCTGGGTTAATACACTATCTTGGGATTCTCATATACCGTCTGATGGTACACAACTTATTTTGTTTGCATTATTTATCGGTCAGTTAGTTCCGTGTAATAACATCAAACAAGTTGTGTTTGAACAAGTAATTAGTTTATAGACATCAAAGACAGGAAAGGGATTTTAACCCAGAAGTTTGTTGTGAGGATATCCTCATCTTGGTTTTGATAGTCAGAAGGGACGTAACGTAAAACGAGATATATACGCGTATAAGAATAATAAATAAATAAATAAATAAACTAAATAAATAAATAAATAAATAAATTGGATTTTTAAAATAAATTGGATTTTAAAATAAATTTGTATGAAGTGTATTTTCAAGTACGTGCAATTCGGTTTACCGTCATTTGTTATACTAATGTGATTTGTAGGACCGTAAGCTGGAGGTCTGAACTCTCATAGGGAGAACTAGCAAGTACATGACACTATTATTTTGTGTGTGTCAGCTTTATGGACCTGCGGTCGAAGCACACACATATCCATGGCGGTATCAATAGACATATCGTAAACTGGACAATCAAAACTCAATAAAATACTCTCTGGGGGCAACACAAATAAAGATAGACATTTTCATTCCCTCTCAATTTCTACTGTGGTATGTCCATATGCTGTTTGACTTTCTCTTGCGTTTATGGACATTTCCTCAATTTAAATGCTCAGAGACTTTGAGATAGAGAAAAGAGGAAAGCTTATTTATGGAGATTTTTTTCCCTGTAGATTTTACTTGTCTCAGAATTGTTTTGTCTACGACAATCCGTCGTAGTCGCCAACATGATTCAATTATTATTGATCTAGGCAATTATCAAACTAATAAATGAAGAGATAAGTAGAGTTCATACAGAAATTTGGAAACACAACGCTATTTAACAAAGTTTTCACAAAATAATAGAATTATCCGTATTATATAAACAATAGCAGTTTTGGGATGAAGCAGGGAGGCTGATGGCGGATTGGCTATCTTTACTATGTCGGCAGCTGTCTCACTACGATCCATCAACAGGGATTGAAAGGGGAGACAACCTTACTGCACAGCCCCTATATATGTTTGATTCTCTAACAATAACTGTCCTCACAAACTGGTCAATCCCTCTCTTATTATCTGAAAAAATATCCTTAGATAAACATTATCATTTAGCCGTTATATTATCATGGACAAGATTTATAATTTTGATTTGCGGAACAGCTGTGATTTTATGGAGTTTCCTTTGTATAATTCAATGATAAAAAACATTGAATTTCCTCTCTGAAATCTTGGTCGTGACCGAAAGAAAGACAGATGTACGATATGTAACCATGTAAAAAGCAATTTCTTCTGCTCATGAAAAAAGAAGCTGTTGACACATTTATGGTCTCGAGTCTCGGGTCTCCTCAGAAAACTTCCAGATTAGTTAGAGTTGATATTTGTTGCATGTTGTGAGAGTGATAATGTACGAGTTTAGCATGGGACAGGAAATCTGCAAGAAAAGCACTAAATATATATATTGTTAAATGAATCGGGGTCACAATAGGTGCTTACCATCTGCTCTTTGAATTGCCGTATGATACAAGAATTGGAGTGATCTCTAAGTCATTAGCTTTGTGTTATGATGACATGAGTAACTACTCCATGAAGTTAAGAGCTCTGATGATTGACTAAGCATGAATAGTGTAAACAAACGTAAAAATAAGATGGTGGGGCTTCACAGTAGATTTCCCTGCCATACAAACAAAAGGCATAGGGTTAATCGCCACATCCTTTCCCACTCAAAACCATTAGATCTCATTTAGGTTTTTAGCACAAGTATGCCAAAACGAATATTTCATAGGTGTACCATTTTCTCCTCTAAATTATTTCGCACTCAATATATTTCATTGATATAAATTGCAAAAACATTCTGCCTATACTTTGTACAGTTTCAGATTTCTGAGACATTTTTTTTTCTGTGTATTTTGACAGATTTTGTTGCGGATGCCTCCATTCTCGGAAACGACCCTCGCTTTCACGACCAGCCCGTCTTTGTACAGGAACCGGAAGACTCATACTATATTGTCAAAAGTAAACCTATAACGGTGACATGTAAGGCGATTAATACGGCTAGAATAAAATTCAAATGTGCAGAACAATGGATAGACCCTATGAGCCGACAGAACATCGTTGATACGAACACAAACCGGAAGATCCTGGCGGCGTCCATCGAGGTGGTTAAAGATGACGTAGAAGAATATTTCGGGGGATCCGTGTATTGGTGTGAATGTTACGGATACAAGACGCTGTCTGGCGACAACGATGATTACGACATAATGAGTAAGAAAGGAGAAATCGAGATTGCCTGTAAGTTAATTCTTTTGACTAACTTTGGTTTTGATGGAATTTAATATGTTCATTCGTTTAACTTTTGTAAGAAGTGCAGTACAAGGGTCACACCATGCGTACCGTTGGTCCACAGTAACTATACAGTACGCTTAACTTCAAAGTACTTGCATGTAATTGGTATATTTTTAAGGTATAAAAACGTAAATTAATTTTTGAAAAATGAAATGTTTTTGTGAAATCATTTCATGAAGTTAATTTGAATAGAATATGGACATGCTCACCCCATAATAATTTGTCATTAATCAACAGCCGTATGACATATCAAATTTGGGTACAGCGAGCAATTATCAGCATGGGCTGATAAAAACCTGCAAAATGAATTCTTTGTATTTTAAAAAGAACATCTGCAGCCATAATTTCAGTGGTGTGGTTTACTTATAATGATAAATGATTGAAAATATGATTGACTAATTATGTAAGGTTAATGGCAAAAGATGACGTAACATGTCTGCTATTGCATGTGATGGGAAGGCAATATTTGCTTTCATCTCGAGGGAGACCAAAAAAGCACAGAAAATCGCTTTTGTAACATACACTGATTAATTGAAAATGTTACTTAAAACTCATTCGTCTATTGTACTTAAGTAATGGTACTGAATCACGAACTTAGAGTTTGGCCCCCGAGCGATAATTTTCTTGGAGTATGGGAAACAGAGACTTGTATTTGACCTCATTGTGATTCTCACATTCGCTGAATCATGATAAAATACATTTAGATCTCTGTCGTGTTGGGATTTTTAAAGGATTATAGTTGGTCCATTGTCTCCCGCCCTGATCATCCGGGTCCATTAAGGCTGTCGCTTAAAGGAGCGGATGCTGGCATTACACTATATTTGCACCTAGAATATGAACCAAAGACTAGTAAATCTGAATACCAATTTTTGTGTGTGCAAATTTCTTAATATAAGAGTTATAAGTCTATATCCAGATCCTTAGTGTTGTATTGGAACATCAACTTGGTCTTGAGGTCTGAAAGCAACATAGAATACATGTATGTGGATCCCCATTTTGACCCTTTCAATGTTTAAAGTGAAAGTCCCGTCAGGTTTGGACAGATAGGTTGAAGGTATTCTCTCGTATTGTCACTATTGTGGTTAGACCACTTGTATTATTGTTTATTTCACGAATTGTAATTTGTGGAATTTATATGTCCAGTTAGCGTCCCCCTCTCGTTTGTAGCTATGATAAAGTGTTACATGCATTGGCCATAAACTTCATTTTGCCGGCTCCCGTCATTCTATCAAACATAGCCCTGTACGTCAAAAATACATAAATAATACAGATAGATAAATCATAGTTTGATTTGGTATACCTACAGACGCCACCGTAATGAATGGATCTCGTTATGGTGAAATGAAGCTCTAATGACCACATCCGCTGACCTTCACTCTTTTTGTTGTTTTTATTGTTGTTGGTGTTTTTTTTAAACTAGTAAGCTAGATTAGCTGTGTGGTTATGTACATTGAAGCATTAATTTTGGTCTCATATGACTCCAAGGGGGATGGGAGGTGGAGTCGTCCAGTCAGGTTAGGGAAGGGGTGTTGTGGAAGAGGGTGCCTATTGTCCATTCCAATATATTGAGAAAATATACGAAAAAAATTGTGGAAAACATTTTTGACGACTCCACGGTGTCCTGACTCACTTACACTATCGTGTGTTTTTGCTTGTGTTTCATACTTTAGTGACTTTGACAAAAATACATGTACATGGTTCTTGTGTTTTTTAGCAAAAATTACAGGATATTTAGAGGTACCCTCTCCCTTTCACATTGCTATCTGGATCTGCTCACTGTATCCCCAAGAATGCCCCTGAACTGAGAATTGCCCGCTGAGAGGTATTAATCATCATGGTCGAATCTTATATAAAACTTCGTCGTCACATGATCACGATGATTAAAGCAGAAATGTAATTAATTAATTCTTATCTTCCCAGAAATTTACATCAAACTGTCATATACGCATTGAGTAAAATTCGACACAATACGAGAGAAAGTTTAATGACAATAATCTGTGTGGTAATGTATTAGGAACGGAAGGTTTTACAGTGATAGAGGAGAGGCCTGTTCCATATTACAGGATGCTGTATGATTTCCCAGAGTGGTATATGTCATGGTGTGATTTATGTGATACACAATCTCAATTATAATTGATAACTGTGCTCTATGGAAGAAAGTATCTAATATACCGTGCTAACGGATATATACATTAGTAATAATATATGGTTCTTGAAAATTCTTTGGCTTAAATTCGAGTGTCCAATAGATTTAGTCATTTTGCTGAACATAGCAAAACATGGTATTCAACAAAACCAAATTACAAAGGTGGTGAAATAATGAAACCCCTTTTCTATTATTTCCTTGGCACGAAACAGGAAATTTTCGGTAGAAATAGCCCCTAAGTTAATCTTTATATTCATCAGACATCTATACCGTGGAGCTTATCATTGCTGAGATATGAAAAAGCCAAATGTCTTGACAGAATCGTAAAATTGATTGGAACTGTAGACTTATAATGTAAAGTTTGGAATCTTCATTTAGCATTCTGCTATAAACCAAGGGAAGGAATGAAGCTGGAAGGGTTTTTGTACCTTAAAATTCTCCTACATCTGCTGAGAATATTACACAGTAGAACATAAACTTTGACATGTGTATCGGAATTACAACAGGAATTTCTTCCCTGTTCTAGTCAAATCCCGCCCTTTGATGTGAAGATGTGAAATTCTGGCTTCCTTGTAACTCTCAAAGATTGCGGGTATGATTCATATTAAAATGCTTAGCAACACATACGAAGAAATGAGAGAGTTATGTGCCCCTTGGTGAAGGTATTGGTGAGTTACGATCACTTGCTGATGAGTATAACTTTGATCTATCGTCGTTAGCCCGACAAAATTCACAGCAGCAGTTGTAAAAATGACAATGATGCAGTGAAATATTTCTAAAAATGTCAAATCAGAGGAAATTATGGCTAGCAATCTATTCATGCTTGAAGCTTTTGATTGCAATCGTGAAACTATCTCTTCGTAATATCAATTGTTAGGAAATTGAATTATTTGAAGAAGGCTCGAGTTATGAATTATTTTGTACACTATACGTGAATGATAAACTCAATCCAGTATTTACGTTGACTTGTTGGATCTCTGAGTCGTAGAACATGCTTTTAGGTAGTAAATCAGAAACGATTCCTTTCCAAGTACTCCACTTTAATGGAGGAAAATCCCTTCCATGATCCGATTGTTTTTCTAATTATGAAGAACTCTGTTGCTAATTTACAAGTAAGCACTGCTTATTGATACAGAGCGCTAGATTTATTCTGACTTGTCATGAGAGAATTGTGTGAGATTGGCACATTAAGATGGCTGTCAGTGCCCACTCAGGTTAAATATTAATTAAATGTGGCCATTGATCTTTTTCTATAGGAAGTTTTCAACAGTTTATCCATCAGAAGTGTGATTTTCAATATGTATTTTATGATCGGCGGGAACAGGATTGATCGGCCGGTTTCACTGCTGAGAACGCTGTGGCAGTTAGACTTCTATACAACTAATTACAAAGCAAAATATCCGCTTTAAAGGCTTAGATATTTTATTAAGTATCAGAGGGAGCTAAGGTGGCCGTTTTTAAAAATTAGATAAACGACATCCATTTATCCATTTATAAGTGCAAGATGCACTAGTTGCCTTCAATGCCTTGCGCACGTCCTGTCTATTTTGACAGAAAATGATCAGCGTCTTTGAAGGTAACTGATCAAACTTTGTATGCAGGTAACTATTCATTCTGATCGTGAATCCGTGCTGTGCAGGCTTCTTTTGAACCAATTCATCCTTATGGTCTTATATAAACATGCATTAAAATGTGATTATGCCTACAATCAGAACGTAAATGTATCATTATGGGGCGTGAAATAAAGTACTCCATATGGGGTCTGAGGAAAAGAAACCCCGTCCTACGCGACCGGGAATGAACTTACCTATAAAAACCTAAATATGATGGAGTTTTCATTTATAAGCAGATATTAATGGTGTTAATGTGTATCAGAAGAATATATAGTACAGTTTAATCCGTCGATCTACAAACATTCGGTGGAAGGCAAAGTCAATAAGACCGCAAGTGCAATTTCAAGTCACTTTAAATACACCTAAATTATCATTTCATTCGCGCTGAAATGTTTGCAGTTTGTAAAGGGCACCTGTGTAAATACAAAATTACAAAATTTAGGCATAATGATATTCAATAAATCTACAGGAGTAAAGCTTTTGAGTGGAGGTTTATCTATTCTGACCCGATCACTTTGATCAGTTCAGCGACACGGGATGACGGCGACGTCACTGTGAGAAAGTGACCCAATATAACGTACACCTATCATGGCTATACACCATGGCTAGTGACTTGTTGAGGATGGGATCATTCTTCAGAAGTGGCCCCTGCTGTTCAACAAGCAAAGTATTATCAGATTATGTCAAGTCCTCATCTAAAATATCGATTTTCACTCGAGAAAAGATTGACATTCAACTTTGCTGAAGCAGCAAAATAAAAAAAAAATCAAAATAAAGAGACTGAATGCGTGGACTGAATAAATTAATATTGAATCTTAATTGTTAGGAATAATGATATTATTGGCAATTGAAGTAACTGCAAACTTGTTTTTTTTTCCAGACCTGAGGAAAACGTTTGAGCGTCGCCCAATACCTGTCCGTGTGTCTGTGTCAGAGCCCGCCGTGTTGTCATGTCTACCACCAGAGGGAAAGCCATTACCAGAGGTCTGTCTGTCTTTACATCTGTCCTATATATTATTCCAAAAATAAATAAAGCTACATTTTTGCAAGCAATTTGAAAGAAAAAATGAATTGAATAACATTGAATTCGGTATTTAAAGTATTTTCTTCAATCATGCAGGTTTTCTGGTTAAAAGATGGGGAAGAAATAGATGTCAAGAATGAGAAGAACTATATCATCGCCCATAACGGGGACTTGCTGATCAACCAGGCAGCATTATCAAACATGGGCAACTATACATGTGGTGCCCGTAACAAGGTCACACGGCGACTTAGTCTCCCACCAGTACCACTAACTGTCTATGGTAAGTCACCGCTGCTATTGATGTGATTCCCATAACATGGACGCACTGCGACTCAGCCAAGTCTGTACTACTATGACATGTGGTACCCATATCAAGGTCACACAGGGACTCCACCAAGTCTGTACAAATACATTACATGTGGTACCCGAGCGACGACTCAACTAGGTCTCTTCAAATATATTCCATGTGGTGCCAAGAGCAAGGTCACACAACGACTCAGCTAAGTCCTAAACTCCTAATAACGTATCACTTCTTTACTATTTAAATTCAAAATATTATGAAGCAAAATATTATGAAGCAAAAAGGTATCAGTTAGTACAAAGACGTTATGTGATTCTTGATTTACACCCTAATTTACCTCTTTGTCAGTATTATTGTAAGGTCAAAAACAAATTTGAGAACTTGCACAGTTTGCTAATTAGAGGAGGTCTTATCGCATATTTACTGTGTGAAGCAGATATACCTAAACTAATATCAGAGAAAGGTGTAATAAAAACATCGAGTACAAAGAAATAACCAACATATCTATAAATTATGATCAAAAGCAGACTCTAGCTTGTTATTGTCCCGATTATGGGAAAATTTCTCATAAAATGAGAACAAAAATATATCATTTTGATGTACACGTAATTTAGCGTGAGTCAGCGTCGTGTGATGGATTGATAGTGAATTAATTCACTGCATAATTTCAGAATTGAAATTTGTAGAATCATTTCTATTTTTGATAATATTTGAAGTTTAGTGATTGAAGGATTAAAAAATTTAAGACATAATGCATCAGTGCTCGTCTAAACTTTTATGTCAAAAATTTTTCACATTAGTTTTACAATTTCATAAAAGCAATTATTCCGTAATTGTAGTTAGAGAGTGTAATGTGAATTTCGTGCGATCATCTGGGAAGGATGGATAGAATCACGTTAACAAGATTAAAGCGAATTGAGAACAAAACCAAATTTTTAGCTAATTTTGTATGACCATGAAGATTTTCATTATGCAAACATTGCCACTGCTCGGTTTTCTCGCTCTCAGTTTTAGTTCGATCGGATCATCAGAAAAATATAATATGTGTTTGACAGGCGAACATAACAAAGACAAATGTAATGTCAACTTGATATGGGAGAATGTAGATTAAAATGTCATTAAAATATTAGCAGGAAAAACACATTTCTTGAGTCCCTTCTGGTTTTTTTTTTACTATACATTCCTTAAATACATATAATGATATATGACATTTGTAACTTTTCACTCTCTTCCCTTCCTTTCTCTGTAAGCCTCTTTTGAATGTTAACAGTGAACGGATCTTGGTCCTCTTGGAGTCGCTGGTCTGAATGTTCCACCAAATGTGGTAAAGGTTACCAAAGACGTCAGCGCACCTGCTCCAATCCCGCCCCTATCAACGGGGGCGCGGCCTGCCCCGGGGAGAAGATACAACGGTTAGAATGCAGTAACCTTTGTCCAGGTATGTAGATACTACAATGCATGTAAATTTCATATCATCTTATTGTTTTACGTTATAGACACAATGTTTCTGTTTCAAAATGAAATATGAAATACTCCTGGTACTATTACATTAACTCAGGGTAATGTCAGTTACTGAGTTGCTATGCACAACTTTATATGCCGATTTTCATGCGAATGTACTATGATATGGTGCTGTCCGTCCTAACTTGGAATTCTGTCCCAGGATCTTCATACGTTGCACAAATAAAAATAAGAATAACAGTATCGATTTTCAAGGTCGAAGGTCAAGGTCAAAGCTAGTAGAAATATGGTAATATCATGGATATGGGTGGCAAGGGTGCTGACTGAACTTTAAATTTTCCACAGGCAAATAATGAAGTGAAATTCAAGGTCAATGTCAGTCTATAATGGGCCTATATTGTGCCATTGTGGCACTTTTGTAAGGAGCATGTAGTTTATGGTCTAAGTCACGTACAGTTCGGTTTTTGTGTTAAATTTGTTGGCATGAGGCAATAAACTGTTTGACAAATGATAGCGAAGTGAAAGGGGTAGTGCACGTCTAATTATAACACGGGCTAATCTCCATTTGTCGTCTCAGATTGCAGTTCTTTCTAGATAAACACACATTCTGCAGCTCGGCTTATCTGATTAGGAAAGTTAGCATGGGTGTAAATCACGTGTGTCATCAGTATCTGACCGTAAAAATAGGGTATAATTGTCATTAACATGTCTTGGTCATTCTTGGAGAGTCCATATAAAAATTATCCTCTTTCTATTTTGGTGGAGTTGTTCGTTTGTTTTATTCTGAGTGTTTGGTCTTATTGGTTTTTTTTTCCCATTCCGTCCTATGTATTTTATAACTACATCATAACAAATCACCATATAGGCCTTAATAACATGCCTGAATCGTAATTACCTTTGAAAACGTTTTGAACCCATCATTTATCGTTTAACACGCACCATTTGTATCTTTGCTTGTTTTTTCTCCTGCTCCATCAACCTTTTTGTTTTTACCCATTTTGGTGTCATCAAAGTTTGATGAGCCGGGCACTGAGATGGGTTTTTATTCATTACAGATAACCTGGTCCCGTTTGTCCTACGTTTTATTTTGACCAGTTTGATAGCATTGATTTTATGTCAGCTAGGCAAGAGTAATGTCCCTGCCCGTATAGCTATAAAGGAACGGGACGATTGTTGTAGCAATTAAAACACATTCTATGAATTGAACACAATAGAGTAATTAGAAATTAGTTTTGCATGATGGGTAGCAGAAATGGAATTTTGTCATTTCGAAATGTTTTACGAGATATCTGTCAGTTCAGAGTCAGTTTACGAGTTTTCTTACAATCGGGCATGTTTTGTTCGCCAAAGTAGTTACATTAAACAGTGTAACTTATAAATCTAATTTTTGTTTTCTATGACAACGCTTGGTGCGAATTTATGTTCATATTCCTGACACCAGGATACTTTATGGTCATAGGTTCTTCTGTATCAATAAAATCATTGTTATATTATAATGTTTTCTTTCATACAGTCGATGGAGGCTGGACTGAATGGTCCAGTTGGTCCACGTGCAGTCCGGAGTGTGTCCACCATCGTACGAGGAGCTGTGCCCGCCCAGCACCCAGAGAGGGCGGAAGTTACTGCAGGGGCAGCGACCTAGATGGCGCCAATTGCACTGGCGGCATGTGCCGAGGTGAGACCACCTTATATGTACTAGTATAATAATTAAGGAAGTCAAGGTCTGTATAGATATGCACCAAAAATCACATTTGTATGCAAAGTTTGACCTGCAAGCAATTACTGAAAAAACGACAAGATTTATGTGTTTTGTGCTTACCAATGTGTACAGTCCATGATTTATAAACTGTTTTCCCTTTCATTTCAATTATTAATGTCCTTCTATTTTGTCAGCTGAGTTTTATACAGCTTTCTCCAATATAGTTTTGCACGTATTTTAAATCATATTTTCAATAAGAATTTT
Organism: Pinctada fucata; assembly: GCA_028142955.1. Taxonomy (NCBI): domain Eukaryota; kingdom Metazoa; phylum Mollusca; class Bivalvia; order Pterioida; family Pteriidae; genus Pinctada; species Pinctada fucata. The sequence continues at coordinate 73,124,666 of AP027103.1, read as the reverse complement.
CCAATATTGCTATTTATTAAGATTTCAGGATGAATGAAATATTAGTTTAGTACTAGTGGGAACTTGACTCATTTCGCCTGCAATATAATAGCAGTTGTTGGAGATTAGAATCAAGGGTGATAAATCATAGTTTTTGTTCTGTCGTCCGGACAAAAGAGTTGATTTATTGTCACCCTAAGTTGCAGTATTGAACTTGATCTGAAGGAGCGATACACATCTGATGTTCTTTCTTTGGTTGAGATGGGGTTACGATCCTGAAAATATTAGGAGTTGCTAGTGTCAAGTAACACTTTGTAACTTGATTATGTCTGTGCTCACATTGGTTGAACGCCTTAACACCTATCTGTCCATCTACCCTGGCAGGTGCGCTTACTACATTCCCCCCACCTTAACTGACATTTATGACCTAGGATTCGATGGGAGATTTTGATTTCAAGTGAAAACGTCGTTAGGTGCTTGAATGGCTCCCACTGGACCAGACTTAGTGTACTTCTACCCAGTGTAACTCAATCAGACCTTGTAACAAGTTAAATTCGAACGGAGTCTGTGAAATATATCATCAAAGTCTACAGATTCTTTAGTCATTTACTGTCGGGCACCTGCTAGTTAAGGTTGAGTGCTAGCCTAAGGATGCAAGTGCACAGCTTTCTTTCCTCTATATCTCACATGAAGCAGACAGAATTGTCTCACATTGATCTTTTTTCAAGAAATAATACACATAAATCTTCTACGATGGTCGGATATGACTTTTATATACACTTCATGTGCACCTAGTTGCTCTGCAACCATGTCCGGCATCCCGTACTTCTCCATATGATATTGTTGAGCAGGGCTGGTTTAATAAAATCTGATAAAAGGAATTACAAAAGTTGCTTTTGTATTACTTAACCTGTGCACATTGCGTTGGCATACAGCATGGGAAAATCAATTTAGATCAGAAAATATACAGCCACGGAGTAAGTTAATCAGAGAGAGTTATCTCTTTGCGTATGTGATAAAATCCATCCTTAATTTATATCATATCTAGGCCCGGGCCCCTTGGGAACACCAAAATGAAATGAGTGGTCTGAAGTGTGGAACCATCAGAGCTTCTCTACAGAAATAAAGCCAAATCATATGCATTTTTAATGACGCCATCTTAAATTCCTCAATCGCAGACGAAACTGTGATTATCTATTTGCCAGATCAAAGTGATCTCACCCAGATTCTGTATCAGATCATATTAAATGGCTGATGTACGGGGGAGAGGGCTTTTTAAAGGTATTTCTTAAAACATTCAAATCCCTCAGTGCCAAATGTTAAAAAATCGTAAATTGTCAATTATCATTGGTGTTGATGTTATTCTGTGAAGTCCATACATAATTGACAACAAGTAATGGGTATATAAGGCAAAGCAAGGAATGGTTTTAGAATTGTTTCTCTTATGACGTCTTCACGTTTGCAGTACCTGTAATAATTAAAGGTACATGTATTATCGCTTAAGCTGTCTGATTAACAATTCCACTCTGTTTAAAATGTCAGATACAACGCCTTAATCGCTACAATGATTTATATTTGTCCTTTTATAATTTGATTATTGCCCATGAAATTTCGTCTTTCAAAGTGGAAGAACAACAACAGAAAGTCATATCCAAAGGATCAAAAGCTTCGTGATCTTGTTCAAACATAGAACTATTGATAAACTGAGTTCACGACAAATAACATGCACTCAACACATGTCGCTTTTTACAATTTTACAGCTGACTTAGCGAACACGTTTTAGCTAATCTTCTGATGTCATTTCGCGTACTTTCCGATTTCGCGCTTCCGAAACGGTCGGCATGTGCGGGGCACGTGACTAAGGCGTTTTTGGTGTCCGTAATGGTGTAGTTTAATCATGAAAAACAAACCAAACGCAAATCAATATAATCTTTGAAATTGTGGGAAAATGAAAAATACCAGGAAACTATAACGACTGATATCGATTGGATCTGGGTGTACAAAAAAAACCTTTCAATCGAAAAGACGGGAAATTACAATTATGAATAAAAGGGAATTGAAAACAAAAGGAAATCATATATATCTTCACCTAACGTGAATGAGAGCTTAAGTTGTCTGGGGGTACTATCGCTGTTCGTTCGATATGAAATGCTGTTATTGCCAAGATAATTCTCAGCAAACAGAAAGATATATCGTTAGAATCCTGACCCGGCCATTCAGTCATAACGGAGAGTTATCAAAATGGGATAGATAGGCAAATTACTAGAATTGGTCCACACTTCATTTACCTCCGACAAATGCGGGGCCTTTATCATATTGCTAACATCTCTGCATAGCTTTCCTGTCCGGGAGCTACGGGCCAGCAGATAATATAATGGACTTAATATTTAAATGAGTGTATTTCCATTGGTGCAATAGTCCCGTTGTTTTAGGTCTTAACAGCGTGTCTTGTATTAAATTAGTCCCTGCAGCTTATCAGAAAGCCAACAATAATATGAAGCCATATACGGTGGAGACGTAAATAAAGATATACAAATGTACAGATAAACAATTATGTCAATATTTTTTAAGTATTATTCCAAGTGGTCTATTTTTGCCTTTTCAGACAGGAGACATTATGGTAATTATCCACACAATGCTGGAATGGACCAATCAGAAAAAGGTAAAAAGTCCTATTGATAAAAATTAATATGTTTCATAATTTCTCATCCTTTCTCATAATATCTCAGATTGATTAAGTTGTATGATACATTACTGATGATATCGACAAAAATATGTGGTCTATTTTCCTTATACGCATGTAATACGATTAGGGACCGCCGGACTGGTACCACTTCCGTTGTGTGGTCCTATGACCGGCCGTCGGACTGGCTCCACCGCAGACTGATGTATTACCAACCTATCAATATTTGTCTGATTTCTGACATGAAGTTAAATTTTGAGTCACACTGTGGTCATTGGTCCACTTTACTACGGGCCATACCAGGTGCCAGTGTTCGTGTATGGGCCGACATGAAGACGGGGGTGTCCAGATGGGAGATGTTGATATCATATTATAACGACCTTTTAGGACTCCACTGCGAGCTGATAATAAAATCTTAATTGAGAAATTAATGTATGTAAATATAGACCAGACTTATACCTTTACTTTAGGTCATTGAAATTTAATTCAGCGTGAAAGACAGGTTGAATGGGATTGCCGACTGACTCCACTTTGGCCAATGTGATCTTCATAATTTTGAAAGCAATTTAAGATTTTTAATATGATAGATGTCGTACGTTTTGGTGTACCACTGACTGACAGAGACAAGAAACTATTTGTGCTGTAGGAGTTACTGTACAGAGCAAACACCGTCATAATAATGCCAAGAAAAACTAAAATGAAGACATACGAGCTAGCAGTGAAAGCACGCTGTCATTTTACATACATTTTTCTTATTGTAATGTAAATTTCATGTTCTTGCGGCTAATTCTTTTTGACATTTGTTGTATATTACAAGAAATGCCAAGTGGTTTTGTTAATAAACTTTCGCATGTCAATTCTTTTTACATTAAGTCCCCCTATAATTAAAACAGCGGTAAAAAGGCCACCTATGTCCAATATGGCAGATAACACGTACATATTTTAACATTATTATCATTTTTGTGTAATTTATAACTTTACACCTGCATTAAGTTGGGTTACTTACCTGAAATGCAAAGAGATTAATATTTTTCAAGAAGAAAAAAAAAAAACAGAAAAAAAGACCCCGAAAAAAAATGAATGATTCTGAAAATTTTGAGATACATTTTCACAAGTATCATAGAGATTTTCCCCAATTTCAATGAGAGGTTTTATAAAATATCTATAGCATCACCACCACAATTACTGTGTATTTATTCAACTGCAACCGATTGAAATGGGCGACATTGCATTTCAAAGCTTGATTTTTTTACATCTACCTTTTGTAGTGACTCGCACAGAGGAACAAGGAAAGGAGAACATGGTATTATACATCGGCCTTTGTGTTGGCATCGTCATCTTTGGTATCGTCGTCGTCGTCTTCGTTCTCATCATTCGTCGTAGCACACTTCGTCATAGAGGTATGTATCTGTGATTTCAGTCTACGACTATAACTTACGAATGGTTTGATTTCAAATGAAGACTTTTAAGTACTGCTTTTGTGTTTACCATCAGGAAATTGTTCCTTTACAGATCTAGGAGGGGCTTCGTCACCAGAGGAAGAAAAGATGAACAAGAACAGCACTGATTTAAGTTCCGTACCCCCGGACCTCACCCAAGTTGTCATGGTGCCTCATCATAGTACCTCCCCCAGCCCTGTGGATATGCCTAATAATAACTACGCCCCTTTTGAGAATATATACGACAAACCTGATATAAATATTAGCACATCAGATACAAGACATTCTCTCATCAAAAATGGCAATACTGTGATAGTGGAACCTTCCATCAACCTGGATAGGTCCCTGACCGATATGAGTGTACAAGACGCAAGGAATCTACAAATAGCAACGCCGGGTGGTTTGGTGTCACCAAACGGCATTCCAACAAATGAAAATCTGACGAACAGTAGACTGTCGATGACGTCAGTACAGTTGCCTAGCAACATAGAAACAGAAGCTGTTACCTGGGGAACATTTAATCATCTTGGCGGGAGACTAGTTCTTCCAGAATCTGGTAAATTATGTAGACATATTTGAAATTTTATTTTTTATAGACGAATTCATTTATTATAAAACAAAGCAGATATAGTCAAGACGAGAAATGCAGTAATCCTAAGAATCAAATCTCATTTAGATTGAATTTTTTGTATAAGGAAAGTCTGCAACTGCCTAGATAGAAAGGAAAACGTGTAATTAAGTGTAATTTGTTACCGCTTGAAACGGCAAACTAAGCTCAATTTATGTAATAAAAATGTAGGGCGTAGGATTTTTAATTGTCAACACAGATATGATGTATTTTGAGATAATGGGGTGATATCTAATGTAATTGAAAGGGAATTTAATAAGTATAATTTGATACTGTTGGTTATGATAGACGAGTAAAGTGTAGATTTTATCTGTAATTAGGAGTGAGCTTGACGATACCAGAGGGAGCAGTAAAGAAGGGAAGTCACGAGGAGCTGTTCCTGGGAATCTGCAGGGACGACAAGGACAGACCCAAACTCTCAGGTAACAATAATGTCCGTAATTAATGTCATAATCCCAGGTAACAGTATTGCCATATCAAATCTCACATGTATAACAGCAATGTTGTCAAGTTATATCACATGTCTAAGGTAACAGTAATGTCGTAATACAAGATACTACATGTAGTAACAGTAATGTAATCAAATCTCCAAAGTAACAAATATCTCACAAATTAAAACAAATTCGAGGTACATGTATTAACGACTTCACCAAATATTCAAATTCTATCAAGCAAAAAAAAAAAAAAAAAAAGGGGGGGGGGGGGGGAGGAGACGCATGAAAAATGATCAAACATAGCATTCCATTATTCTTTGTCTACCGTATGTAGCTTGTAGTACTGTCCATACGTCTGTATTTGATAAATGCAATGTCTGATGACCAATTATACACAGGTGCACAACTGAAAGTATGAAGATTTTAGAGAGAAACGCCAAAATTTAACATCTATCTTTCTGATGAACTTTATCTATGACAGCTTTTGAATCCGCGAAGCGACGTCACTCGAAAACTCGTAACTTTTGTCATAAATGTCAGCGCTTTCAAAGCGAAAAGATAGCAAAGAAATTGATAAGAAATTGTTTTTAAACATTGTCAACAGCTTCATACTTTAAAGGTTGTTGGCCAGATAAAAATCATGTCATTTGACCTAAGTTTTTGGTGTTTCGGTTGGCAGAGGCAGGTTCAATTTAAAGTGAATTCAAGCGGCAATTCCGAGGTCTACGGAGGGTTTGTTTATCTAAAATCCTGTAATAGAAGCATTGGAAATCAAACTCGCCAGTCAAAAATACCTTTATCTGTAGATTTATCATCATAAATTTATGATACTAAGATTAAGCTCGATTAAAGAAAGTTCAAAAGATCAGCGTTTTAATCTGATGTAATGTTAGAATTGCCGAGCAATTTGAATACCAGCTTTTAAACAAGGAATCTGATAAAACCCTGGGCGTTCTTAGTGCCCAACATTTCCAAATCTCTCACCATTTTATAGACGCATTATGAATTGGACGCTTTAAGCAACTGCTCAAGCATTTCTGTTAAATCTATAGGAATATGTAATAACTATGTGATTTATGAATGTAGAAACTGTACACTGGTTCCTTTGTATGACAATTTTATTGAGATATTCGCCTTCATATCTGAATTAAGAGAAATTAAACCCACCAAGACGTCCGACATCAAAGATTCTGTCGTAATTCGTTTCTTTGAGGTTATAGGTGAATCAGTTTGTTGAACAAACAAATAGACTTTTTCCCAGTTACGTTTTTTATGTCGTATGTAACTTAACCTTCATGGGCAAAAATTTAAATTGGTGTTCGTTTGTGACTTCTCTATTAGCTCAGAATGTTTTGTTAATTATCATGCACTCTCATTTAACTTCTAGAATTGTGCAATAACAAATTTTCCATTAATACTATTTTGAAATGTACATTTGACATATAGATGATCTTTGCAAGTGTCATCGATTAATACATGTCATTTTGTTGACAGACCGACAGACAATTGTAAGTCCAGTCATCGTATGTGGGCCTCAGGTTCCAGGGATGCTGAAAAAAGCCATCATTCTGTCCTTCCAACACTGTGCCAACATGAGACAAGGAGGGTGGATGTTAACATTATGTAACAGCGATGCACCGCCAGAGGATCCACCCCAGTGGAAGGTGAGATCACCGATTATTTATTGATTCTAAGTATACATTGACCTTGACCTGCCCCTATTTGTGACTGTAATTAGACAGGAATTTTCAGACACAGTTCATTTACAGTGTCGAGTTTTAGATGTCTGACTTCAATTACTGTAATCACAGGATATGTTATCTTAATTTCCAGTGCACATTCAATTTACCTCTCTTTCTCACAATTCTTCTGCAGTGCTATTGATAGCTGTGTGATTTTCCCAAAGCCCAATCTCACTTACTCCAGTATCATGTCTCAGTTTTAAATACGTAGGAAAATTTGGTGAATTTAACGATTTTATGAATTTTTTTTTTTTAGAAAACCGTCACACTTGGTCAGGAGACCATAAACACACAGGTATACACCCAACTTGACCCTAACCAATGTCATGTGATGACAGAAACGCTAAGCTGGTACACTGTCATTGGAGAAGCAGTGCCCAATGGGCGACCCGTCAAGATCCTTCGCCTAGCAGCATTTGCCCCCATGACCCCACCCTCCATGGACTTCAGCATAAGGGTCTATGTTGTTGAAGACACACAAGATGCCCTTGAGGTAATAATTTCATGTGTAAAACACTAAAACGAAACAAAATAAAACAATACAAAACACCCCCCCCCCCCAAAAAAAAAAAAAATAATAGAAAAAAAAAAACCACAGAGGGCAAAATTATACTTGTCTCATTCATGCTCCGTTTTGAAGTTTGTGATTGGCAGTCATAATCTCACAAGAATTTTTATCTTTTATAGGGAGTGGTGCAGGAAGAGAGGAAGTTTGGAGGTCGTTTATTAGACAAGCCAAAACAAATACCATTCCAGGACGGAGGTCATAACCTCTGTTTGACCATTGAAGGATTGTCACCGGGCTGGAGAAGTAAACTGGCCGCTAACTACCAGGTGAGCTTATCAGTCCCTGTCTCATATTGAAACATGGCTTTTTTTCATGTTGCTCAGTCATGTTTTTGAGATATGAATTTGGTATCTATAGTTTTCCAAGCTGGATACCATTATAACTGTGTTTCAAATCGGAGAGGAGAGCTGCATTGGTGTTCAACATCCCATAAAGCCTGTCTGAAGCCACTTTATCCAAATCCCCTCAAAGTACTTCAGCATATATATCATTAGGGTGGATTAATCGTTCCTTTTGAACTTTGAAGTTCTTGAATTCCATCAGAACATTTAAAGATAACGTTTATAAAGTTGTTAATGCCGTAACTGGCCGTAACGGTCGGGAATTAAGCGCAGATATCTGCCGTTGTCTGGTTTGTCATCATCCTCGTCATACACGGTGATAACAATTAATATAATTCAATTGAAGTCTTCCTATTCACATGTTGGCTGAATAAAGTTAATAAAGAGCCTTGGCTTCTTGGAAATGTGCCCTTGTAATCATTACAGAACAAACCATGTTGGAATTCGTACACGGGAACCCAGATAACCGCTTCTTCACAAAACTACTTTATTCATGGTTAATTTACTGTAACTGTAGAATAATAAATGTCTAGGGGAACAGGTCTGAAAATAAGAACGTTAAAGTTACAAAGACCCTTTTCAAGGTTAGCTTAAGGAAGTATCCATCTCAAAAATGCAGTTTCTAATGCATTTGCCAATAAATCATCATCAGAGAAAGAAAGAGATGTTTATTGCAACTTTATTTTTAACTGAAAGTGATATATCTGAAGTTTTCCCCGGAAATAATGCTTTTCTGTTGTCTCATCAAAATGGGTTATCCTGTGCGGAAATAACTTAAATACAAAAAATAACCCCCTCTTGTCAGAAAAAAAGGAACCTACGACATTCTCAGTCTTGTATTAAAATAATATTAATAATTCACGTTCTTCACGTGTCACGATTCAGGGTCTGATCTTGGATATTTGTCAGACCAACTTTTGGGCATACTCATCATAGATTTTGAAGGTCGACTTTCAACTTATCATTCCTCCCCCCCCCCCCAAAGGAAGTATAGGGGGGTATATAAGAATCAACCTGTCCGTCTGTGTGTCCGTCCGTCCGTCTGTCCGTCCGGTTAATAAGATTTGAAAGCAGATTTCTTTTACACTATTAATGGTAGGCCTTTCATATTTCATACACACATTCACCATAAAGAGTACTACATTTTGGTACCATGACTTTTGACCCTGTGACATTGTGACCTTGACCTTCACCCTGTACAACATTTTATGTTGAGATGTTTTGAAAGCAGATTTCTTTATATTATAAACGGTAGGCCTTTCATATTTCATACACATATTCACCACAAAGAGTACTACAGTTTGGTATCATGCCTTGTGACCTTGACCTTAACTTTTGTTTTATGTTGAAGTTAGGACAGGTTTAGTGATTTTGAAAGCAGATAAATGGTAGGCCTTTCATATTTCATACACACATTCACCACAAAGAGTACTACAGTTTGGTATCATGACTTTTGACCTTGTGACCTTGACCTTAGCTTTTGTTTTATGTTGAAGTTAGGACAGGTTTAGAAATTTTGAAAGCAGATTTCTTTCATACTATAAATTGTAGGTCTTTCATATATCATACAAACATTCACCACAAAGAGTACTACAGTTTGGTATCATGACTTTTTGACCTTTTGACCTTGACCTTGACTTTGGACTTATGTTGCAGTTTAAGTTTAACTTGTTGCATACTATAAATGGTAGGCTTTTCGTGTTGCATCGTATATGGTCCCATTTATAAAAAACGTCCCGCAGGGGGTATAATTCGTCCACTTTAGGGCAGCTCTAGTTTATCTTGGTATGATCATGGAAATTCGTTAGCTCAACGAAGTTTTTGACGCGATTCTAGGTCTGATGTCGGAGATTCTACAGGCTAACTTATTTCTTTAGACTACTTCATCATGATGCTGCTTCTGATCTAGGATAATTCGGTTTCTACCTAAAACAAATTTACAATGTAATATACATCTCTTGTAGGAGATACCCTTCCAACATATTTGGAGCGGTAACCAGAACAGTCTACATTGTTCCTTCTCTCTGGAGCTGGTAGACCGAGCAGTACAGGACGTTAGCTGTAAAATACAGGTCTATCAGAAAGCCATACTCAGTAATAGACAGGTGCTCCACATACAAAGTCACTACAAAGATGTAAGTATCATAGAGTCAGTAAGGGAAGAGATGAAAAAAGAGGGGGGGGGGGGGGTGTTCGTGTCAGGTTTACTAGAAATCACATTTGTTCTAACTTATTTGAATGTGAAGTGGGAGCAATATGTAGAAATATTTGAGAAATTGTAACCACAACCAATGAAAATGTTTTGAACACTTGATCAATAATATAGCAGGTCATGTACAAAATATGAACATTAATTTGTGTACATCTATTTCCATTTCAGAAGGTACCAGCTGTATGCTCCACGCCCTCCTCAACATTAAAAGGACGGTCTTCCACTGTAACAACAAATTCCAGCTCAGGTTTTAGTTCCATGGTCGCATTGGATCCACACGGAACAAATTTCAGGTAGGAAAAAGCAGTCAACGAAAGATAACTCTGGCGAAAGAAATTGATCCTATCTAATTTCACAGAGACATTTTATTTTATATTTAGTGTTACTTAATTAGTCACATAATATGTTGCCTTTTTTTTCTATAACAGATTACCACCACATATTAGGAGTCAGTTATGTATGCTGTTAGATCCTCCCAATGTAAGAGGCAATGATTGGCGTATGCTTGCTCAAGCTCTCACTGTTGATAGGTAAGCAAATAGTCAGTCTATGAAAACTTCACACTACCAGATTGCTGACAAAATGTCTGGTAGCATTTACTAGTCTTTGTATAGAATTCCAAAATTTCAATGAAAATCTGGTAAATGTCTTGCATTTCTTTAGAAATTATTGCAAGAATGCTGAAATGTAACATTCGTGGGCAACACTGATGCTTAATACTAGTAGCCACATTAGGTACTGTGTAGGGTCTTAGAGTCTAAAATCAATATTTTTGGTTCAAATATCCATATTTTCTTACAGGTATATACAGTATTTTGCTACAAAGAGTTCACCTACAGAGCACATTCTGAACTTATGGGAGGCACGGCACAGAGAGGAATCAGCTATTACAGATTTAATGAACATTTTCCGAGTGATGGGTAGAATGGACGCTGCGGCAGTGATAGAAAAAGACATTGGTTCATGGTTATGATACAATGACATGTTGCCATAGTAACTTATTTAATGCGTTGCCAGGCAGCAGGATCTGCCTCCTTCTTTGTGATACAGCCAGATAGTGCAGTAAGCTTGAGATGGCCATGTATGATTGGTGCGATAATTTGTGGGCGAGATGTGCAAAAATAGAATTTGTGCCACTTGTTAACTGGTCTAACCAGTTATGGGGATATCCATATATACAACCTATCTTAGTACGGGGATCAGGTGATGTGATATATCCACAACAAAAGCCAAGGGATCAAAATCTTCTCCAGAGTTCGACAATAAACTTAACAGCAGGTGATGCTGTATGTCGTCCTTATACTATTTCCAAGTTAGCTACTTGTGAAATGTCTACAGTGCAGATCGTAGGAACTACAGAATATGTGGAGTGGAGCACATAACAAAAGTATTGAAATATTTCGCATAACTCTTAAACTCTGTAGAGACATTGTGAACCAAGAATGTTTCAATTACAAAAACTGTGATAGATCACAGAATATTTGAACAACTGCCGTTACTTTGTATTTATTATGCAATAATATTAATGTTTATTATTTCCACTGGCATCATGGATGAGATGCTTCTCTATTTGACCCTTTTTGTCTGTTTGACCACGAGCTTATATGTAAAAATAGGCTGCTTTGTCTTTCAGGGTTCTAATGAGATACTGATACAAACATCGTTTATTCTAATTCTCAAACAGACTCGAACTTTAGTTTCACATTCCATGTCTTGGTATGATGATGATTATTATGGCAGTTGTAGTAAACCAAACTCTGAAAACTAATTTTGCTGATCTTTGCTAGTTATATATTGCAAATGTTGGAAAAGAAAACAACTGCTTTATGCTCTAGTCATGTTGATAATATGCCATGTGTAAGTGTAGAAATCATTATATTGTCTCATTGAATTTGTACATTGTCATTGAAAATGTTACACAGATGCAAGTGTTGTAATATTTTTTTTCATTACTTGTTCAAGTCCCATAATGTATGCAATTTCTCATTTTTGCATATAAAGGTGCTAAAACTTTACACAATTTCTTGTTATTTTTATGTAATTTATGTAAACACCACAACCCCCTTGATGGTACAAATAAAGGTGAGCTGACTTGAAGATACTTAAAAAATGCAAGTTTTATAGATTTATCATTGATACTTTTAAACTAAAATCATTCTAGCAAGATACATGTGTGTTCAAGGTTATTCTGCAATAAAGTTGACACAAGCATAGCATCCCCTAGCAACTGCATGTTTTCTATGATGTTGCATAATTTCTTTTTTCACATGATACACCCGTTATGCAGTTTCATAACGCCATTTCATAAATATATGATATGATAACACGTTACATATTGCTCTGCTTTAATACGATTGGTCAAGTTTGGAACCTAATCACATAAACCTTGACAAATGTGACCTTTCAAATATCGGTCAACTGTTTAATTCAGACCCAGAGTCAATATCAATGATTAAAATTGTTGCTGTTGAATTAATTCTTGCATTAAAATAGTATTCAAAATTGAAATACTTTTCTCTTACGCACAGAATATCTATGCGATGGGGACACTACTTCTCATGGCGTAGCAGACGACTTCTAATCACGGCGTGGTTCGCCTCTGTAGTTCTCGGAAACGTTGATTTCACGTTAGAAATACACATTTTTAGGCAATATCATGTGATAAAAAGAATCTCAAATGAATTTTCATTTCATACGATGTATTATGAAACGAGTTGTGCGTTTTATATCCCCTCGCCAAGGCTCGGGGATATTAAAACACACAACTCGTTTCATAATACATCGTATGAAATGAAAATTCATTTGAGATCCTATATATATGCATTTGAGTCCAGCAATGGGTTTCATCCTCTCCTGTTGCAGGTTTGAAAATTCTATGATGATGATGATTGCTTCGTGTTCCATGCTATTTACAAGGGTTTTAAAGTTAAGTCCATGGACTTTGACCTTGAAATTTCAATAGTGTTCATCCTATAGGGAATATTAGTAGGTTTCATGATCCTGCAGTGATTGCTTATGCTGTTAACAATGTATTTAAAACTAATTGAACAATGACCTTGACCTCCATTATTGTATTGAAACCATTTTCAATCTTCAAAGTCTGATGACCTTGTCCTTTGGACCCAAACATCAATACAGCACATCCACGACTCGTGAGGAATATTTCTATTGTTCTCAACATTACACAAGTTCAATACACAGCAAAAAAACTTTCGTCTAAATGTTTTTTTTTATTTCTAATCTGGTGCAAACTAAAGCTGAACCAAGTACATTTAAAAAATATCTTACTTTTGTCATGGATGCTCAAAGGAAACGCCTAATCTGCATACTTGGACGTAGTTTAAACAAATTCTATTTCCATAAACATGAAATGGTAATTGGGCACAAGTTTCAAAAACGTTAGCTGATGGATGGCATTTCTAAATGCAGCACATGACATAAATAAAAACTTCTTGAACTGGTCAGACAAGTTGAAAATGTTGGTAAGAATCATTTGAAGCATGCAATCTACTTCCTTTGTTTGGATGTACATCAATTTACAACTAGAACTATCCTGAAGGATAAATAGCCCCCACTGTTGACTTCTTGTCCCCTGACATAAGCAAAGCCAACGATGACCTTGAACCTTTAACATTTGGCAATAAACAAATCAATATTCATTTTTTATCAAGAGCATTGGTCTGAGCAACTTTTGTATGAAGTTTCACCCCAGTGGGTCAAGCAAAACAAGTTTTGTCCAGAAACCATGTTTGTCAAAATGCAATAAGTGACCTGACCTTTACCATTTTAGTTAAATCAAATCTCAAAAGGAATTTCTCTTTCATCTGTCTTTGATTTTCTATCAATTAAGGTCAAGAATTGTATGTGTTTTTCATACATGTAAAGTTCAACATATTCCGTTCGGCCTCAAAATAAATAGGGGCTCCTCCTTGGGTCATTAGCAATATATGTAATATATTGAGTTTTATCACTGTAGGTCAAAACGGTGCAGAAATGTCGTTTTCTGTACACATCAAATTTGACCTTGAAACCCCAAATCAATAAAGATAAGCAAGTTATAATTATCCCAGTTGCTGTGACTGTTTATTTAAGATTAATCAGAAACTCCTGGAAAGAGAATCAACGTAACTTTCTAGTGCCATTTTATCATTACTAATCTCTTTCAAGTCATAAAACTCCTCTGCCACAAACTATATTTCATCTTTATCGAGATCTTCCTCTAAACAATCTTTGAAATCTAATGCTGAGTTAACAAGAGATAACTAAGGGTGTAACTGATGGCAGATACATCCTCATATTTCAACAAATTTAAACTTCAGAAAATAATCAAAATTGTCTAGGAATCATCTTTCTCTCCCTAACAATGTTGTGTCCACATTAAATACAAAATTCTATCGGAACAAGAAGGAAACAAATCAAGAATTAATAATAATTTATTAAGTATAAAATGTTGGTGGTAGAGGAAAATGTGAAGGGGAAATACCAGTCTTGACTTAAGCACATTTTATAACAACACCTAAATTGCAAAAAAATATAGATAGAGATTTATATATATGTCATATATTAAATTGTAATTGACTAAGAAAACAACTCTTAACATCTATATCAAGGGTAACACTACATTAATTAGAATGAAAATGTCATTATAAACGGAACATTCTGACGTGTCATAGCTACTCAGGTGCATGTTATAAATATCGATAAGAACATTCTACCAACCTCTACAATCATAACGTACACTTTTGTTCTAATAATTTAATATCAACATATATATTGTATTTTACTTCAACCCCCTTGCAATTCATATCAAGAAAATCTGTAACCACACTATTGACACGCATGAAAAAAATATGACTTTATAAAGAAAACATTAAGGCATGAAGGGATTGGAGATATATAGGGTATGTTATTCCCATAAATTACAAAAAAAATAAAAGTAATGAGAAGAAAAAACAAAGCTGAAATGTCAAGCATTCCATTGAGATTCAGACGTAAACTGACATCTACAAAGAACATTTAGGATTTCATACTTGGATATAATCTGATGTTTGATTAACAAAAATAAAAAGAGGTATCATTAGCTGAATCGATACTAAATTTCCCTCCCAACTTTTGCTGGAACGGGAATAAGTTCTGCCCTTATAACAAAATTTTACCAAAGAGGCTCCAACAAACTCAGCTAAGGTTTCATTATATCTTTGATAGCTCCTGAGTAATTTGGTGCATCATTTATGTATTGATATCACAACCAATAATGGAACAAAGTCTCGCACTCGGTAATAACTCACGACTATGCTTGTCTTTACTACAGACATTTTTAACAATATAGCCTCATCAATCCAACTTCATTTTTCAAAAATCAATAATTTTAAGAAACATATGCACTGTGGAATTCACAGATAATTTAATACATGCAACAAAAATACTTTTTCCTTCAGCATCTTGAAACCAAAAATTAAATTTCTCAAGGCTCTATGACATATTTCAGGACTAACTATATTGTAACTTGCACCTAAAATTGAATTGTTAAATCTAACCAAATGAGATGTTGTTTGAAGCTAATAAAATTTGTTTTTCTATATAGTTCAGATACTGATTCTGATGAAATGGAGCTTTAATTTGTAAAGTATCTGAACAATAAGATAATGAAGGACTGTGCGATTGTCTGCATTGCAAGTAAAAGTACCTGATTTTTTTTGCATGAAGAATTATAAATATGTGTTTCTTATTTCAGATTGAAACTCAAAGAAAATGAAGCAGTAATAATGAATGCTTGACATTATTTTCCAGGGTGGAAAAGAATTGAACAAGGAGACAGGGGGTTTAAACACGGTAGATTCAGCTGAGCTAGAATACTGTAATTCATACACACAAACACAGAGCATATCAACTTTATAAATTTATCACAAAAGATGACAAGGATTTGATTACACGAGGATAAGCTACTCAGATTTATGCAAGGGGAATGTTTCAGTTAGATTACTACAGTTCCATTTTTCAATAACAAACGAAGCATAGCTCAGCTTTTTGTAATGATAGACACTTATAGAGGACAATAAACTTGGTACTAGTATTTAAGTATTTTACGCATGTATATGGTAAGTCAATTTGTGACACCATACTGAAGGTACAAAAAACCTAGTTTCTCCAAGTACCTGTTTACACTGAACACTCTAGAATTCATTTGTACCATCTTTCCACTTCAGCCATGTCAGCCAGATTTATACACAGTATAAATAATTTAACACTTTACAAGTTTTCATTTATACCTTGGCAATATATATATCATATTTACAACTAACAGATAATATAGCTTAAAAGCTTAAGCCTGCTTTGGAATGTATAGATCAAATAGAGCTTCTGTACATTTGAATCTTAAATACAAGAAATCTATACAAATTTACAAGTTCAAGGTATGCCTGTACACATTCATTCACTTCAAGCACTAAAGAATTGCATTGTATGTGACTTGTAGAATGGATACTATTGATATGAAAGCATCAAACATGTCAAAGCTCCATAGAATCAAATCTTTCTGTTGTCAGGAGTAAGTTGTCTTTAATTGTTTAAAAAACATAGAGTTGTACTGCAGGTAACATTTAATTCAATATTGGTGAAAATACAATGGCCTAAGGCCATACCAAATTAATTAAATGTTCTTTGGATTTTCTTGTGAAAAAAGGGGTGCGAGCGAGCGAAAATACAATTATTTTATTTTTTTAAGTATTGTATCTTTTAAGGTGCGAGCGAGTGAAATAATACATTTCTGATGTTTTCCGTACTCGCAAAGGAATCCCCATAGGAATCTGGTGACTAAGAAGCCTGGCACATAGCAGTACAGAAAAGATTTTCGAACATTCCCCCTCCTTGGCTTTCAGTGCCATGTATATGGGACAAGAAATTTGCTCCCAACGAAATTTTCAAACACAAAAAGTATAATTTTCTTCGAAATTTGCACAATCTGAGACTTCTAGAAGCTTTAAAATTGGCAGAAATCAGAACCGACCCTAAAAAATTCTTGAGCCAGAAATTCATTAGTGCGGGCGAGCATTTTATTTTTATAATATTATTTTTTGAATTTTGAAAAATATAGTGCGGGAAATCCAAAGAACATTTAATTAATTTGGTATGGCCTAAACATAGGAAAATACAGAAAACCCTGGCAATTTTCCCAACTTTTCCCTATTCAATATACCTCAGTTTCAACAAAATTCAGAAAACGTCTAGTTACGTTGTAAAAATTTTGCAAAGTCTGTAGATAAAAACTTATTTTCATTCATTATTTTAATCCTAAGTTACAAAAAGTTTTTTTCCAGATGGATATATAATCAAGATCATACCTAACAACCTTTTACTATATAACCTTGGCAAGTACAATTCTACTATTAATGCCCTGAATTAAGAGTATGGACACAATACTGTTTTGCTTGACTGAATTTCTAGAGTATTCAGCTTAAACACTTGGGCTACATAATTCATCTAGTACTCCATAATGCCATATACTACGGATAATAAAATGGAAACTTTGAACTGGGACTAGTAAAAATGGAAACAAAATTACAAAAAATTAACACACCACAAGGAAGGTTAACTTTTAAAGTTGAAAACTGGAGGAAATACAAGTCAAGTAACAATCCTTACACAATAACATTAAGTCATCAATAATGACTCATAACCATGTTATAATGTGTAAAGAGCTCAATTGCATTCATTCTCATAGCATATAAAGGAATCTGGCATCCAAAATCTGTTCCCTTAGTCTTCATGTTGATCTTGTACATATCCCTTGGTTAGGGACATCAAGCCATATCCTTGTATACATACAGTACATTCAGTACAAAAGTCGCTATCACTGAGCATAACAACTTGATATACCCATAGTCTATGGAAAAATGAAGAGCGCAACAGCAGAAGGACAAGCTTGTATCATACAGTCAATAAATCTCCGTAATTCCTCATGCAACCAAAATATCTACACATGAACAAAATCTCCTGACAATGAGCTGGCCACGGAGTCAGGACATCATATCACATGATATGTCACATGACTAGAATAAATCAGGATCCTCCAAAGGAGACGTACCTGATGGAACTCGAGTTCTTGCAACCAAGTTCATAAACATCCCCAAGCTAGTGCCTGGGATATGTAACTATCTATCACTTGAAGTTCATCCCAACAATGGGATAGCCTAGAGAAACACTTAGACTGGATAAAATGGAATTGAAGAAGGTTGATGTCTTGACCAGCTGAGTGTCAGGAACTCAGGCTTTTGTTATGTATTGCAGTTGATGTCCAGATGAGACCAGCTCCACATTGAGTCTAAGCTATTATTGGCCTTCCTTAGCTATGGGAATTGTTCAATGCATCTTTTCTAGGAGGCATTCTTTCATTCATCTTGTCCAAACACTTGGCCTCCTCAAATCCACTAATCTTATGAGAGGGAGAAAATCCACTAAGAGCTGAGAAAAGAAAGCATATAAGCATTATGTTACACAGGTAAATAAAGAAGAAACATAAATCCATGTTGAATACACATATAACTGCATGGTCAATGAAATATAATGGAATAAATGAATATCTACTGATTTCAGACATTTATAATGAACATTCAATGTTCAAGCTGAGGTTTTTCATAATGGCATCAATGTTTAAAGGATTTTCTATTGTGATGTCTAAATGAAAGTAATAAATATACTACAATATACAGGTCTGTAAATGGTCTAACACATCGAACTTGAAATCACTCTTAGCTAGAAAATTTGTATTTCAACTCATCAAAATTGCCAAATTAATATGTAAGCTACAAGAAGCTTTGTTAACTTATCCCCTTTTTAAGCTTTGTAAACTTACCACTTTTTAAAGTGTCTTTGCCTCCTGACAATGCTCCCAAAGGAAGGAGACCATTTGGAGTAAGTCCCTTGAGTTGTAGAACACTTTCACTTTCTTCCCTGGGTAAACATATCAAAAACTATTAAAACTAATTCAAGTAATTTCAAGCAAAAGCACCCACTTATATGGCAACATAATGGAAAATGTTTCTACAGCGACATTTAACCTACAAAACATTTCAAAACTGTCTCTCAATCATAGTTCTTATTATAACTAAGCTGCACAGTACACACCCTTACTGATAAAATAATAACTGTCATTGTATTTTAAAAGAAGAAATGAACAATGGTGTCAATGTCAAGGTACATGTATGGTAACCTATAGGTGACTGGTTCAATGTAAAATCAAATTTTGTGATCATGAAATATTTGTCACCTCACAAGGCACATACATCCTTCACATAAGAGCCCAATCTCTTTCTATAAAGCAGTTAAGGTCAATGTAAAGTTTTCAGACAAACAGTCATTGATAAAGGGGACCTGCCTGTTGGCTGGAATCTAATCACCATTACTCAACTGACCTGGACAATTAAATGGTAGTTCACATAAAGTTAGTAAATGATCTGACATGTAATGCAAGTTTCAAAGAATGAACAAGAAGAAGCTCATGTTGACAGCTTTGTTAGTATAAAAGCTGTAATCTGAAAAATAGGTCATACTGAGATTAAAGGTAACAGGGTTTTTTCTAACCCCTGATGTTGGGGGCCTGGGCCGATGACATTGGGAATTTTACAACATTTTAACCTAAATTGGGAAATAAATTTCAAACAACAAAAAGATATATTCATGCAAATTATCCCTTATCATATCAATTGTCTATATTTTGAATCCTTCCTTGAGTTAAACTAAAACAACATGTTTGTTCTACTTTCGCTTTACTTTCAGTTAATGATACGTAAATTGGAAATGAAATTCTTGTTTTGGAGAAAAGATTAAATTGGGAATTTATCTATGTATCATATATATATTTATCACATGATACACCCGTTATGCAGTTTCATAAAGCCATTTCATAAATATATGATATGATAACACGTTACATGTCGCTCTGCTTGAATGCGATTGGTCACGTTTGGAACCTAATCACATAAACCTTGACAGATGTGCCCTTTCAAATATCAGTCAACTGTTTAATTCAGACCCAGAGTCTATATCAATGATTAAAATTGTTGCTGTTGAAGTAATTCTTGCATTAAAATACTATTCAGAATTGAAATACTTTTCTCTTACGCACAGAATATCTCTGTGATGGGGACACTACTTCTCATGGCGTAGCAGACGACTTCTAATCACGGCGTGGTTCGCCTCTGTAGTTCTCAGAAACGTTGATTTCACGTTAGGAATAAACATTTTTAGGCAATATCATGTGATAAAAAGAATCTCAAATGAATTTTCATTTCATACGACGTATTATGAAACTCGTTGTGCGTTTTATATCCCCTTGCCAAGGCTCGGGGATATTAAAACACACAACTCGTTTCATAATACATCGTATGAAATGAAAATTCATTCGAGATCCTATATATATGTATATAATATTATGTCAGATAATGTATACAAACCTCCAAAGATATGGCCATAGTTGAAATATTTCCAAAGAGGAACAATTTCCAAGGTCAAAAAGTATGAATAAAGATTTCTTGTCACAAAGAATCCTTATAAATATAAATGCGTTCTTTTCAAATGTACTAGGTTAAAGTTTTTGCAGATACACAAACTGTTTTTTTTTTTTAATACCAGTACGAGATGAATCCTACCTCAGCACAGTGAATACTCGAGCCATTTTTCCAATGGCTCTGATCTTGTTTTTGATGACTTCTTTTCTTGCAGCAACAGCGCCATCTAAGGAAAGAAACAACATTTATTATAAATCATATAACTTAATTGACAACTGTTATATAGCTGAAATGACACATTGGTAAACTACTATTTGCAACAACAAATTTGTAAGTGCAAAGAACAATAACTCTTGAAATAACAGGACAATGGTCTACCATCAAGCTCATCTTCAGATGAATCTATCCATTTCAATCATGGACTGGATTCTGAACAGCGAAGGAGGAGTTGAGATTTAAAGTTTTTTTGTGACAGATGGACAGATAGACAGACAGACAAGGAGGAATTCTAAAAGTTCCCTCTGGTTTTACAGAGGCAACTAGTATAAATGCACTCATTAAAAATATATTTTCCCTATTACCTTTAAAATGTAATAGCTTAGGTTAAAATCAACATGAAATGTGAAAGCCGAAATGATAATACATAGAGACGGGAGATTAACCTTAAGATAAAGCATATAGAATATGTAAGTCCTATTACTTGTAAGTGGAGGTTCAAACTAACAGGACAAATATGGGTCTTTGGTTTGGTAGAAATAAAATTTGTTGTTCATGACTTGAAAACAATCACCCTGTAACATAGTTAGTCTGAAAATATTGTTCCTGCCCTACTCTCTGTCTGTCAATCAGCAGTACCTTCAAATAACAATGTTCACTAGAAACTAAGTTCAAGTTTTATAATGTATTACTATTTTAAAGAAAAACTTCAACAACTTTGTTGTAACATAGACAACTCTTCGGTAGATGATTGTGACATTTTGTTCTTTTTTGTATAAAGCTGCTGTAAAGCTGTTCATTAATTCAAAAGGTAGTCCACTAATGTTCAGATTATCTTGTTAATATTTTAAAGAAAATTACTGCCTTTGCAACTATCATTTTGTAAATTTGTGGTTATTAAATCCCAACATCATGTCACTGCACTAAAATACAATAAAGAAACATCATTAGCCTAGGGCAATATCTTTCCGTCAAGAAGGGTAATAGAATCGTCACGTCTGTTAAGACTTATTAACAAAGATTGCATTATCAAGTGATTATAAAGTGTATAAAGATACATAAAAAAAATTAAATATAAATTATTAGGATGTAGAAGAAGTATCCTAAAGTACCATCAGTAAAATATTGGAAACAAAGAGTTGTAAAGATAAAGCTGAACCTAAACAGTGTAGTTCTTTGTATCATGTGCAGGAACAATAATGTTTTAAAATGAACAAGATAGAATGCTCAGTGTTGCTTGACTTGTGCATAGCAAAACAGACCTATCCCCCTAAAGTAATTCCACGTGTGTTACTATCTGGTAAAAGTTTTAAAGAATAATTTCATTTCTTCAATACAAAATAATTTTAACAAGCCTAGTATAGCAGCACTCAAAATATACAAACCCCATGAATCCTTTTTTTTCTTCATTACATGGATGTCTAATTTCAGACATGACTACTTTACATACAAACGTTTGTAGGCACCATGTTGATACTAAACCAACGGAAATATGGACACAAATTATTCACACTAATTCACTCTGTTGACAGCCAACATGCTTATAACACAGATTAAATTCATCACATCACACTATTCACTTCAAAATAACATAAAGCTCTACCGACCAATAGCTCATACCACATGTGTCACAAATACAATTACAAGTACATTTACAGTACAAATATTTAAATTCAACACATTTTTATATCTTTCAAATTAATTTCTCAAACAAATTTCAATACTACTGTTTTCTTTCTGATAATGAACAATGTACATTTAACAGCAAATAAGAATCTGTGTTTCGTAGGTAAGGAAGGCACTGAAACGGAGGTTGTGTTTTGTTTAATGTTGCAATCAGTAGAGATATGCAGGGGTTAAGTGACAGAGAGTCAAGCATTCAGACTATGCATACACTTGACCAGGAGTTAGTCATTGTATGTACAAACAATGGCAAGTGCCGTATACAATGTTACAATTTCCAATGTTTCTGCTGAGCTCCAGTAAAATTAGTGCCGTCATCAGAACTCACAGTTTTAAAAACAGGCGGATTTCAACCAAAATATCTCTCCTGAACCAATGCAAACTGCTGTAAAATTGCCTCTCCCATACTTACGAGGTTTACTACGCAAAGGCAGATCTAGGGTTGCAGAAAAAACATCTTTAGTAATTGGGATTTCCGATCTTATTTATACACTATAAGTTGGGATCTGCATGCTTTTACTTTGTGCTTTCCTTGCATCAAATGTTATTTTTCATTTCACTTTATTCAGTTTTATTATAAATCTTAGTATTTAACAAAAAAATCGATGATATTATGCTTAGTGTATATATGAATAAGTCCTATAATAGAGGGATATTGTTGACACTATATCCTTATCTAATACAGGAAACTAGAATTTAATACAACTTAGAGATATGTATCCAGTTTCATCAAATGCCATTCTTTATCAATTCCAAAAAAGTTTGGTCAGTCTGAACAATATATACTTGCGATTTTTAATGGTCAACTAAATCTGAAGATGTTTTCATACTCATATGTTCAATTTCCACTTCATCTTGATTAATCAGAAAAGGTTGTAGGTTAATGTTATCATCATTAATTACAGGTAAATGTAAGGCCTGGATGACAGCACTAGTTGGTAAACACGACTGTTTTGTAAGTGTAGGTAGTACTGCAAAAATTTGTTTCAGTTATCTGTTTAAAGACAGCCATGCAAGTCACTTACTTGCCTCTCTGTCTGCGCCATCTTTTCTACATTTACGATCATGTGCTATAAATTTATACAAATACAATTAAATACCGATGTCAGAGTTATTTGGACACACATGATGGTGACTACACAAGCATTGCTACAGCATCATCTACACAGCAAGGATCTAGTAGCTCAAGCGTAGTAAAAAATCGCAAAATAAAATCCAAAATCTGCATTGTGTGGCTGCGGCTCTACATTTGAATCAGCACTTACCATTGCGAGGGCCTAGGTTAGCACATGCAAGGAAATTCGGGGAACCCATCAAGAAAGAAAAAGATTAATATAAATAAAGTGCAACAAAAAAACATTCAACAAACTTAGAAAAAAAATCTTCCATGCACAAATAACAGGCACTATGAACTAAATAAATTAAAGTGTACAAACAGGCATAACAAAACCATTTTGTGGCAGTCTGTATATAGGCAGTTGACATAATTGTGACATTAAGGGTTGGTAAAGCAACTTCTCAGCTTGGTTACACGGCTATTGTATTTTGTTAACATCAAAGGTTTCTACTAGTGCTGTTCATCAACAAAGACAAGTGAAAATTACACTCAATTTTCTAGTTCTCTTCTAGAAATGTGAAATGATACTTTTTTCCTAATAACAGAGAGTATGATGGGAGATTTGATCACAATATCTGTGACATTCAACAACCAAATGTACTATACATATTATGCCATCTTCACTTGAGAGCATCTACAGACAATATTTTTTACCTTCATCAGTTCCTGGGTATAAAAGTATAATGAGTAATGACAAACTGTATCTATTTACATGAAAGTTCTCATAAGTCACAGATATCCATTTAAGAGAAGATTTAAATCAATTTTATGAAAAAATTCATTTTATAGCATTAATTAATTACAAGTGTATTACTTTCAATCTTAAATTGAATATGATGAATTGGGCAAAGCAAAAAGCATAAATGTTTGCCCTTCCCTTTCAAGCAATGAAAAATACACATGAGTATGTATCTTCCTTTTCTAATGCATGACAGTATAAAGTTCAATCTAGCAATGCCTAATAGTGATGTATTTTTAGAGAGACTATGAGGATGGATACACTTACCTTCTAATGCTTCATCTTCCTCTGTGACTAACTCTTCATCTGTGCATATATTTAACACATTCACGAGCATCTCTGTCACTGTAAGATTTATATCACAGTAAAGTTGTATATATCATACACTTAGTAATCTATCACAACAACAACAACAACAAAAATCCTTAATGCATATTCAATTAGTGACTTTCAAATTAAAGCAGTATACATGTACTTGCATTTTATACAAGCGAAGCCCGACATCACCATATTTGATGTAATTCTTTACAGTAACTTCAAACGAGTTCTATGATGTCACAACATCATAAAAGATCTATATGTATGACATCGTTATAAAGAAATAACATAAAAAGCTGTAATGTCAGGTCTTGGCAAGTCTATAATGTTTGTAACAAAAGTAGGTCAAACTCCAAGATCAAGGTCAAACATAAAGCCTTCTCACAAGGGATATACATATATGTATTGATTATCTTTACCTTTTTCTCCTACAAACGGTAATGACCATGTGAAGACATCCATGAAGTTTGGTAGCCAGTATGGATGTGGTGAACAGTTGAATTGACGAATATTCATCACATTGTTTTCATACTTTAATATGGCAGCTATAAAATATAGAATTATAAAAGAAATCAGTGGAACATTGCTTACTTTTCAAATAAAGATACATAGACAGAAAATGTCGATACTTTCTTCAAATTTCTTATCATACTTTTTTTGCGATTGAAGCATCTGGATCAGTTGGCAGAATGTCATGTAATTACAAATGTAGGGACACATCAAATATTGAGCTGACCACTGCCTCAAAAGCAGATTAAGGTAAATGTTTAAGTATTCAGAAAGTAGCTTTCATCAGATCAGATATGTTTATTAACATTATTATTTATATTTTGTATTTATTTTCAGCATAGAATAAAGGAAATACCTTTATTATTGTATACATCTAAATAATTCGGTGCTGAGAAAATAGTGATGAGAGATGGGAATCCCGTAGTCTGACTTTTCCTATACATTCTGTAGCTGAAAGCAGAGAACAAATTATCAAAATTATTACAATTCATTTCCTTTCAAAATTCATCATTCAATGCGTAGATTTTTTAAGGAAATTTAAAAACTGCACGTCAACAGGACAATGATAATAGTTTTCGTAGACTGACACTTATTTACCTAGATATGCCCTACTGTACATGGACGACTTATAACCCTATTGCATACATTTTTCTAAACAGTCTCAATTATTAAGATATTTTCACTAATAATAGACATTATTAAGATTTCCCTTATTTCGGCCTTTAGCATCAAATGATACATGTATTTAAATCTCAATTTCAATGTTGATTATTTAATTTTCATACTTAATAGTTAGCATACATGTTTTGGATAAAGTTCATAAGTATGGAATATGAATGCTGTATTTTTATTATTATTACAAAAGTACTGACATAAATGCTTTAAGTCATAGGAATGACCTTGGCCTCATTACCTAAAAGACTATATATATGCACCATCCTCACAGTATACTTAACCAATTAAGAAATCTTTACCTGTATTTGGTTCAGACAGATAAAGTGATACCTACATAGCTCATACATTTCAATGATGGCCCAATTATGGTTTTACACGTAGAAAAACATTTTATTTCTTTGTCATACATGTACATACACAACATAAATCTTACCCAGCATCTTGTGCTTCGTGTGCTCTAATAATTGACAATAAATTATTCTGTTGCAAAAAATCACAACATGCTGCATAGCTGAAATGAATAAAATATGCTTTAAGTACAGAGAAAGGAAAGTGGCATCCTATCAAATACATGTAATACAATCTTCTGACTCAATGAAGATAAATTTAGTAAGGAAATCAATAATTTTTATTGAAATAAATTAAAACAAATAATAATTTTAGTCCACTAATCAGTCTAATGCTGTCTTCTTTGTATTCTGTGGGCATGGGAGAGGATCAAAGAGGCTTTGCAAAAAAATTTAATTTCTGCAATCATATTAAGTATTGAGCTTGAGAGGGCTCTGACAGCTGATATTAGGTGTCTGAATTCTTGAGGTGTTTTTTTTTTCCATCATTCTCTTCCCCATTGTAACCTTCATGATGTAACGTCATGTCCATTTTCAGATTCTGAATGCTATCCGAGATTACATATCTTATCTGGAGAATGGTAAATGATCACTTTTTTTTTTATCACTTACTGAAAGTTTGCAGTGCAAGTGTTTGCTTCTTGTCAGAGCCTTCTCAAGTGCAATACTTGGTGATATTGCTAAAAACTCTAGGACTTTTTATACATGAAATTGCCATTACTTCCTCCCACACCAAGTTCATAAAATCAATACAAGGAAAGAGAGTCTGAGGACTAGTGATCATTATGAAATCTTCAAATAAGCATAGCTTCTAAAAGAAGATGTATACAATTCCTTACTACATATATCAACCTTTATATAATCATAAGATATTAATTTAATTTAAATTTGAAAAAGTTCTATTTCCTTCTCTGATGTATTCAATGTTTTCAAATTGTTTTCAGAAATCACTGAAGCATATCAGAAAGGAGTTGTAAGAATAAGGGCCTGATTTAGCCCTCAAATCACTCAATTATTTCTCATGCGATGTCTTTATTTTGAAGGTAAAAGACAGTAAGGATAAGAATATAATGTATTAGAAAATTCCTTATAGGTATTTAATTTAAAAATATGTGTTGCAAGATTTTTAATTACAGTTTGAAGAGGTAGGGGTTACAATATAAGAAAATGCCAAATAACGAACAAAAATAAACAAACAATGCATTAATTTACAAGAAATTGATGTGTGTTAGTTTTTGATCCCCTTTTATGTTCAAAGTGAAAAAGAATATCCATAAAATTGGCAAACTCTGCAATCTGGAAACTGAAAATTGTCCTATTTTGTACTAAACAGCCACATTGTAAGCTTTTAGGCGCGAAATACACACTGTGTAGAAATAAACAATTTTATTTTGTTTATGTCATTGGTATCTGTTGTCTATTTCGTAAAACTGCACTCAGAATGGTTTATTCCACTAGATGAATAAAATTAATCGGCAACATTTATCAATTTAACCGCTTTAATGCCATTGTTGAAAAATAGCCCATCCCCCCTTTTTTCGTTTTTTGCTTGTAGGACACTGTTCCACCCCGAATTACAGAGCCCTACTTGGTCAGAAAATCTTCTGTTTAAGTGATTTACACCTTTGGTGAAAGTGGCATTCTGTAACTTAGGCTGGAACAATGTTGTAGAAAAACTTCTCCATTTTCCATTGATTTCTAATAAAAAATGTGCTTTTTAACCCAAATATCGGCCTTCTTATGAATAGTATCTATAATTTTAAAGTAGATTAAGATGTGGGCCAAGTTAGTTGACTTTTTAATGCAAAATATCTTAAATTTTGCATTTTAAAATTTTGACTTTTTCAGGGCAGATTTTTTTTTACGTCTTATTCTTACAGCTCCTTTTGCTACATCATTGGACTAACCTATAAAAATATGAGCAACCTCTAACACTATTATGAGTAAAATGTTCTGATGTTTTCTCTGTACCAAAGTCTTCTAGTGGATCAGACCATAATAGGTCACACATTGGACCAAATGCTGGAGGTTCTTTGAATCTGTCCAACTAAAAATACAAAAATACAAAATCTTATTTGATCTACAAGGACCAATATTACATGCACTACATTTACAGTCAAAGAACACATCTTTGTCAAATACATTTGGTCAATGTAAAACCATTTTCTCTTTTCAACAGTAAGAACTATTAGTTTGTGTGTACACATAATCAATACTATGCTCTATGAATTCAATAGCTTGCTTTTTACACATGAAAACAATAGCCTTGTAGAGCTGAATAAACAACAGGCAGGCGGAATACTTTTATCTAAGCCCAAGCTTCATAACCCATTGCAGACAACACCTTATCAAGAATCAATACTGTATGCCTGCAAATCATCATCAATATTCCCTAGGTAGCAGCCCCAACACTACATATCAATTGTCTGCTTATTCAACAGGGCAATCAAATTATCCATAGAAAACTGCCTACACTAAACCCAGTCTTACAACAGAGATGAATGAAATATTGTTATGCAGAATAACACAAAACTGTAGCTTTTCAGCCATTTAACAATTCATATTACTTAGATTGAAAAGGAAAGTCATGTTGTGTTTATATCAATGAATAAATAATGATGGCAATTTCAGTATAATGAGGTAATTTCCATATTCCTCACACCTCAGGTTTCCTCTACACACTCAGTTTTCCTGCCTGTCAATAATTGTCCATAGCTTTGGGAATTCAACTTCCTTAATGGCAACTTCACTAGACCTAATGTACAAAATCAGTTTCTAGGCATCTCTCCCACTCATATCTCTGCCATTTATATTCCCTTGTGGCAGCAATTTTTGCAGTCAAGATATCTTACAGTAGACAGTCAATAAAATGTTGGGTACGTAGAAGTAGTTTGTCAAAGCCATTCAGGGGACACACACATATTACTGATCAATTATTGATTACCTCCATGCGATAATCCATTGTGAAACTAGACTTGCATGAGGAAATTCTGGTTACACAACTTAGTCATGACTTGAAAATTATGTATATGGACTAAAGACTGGGAACTTTCCCTTTCTCTTAAACATAGTGCCCACAGAAAAATTCTCAATACTTTATAATATTTGCATTTATCATTACATATATTCGGTCCATATATTAAAAGAGTTCATTTCCTGAAATATAAATCCTATTGTTTGGTCAACGATATTTTCTTTCATTGAAAGCTTGATTAAAATGGCAATCTTTGTTCATCTAATGACTGAAAACTTTCCACATGTATGAAAGATGGTTAATTTCTGACTGTTTTTGTAAGTTGTTTCAAAATTAAATAACAATTCAAACATAGAGCAGTACACATTGTCCAATTCATTTCTTCAATCCTTTTTAAATCCCAACTCCTGGCACATTTATTTACAGTAGAACAAATCATAAAGGCCAAGTCTCAGACACAGTGAGACGGGAAACCAATATTGGATTCCAGTGATCTGTAAATCATACAGAGACTTGAGATTTATTGATGCTGATACAATAGATATGCCTTCATTAAAAATTCCTCAAGACAGCATCCTACAGACACTCAGACAATACCAATGATGTATTGATAAGGATATAGTGGTATATAGTAATATACTCTATAAATATTAAATTTGATGTCTTAGGTTCAGAGTCTGTCAGACTCCATTTTCTCCAAGTGATATATTCTGGTATGGTAATTCACAATGATGTTGTGGTGATGCAGGTCTATGGTATCATATCGCTATTTCACAAATCATTACAATTTACAAGGGCATGATGATACAAAGTTAAAGTTAGAAATGAGATCCTGACATGCCAAGGTGGTAAAACGCCTCAAATTCCATTTGAATAATTATCAGAGAATCAAATCATAATTTAACGGGCTTCATGAAAGAGCTGTTTTCCTAAGCTTGCAATTTCAATATTGGGCCAAGAGCTCCAAGTGCTATTCAACTTTCAAGTTAGATGCATCTCTTGTAAAAAGAAAATTTCAGAAAGAACTCAACCCACTTTTTCTGCTTGAAAGATTTTGCAATCATAGTCAACATGTTTTCCTGATGATACAACATGTATATATAATGTAACAGTACATCAGCAAATGCAATGTTAGATTCTATGTGAGAAGTAAGTCAACAAATTAAAACTTAAAACTCACCTTTCTTATATCATCTAATGTATGGATTTCTGGTGAAAGTCCACCATGGACACATAAAAACTGTTGATTCATTAAAGCTGCTAAAGGTAGACAATCAAATGCTTCCATGCATGCATCATATACTTTTTCTGTGTACTTTATTTTACCTACAATCAAGAAAATAATTTTACAAAAGGCATGGAATAATCTATTTGGTTAGCAATATTACTGATCACTGAAAACAAAGATCTGGAATGGAATGGTACAACAATTGGATCTCTAAAATAATAGAATATTTATTGTAAAACTTCTTATATTGCTCCCTGGATCCAAAGGTGTTGAGAATGCCAGTACTTGGTTCTATATTTGGTATGTATAATACGTTATAATTAAACCGTCATATTGCTTGAGCAAAATTAAGTTATGGAAAAACACAGTTATAGACAGTTCGTACATGTAACTATCCAAGTATAGGAAATGTTTTAATTCAGCAGGAATAAAATGAAGAACTTACATTCTTGTTTAAATGTGAAATATTCTGTTAAATGCCTGCATTCATGGTTTCCACGAAGGAGGAAAAATGTTGTTGGATGAAGAATCTTCAGAGCCCAAATATATAATACACACTGAAATAAACAAGAATTCATTGTACCTACTAGCCCAAATATGTATAGACAATAATAACTTTACTTCAGTAACTTGCAACAAATATTCATTCTTGGTGCAATAAAGCCTAACTTATATATTGTTTTATATTGGTCAAAGACCATTGCCATCGGGTCAAAAAATATAGCCTAACTTTGTTAGGTCAAAGTCACTGGGTCAAATATTCTAGTCTTTGCAGGGGCAATCACAGGTGAAGTTCTATAAATAGTTTCAGAGATTTTCATTACACTAGAAAGTAGAAACTTTACCCAAAATGTTGGCAGACAGAATCATCAATTATATTAGACAGGAATTGCTTTGCAGTCCAGCAAATGTAAGAAATAGTGGACTTGTGTTGCAAATACAATTATAATATTGAATTAAACATGGTGATCCCAGAGTTCTTGAAATCTTCCATTGAAATGTCGGACATTTGGGAATTTTTTTCTGTCCAAATAATAGATACAAAGTGAGTTTT
Source organism: Pinctada fucata (assembly GCA_028142955.1). NCBI lineage: Eukaryota > Metazoa > Mollusca > Bivalvia > Pterioida > Pteriidae > Pinctada > Pinctada fucata. Next base: position 73,093,274 of record AP027103.1, on the reverse strand, counting down.
TTTTCGGACCAAATAATTTTTTATTGGCAAATCCGATACTTTTCATGAACTATGTGATTCCAGTCTTCTCTATAAAATTTGATGACAAAAGCGCTGTCTTTGTTAGCTGGTAAATATGTATGGTTAAACTTCATCAATTCAGTTTTGAATGTATTTTATGGATTTGTTTCCCGCTTTATTTTCAGTTTCCCGCTAAGCGGCTTTATTTTTAGAATATCTTGTGCATCCTTTTTCTGTTTGCATACTTTGGATAGATTCACTGCATCATCCAGTGAAATTTAATAGAATATAAGAAAAACTTACTTCTATGCTAAAGTAGCCCCTGTCCACATAATCTCCTAGGAAGAGGTAGCGAGTTGTTGAGGGAGGTCCTCCAACCTCAAATAATTTCATAAGGTCATAAAATTGGCCATGAATGTCTCCACAAACTGAAAAAGATGAATTCAAGATAGTATGTATAATTATTAGTCTATGCCAATTGTCTACAATATTGAGGATTTGATCACTATCCACAAAGTAAAGTTCAGTGGAACTTGAAACAAAGTTCAATTACGGTACATGTGCATCTACTATCAGTATAAGATGCTAACTATTAGTATTGTATATGATAAGAGCTAAGTTTTGTATAATAAGAGTTTAAACCGTCCAGGTTTACAACATGGTTGAATTCATTAGCACTACAATGTACTAAGTACTAAAGGGGATATTAAAGGGGACTCATGGTCAATTAACAAGGAATTCAAATATGAAAGCCCTTACACTTAGTGATGCGATATGAAAATTTTAATACTGACTAATTGGTTAAAACTGGGTGCATGAATTTGACAAATGACTGATTTAGTATTTATCATGTTTATGATCAAAATTAAAAAGCAAATATTTCTTCCATAAATTTAAAATTCATGCTAGTTTATAAACAGTAAAACTTACAGGCAACTTGCTGGCCTTTGAAAATGTTTTTATACTATAATTGGTTATGTAACAAGGAAAACATGTTGTACTTATCTGTAACATGGACTGTATGATGGAGGCCCTTTCATCTTCTATTCAAAAGTTATGTTCAATATTTTAATTTTTCATTTGCCAAACAGATGGACAGACAGATTGACTGATTATCAGAGCTGCAGAGGACAATTAACATTTCAACTGATGACAGATGAGGAGCAAGTTACCGAAGTCTTAAAAAGATTTGTTTTGTTTTAAAAGGGACCTTCTTCAATCAATATGAGGTTTATTGGATAAACATTGAAAATAAGCAATGCAATACCGTTATGTAATAAAATCTTGCGTACACTATTACCTGGTACCAATACATATGGTAAAATATAATTGTAAAATGAAGAACTGATGGTACTGAGTGTATGTAAATACATGTATTTATATTTGCTGTAGGCCAAAGTTTTGTATTTTTCAAACTTATATCTTTTCCTGAACATATTCGTAGACGAGTCTAAGCAAATATACAGTAGATCCTTACTTAAGTTAGTATCAAGGACATACACTTTGATACCTCCCTAGTCCCTAGTATGCTGACATGTATTTAATCAACTTGTTGGTTGTGTATCAAAGCATATATTTGAACAGCTGTCTTTTTTATCTATAGCACAACAAGTCTTTATTCTTTATATACGTTATATTGTCAAGATACTGGAAAAGGGTTTCCATCATTCCATCAAGGAAAAGAAACGCGCAGTGTCTGTTCATCGTAGGGTACATACACATGCAAATTTTTTTTATCATAGGTCATGCATGTACGTAACACGACGGCTCGATTCATATTGCTATTTCATTGGTTCAGATAATGATCAGACTTTATACGGACCATTACGCTATCGCTATATACTATTCACACAAAAAATGTGTTGTGAAAAACGAGTGCCCCTTTGGCATCTTTTTCAGTAAAGCAACTGAATGTCAAAAGTAGGTCACAGTTCAAGGTCTGACAACATCAGTGATGATCACATGGTCAAAATTTTGGTATCCATGGAAAGGTCTTGTCAGAAGGAATACACATGTGAAATACGAAAGCCCTTACCATTCAGAAGTTGTGGCCAAGGTTAACAATGGTTAAAGTTTTTCAAAAGTAGGTCAAACTCCAAGGTCAAGGTCACAGGTCAAAAATTTTTGTATCCATGGAAGTCTTGTCACAAGGAATACTCATATGAAATATGAAAGACCTATCACTTCCTATTCAAAATTTATGGCCAAGATTAAAGTTTTTTGTGGACAGACAAACGGAAGGACCAAAATCTATATGCTCCCAAATCTCTGATTACAGAAGCATAATAAGAAAATATTATGAACTCCAAACAAAAGATATATGCTCAATCCATTATAAAGGTATTTTGTACATGTTGTCTGTTTGAAAATGAAAACAATAGTTTAATGTGGCTGGGGGAAAGAGCACTGGTATATTCCCCATTATCACTAGAAGGACCCGAGGAATTACACTTTGCTATAATTGTGTTTCATGATACACATCTATTACCCAGTGGAGAACAAACAGCTTCATTAAGCTGGTGATTTTAGTTGCCATTTTTCAGGATAATCTGTAAATCAGCTGACTACAGATGCTATGACCCATATAACTACCAAAGATACCACTCTGATCAATATTGTAGGTGTGAATATGGCTGAACGGCTAAAAGCACAGAGTGTATCCAGGATTTATGAATATGAATCAATACTCATGATCCCAAGACTGGTCTTAGCTTAAAGTCAACAAGCAAATACTAAATTTATTTACATGTATTGATAACACAATATCATAATGTGACCATTTCATAAACAAGGAAGTATGATATTGATTAAATTTTCTAATAAACTTCTGGTCATTGTAAAGTTCATTGTACAAGGCAACATTTTTTTAAAGTTCTAGTACATGTAGGTACTTTTACTTTCACATCCTACATTTTTTTGTAACTTAAAGAGAAATGGGGCTATTAATACAATGATCACGATATTTATCTGTATCTGTAAGCATCAAACAGATTATTTAAGGTGAACCAGCCTCTGAAAAGTGGATAAATTTACAGACTAACACCATTTTTCATACTTCACATTAACCATGTTAATGAGTATAAAGTAAAGTCAGTATATAATAAACATGCTGATGTACACAAGTCTTTTCCTGGATTCATTTCAGACTTTTCTGTGGATGATATAAAAATTCCAAGGTCAAGGTCACCAGGTCAATAATTTTGGTATGTGCAGAATGGTCTTGTCATTAGGTATGCAAGTAGTGATGAACCAATTGTCGCCGACAATCGATTGTCGATCGCTAAAACTCTTTCGATTCCGATTATCGATTTCATTTTCTTACAATCGATTGTCGCTGAAAGAAAGGTATTTTGTTTAAAGGTATTTATTTTTCTCTTTTCACATGTCACATAAACCGTAACTTGTTGTCTTGCATGTAAACAGGCAGACACTTTGAAATTAAATGCATTATATTTTGTTTTCAACAAAGTTTTCTGAATTTTATGCAGAAAAATATAATTTTTTTTAAAATCTTTTATGTTCCACTTTTCATGGACTTTTGTTTTCCGATTTAAATCGATAATCGATCGGTTTACTCTTTCCGATTATTTTCCGATAATCGATTCTTAAAAGTCTTCCGATGTACAACACTATATACAAGTATGCAATATTAACTTCCTATCACTTACAGCTTACTAATTCTGGCTTTGACAGACGGACCGAATTGTGAGACAGACGGACAGACATAATGATCCTTAAGTGACGCTTTGCTTTGCAGACAGCACAAAAAGTAGGTGAAAATTCTTTACTGACAATTTCTGGGATTTATGAATGAACATTTATACATAGAGCAGGTTTTTTAGGGTCTGCAGAGGCCGAAAGTCTGCCCCATTCCCAACACCAAAAAGTGGTACTTTCTCCCAATTTTAGACCAAAAAATTCTTAATTGTATCTTTTCTCCAAAAACGAGAAATTTATTTCCAATTTACGTATCATTAACTGAAAGGAGAGCAAAAGTAGAACAAACATGTTGTGTTACTTTAACTCTAGGAGGGATTTAAAATATAGACAATTGATATAAGGAAGTTTCAGGTCAGTGGCTCATAAACTGAAACACTGTCCGGCTTGTTCATGAATCCTGGTCATCCTGATTTAACAAATTCAGAGGAAATCTGTCTTCCTAAGTCTGAAATGAATATAAAAGCATCCCAACCCACTTCCCTAAAGTTAACAGTCCAAGCAGGATAAAATTATCATATATAAGAGCATAATTCTGAGTCTGACATTTACATCAATGGTGATTTTAACACCAAGAGATGAAAATCATCAAGAATGTTGTTTGTGTATAGAGGGGGGTGGGGGGTTTACTAAAAATTAAAAGATGCTCAATACTAGGTGAAAAAAGCTTTTAGATCAAATCTTTTATAATTTGCATTGATATCTCTTTTTGTTGTTTGAAATTCAGGCTTTCTACTCTACCTTGATGAAAAAGTAGGAAAAAAGTAGGAGTAGTGAAAGAAAAAAAGTAGGAGAAAAATAGGAAAAAGTAGGAATTAATAGGGGAAAAGTAGGAAATGTTTGATCACTTTTAGTGACAATTTTCAGTAAGTATGACACACAAATCACAGTAAGCAACGATTGTAGACTGGTAATGTTCATCATTGAGGAAATCACAGAGAGAAATAAAGGCAGATTGAATTTTCATGTACACGTAAAATATACAGAATGGGCGAGCGAAGCGAGCCCGAAATTTTTCAGAAACTTTGAATCAGATGTCGATGACAAGTGAAGCAAGTAATTTTTAACTTTTGAGATGAAAAAGTAGGAATAGTAGGAGGTTTTGAAGAAAAAGTAGGAAAAAATAGGATCAAAATAAAAAAGTAGGAAAAGTAGGAAATAGTAGGAAAAAGTAGGAACAGTAGAAAGCCTGGAAATTCCCATTTTCGGTCGAAATGTCCCAAAATTCCAAATTTCAACGGCCCTGGCTGCTGGCATCAGAGGCTAGAAAAAACCCTTTCACTCTAAAAATCTACATGATCCAACTTCCAAGTCACAAGAAGGCCTATAATGACAATCCTGTATATGTGCAAGTTTAAGTCAGTAAGTATTTGATTTTTGACTCCCCATGAATGATCAATGTCGAAACTGATCAATGTTGAAATCTGTTACAACTAACAAGCATACAATAGATTTCTTTTCATACAGCTTATAAACAACAATAAATATCAATACCTGTAACAGGTGCCTCAATATCAATCATTGTTTTCTCTTGCCGTAAAAGAGCTGCTCCTTCATTTATAATTCGTAAAGCTACATCCTCTGTAACACGTCCTTCGAGTATGAAGTGTTTCTTTAATTCATCAGGACGAGGTTTACCTTTGGCATCAAAAACTTCATTCATAGAAAGACGGTGACTTGGGGGAAACGAAACATCTGAAAAAATAAATAAAACAAATATGTAGATATAGGAGTAAAATAGAATTATAAATACTCATTATTTACATTACCTTTCAGATTTTCAGTGTCAGTTTATAGGAAAGCAGAATTGTATTTCAACAATGATCTAGATGCCTATCATGCCTGTTGTACTGTTACATTTGAGTTTTGAACATTAAAAGAATTTACCGCAGCAGAATGTTAATGCAAATGAGAGGATCTGATATTTAAAACAAAAGTAAATATAAGTATTTTGGAAAAAAAAACACAGAGTGTATATCATGTATATAGTCTTAAATTCTTATATAACAATTTCTCACAGTTCTTTTGGTTTTTTCATCAGAACATTGCTCCCAGTGATTTTTTTCAGTAATTTGGGAATGGGGTCGGGGCCCATGCAATTGGGAAAATTAACAACGTTTGGGAATATTTTGGGAAGTACTACTATAAAAGTACAATGACAGTATATACAATCAAGAGTTCAGAATTGAAAGTTTAATCAAATAATTTTCTTTTCAGTATGATTTAATTTCTTATGCTTACAAAAATATGGCAAATAATTAGTAAATTCGCTACTTTTGAACCAGTAGATTTCACTAATTTCGGTGATAATTCCATCTATACGTGATTGGGAAATTTTAGAGCCACAATAGTCCAATTTCCAGAAAATAACTATGACCGTTTTATACCTTGATTTTATATGCACAAACCCCAGACATCACATCATTTGGCAATTTTTTTCCATTGTGACGTCACATCTGATCGCATTGTCTATTTTTCATTGGGAATGGGGCCGAATAACGGCCCAAAAAAAGGGCAAAAAAAATCCCTGGCTCCAGACTACACCCACCTATATAGTTTCCTCACCAAAATCATACTTAATGGATTATTTTGAGTACTGCCATTGAATGAAGTTGATACATAACGAAAGTCTTACATTTTGGTGTTCATTCTGGTTTGCCATATGCTAATTAGGCTATAGACATGATAGATGTGAATTGACACTGAACACCAATAGCAAGACAGCTAATGTACATAGTCATGTGATATCTCAGTACAATTTTCATCATGTTCATAACATTTTTTAAAGGGGGAAGAAGCAAAGTGAGAATCAATTCTTTATTGGGGGGGGGGGGGGGGGGGGGGTGTTCAATAACCCAATTACCTAATTTTATTTAAATTAATTCAATTTAATTCTGAATAAAATGGATTTCAATAAGCAATTATATCGCATCTGTGGACAGGCTATATGTTTGTGCATAAAAGATTTCTTTACTTTTGATAAACAAGATGAAGATTGAGTCACCATAAGCTTCTAGAATCAATCATATTGAATCTTATATTCAATTATATACTCAAACATAACACTTAAATTATATAATATTGAACAGTTACAACAAAGTCAACATTTCAAGTGTAAAAGAACATTTTGCCGATACAAATTTTAGAAGTATTGTAAAATGAATCGGCCTCTTCTGTGCGGGGGAGTTGTCCTTGACCCAGAAGCACTGCACAACGTAATCCTACAAAAATTTCTTTTTCGTGTTTTCAACCTTTCTCTGCCAATGGCAAATACATACCCATGTTTATAATAAAAGTATTATCATTACTATTAGTTTCTTTAAATTGTTTTCCTAATAATACATCGTTCAGCCTTCCAGATTCCATGACAACTCCGTACAATGACAGATACCAAGATTAGCCAGATTCTAAATTTTGTTACCCTCAGACATCGTCTTCTACTGTAAATTAATGTATGCGTGTGCAATTTCGGGCTCTGCTCGTATCTTAAATGAAAGACTAGTAACTAGGGATGAAATTACTGAAAAGTTTAAACAAACAGATAATCGGCTAGCGCATTGATCAGTTTCATACTGAATGCATCGGATGTACCTAACCACAGCCGACAACAATGGCGGACACTGTTCTATTTTTATCTATTGATACAGAAAGACTACTTACTTTTGACGACCCTTTCGGTCGTTGATATCTTAGAATCTGTTGTTGCCATATTGGGGCTTCAGATTTTATGAAACCATGAACGGGTGCCAATGATGGCACGTAGTCTTTAAGATTCGCCCCGATTCTCGTTGGTAAACAAACCGATTCAAGATGGCGTTGTCAACATCTTATTTGCATACACTCATAATGCGCATTACAGTGCGCAATATCGTAACCTAAAAACCTATATATACATAAAACAATATTGATGAGGATACCGTCAGTTTGATAGGGTATAGGACCGGTCGCATGTGTTTCAGATGTCATAAACCCTAATTTTGATAAAAAACAAACTGTCATGTTTATTGGTAACAATTTTATTGATAAAACCAAGTCTTGTCAGCTACTAGAAGAGATAGATCAATATATTAATTCTACATGATAAAATATTGATCAATTTGATGAAAACAAAAATTAAAGTAAAGAGAAATGAATTTATACTGTACGCGAGTGAATTAAACAATGAATTTTCCAACAACCATCACCTCTATTTACAGCAAAGGAAGACACGGTACCTATTCAGTCAAAACAATGTCTTTTATTATCGAAGACGTTGACATTATTTTCTTAGTCTTAGATCTAGATATGAAAACTTTCAAGGATTCCCTCATGGAAAATAGAATAAATAAATAAATAAATAAATAAATAAATAAATAAATAAGACAAGGACTTATAAACAGTTTATAAGTCCTTGAATAAGAGTACCAATTGCGCATGTGTAGAAATTTCCCAAGATCAAATATATTTTAAAAACACAGGTGCCTTCAAATATTGGATCCCCCCCCCCCCCCCCCCCCCGTTTCTGTCCCCGAATCGAAGCTGAAGTGGCCGTGTAGTCAAGAAAATAGAAGAGTCACCCTTTTAAAATTTTTCTTTAACTCACGGACATTCTTTCTTCAAGGAGGGGGGGGGGGGGTCACATTTGCAGGCACCTTTGATTTAAAACTTGAGACGCACAGATCTATGAAAAAGGGGATTAACTGGTTCATCTGGTTATCCTGGACCCAGGTCGACTTAATTAATGTGCTAAAATGCACTATAGCTTGAAGGTCTAAAATGCATTTCCAGCTCATCACATGAATGTCATAATGTTCAGAATCATTTGATCGATGAAATCCTGTGCAGCGATTAGAGAGATGTCGAAAATACGATCAATTTTCGAATTGATGGCATTCGTCTTAGAATGTTCAGATCGAAAAGGGAAAACTTATGATCCAGAGGACCTTGATTTTATTACACAGTACTCGGTATCTCTCTTGTGAATTACACGCAGCGGGAAGTTTACGGTAATCTTGTTTCAGATAGCGGCTTGAAAAATACAATTTTGACAAGAGCCGTTGCCGTGAGTACTTGATATATCTTTCTGTCAGGTTTCATGAAATTCCACGTAGGATTAAGTAAGCCAAACAGATCGGTTTGACCGATTTGGTCGAAAGTCACAATTTTTATAGACAATATTGACCAATATTGAAAAGATGACCAAGTCGCGGTGTTCGCGTGATCACAGCGGAACACAAACGCATGAGACGAGAAATGGGGAGACATCAAAACCACACGAGTGAGACCGACGGGGGTCAATAAGAACAATCACACCAAAACGACCATACTTCAGACGATCAGATATAGCCAGGTCAAAGTCAAAATTTTTGGTTTGTGCAGTCAGCTCTTGTCACAAGGAATATATATTTGAAATATTTAGAACAATCATTTCTTAGTTCAAAATGTTATTATAGCCTGTGACAGAAAGGAAGACAACAAAGTGGTCACATAAAGGCGTTATGAATCGCAAAGAAAAGGAGGGGGTCTTCAACAGGACTCGGTTGCAGCACCCAGAGCAATACTAAAAAAAAAAAAAAATCCCACGAGACACACAATGCGAAAACACAGAATACACGATAACAACAAGAGACATCAAAAGGAAAAGGAAGACCAAACACCAAAGACGACATGAATATTAGGACGACCCAGTATCTATCACATTAGTAACAAATGGTGTACTATCCGAATTACGTGCGCACAACCCTTCCACTTGTCCGGTAGTATCACCCAACGGTCTCGAATAACGAACAATTGTTGTGTAGAACATCATCCTCACTGTAAGATAACGACACAAACACGACAGCAAACAGCATGTGCCTAATTTATAAACGGTTGAATTTGTAAAATGGGTATCAAAAGCATAAGGGTGTAAGAAAAACAGTCCGTGCTCTGCCGACTGGAGCGAGCTCATGTATACAATCAGCAGAGGAGTTCGACCAACTTTCAGAGAGGACAGGTGGTCAGGGTCCTGTCTCCTCATACGAGGTTTGGAGCCCGTTATGGAGTCCCGTCGTCAGTCAAAGTGCAATTCTTAAGAACGCGCTGACACAATGCTGTAGATGGGTCAAGTACCATGCAAAGTCTCCTTCTGGCGACACCTGGATCCACGGTATTACAAATGTACTATGTAAGGCGATTGATGATTCTGACGTATGTAAATTCAGTCAAGAGTGTCACAAAAATAGTCTTTGAAATATTAACCCGATTGCTCTTGTTTGGAATATACCACATCCAAATTAGCCATGTATAATCAAGTTCTATGGCATGTTGCATGCGTTCTTATATACCCCACAAGTGGGCACATGCGCCCATCTAGAGTGCTCCCAAAAAAAATGTGTTATGCAATTTGTATCCCAAAACTTCTTGTATTCTACCATATCTCAGTACACTTGGAAAACGCTCCCTGATTCCGAAGGATGTCGATCCAGAAATACATACATGTACATTTTATATTTTTTTGGCGCCCTCCAAGATGAATCCACAGCTGCTCCGTAAACGTTACTGAATTTACCAAGGTAACTTACATGTATCAATATCTTGGGTCTTTTACATCGAGAAAGAATATGAAAAATGGACAAAATTTCAAGTATTGACCTTGAGAATATAATTTTGAATTAAACCATAATGTATGAATACCGTAAGAGATATCATGTTAAAATTTTACAAGGAGAAAAAACTTAATAAATCGAATTCAGTATTATAGATCTTGACATAAAATAATTTTATATGAAGTTTTACTTTAAAAATATCACATTAAAACCTGAAATGGAGACAGGACTTCTTAAGTAGACTTCATTCCAGGATCCGTCTTGAGATTTAACCTTGAACTATTGGTATATTGTAAACCATACAAAATATCAAATCATAACTTGCATGTAGATCCATGACTAGAACTGATTACAGACATTTACCCGAGTTTCAACATTGAAAATTATTTTCAATTCCAGACTATACTGAACTTTAAGAGATATAACTTTGATACTAGTACACATACTTCAAATGAGAGGCCCCTTTTGTGAAACTGACCGTCTGTATATCAATATGTATCAAATCCGCAAATTGAACTTATGACCTTGACCTCTCAACATGCATGTTTTTTTTTCAAAGATGCAGCTTTGTCATCTTTACCGTCTTCAGTGATCTCCTGTTTATGTAAGCAACAGAGTGAATGAAACTTAATTTTGAAGTACATGTACTAACTAGATACATGTTAAGTAAAGGAAAAGTATGTTAAGGTCAATTTAATAGTTTGTGAGTTTGATCAAACACACATCTAATGAGCACAGATTTATGTACCAGTCTAAAGTGATATGCATGACGAGAAGTGTCAAGGTCAGATTATGGATGAATTCAACGTGCAAGTCTGATTCATGTACCGCTAATTCTTTAGTTTTTATTTGCAATCAAAAGAAAAGTAAGAAAATAAGGACACAGTTTGTTTATGAAAGTGTGTAAGCAAAGATGAATCAACTATGCAAGGTAGGTACATTTACCACTAACACTTTACTCCATATTGGCAATTTAAGGCAAAATCACTGAAACAGAAAAGTAGGTCAAGGTCAACTTTACAGTTCCATCATACATATATCCTACAATATGTAAGTTTGGTACATTGTATATGTATCTTGCTCAGTATTGACATTTAAAGCAAAATCACTCAACCAAAGATGTTAAAAGCAGAATTCAATGCACAAGTCCATCTCAGGACCCTTAGATGAATCTCTGATAACTTGGGCATTATTGTTATACCCAATATTATTAGTTATACAGTGCTTTACAGGGGGATACAGAAATATATTTTTGTATCTCCCCTGTAAAACACTGTATAACGAATTTATCCCGCTGATGGCTTTTGGTTTGTGTATGTTATGTCAACATATTTTAAAGCATTTTGGTGATGTCAAAAGCGTATTAGTAGAAGCAGGATATTAAAATAATATCCTGTCAGTAAAATAATACAACATAATATTTGGTTCTTCTCGACCAATCAGACTGCAAGAAATTTGCCAGAGGCGGGATAATGAGTCATCCCAAACATCACTGAAGCTGAATTCGAGGTCAGATAAAGCATTCCATGCATTGGTCAGTCCATCTTAGGATCTTAACATGAACCCCTTGTGCAAGTTTGTTTTCTATAACATTAGAATTTAGTAATATATTGAGCTACCACAAACTTAAATGAATTTTCCAAATCATGAAAGGGTGCAAAAATGAGTCAACAACGAACATTTCCAAACTTTCTATCTAAATGATCTCAGAAATAACCATGTTGTAAATGTCATCTCAATATGTCAATTGAAGAGAAAGTCTGGAAAACTTGAATTTTGCATTTCATCAAAGGACATAGGTCCCTTTCAAAATGTTCAACCATGACAAAATCAAGTTTGGTCTATAACTATTCAAGACAAAGCTTTGTGTCAAATCTCAAATCAGTTCCTCTACCTATTACAGAGAAAAGTCCAGAAAACTTGAAAATGACAGACCGACTGAAAGACTGGGAAGAAACCAAGATATCTTTCGGCTTTACAGGTAAACTTTGTTACCAACAGGTCTTGTTATAAAATGTGAAATATTGATGACAAATCACCTACAATCATAATGTTATACCTTTTCACCCCCATTTACAATGATATGACCGTTTTTTTTAACTGGAATGCCTGACAGATCTACAAAACAAATACTTGTACTTTTAAAATGTCCTCCTGGTTTTTAACACTTGGGATGTATCAACATACAAAGAAGCAATTGATTGAATGACGATGATGACATTTAATGATAAAAATGTAACAAAATCCACTGATGAAAAATGTCTGATGACACAATTTGTTCTACTTTACAAGAATGTTATGAAAATTCATATCATAAAATTCAAACAATGAAAAAAAAGTTACTGCACAACATGATCTCATAGTGTAAGTTGTCTCGGTATAAAATTCCCTTTTCTGTTACAGCTGTACGCTATGTAAGTCCACTCTTCATATCTAACGAACAACATTGCTCTTTGGACACATCCAATATGACATTGTCCACTATTTCACGTCAAATATCCCATCAGGTCATGTTGATGTCTAATAAGATTCCTTAGAATTCTGTGTAGTTAGGATTCATCCTGCCACCCATTCCCATCCTTCCACCACTTGGTCCAAATCCACCCATACCTATTGTAATACAACATAAACTTCTGTACAATCATGTTATGACCATTTATATTTCAATACATGAAGTCTGTACCTTCTTATGGAAATTACAAAGGAGATTTTCAAGGTATTTTGCATTGAAATCAGGATTTGATGCAAATTATAAAATTTGCAAATTTTTAATGACATTTGTGCACTTCACACTTTTTCCAAATCAGACCAAATATTGACTTCTTTGTCACCTTTGAAAAGTTGTGCTTTTATGTTGGGCAGAGACAGAATAATCAATGGAAAGATATGTCGGAAATTCAATTACCGCCAAAGCCGTTTCCATTAAAATCTCCACTGTCGAAGTCGCTGTCACAAATTCTGCCACCCATTCCACCTCCACCACCGAATCCACCCCCGGATCCGTAGCTAGATCTCCCTGATAGGTTTGGTGTGGAATTTAAAAATAGCTCAATATATCTGTGTTCTGTAAAAGAGAAAAAGACATGTTATTAAAGTGCAATGAAATATTTGGGCTTATTTCAAGATAATACTGGTACAATATTATGACACAGACAACATAAATATGATCACTACTTTACTTTCTAGTAAAATGTATTGTAATAGGGTCATTTTATTGTGTCGCCTGTCAAGCATAGCGACATTAAGGGATCACTTTGTCCGTTGTCTGTCTGTCCTTCTGTCTGTCACACTTGGATGTCACACCCCATAAAAGTGATTCCAGAGTGTTGCTATGTTTCTAAGGCAACACATGCATTCCTTGGAATTATTTTTTTTATTTCCTAATGTATTTTCTATATGACATCTTCATTCTTGAGATTTTATGAAACCTTTACATAAGTGTCATGTGATTGTCCACCTTAACTTTTATAGTCATATGACTTCAAATAAACTTTTCCTATTGGCTTAACTAATGAAATTTTTGCTACCAGTATAGAACAATGAAACAAGTGTTAAGTTTCAATATTGTAGGGTGAAAACATCATGTACTTTAGATGCAGAAATATCCATCAGATTCTTGATGTCGAACTGGTCCCATGACCAAATTTCCGCCATGTTTACAGGGGGATGTGCCTCTGGATTTATCACTGTGCCCTATGAAATAGTTGTGATTTTGATAGCTCCTGCTTTAAATTTCCTAATACATTGGGGGTTTGGGGAGCTAAGAAGTCATTAATCAATGGTTTCTTCAATGAATTCTAGTAGTTTTGTTCCTTATATAAACGTTAGATTCAAGATATAAAGCAATTTCCATATATTATGCTCTATGATAAACCCCGAGTTTATCCACCAAATATTTTTGGAACTTCTTGGTGCTTATCTCTAACCAAACTTTTGTGTGACATCATGTCGACATTGAGAATTGCTTAAACATGTAAACACACTTTTCACTGGGAATTTTTTTCTACAATCCGTTTCTCAATAAACCCAACCTTTTTAGCTCACGATGGATTTAACCCATTTACATACTTTTTTCACTAATTATTGATGATAATATTCTACACAGAATGAAACTAGAACTGCCCTAAAGTGGACGAATTACATCCCCGAAGGGACTTTTTTTTTCAAATGTAGTACTATTTGTGGTAAATATGTCTATGAAATGTGCAAGGCCAGGGGTTTTTTTTTATTTTGGGGAAGGTGCCTGTGGCTGTCCCATTTGGGAAAATTTGAGACATTTTGCTGAAAATGGGAAAATTTTATACAAATTCTAACCAAAGTTTAACCCTAAAGTATCATTTGACATAATTTTCACACTCTTTGGTCATAGTACATTGTTTAGATTTAGGATCACTGACGAGGGTTAAGTACCTGACACGTGCATGTCTGGTCCACGCTGAGAATTTATGTTTTTAAATCATGCTATTGAATTTGAAGACGTTTAACATTATTAACACTGTAAATCCATTGATTTGCTTGAACTGAACAAGGGATGAATAAAAAGACTTTAAAATGCACTTAAAAATAGGACATTTTGGACTGACTTCCAGGTTTCGAGTCTTATTTTCTCAAGTGGTTTTTTCGTAATTCCTCTTTGGGAATTTCAGAGTGATTTTTTGGGATAAAAAAAGAGCAAATTTGCCATTGGAAAGGGGCCAAAACAAGTAAAAAATAAAACACCGCTAAAGACGGTATGGCCGGATTGCAAAGTAAGTTTTTGTCACTAACTGGGTCAAGGTCAATAGGTCAAATAATACAGCATAAATTGAAAGGTTTTGTCAGAGGCAATCTACATGTATAAAATAAAGTTTCTACTGCATACAGTTCCATAGATTTTGCTTAAACCAGGAACTTCAACCAAAATCTTTAACTAGGTCAAAGTCCAAGGTCAAGGTCACTAGGTCAAATGTTACGGCATAAATTAAAAGGTCTTGTCATGGGCAAGCTTCATTAATAATATAAAGTTTCTACTGCATACAGTACCATAGATTTTGCTTAAACCAGGAACTTTAACCAAAATCTTTGAGTAGGTCAAAGTCCAAGGTCAAGGTCACTAGGGCAAATGTTACGGCATAAATTGAAAGGTCTTGTCATGGGCAAGCTTCATTAATAATATAAAGTTTCTCCTGCATATAGTTACTTAGATTTTGCCTCAACCAGAAACTTTAACCAAAATCTTTAACTAGGTCAAAGTCCAAGGTCAAGGTCACTAGGTCAAATGTTACGGCATAAATTGAAAGGTCTTGTCATGGGCAAGCTTCATGTATAATATAAAGTTTCTACTGCATATAGTTCCTTAGATTTTTCCTCAACCAGAAACTTTAACCAAAATGTTGACGGCAGACGGACGGACGGACAGACATCGTCAATCTATAGACCGGAATTGCTTTGCAATCCGGCCAAAAACCACTGAAGGCCTACCATTGCCAGTATGAAAGAAATCTTTGACCAACAATGCAAATAAGCCCCAAGTCAAAGTCAAGATGTAAAAAGTTATGGTAACAAAATGTAGAACTCCTATGGTGAATGTTTGTATGAAATATGAGAGGCCTACAATTGACAGTATGAAAGAACTCTGCTTTTAAAACTTCTTAACCTAATTGCATAAACATAAGCCCAAAGTCAAGGTCAAAAGTCATGGTACCATATTGTAGTGGTCTACGTGGTGAATGTATCTATTAAATATGAATGGCCTACCATTGATAGTTTGAAAGAAATCTGCTTTCAAAACTTCTTAACCTAATTGCAACATAAGTCAAGGTCACAAGGTTAAAAGTCACGGTACCAACATGTAATGCTCTTTGTGGTGAATGCGTATATGAAATATGAAAGGTCTAACATTGACAGTATACAGAAAATCTGCTTTCAAAACTTCTAAACCTAAAATCTTGTATAGGGCAAAGGTCAAGATCACAAGGTCAAAAGTCATGGTACCAAAATGCTCTTTGTGGTGATTGCGTGTATGAAATATGAAAGGTCCAAAATTGACAGTATAAAGAAAATCTGCTTTCAAAACTTCTAAACCTAAAATCTTGTATAGGGCAGAGGTCAAGGTAACAAGGTCAAAAGTCATGGTACCAAAATGCTCTTTGTAGTGAATGTGTGTATGAAATATGAAAGGCATACCATTGGTAGTATGAAACTTCTTAACCTAAAATGTTGTATAGGGTGAAGGTCAAGGTCACAAGGTAATAAGTCATGGTAACAATTAATAGTTTAGAAGAAATCTGCTTTCAAAACTTCTTAAACGGACTAATGACAGATGGACGGACAGACAGACGGACGGACAGGGTGATTCCTATATATCCCCCTAAACTTCATTCTCAGGGGGTATCATTACTCATATACCTATGAAAAGTGAGCAAAGAGTATTTTTCCCCCATTTTTCATTAAGCTATATAAGCTTTTTACACACAAATAATTACATACCCATATTTTTCTTGTGGTTTTGCATGGCCTCTACGGCATCTTGATGTGTCTTAAAATCGACATTTGCCTCCCCCGTGGGCCTTCCATTTGGACCTGTCTCAAACTCAACTCTGACTGGAGTCACGCCAAGGGGTGAAAAGAACTAAAAGTATGAAGGCAAGTCTGTATTAGTATAGGAAAAGATAAATTGGAACTGAATTCCTCTAGGCTGAAGAAAGCCTCCTTAAATATAGTACAAATGTATCTTCTGCAAGTTTTACAAGTGATGTAGTCTGTCAAAAATACCTAGGGTAAATTGAAAATGCGCAGGTAAGTTGTCACGAAAATGTGATGGTCCAAGGATTTTCATAACAGAATAATTCAGTTGCATCTTACTTCACTGACATCACTACTTTGAATTTAATTGAATTCACATGAATTCACTATCAATTAAAGTAAAATGGTATTGATATGAATTCTTCATCCAATTTACATGTAAGTAAAAGCAGCTGTAAGAATAAGACGCATAATCTGCCCTAAGAGAGTCGAAATTTCAAAATGGGAAATTTGAAGAAAATTTTCAGTAGAAATATCAACTAACTTGATGCATATCTGAATCTAAATGTCAGGTTGAATAAATTATTAATTTAACCCAAATGTGCATTTTTTTCTATAGAAATCAATGGAAAACAGAAAAGTTCATTACAACATTGTTCCACCCTGAGTTACAGAATGCCACTTTTACCAAAGGTGTATATTATTAAAACCAATTTTCTGACAAAGTGGGGTTCTGTAACTCGGGGTGGAACAATGTCCCATAGACGAAAAACGGCAGAGAATCCAACTTATAAGCGGTTAAATAGATAAAAGTGGCCCATTTCATCTTGTTATACAATGGAACAATCTATTCTGAGTGGATTCCGATGAAATATACAACATAAACGAATGAAATAAACGATATAAAGATGTCTATTTCTACACATTGTGTATTTCACGCCTGAAAGCTTACAATGTGGCTGTTTAGGACAAAAAAAAATGGTTTTCAGTTTCGGATTGTGTACTTTGCCAATAACATTGACTTACTGGTTTCGAAAGTATTTTTCTTTTTTCATTTTTAAATTAAGAGGGGATCAAAACTTAAAACACTTAAAATTAATGTAAATAAGCTCAAAATGCATCGAAGATGCAAAATGCCGAGTTGCAAAACTGGAATGTAAGTATGAATATGCAGACTAACATGAAATGTGTATGGTTTGTAACAACATTTTGTGGTCCTAAATGAAAATTTCTGGATCAAGAAATGGTCTTCTCTTTATTCTATATCAGCGTGTAATATATTTTCAAGGATACAGATTTTCCTGTGACATTGATCTTTGACCTTTTGACCCAAAAATTAATGGCAAGTTTCATGATTATAGGTGCAATACAGGCTCAAAAATGGTCTGGAAACCATTTTCAATTACCTAAGTCCTGTGACCTTGATCTTTGACCCTTTGACCCCTAAATCAAAAGTGGTCATTTTCTATTCACTGGAAACATTTCTGGCAAGTTACATGATTATAGGTGCAATACAGGCTCAAATTAAGTCGGGAAACCATTTTTAATCATCTTAGTCCTGTGACCTTGACCTTTGACCTTTTATTGATAGTGGTCATCCTTGATCCATGGGAAACATTTCTGGCAAGCTTCATGATTATAATTGCAATACAGGCTGAAATATGGTCCGGAAACCACTTTCAATCATCGGAGTCCTGTGACCTTGACCTTTTGACCCCAAAATCAATAGGGGTCATTCTTGATTCATGGGAATCATTATTGGCAAGTTTCATGACTTTAGGTGCAATACAGGCTAAAATATGGCCAGGAAACCATTTTCAATCATCAGAGTCCTGTGACCTTGACCTTTTGACCCCAAAATCAAAAGTGGTCATTTTCTATTCACAGGAAACATTTCTGGCAAGTTACATGATTATAGGTGCAATACAGGCTGAAATATGGTCCGAAAACCAATTTCAATCAACAGAGTCCTGTGACCTTGACCTTTGACCCCAAAATCAATAGGCCTCATCCTTGATTCAAGGGAAACATTTCTGGCAAGTTTCATGATTATAGGTGCAATACAGGCTGAAATATGGTCCGGAAACCATTTTCAATCATCTGAGTCCTGTGACCTTGACCTTTGACCTTTTGACCCCAAAATCAATAGGCCTCATCCTTGATTCAAGGGAAACATTTCTGGCAAGTTTCATGATTATAGGTGCAATACAGGCTGAAATATGGTCCGGAAACCATTTTCAATCATCTGAGTCCTGTGACCTTGACCTTTGACCTTTTGACCCCAAAATCAATAGGCCTCATCCTTGATTCAAGGGAAACATTTCTGGCAAGTTTCATGATTATAGGTGCAATACAGGCTGAAATATGGTCCGGAAACCATTTTCAATCATCTGAGTCCTGTGACCTTGACCTTTGGACCACAAAATCAATAGGGCTCATCCTTGACTAATGGTGAGTAAGTGTATGAAGTTTCATTGTTATAGCCTCTTTCGTAGTTGACTTATAGTCCGGAAACCAATTGTTGACGCCCTCCCCGCCCGCCCGCCCAACCGCCCACCCGCCCGTCTCACATCAAATTAAGAGCCGAGTTTTGCAACTCGGCTAAAAATGCATGCTTTTGTATATTTAATCACTATTTGACGTTTTCAGACATTGTTACCCCCTTTATATTCAAGCTGTTATTATCAAATCTTACAACAAATTTTCTAAAATAAAAAAAATCATGAGAAATCTTCTAATACACAATATTTTTATCCTGAACAACCTTTTCCTTCAGAGGGAGGACAGAGCACGAGAAATAATCAAATGATTTTAGGGCTAAATCAAGCACTTATTCTTACAGCTCCTTGTATGAAAATAAAGCTTTTACATGAAATAATTCAATTCTCATATTTTCATTCTCATATACAATAATCTATTTATGTTGATGTTACCTCTATAATGTCACTGTCCAAAGCTTGGAATGGTAACCCCCTCATGTGAACAGAATGTCCTGTTTTACTGATGTAATGGCTGCCGGGGGTGCCTCCTCTATTTCTGCCCATTCCACCACCTCCTCCTCCTCCTCCACCCATCATGCTTTGCCCTCCTCCCATCCTGCCTCGTGATTGCTGCCTCATATTTCCCATCATCCCCCGTCGAGGACCGCCAAATCCTGGTCCACCTCCATATCCACTTCCATAATCATCAAAGTCATCATCAAAGAAACCTAAATGAAGGTTTTCAAAAAAAAAAAAAATATTCTTAAAAGGGATAATCATTTGTATATCTGCCTGTCTGTCTGTCCAACTTCTCATTACTGACAATGATACTTGCAGGAAAACCTAGTAATATTTGACAATAATGTTGTATATGGATACATCATGGTATGCATATACATTTCTGGTGATCTATAAAGCCTTCTAGAAAGAGATATTTGAGGATTTTAATAATAATGTTCTAAATGGTGATCCAATGACTGGGAATTTAAAATCCAGATCTAATGTACATGTAGATGAATATGCAGAGCTTTCACACTTTTAAAATTACGTCAAATATTTCAAAATAGAAAACCAATACCATAACTGACCTTTGAGATTGCGTCCTCCTCTGCCCATGCCATATCCACCCATCCCTCCCCCCATACCTCCACCTCCTCCTCCTCCCCCCATTCCCATACCTCCACCCATCCCGAGGCGGCTACTACGGTCATATGGTCCTGGACGATTCATGCCACCCATTCCGGACCCTCCCATCAGGGGGCGAATCCTGCTCACATTTCCCATGGCTCCACTTGCCTCTTGCATGCTACTCTTGAAGATCTCTATGTACCTATAAAAGATTACAAAATATTGACACATCTACCATGAGATATGAAGCAATTTCATATTAACTTTAAACAAGGGAAATAATATTTAAATATAAAGTTTATACCATTCTAAGAAACATTTATTCATTTAAAGTCATTGCCCTTTATTATCTGTACTTAAAATTTGATTGATTGATGGATAATAACACTGTGAGTAGAATATGCCTTCTTTTTTCTCATTTTTATATATTTCATTTAAAAATCATTGATTCAATTGGTTATTTTACCTTCTGTAAATGCTGCATAAAATCTGTAAGCTATTCATAATTAATTCAAACCAATAAGCACCATAAAAAGCAATGAAAGAGGCCCACCAGACCCTAGGCTCTGAGCAGGTTACCTCCCTTACCTGTCCCATTTACCCGACTGTGTTTATTTGTCCACCCTCTTCCAATCCTCTGTACCACAGTTGATGATTGACCCTCTACATTTCCATTACCAGTAACTTTCTTGTCCCTCAATAATTTATTGACCCAACATTTAAGCCACCAACCTCCCTTCTCCTTTATTTTCAATAGCTCCATGAATCCTCATGATACAATCTGTGCAAACTACCAAACAAGATATAACCACCCTACAATACTTAAAACCCTCCTGCATTACCCTTTGACTAATCTCTCTTCATTCAATCTCATGTGGCCTTTCAATATTACCACCCTGACATGATATAGTACCACCCTGATATAGTACCATCCTGATATAGTACCACCCTGATATAGTACTATCCTGATATAGTACCACCCTGATATAGCACTATCTTGATATAGTAACACCCTGATATAGTACTATCCTGATATAGTACCACCCTGATATAGTACCATCCTGATATAGTACCACCCTGATATAGTACCATCCTGATATAGTACCACCCTGATATAGTACTATCCTGATATAGTACCACCCTGATATAGCACTATCTTGATATAGTAACACCCTCTTATACTGTAGTACTTTCCTCTTCATCACCTAAACCAACCTTCCTGACAGAAGCAAAAATATATCACACAATTCATCTTCCCTGAAATCACCTTTACCGTCCTCCTAGATATATATGACCCTGACCATCTTTAAGTCTCAATTTATCAAAAATAAAAATTTGCAGACATCATCAATAACATTACCCCTGATATCATCCTAACCATCTTTACTGATATCACCAATACTATCCTTCCTGATTTCACTTTTACCATCCTCCCTGATATCACCAATACTATCCTCCCTGATTTCACTTTTACCATTCTCCCTGATATCACCAATACTATCCTCCCTGATTTCACTTTTACCATCCTCCCTGATATCACCCTAACCATCTTTATTGATATCACCAATACTACCCTCTCTGATATCACCAATACTACCCTCAGATTCACTTTTACCATCCACCCTGATATCACCCTAACCATCTTTATTGATATCACAAATACTATCCTCAGATTCACTTTTACCATCCTCCCTCATATCACCCTAACCATCTGTATTGATATCACAAATACTATCCTCAGATTCACTTTTACCATCCACCCTGATATCACCCTAACCATCTGTATTTATATCACCAATACTTTCCATAGATTCACTTTTACCATCCTCCCTGATATCATCCTAACCATCTGTATTGATATCACCAATACTATCCTCAGATTCACTTTTACCATCCTCCCTGATATCATCCTAACAATCTGTATTGATATCACCAATACTTTCCTCCCTTATATCATCAATACTATCCTCCCTGATATCACCTTCACCATCTCATCTATATCACTCTAACCATTTTTGTTGATACCATAAATTCTAAGTATCCTCTCTTATATCACCAATACTATCCTCCCTCTTTACTGACATCATCCATAATAGGTTTACCCCCTGATATTGCCAATGTTATCCTCCCTGATATCACTAATACTATCCTCCCTGATATCACCAATACTACCCTCCCTGATATCAATTTTACCATTATCCATGATATCACCCTAACCATCTCTGCTGATTTCATCCATACTAGGTATAATCTCCCTGTTATCACTTTTACTATCCTCCCTGATGTTACCAATACATTGTACTATCCTCCCTGATATCACTAATAATATCCTCCCTGATATCAACTTTGCCATCCTCCCAGATACATGTATCACCTTTACTATCCTCCCTGATATCACCTTTCACCATCCATTATGATATCCCCAATTTCACCCTTTTCTTTCCACACATAAACCACATACATGTACTCCCTAAAGTGAAGTGAAAGTTCCATTATATTTAACACCCTTACCTTCTTTGTTCAGTTTTGCCCTTGTTCTTTGTCAATATATACATGTAGCATCAAATACCTATGTTTAACTTACTTCCCTCCATCTCTGCTTTCAAAATAGCTTTCCATTTTGTTCATAATTTATAACAATATAGCACTTTTACAGACAATACAGCATCTTAAAGCAGCTCTTACATGTTTTTTTTTATTGAAAATCTGACTCTCACATGAAAGGAAGACAAAATTTATTCACAAAAATATGTATAGCAAGAAAATTTAATTTTCTCCTATTACAACATGGGGCTTACTCTAACATTAAAATTGTTGTGATCTTTAAGGTATTAGGGGTATAATAGAAAATATTGCTGTAAAGCTATAGAAATTATGTGCTTCCATATCTTAATTTTTTTTTTAGATATTTGATATTTTTCTGATGTTTAATTCAATTCGCCAATAAAATGTAGGGTCCCGAGCATTGCTAAAGTCATGCGTCTTCGGCCAACTTCGTGGTATTTAATTTTTCTGTTATCAAAATAACCCGAAGTAGAGTATTATACCCCTAATTCCTTAAGCTTAAAATTCAAAAATAAAGAACCTGCTTTCTTGGACCAAAGAGTGAATGGACAAAAAATAAACTATGCATGCATGAATAAACTTAAAATATCTTTTTATTTCAGAGATTTGTATGGTTCTTGCTGACGAAGAAAAATATGTTTGCCCTCAGGGCAAACTCTTTTTTTTTTTTTTTTCAAACTTGCACCTCTGTTTAAGAAGTTGTTTCAAAAGAGATTAAGAACACATGAAAGAGCTGCTTTAATATATCTCGTAGAACCATCTTAACTCCATTTAAAGAAAACTTGAATGTAGTAAAAAAAATTCAAGACATGAAAAGAGTTTGGAAAGCTATTTTGAAACATTTAGTCATATATTTTGCCCAGATACTATGAAACAAAGTTATTGCCCTTAGGCCCATCCTCCCACCTGTGCCCTATTCTCTCCTTGTGTTTAAGTAGGGCATTTTCCGCAATCTCTTGTGTAGCAAACTGTACGTAGGCCTCCCCCGTGCTGCGACCCTGTCTGTCTTCCGGAAGCATTATCCCATTGGGCACAATCTCCAACCCTATAGGCCCAGCCCAACAAAAACACCAGCATTTACATGTTTTCAATAAATACAAATAATTATCTATAGCAGTATACATGTATTCCCTTTTAATAAATACTAAAGTTTTCATTGAACAAATAGTTATGCAATATCTAAGAGCCCTATTATTCACCTTAAATTTGCTTAGCATCATCAGGTATCAACATTCTAACCTTATTTTTGCTACAGGTACTGTCTAAGACATGCAAAATATTACAGGGATATTAAAACACTATTAAAATGGACAAGAAATCAGAGAGACCTTCATTTATACAATGGATATGATATTTACATTCCAAATCTTGAGTGAAACATATTACATATAGGTACCAAAAACACACCCTAATGATACAAGAATATCACTAAATAATAAAGACAGATATTTTTTTTATCATAGTATGACTTCATACTTTGATCTCTAGCTGTGTTTGTTAACCAAAAATACTCATACACAAAAGTTCTCTCTAATTCAATATGGCAATTTTCAAGTCCAATATACACCCTACATCCAAAGAGGCTTTCAGTGAAATGCTGTTCTGAGATAACTTCGACTTCATTTCACTCAGTAAAAGTTTTCTGTCATGATCAAAATAATTCCTCCATTTCAATCAATACATGCATAAAATATTTTTGGCTTTTAAGTATCATTCCCGCTCATACCTGTGAAAAACTGAGCAATTTCCTCTTTCGAACATCCGAATGGTAAACCTCTTAACCTCACTACAGCCTCGTTTGATCCTGGCATCTGACCAGGTCCTGCCCGTTTAATGACCCAATCCATTTCACTCTTTTTTGATCGAAATACTGCAATGACCAGCAATTACAAATTTACATGAATAGTACATTATAAATGTATACTGATTGAGGCTATATGTATGAAATGATTGTATGTATACAGAAAAAGTATCAGATATTGTCAAAATCTAGAATTTTCACAATTACCAGTGCTCCAAGTTGCGACTAAATTGGTCGCATATGCTATTTAAAAGTTGATTTTGCGACCCATATTTGAACAAACTTGCAAAATTGTGACCAAAAGAAAAATTGGCCACTACGTCCGTTTTTGTTCATGTTGTTTGTTCAGAAGTGTTCAACTGTGTTTGGTCCGATTCTTTTTCGAATGTTCTCCTACTTTCACCATTTCTGTCTACAATCACATGTCATAGGTAAAAGTCTGATACTTCCCGAGCCAATCAGCAGATCTATATGTTAAAATGGCTTCGAAGTGAACGCTGGCTGATTTCGGCTCCTCAGGGGGTACAAAAAGAATGCGACAGGGACAAGCAAATTAACCAAATGTCGAGGGAAGCTCAGGAAGTGTTAATGGAAGCCATGAGGCTTCATCAAAAGAACTTCCCTCGAAATCCGAAAAGCAATCGTCTGTTGCTGTGAAGTGGCTTAAAGAATTTTCGTGGCTAAGGGGCCGAGATGGATGAATATTTTGTGCAATTTGCAAGTCTTGTCCCTTTATGGCAGGGGATCTGACTTCGTATCCACAGGATGCACCTCTTTTAAGAGAGAAAGTGTAACTATTCATCAAAATGAAACAAGGACTTGTCTTGCATTAAAAGAAGTTTTTCTCTCTATATTTTTTCATTATTTATGAGAAAAATAAGAGTTTTTATTATTGGCAAGTGTAAATTCCACCAATGGAGACCAAAGTTTTGGTTATGGCGACTTAAATTTGGAAATGGCGACCAAAATTTAAGTAAGGTTGCCTTTTAGCGACCAAATCTTGAATGCTACTTGGAGCACTGAATTACTGTTCAATTTCATACTTGAAAATTATCATAATAATGCACCTTCAATATATCTGTTTCCCATATGTTCATTATGTTTGGTGACAGCTTTTTGGACATTTTCTTCATCCACCAATTCTACAAAAGCTTCTCCACTAGGTCGTCCTTCACGGGAAAATGTGAAATGAACCCCATCCTCACCTCCTACTATGGCTACATCCTCTGAAAATACAATTCGACGAAAAAAGATGAAAAGGAGAAGTTGTGGTAATCAATTTCGGCCTATTTTTAAAGATGTTCAGATGTCCAGGCTTCAGACACAGAGATTTATCACGCTTCCCGGTTGCTTAATGTACTATGGGTTATTTAAAGGGATCTAACTTGGTGTCTTACAAAAAATTAACAAGTCATCATTTCAGTCTTCAGAAATAGGCTAATAATTTTCAAAACCCCTTTCCTTTGGTATATTTCGCAAGTTTTCACTTGCCTATGTCACTAGCCCGTGGGCAAGTCAACTTATTGAATGTTCTTATCCTCTTCAGTCTTCATGAAAACTTTTTTGACCATTAGCCAGCCGGGCTAGTTGAGTGCCAAAATCTACTAGCCACCCAAAATTTTCTCTAGCCATTGAAAAAAAAATAAAATCGCTATAAAGACCCATCGTTTCTTCAGCTAGGTCCGTTGAGTAGGCAAAAATTCACACAAATATAGAGTATACATAAAATCGAACAAAGTTAAACCACCACCCGATCATTTCTCTGGCAGATGTCAGCTACGTCATTATCAATAGACTCAATTTTACAATGAATGCATGATATTGTTTGTATAAATATAATTTCAAATACGCTTTTGTCTGCAGAAAATGGACGGAGAAAAAAAAAGACCTTATTTGAATCATACTCGTTAAAAGGCCGGCCGTTGCTTGCGGTGCTTGGCCAATAGTTATAAAATTTTCGTAAGAATTTCTTCATCTCAGCAGGGACGTATATATATATATATTTTATATACGTCCCTGATCTCAGTGTTCAGTCGAGATTTTTGAAATTGTTAGATATTTAATTGAACATGTTATACTCAGTACCGTAGAATATGTTAATCAGAACACTGCATTTCATTAAAAGTCACTAGCCAGTCGGGCTAGTTCACCATCAAATTTTGGTAGCCCGAGGAAATATTTGGTAGCCAGGGCGGTCGGGCTAGTGAGTTTTCACGAAGACTGCTCTTAATTCAGATTTCTTTCCT
This sequence comes from Pinctada fucata, assembly GCA_028142955.1. Lineage (NCBI taxonomy): Eukaryota > Metazoa > Mollusca > Bivalvia > Pterioida > Pteriidae > Pinctada > Pinctada fucata. The sequence continues at coordinate 73,066,267 of AP027103.1, read as the reverse complement.
ATCTCATTCTAAGGTAGGGTTTTATTTTATTCTGAGGAATTAAGCACTCGGTTTGCTATATATTTACCACATTTTAACATGGCCTATAAAATAAGTTGCAGTATAACTGTATGCGACCTATCCTTCTCTACATATAACATGTATAACCTTCAATGGGCAAGTGATTTTATGGTTGGGAAAGTAAATTTTATGTCTTGAGTTGCCCGTGGCAAGTAGATTTTGAAAAAAATTCTTGACCCCTGAAATATATACATGTATACAACAAGTGTGAACAAAGGATTAATGTAATTATTTAAGTAGACATGTGAACTTAACGAGGAGGATACTGTGTACTGTTACTACAGTATTTGAAATTACACAATTTATCAAGAGTACCGGTAGACAGTTTTTTGATGGAAATAAATTATTAAACTTCCAAGTACATGTATTTGATCTAGTAAAAATGCAATGATCGCTGTGCGATATAAGTCCCCTACCGGCGGCATAAATTTATGACTTGCATCTCTATTCATCAGTTCATCATCTGCAACAACAGCCAAGAAAAGTCTGGGAAACTGAATTCACAAAATTTGCTAAGTTCAAGGGCCATAACTCTTGTAAAAATAGGCCAATGGAAACCAAACTCAAACTTGGTCTGTATCACACTGAGATGTATTCATTTACCAAAAATCAGTGTATTATTTGCAATAGAACTGAAGAAAAGTCCGGAAAACTGAAATTTTCATAAAATTTGCTTAGTCCAAGGGCCATAACTCTTGTAAAAATAGGTGAATCTACAGCAGACTCAAACTTGATCTGTATCCCATTGAGATATATCCACATACCAAAAATGAGTTCAATATATCCAACAACAGCGGGAAAAAGTCCGGAAAACTGAAATTTTCATAAAATTTGCTAAGTCCAAGGGCCATAACTCTTGTAAAATTAGGTCAATCAAAAGCAAACTCAAACTTGATCTGTATCACATTAAATATATTCACATACCAAAAATGAGTTCAATATATGCAACAACAGCGGAAAAAAGTCCGGAAAACTGAAATTTTCATAAAATTTGCTAAGTCCAAGGGTCATAACTCTGGTAAAATTAGGTCAATCTAAAGCAAAGTCAAACTTGATCTGTATCACACTGAGATATATCCACATACCAAAAATGAGTTCAATATATGCAACAACAGCGAAAAAAAGTCCGGAAAACTGAAAATGGGACAGACGGACAGACAGACGGACAGACAGACCGAGAGGAAACTAAGAGTCCCCTTCGGCGTTGCCGGTAAGGGACTAAAAATTTCTATAGGTACGTTATCTTTTCCTCCAGTATTAAAAGCTGTACATTCCATATAAAAAGTTATTCGTCACCAACATCTATGTAACAAAATGGAAATATTCTCTCATTTCTTTCAATTTTTTTTTCCATCTATCTAATGTAAAAGAACAGTCATTCAACCCACTTGCCAAAATCATACTTTTTGTTTATTCACTCATACAGTATCTAATAGTCAGACTGACTATGGCCTGCCTACATGAGTACATATCTAAAAATCTGAAGTTGATTTACCACATACATTTATCTACATTATTCATTTTAAGGATTACCTTTATCATATTACATGGGATTTGTCAATTTCTAGCGGTAAAACATATCTATGTTCCATTTGTTATTTATCATCACAAGTCTTGGACTTAAGATCAACTTGACAAAGGGTAAAACTCACCTCCGAAGAATGTAATAACTTCCTCTGCTGTGGCAGACCAGGGCAAACCCCTTAACCTTACTACACATCCATCATCGTCACCCATCTGTAAGAGCAAACTTACATGTTATCATATAAATAGAAATTGCATATTTAATGATATATTCATTTTAAAACCTTAATAAGATCTTAGATTCCATTTGGGTTTGTCACAACTTCATATTATAATGATTATAAGGATATATCACAATTTCAGAGATTGGTTCAACTCTGCATCCCTGACGCATATACATGTAAATTGCCCAGGACCAAATGATTTCTGATCTCTGAGTCCCACTGTGTGCACTCTTAACTTTCACATAATGTGTCCGATTTAGTTTGTAAACATCCAAATTAAGAATCTAACAGTGTTCTCCCTAAGCCATTTTAGCACAGCACTGCGTAAATTGATTGATTGATTAGCCCCAGCTGTTTACAACCCAAGGTGTCAAATGTCTTGTAGATTTGATGGATTCTACTGCGCACGTTAATCTCATTATCCGTTGTACTTTAAAGGCCCTAACTTTCTTTAAATTGTACTTTGATCGCATGTATTGCACTGTCAGCATATCTATATCTATCGAGTGACCAACAAAAGATGGGCATTCCATAATGCGATGCATAAATACTTTTACAATGTTTACATTACTTCTTTATTCATGTACATGTAATCACTATCGTGTAGACAAGCATGTGTCATAAGTTTACAGCATGACAGCACATTGGAAATTGAAATACGTTGTATCAGATTTCATTAAAATTTGATTTCAATTTTCATTATCACTCGGTGCATTAACCAACCTCACCATCTTTGTCAGACAAAGCACAGGAGCCTGAATTTTCATTTATAAAAAATGCAATGATCGCTGTGCGATATAAGTCCCCTACCGGCGGCATAAATTTATGACTTGCATCTCTGTTCATCACAGGGTTGAACATAAGCGGTTGTCTGATTGCCCGTGCCGTATCAAAAATTGGCCGAGCAAGTCATTTCTGAATTCAGCTAGCCCGCGGGGCAAGCTGTTTTTCTGGTTTTTCCCCATGGCATTTTGTTTTTTAATTAGATTACCTGTACATTGTATATACTGCTCAGAAAAAAAATTAAGGGAGCAAGGTTTCTTCTTTCCACGGCACGGATGCTACGCAAATCTATTATAAAGTATACATGTATATTCAGTAAACTGTTCAATATTCATTGTTCACGGACCAACGTCTATATAAAGAGGAAATTATTTATGATGCGATGTTATTTTATTCACAGTACTATTCAATGAAATGCTTGTCTGTTTCTTTATCTTATCTGTCGACTGGACGTACCCTGTACATTATGACAATGTCATTCATGGTCCCAACTTATAAGTAGGCGTTGTCTACTTGCAAAAACGTGGGCAAAATTTTGGGGATCCATACATACTTGGTCAGTGCGTTATCAGGAAGTGGTCCGTACGGCCTCCGCTCGGATTTGGTAACACACAGACACGCCACAGCAGTTTATGGTAAGTGTATGCAGATTGCTGTGTATGGTCTGCGTACGATGTATGTTGCCCGCAGCCACCGTAAACCCATGCGACTTGCGTTGACCTACTCGGTTTTTTATTGATTTTTATGCATGTAATGGTTTTTTCATCCAGGTAAAAAACTTACATTTTCAGGATATTTAGCCACCTCATTCCTTGTACCAGAAAAACGTAACGACCCATACCCCCCCCCCCCCCTTCCAATAAAAAAAAGGCCGCAGTCAAAATATGGTGTATTGTGTGAATTGGTCTTGGCTTTCATTTTAAATTGAGTGAAAAGGAAAGGTAGTCATATCAGCATACTTATTCTTATGACGTTATCGTTGCATTTGCTTAAATGTATATGTCCTCAATTTTCAATTTAATAGATGCAATCCATGGAGCTGGAGGATAAACATGTGGATGTTGAGTAGGTCACCGATGTTGAGACGTACAGCCCCACTCCAAGTTGTAGAACATTACTACATGTACTCATTATTTCCACACTCAGATGGGGGGGGGGGGGGGGGGGGGGGGGGGGGGGGGGTTAGACATTATTGTTATACATGTACAAATGTAGGACCAAGCTGAAACACATCTAGATCATAATTTTCAACATGAAATAATCAATTGCATTATCGACAGTGGTCTTTGGATTTAATTCGATTATTGGTAGTGATTTTGGTTCCGATCAGAGGCCTGACACACTATTGTATACCCTGTAGTGTACTTTGTGTACTGCTTGAAAGAGACCTGGATAACATTGTACATACAGATACTGTAGTTAATAGAGGTTGTCATATAAAAATAAACAAAAACATAGGTAATCACAGATTACAAAGCTCACCTCGTGACAGCAAAATTCAATTCAAACATATTTCTTAGTACATGTATATTGGCTTTTAAAGGCAAAACCACTTAAGCAGAAAAAGTAGGTCAAGGTCATTTTATGAAAGTTTGATCAAAGATACATCCAATATGCAAGTTTGGTACATGTAGCAGTTATACTTTGCTCAATATTGGCTTTATAGAGCAAAATCACTCAAGTGGAAAAAGTAGGTCAAGATCATTTTATGAAAGATTGATCAAAGATACATCCAATATGCAAGTTTGGTACATGTATCACTTATACTTTGCTCAACATTGGCTTTTAAAGGCAAAATCACTCAAGCGGAAAAAGTAGGTCGAGGTCATTTTATGAAAGATTGATCAAAGATACATCCAATATGCAAGTTTGGTACATGTATCACTTATACTTTGCTCAATATTGGCTTTTAAAGGCAAAATCACTCAAGCAGAAAAAGTAGGTCGAGGTCATTTTATGAAAGTTTGATCAAAGATACATCTAATATGCAAGTTTGGAACATCTAGCACTTATACTTTGCTCAATATTGGCTTTTAAAGACAAAATCACTCAAGCGGAAAAAGTAGGTCAAGGTCATTTTATGAAAGTTTGATCAAAGATACATCCAATATGCAAGTTTGGTACATGTAGCACTTATACTTTGCTCAATATTGGCTTTTAAAAGCGAAATCACTCAAGTGGAAAAAGTAGGTCAGATGCTGCATCCGATGCATGGGTCCATCTCGGCATCCAAAGATGAATCACTTGTGCAAGTTTGGTTACTGTAGCATTAGTACTTTGTTAGATACTGAGCTACCCCAAACTTCTTATCCAAATCACTCAAGCGTAAAATGTAGGTCAGATGCTGCATCCGGTGCATGGGTTCACCTCAGCATCCAAAGATGAATCACTTATGCAAGTTTGGTTACTGTAGCATCAGTACTTTGTCAGATACTGAGCTACCCCAAACTTCTTAACCAAGTCACTCAAGCGGAAAATGTAGGTCAGATGCTGCATCCGATGCATGGGTTCACCTCAGCATCCAAAGATGAATCACTTGTGCAAGTTTGGTTACTGTAGCATCAGTACTTTGTCAGATACTGAGCTACCCCAAACTTCTTAACCAAGTCACTCAAGCGGAAAATGTAGGTCAGATGCTGCATCCGATGCATGGGTTCACCTCAGCATCCAAAGATGAATCACTTGTGCCAGTTTGGTTACTGTAGCATTAGCACTTTGTCAGATACTGAGCTACCCCAAACTTCTTAACCAAGTCACTCAAGCGGAAAATGTAGGTCAGATGCTGCATCCCATGCATGGGTTCACCTCAGCATCCAAAGATGAATCACTTGTGCCAGTTTGGTTACTGTAGCTTCAGTACTTTGTCAGATACTGAGCTACCCCAAACTTCTTAACCAAGTCACTCAAGCAGAAAATGTAGGTCAGATGCTGCATACGATGCATGGGTTCACCTCAGCATCCAAAGATGAATCACTTGTGCCAGTTTGGTTACTGTAGCATTAGTACTTTGTCAGATACTGAGCTACCCCAAACTTCTTAACCAAGTCACTCAAGCGGAAAATGTAGGTCAGATGCTGCATCCGATGCATGGGTTCACCTCAGCATCCAAAGATGAATCACTTGTGCAAGTTTGGTTACTGTAGCATTGGTACTTTGTCAGATACTGAGCTACCCCAAACTTCTTAACCAAGTCACTCAAGCGGAAAATGTAGGTCAGATGCTGCATACAATGCATGGGTTCACCTCAGCATCCAAAGATGAATCACTTGTGCCAGTTTGGTTACGGTAGCATTAGTACTTTGTCAGATACTGAGCTACCCCAAACTTCTTAACCAAGTCACTCAAGCGGAAAATGTAGGTCAGATGCTGCATCCGATGCATGGGTTCACCTCAGCATCCAAAGATGAATCACTTGTGCCAGTTTGGTTACTGTAGCATTAGTACTTTGTCAGATACTGAGCTACCCCAAACTTCTTAACCGGACGCGGACGCGGACACGGACGCGGACACGGACGCGGACGCGGACGCGTGGGGTTATAGCATAAGCTCACTCAACTTCGTCGAGGTGAGCTAAAAATAGAAGAAAAAATGACGGGCAAGTAAATTTTCTGGGGGCAACTTAATTTCATATTCAGGTTGCCCCCCGGACAACTGGTTTCAAAATCCTTATGTTCAACCCTGCATCAATTCATCATCTGCAACAACAGCCAAGAAAAGTCTGGGAAACTGAATTCACAAAATTTGCTAAGTCCAAGGGCCATAACTCTTGTGAAAATTAATTAATCTAAATTAAACTCAAATCTGCATCACACTATAATGTATTCACATACAAAATATCAGTTCATTATCTGCAATAACAGGCATGAAAAAGTCCGGAAAACTGCAAATTTCATGAAATTTGCTAAGTTCAAGGGCCATAACTCTTGTAAAAATAGGCCAATGGAAACCAAACTCATAGTTGGACTGTATCACACTGAGATGTATTTATTTACAAAAAATCAGTGCATTATTTGCAATAGAACTGAAGAAAAGTCCGGAAAACTGAAATTTTCATAAAATTTGCTAAGTCCAAGGGCCCTGACTCTTGTAAAATAAAGTCAATCAAAAGCAAACTCAAACTTGATCTGTATCACATTGAGATATATCCACATACCAAAAATGAGTTCAATATATGCAACAACAGCGAAAAAAAGTCCGGAAAACTGAAAATGGGACAGAGGGTCGGATAGACAGAGAGGAAACTAATAGTCCCCTTCGGAGGTGCCGGTAGGAGACTAATAAACACGTCGTGGTATTTATATAGTACTTAGCAGCCAAAATGGTTTGAAGAAATTGAGGGCCGATCAAAAAAAAAAAAAAGACAAAACCTCTCAGGAACATGTAGTGGTTCTGGTAGTGTAGGTACCGATAGTTCAGTACAAGTTCTAATCTGAGTTATTGGGATGTCCCTTTAGCTCACTCTGGAACGAGTCTAACTATGGCCTGGACGGTCAGAGTTTGAGTCCTTGACTGGGCAACTGCAAACTACTTTAAGGTATTAGGGGTATAGTCAGACATGATTCTAGTGTTCAAAGAAAAAAGCTGAAGGGGGGTCTGGGGGTCCTCCCCCAGCGGGGTGTACAGGGGCAGCGCCCCTTATCAGGGGGACCAGGGGGACGAAGGCCCCCGGCCGAAAACGACAATTTTCATCATTAAAGACCCTTCAGAGCAGCTTTCTTGGGGCAAAAAATACAGCTTTAAAGTGTTGTTATATTGAAACGAAAATATAATTATATTGATTTTCTTGTACTTTTTGAGAGGGCTAGGGGTTCACTATCGACGCTCTCATTTCCACGGATTCTTGAGTGATAATGCCATAGTCAAGGGCCTTTACGTCTACCTCTCCCCTCTGGACGACCATCCATATGCTTTTAGACATTTTTCTTAAGTTCAATTACAAAAAAAACGACGAAAGTTCGATCCGGCTGGCAAGGAACAGTCGCGAATTTCCTTTGCTCCATGTTTCGGATGAATACTAATCGTTGATTGGTCGAATGTTTGCCTATTGGCCAATTAGAAATCACGACACATCGCGAAACTGCATACTTCAAAATTTTTAATATAAAGCATAAAACAATTGTTTTCATTGCAAGCTTGGTTTTTCAGCGAACAGGTACCTTTTATCCAATATTTTCAGGTTAAACATGCATATTTCAATTAACTAAAATGAATCCGACCCTTTGAAATATTGTTACACATTTCAAAATCCTTATTTTTCGTACCGATACAAATGATCCCAACGATCGGTATGAAAGATCCCAATTTTCGGAACAAAAAGTACGAAAGAACTTGGAACGAAAAGACATTCGCACGAAAGATCCCGACGCCCTCACGGCACCAAATATTGTGACAGGCGGAATGGACATACACTGTTTAGTGGCTGGTCCAGGAATCGAATCAGAGACCTTCTGCTTACAGGGCAGACACTCTTACCGAACGAGCTAACCAGGCGCAATACCCGAACCGGCACAATACGTAAAATAAGGGCGGAAACCTCTTGGCAACCGTTTTGAGCTGGTACCTAAAAGCTAATTTTCATAAGATCCAAAAGACCCATTTAGATCAAATTGTAGATTAATCCCTTCGCAGTATATACACAATGATTTGTACTTTCCTTAGCCGGAAGAATAATCAAAATTTGACCACCTCTGGAAAGATGGTTATTCTAAATCTTATTCCGTTACAATTTGTGTAAAACACAATTTCTACATCGAATTGAAAAAGTCCTCGAGAAGTTACAACAAAAACAAAAATGATGGCAAAAGTAAGAAACCAAGAAAAATAACTCTACTTTTTCGTAATTCTTTGTGTCCAATCCCAGTAATGGCGGCAGGTGCGAATGTCGCTATTTGCAATGGCGTAAGGTCCCCTATGCAAAAAAATAGATTTATCGGTTATAATACAATACTGAGGGGACCTTACGCCATTGACTTTCGTGTTGACCATAGTAAAGAGGGAACCTTACGACATTGAATTTAATAAAAAGGGATCCTTACGCTTTTGACTTTTCATAATTGGAGGAGGGGGCGACAGAACTGGGCGAAGAATATCAGAAAGGGATGAGGGGGGGGGGGGAGGAAAGGGGCGGAAAAGGGAGAAAAGGGTGGGAGGTGGTAAGAGGAGAGGAGGGGACCTTACGCCATTGACTTTCTACATGGACCATAATAATGAGGGGAACCTTACGTCATTGACTTTCTATATGGACCATAATAAAGAGGGGACCTTACGCCATTGACTTTCTTTGTGGACCATAATAAAGAGGGGACCTTACGCCATTGACTTTCTCTATGTATTATAATACAGAGGGGACCTTACGCCATTGACTTTCTATATGGACCATAATAAAGAGGGGACCTTAAACCATTGACTTTCTACATGGACCATAATAAAGAGGGGACCTTACGCCATTGACTTTCTCTATGTGTATTATAATACAGAGGGGACCTTACGCCATTGACTTTCTATATGTACCATAATAAAGAGGGGACCATACGCCATTGACTTTCTCTATGTACATGTATTATAATACAGAGGGGACCTTACGCCATTGACATTCTATATTGATTATAATACAGATGGGACCTTACGCCATTGACTTTCTACATGGACCATAATAAAGAGGGGACCTTACGCCATTGACTTTCTCTATGTACTATAATACAGAGGGGACCTTACGCCATTGACTTTCTATATGGACCATAATAAAGAGGGGACCTTACACCATTGACTTTCTCTATGTATTATAATACAGAGGGGACCTTACGCCATTGACTTTCTATATGGACCATAATAAAGAGGGGACCTTACGCCATTGACTTTCTCTATGTATTATAATACAGAGGGGACCTTACGCCATTGACATTCTATATAGATTATAATACAGAGGGGACCTTACGCCATAGACTTTCTCTATGTATTATAATACAGAGGGGACCTTACGCCATTGACTTTCTATATGGACCATAATAAAGAGGGGACCTTACGCCATTGACTTTCTCTATGCATTATAACACAGAGGGGACCTTACGTCATTGACTTTCTATATGGACCATAATAAAGAGGGGACCTTAAACCATTGACTTTCTACATGGACCATAATAAAGAGGGGACCTTACGCCATTGACTTTCTCTATGTACTATAATACAGAGGGGACCTTACGCCATTGACTTTCTATATGTACCATAATAAAGAGGGGACCTTACGCCATTGACTTTCTCTATGTATTATAATACAGAGGGGACCTTACGCCATTGACTTTCTACATGGACCATAATAAAGAGGGGACCTTACGCCATTGACTTTCTCTATGTATTATAATACAGAGGGGACCTTACGCCATTGACTTTCTATATGGACCATAATAAAGAGGGGACCTTACGCCATTGACTTTCTCTATGTATTATAACACAGAGGGGACCTTACGTCATTGACTTTCTATATGGACCATAATAAAGAGGGGACCTTACGCCATTGACTTTCTCTATATATTATAATACAGAGGGGACCTTACGCCATTGACTTTCTATATGGACCATAATAAAGAGGGGACCTTACGCCATTTACTTTCTCTATGTATTATAATACAGAGGGGACCTTACGCCATTGACTTTCTATATGGATCATAATAAAGAGGGGACCTTACGCCATTTACTTTCTCTATGTATTATAATAAAGAGGGGACCTTACGCCATTGACTTTCTCTATGTATTATAATACAGAGGGGACCTTACGCCATTGACTTTCTCTATGTATTATAATACAGAGGGGACCTTACGCCATTGACTTTCTATATGGACCATAATAAAGAGGGGACCTTACACCATTGACTTTCTACATGGACCATAATAAAGAGGGGACCTTACGCCATTGACTTTCTCTATGTATTATAATACAGAGGGGACCTTACGCCATTGACTTTCTATATGGATCATAATAAAGAGGGGACCTTACGCCATTGACTTTCTCTATATATTATAATACAGAGGGGACCTTACGCCATTGACTTTCTATATGGACCATAATAAAGAGGGGACCTTACGCCATTGACTTTCTCTATATATGATAATACAGAGGGGACCTTACGCCATTGACTTTCTATATGGACCATAATAAAGAGGGGACCTTACGCCATTTACTTTCTCTATGTATTATAATACAGAGGGGACCTTATGTCATTGACTTTCAATATGGACCATAATAAAGAGGGGACCTTACGCCATTGTCTTTCTCTATGTATTATAATACAGAGGGGACCTTACGCCATTGACTCTCTATATGGACCATAATAAATAGGGGACCATACGCCATTGACTTTCTCCATATATTATAATACAGAGGGGACCTTACGCCATTGACATTCTATATGGATTATAATACAGAGGGAACTTACGCCATTGACTTTCTACATGGACCATAATAAAGAGGGGACCTTACGCCATTGACTTTCTCTATGTATTATAATACAGAGGGGACCTTACGCCATTGACTTTCTATATGGACCATAATAAAGAGGGGACCATACGCCATTGACTTTCTCTATGTATTATAATACAGAGGGGACCTTATGTCATTGACTTTCTATATGGACCATAATAAAGAGGGGACCTTACGCCATTGTCTTTCTCTATGTATTATAATACAGAGGGGACCTTACGCCATTGACTCTCTATATGGACCATAATAAATAGGGGACCATACGCCATTGACTTTCTCTATATATTATAATACAGAGGGGACCTTACGCCATTGACATTCTATATGGATTATAATACAGAGGGAACTTACGCCATTGACTTTCTACATGGACCATAATAAAGAGGGGACCTAGCGCCATTGACTTTCTCTATGTATTATAAGACAGAGGGGACCTTACGCCATTGACTTTCTATATGGACCATAATAAAGAGGGGACCATACGCCATTGACTTTCTCTATGTATTATAATACAGAGGGGACCTTACGCCATTGACATTCTATATGGATTATAATACAGAGGGGACCTTACGCCATTGACTTTCTACATGGACCATAATAAAGAGGGGACCTTACGCCATTGACTTTCTCTAGGTATTATAATACAGAGGGGACCTTACGCCATTGACTTTCTATATGGACCATAATAAAGAGGGGACCTTACACCATTGACTTTCTCTGTGTATTATAATACAGAGGGGACCTTACGCCATTGACTTTCTATATGGACTATAATAAAGAGGGGACCTTACGCCATTGACATTTATCTATGTATTATAATACAGAGGGGACCTTGCGCCATTGACATTCTATATGGCTTATAATACAGAGGGGACCTTACGCCATTGACTTTCTGTATGGATTATAATACAGAGGGGACCTTACGCCATTGACTTTCTCTATGTATTATAATACAGAGGGGACCTTACGCCATTGACTTTCTATATGGACCATAATAAAGAGGGGACCTTACGCCATTGACTTTCTCTATGTATTATAATACAGAGGGGACCTTACGCCATTGACTTTCTGTATGGATTATAATACAGAGGGGACCTTACGCCATTGACTTTCTGTATGGATTATTATACAGAGGGGACCTTACGCCATCGACTTTCGATATGGACCATAATAAAGAGGGGACCTTACGCCATTGACTTTCATATGGATTATAATACAGAGGGGACCTTACGCCATTGACATTCTATATGGATTATAATACAGAGGGGACCTTACGCCATTGACATTCTATAAGAACCGTAATACAGAGGGGACCCAACGCCATTGATTTTCTATGTTCACAGTAATGCAGAGGGGAACCTAACACCATCAACGAAATCTGTATGGACCTTAATACAGAGGGGACCTTACAACATTGACTTTATACATCGACCATGATACAGAAGGGACCTTACACCATTGACTTTCTATATGGACAATAATACAATGGGAACCTTTCACTATTGACATCTATATGTATCATAATGAAGAGGGGACCTAACTCCATTGACTTTCTATATGAACCATAGTACAGATGGGACCTTACTCCATTTACTTTCTATATAGACTATAGTACAGAGGGGGCCTTTTGCCTTTGACTTTCTATATGGACCATAATACAGAGGGGACCTTACGCCATTGACTTTCTGTATGGACCATAATACAGAGGGGACCTTACGCCATTGACTTTCTACATCGACCATAATACAGAGGGACCTTACGCCATTGACTTTCAATATATATCATAATACAGAGGGGACCTTACGCCATTGACTTTCAATATATACCATAATACAGAGTGGACCTTACGTGATTGACTTTCTTTATGGACCATAATACAGATGGGATTTTACGCCATTGACGTTCTGGATCAAAATACAGAGGGGACCTTACGCCATTGACTTTCTATATAGACGATAGTATTGAGGGGACCTTACGCCATTGACTTTTTATATAGACCATAGTGCAGAGGGGACCTTACGACATTGACTTTCTATATGGATCATAAAACAGAGGGGGCCATACTCCATTGACATTCAATATAGACCTTAGTACAGAGGGACCTTATGCTATTGACTTTCTATATGGATCATAATACAGAAGGGACCTTACTCCATTGACTTTCTATATAGACCATAAAACAGAGGGGACCTTACGCCATTGACTTTCTATATAGATCATAATGCAGAGGGGACCTTACTCCATTGACATTCTATATAGACGATAGTACAGAGGGAACCTTACGCCATTTCCTTTATATATGGACCATAATACGGAGGGAACCTTTCAATATTGACTATCTACAAGGACCGTAATACAGAGGTGTTATTACGCATATGACTTTCTATATAGACCATAATATAAAGGGGACCTTCCACCATTGACATTCTACATCGACATAATACAGAGAGTACATGTACCTTATGCCATTGACTTTCTCTATAGACCATAATACAATGGGGACCTTACACCATTGACTGTCTATATGGATCATAATAAAGAGGGAATCTTACGCCATTGACTGTCTATATGGACCATAATACATAGGGGACCTTACGCCATTGACTTTCTATATAAAGACCATAGTACAGAGGGGACCTTACGCCATTGACTTTCTATATCGACCATAATACAGAGGGGACCTTACACCATTGACTTTCTATATGGACCATAATACACAAGGGATCTTACGCCATTGACTTTCTATATGGACCATAATACAGAGGGGACCTTACGCCATTGACTTTCTATATGGACCATAATACAGAGGGGACCTTACACCATTGACTTTCTATATAGACTATAGTACACAGGGGACCTTACGCCATTGACTTTCTGTATGGACCACAGTACAGAGGGGACCTTACGCCATTGTCTTTCTATATGGATCATAATACAGAGGGGACCTTACGCAATTGACTTTCTATATTACCCATAGTACAGGGTGGATCTTACGCCATTGACTTTTTATATGGATCATAATACAGAGGGGACCTTACGTTATCGACTTTTTGTATGACCATAGCAGAGAGGGAACCTTACAACATTGACTTTTATAAGAACCGTAATACAGAGGGGACCCTACGCCATTGACTTTCTATGTTCACAATAATACAGAGGGGAACATAACACTATTAACGAAATCTGTATGGACCTTAATACAGAGTGGACCTTACACCATTGACTTACTATATGGACCATAATACAGATGGTAACTTACACCATTGAATTTCTACACGGACCATAATACAGAGGGGACCTTACACCATTGACTTTATACATAGACAATAATACAGAAGGGACCTTACACCATTGACTTTCTATATGGACAATAATACAATGGGGACCTTACACCCTTGACTACTATATGAATCATAATACAAAGGGGTCCTTACTCCATTGTCTTTCTATATGAATCATAGTACAGAGGGGACCTTACACCATTGACTTTATATAAGAACTGTAATACAGAGGGGACCTTACACCATTATGTTTCATGGAAGAAGAAATAGATTCTATCACTTTCTACTGAGACAGTAAAAGTTACACTCTATGCTGTCCCACGACTCTGATGGTCACATGAACACCTCACTCTGTGACAAACGTGACGACTTAAGTTTCAGCATCACAAACTTTCCTTTTCTGAGTAGCAACATTCTTTCAGCGCCTGCTTATGGCGTGTTAATATGCCAGATAAAGTACACAATATATAGATTTTGATAGATGCAAGCAGGAGATGCTGACTCTTTCTGGGCACCTGGTCTCACTCTCATGTAATGGGAGTTCGCTTCTTTCCATGTAGTGGAAGCGCAGGGATCACTTTGTCCGTTGTCCGTCTGTCAGTCAGTCCGTCCGTCCGTCTGTCTGTCACACTTTGGGTGTCACACCCCATAACTTTTCATCGGTAAGTGATAGGGCTTTGATAATTCACATGTGTATTTCCTGTGATGAGACCTTTTTACACATACCATAATTTTTGACCTAGTGACCTTGACCTAGATATTTGTCCTACTTTTAAAAAAATTAACATTGGCTATATCATTTGATTGGTAAGTGATAGGGATTTTATAATTCACATGTGTATTCCTTTTCATAAGACCTTTGTACAGATACCAAATTCTTTTTACCTAGTGACCTTGACCTAGATAGTTGACCTACTTTTCCAAAAAAAAAAACATTTGCTATATCTTTTGATTGGTAAGTGATAGGGATTTTATAATTCACATGTGTATTTCCTGTGACATAACCTTACAACATGTACCATAAATTTTGACCAAGTGACCTTGACCTAGATATTTGACCTACTTTTCCAAACAATTGGCTATAACTTTTGATTGGTAAGTGATATGAATTTTATAATAAACATGTGTATTCCTTTTCATAAGACCTTATTACAGATACCAATTTTTTTTTTACCTAGTGACCTTGACCTAGGTATTTGACTTACATTTGAAAAAAAAATTAAGAATGGCTATATGTTTTATTTTATAAGTGACACGGCTTTGATATTTCAAACATGTATTTCTTATGATGAGTCCTTTCTTTTATTCCCAAAAATTTGTACCCAGTGACTTCACCTAGATGATTGACCTTTTCTGAGAGTAACAGATTGACCATAGCTTTTAATTGATAAGTAAGAGGTTTTATATTTCACATGCGACTTCATTTGACAAGACTTTCCCACTGATAAATGTACAAATATTGAACCAAGTGACCTAGACCTACATATTTTATCAACTTTTTAAAAATAGGCCGCTTCGCAGGAGACACAAGCATCTCTTGGATTGCTATTTTTGTTTGTTTGCTTTGGTTCCTGTTTTATCCTGATTTGTATGGCCCGGTTTATGATTTTCTGAATCATCCTTTTATTACTGTATTTTGGGATATGGTCATTGTCCATATTTGTCATTTGTATCGTGGATATGATCCCGCTGTCAGTGAACGGACACTCGACATGGTACTTGACCAATCTACAGCCTTGTGTCAGCACATTTGTAAGAATTGCGCTCTGATTAAATGTGACGATGGGAATCCAAGCCGGGTCCTTTCCAAACTTCTTTAGAGAAGACTGGGCCCGATAGCTCCTCTGAATGTCAGTCGGATCCTCGTGTAAAAAAAAAGCATGAGCTAGCTGCAGCCGGCAGAGCACGGACTGTACCGGTATTACGTACGGGCCCCTAACCCCATCCATTTATATACTAGTATTAATCTGCGTTGCTTTGGCCTCTGCATATAACTGTCTTGTTTGTGTGGTCATCAAACAGTGAGGAGGTTGTTTTACACTACAAATTTGCGTTCTTCGAGATATTTTGGCAAATGCAAACGTGGGAGGGTTGTGCACACGTAATCTGGATAACCACACCATTTCTGCAACTTGCGTAACAAATGACCGTCCTAAGTCGGCACCGGTTACCCATTGGTCTCGTTTTACACTACAATTTTGCGTTCTTCGATATATTTTGGTAACTGCAAACGTGGGAGGGTTGTGCGCACGTAATCTTGATAACCACACCATTTCTGCTACTTGCGTATTAAATGGCCGTCCTAAGTCGGCACCGGTTACCTGTTGGTCTCTTTGGTTTATGTGTAGATTTTGTGTTTCATGTTTCTGTGTCGGGTGCTCGTCTTTTTGTTTTTGCATGGGATGTTTGGCGTTTTCCTGTTGGTACTGCAACAGAGTCATGTTGGAGATCCCCTCCCTCCTTTCATATGGATGCTGATACCGAGTCTTCTTGAATACCCAATCATTACTTTTGTTGCGTGAAGTAACAAATGTATTTAGTCAATATAGAAAGAATTTGGAGTATAAGGGTACCCTCAGTATTACAGTAAATATGGAAAGGAAATGTCAAAATGTATCCTCTGAACAATAATCGTCCATATAAAAAGTCAATGCCATAAGCCCCCCTCTATATTACTGTCCTTCTAGAAAGTCAATATAAGTGTCCATATAAGAAGTCAATTGCGTAAGGTCCCCTATCTATTTAAGATTATTGGAAGTCGATGACGTAATGTCCCTCTGTAAATTTTTTCAATGGCGTAAGGTCCCCTCCGTATTACTGCATATCGAAACAGAAGTCAATGGCGTTAGGTCCCCTCTGCTCAGTTCAGTTTGATAGGCGTACCGTCAGAAATAAGCTGTATGTTGGAATTTTGACCTATGCAACGGACCCACCGAAGCAGTGAGGGTTCTTTTACGTTCCTACGCCTATCCGAGACATGGGACCCCCGTTTTATAGTCCCTTCAGAAAGACTAGGCTGGGGTTACTTGTCTATATACAAGGTGTAGGCCCACATCACCTGGCGAGGCTCTAAGTTGGTAATCGTCCCTTCACCTGGCGCTCGTCGGATTCGAACCTGTCAGTCTCATGCTTCACTGACCACGACGTACTTAACGCTTTACCAACTTAACTTATTGTCCAGACAAGGTCGGAAGGTCCCTCATTTATGGGGGTGGGGAGAGAGAGACAAGGAGGTACCACTTCTCCCCTTTCTCGTCCCTTTTCGACCTTAGGAAGTCAATGGCGTAAAGTTCCTCTCGTAAAATTGTCCGTATAAAAAGTCAATGACGTAAGTTCCCCTCTGTATTATAATCCATAGAGAAAGTCAATGATGTAAGGTCCCCTCTGTATATTATTGTCCATAAAGAAAGTCAATGGTGTAAGGTCCCCTCTGTATATTATTGTCCATAAAGAAAGTCAATGGTGTAAGGTCCCCTCTGTATATTATTGTCCATAAAAAAAGTCAATGGTGTAAGGTCCCCTCTGTATAGTATTGTCCATAAAGAAAGTCAATGGTGTAAGGTCCCTCTGTGTATAATTGTCCATAAAGAAAGTCAATGGCGTACGGTCCCCTCTGCATAGTATTCTCCATATAGAAAGTCAATGGCGTAGGGTCCCCTATGTATATAATTGTCCATATAGAAAGTCAATGTCGTAAGGTCCCCACTTATAATTGTCCATATAGAAAGACAATGGCGTGAGGTCCCCTCTGTATATAATTGTCCAAATAGGAAGACAATGGCGTAAGGTCCCCTATGTATATAATCATTGTCCATATAGAAAGACAATGGCGTAAGGTCCCCTTTGTATATAATTGTCCATATAGAAAATCAATGGCGTAAGGTCCCCTTTGTATATAATTGTCCATATAGAAAGTCAATGGTGTAAGGTCCCCTTTGTATATAATTGTCCATATAGAAAGTAAATGGCGTAAGGTCCCCTTTGTATATAATTGTCCATATAGAAAGTAAATGGTGTAAGGTCCCCTTTGTATATAATTGTCCATATAGGAAGTTAATGGCGTAAGGTCCCCTCTGTTATATAATTGTCCATATAGGAAGACAATGGAGTAAGGTCCCCTCTGTTATAATTGTCCATATAGGAAGACAACGGCGTAAGGTCCCCTCTGTTATAATTGTCCATATAGAAAGTCAGTGGCGTAAGGTCCCCTCTGTTATAATTGTCCATATAGGAAGTCAATGGCGTAAGGTCCCCTCTGTTATAATTGTCCATATAGGAAGACAATAGCGTAAGGTCCCCTCTGTATATAATTGTCCATATAGAAAGACAATGGCGTAAAGTCCCCTCTGTTTATAATTGTCCATATAGAAAGTCAATGGCGTAAGGTCCCCTCTGTATAATTGTCCATATAGAAAGTCAATGGCGTAAGTTCCCCTCTGTATATAATTGTCCATATAGAAAGTCAATGGCGTAAGGTCCCCTCTGTTAGAAAGGTCCCCTCTGTATAAAACATGTGTCATAATCCTGTGATCCCCTCCTCCCATCTTGCACCCATTATTCCCCTCTGTCGCCCCTCCTCTTATAGTCAATGCATTCAATGGCATATAAGGATCCCCTTTTCTTTAAGTCAATGGTGTAAGGTTCCCTCTGTATTATAATCCATATAGAAAGTCAATGGCGTAAGGTCCCCTCTGTATTATAATCCATAAAGAAAGTCAATGGCGTAAGGTCCCCTCTTTATTATGGTCCATATAGAAAGTCAATGGTGTAAGGTCCCCTCTGTATTATTATCAATATAGAAAGTCAATGGCGTAAGGTCCCCTCTGTATTATAATACATAGAGAAAGTCAATGGCGTAAGGTCCCCTCTTTATTATAATCCATATAGAAAGTCAATGGTTTAAGGTCCCCTCTGTATTATGATCAACATAGAAAGTCAATGGCGTAAGGTCCCCTCTATATTATAATCCATATAGAAAGTCAATGGCGTAACGTCCCCTCTTTATTATGGTCCATGTAGAAGGTCAATTGTGTAAGGTCCCCTCTGTATTATAATCCATATAGAAAGTAAATGGCGTAAGGTCCCCTCTGTATTATAATCCATAAAGAAAATCAATGGCGTAAGGTCCCCTCTTTCTTACGGCCCATATAGAAAGTCAATGGCGTAAGGTCCCCTCTGTATTATAATCAATATAGAAAGTCAATGGCGTAAGGCCCCCTCTGTATTATAATACATAGAGAAGGTCAATGGCGTAAGGTCCCCTCTTTACTATGGTCCATGTATAAAGTCAATGGCGTAAGGTCCCCCCCCCCTGTATTATAATCCATATAGAAAGTCAATGGCGTAAGGTCCCCTCTGTATTATAATCCATATAGAATGTCAATGGCGTAAGGTCCCCTCTTTATTATGGTCCACATAGAAAATCAATGGCGTAAGGTCCCCTCTGTATTATAATCCATATAGAAAGTCAATGGCGTAAGGTCCCCTCTTTATTATGGTTGATGTAGAAAGTCAATGGCGTAAGGTCCCTTCCTCTCTTCTTCCCACCCTTTTCTCCCTTCTCCGCCCCTTTCCTTCCCCTCCTTAATCCCTTTCTCATATCTTCCGCCCAGTTCTGTCGCCCCCGCCTCCAATTATGAAAAGTGAAAAGCGTAAGGATCCCTTTTTAATAAATTCAATGTCGTAAGGTTCCCTCTTTAATATGGTCAACACGAAATTCAATGGCGTAAGGTCCCCTCTTTATTATGGTCCATATAGAAAGTCAATGGCGTAAGGTCCCCTCTATATTATAATACATAGAGAAAGTCAATGGCGTAAGGTCCCCTTGTATTATGGTCCGCATAGAAACTCAATGGCGTAAGGTCCCCTCTGTATTATAATCCATATAGAAAGTCGATAGCGTAAGGTCCCCTCTGTATTATAATCCATATAGAAAGTCAATGGCGTAAGGTCCCCTCTTTATTATGGTCCATGTAGAAAGTCAATGGTGTAAGGTCCCCTCTGTATTATAATCCACATAGAAAGTCAATGGCGTAAGGTCTCCTCTTTACTATGGTCCACATAGAAAATCAATGGCGTAAGGTCCCCTCTGTATTATAATCCATATAGAAAGTAAATGGTGTAAGGTCCCCTCTGTATTATAATCCATATAGAAAGTAAATGGCGTAAGGTCCCCTCTGTATTATAATCCATAAAGAAAATCAATGGCGTGAGGTCCCCTCTTTCTTACGGCCCATATAGAAAGTCAATGGCGTAAGGTCCCCTCTGTATTATAATCAATATAGAAAGTCAATGGCGTAAGGCCCCCTCTGTATTATAATACATAGAGAAAGTCAATGGCGTAAGGTCCCCTCTTTACTATGGTCCATGTATAAAGTCAATGGCGTAAGGCCCCCCCCCCCTGTATTATAATCCATATAGAAAGTCAATGGCGTAAGGTCCCCTCTGTATTATAATCCATATAGAATGTCAATGGCGTAAGGTCCCCTCTTTATTATGGTCCACATAGAAAATCAATGGCGTAAGGTCCCCTCTGTATTATAATCCATATAGAAAGTCAATGGCGTAAGGTCCCCTCTTTATTATGGTTGATGTAGAAAGTCAATGGCGTAAGGTCCCTTCCTCCCACCCTTTTCTCCCTTCTCCGCCCCTTTCCTTCCCCTCCTTCATCCCTTTCTCATATCTTCCGCCCAGTTCTGTCGCCCGCGCCTCCAATTATGAAAAGTGAAAAGCGTAAGGATCCCTTTTTAATAAATTCAATGTCGTAAGGTTCCCTCTTTAATATGGTCAACACGAAAGTCAATGGCGTAAGGTCCCCTCTTTATTATGGTCCATATAGAAAGTCAATGGCGTAAGGTCCCCTCTATATTATAATACATAGAGAAAGTCAATGGCGTAAGGTCCCCTTGTATTATGGTCCGCATAGAAACTCAATGGCGTAAGGTCCCCTCTGTATTATAATCCATATAGAAAGTCAATAGCGTAAGGTCCCCTCTGTATTATAATCCATATAGAAAGTCAATGGCGTAAGGTCCCCTCTTTATTATGGTCCATGTAGAAAGTCAATGGTGTAAGGTCCCCTCTGTATTATAATCCATATAGAATGTCAATGACGTAAGGTCCCCTCTGTATTATGGTCCACATAGAGAAAGTCTATGGCGTAAGGTCCCCTCTGTATTATAATCCATATAGAAAGTCAATGGTGTAAGGTCCCCTCTTTATTATGGTCCATATAGAAAGTCAATGGCGTAAGGTCCCCTCTGTATTATGATACATAGAGAAAGTCAATGGCGTAACGTCCCCTCTTTATTATGGTCCATATAGAAAGTCAATGGCGTAAGGTCCCCTCTGTATTATAATACATAGAGAAAGTCAATGGCGTAAGGTCCCCTCTGTATTATAATCCATATAGAAAGTCAATGGTGTAAGGTCCCCTCTTTATTATGGTCCATATAGAAAGTCAATGGCGTAAGGTCCCCTCTGTATTATAATACAAAGAGAAAGTCAATGGCGTAAGGTCCCCTCTTTATTATGGTCCATATAGAAAGTCAATGGCGTAAGGTCCCCTCTGTATTATAATACACAGAGAAAGTCAATGGCGTAAGGTCCCCTCTTTATTATGGTCCATGTAGAAAGTCAATGGCGCAAGCCCCCCCCCCCCCCCCCCTGTATTATAATCCATGTAGAATGTCAATGGCGTAAGGTCCCCTCTGTATTATGGTCCACATAGATAAAGTCAATGGCGTAAGGTCCCCCTCTGTATTATAATCCATATAGAAAGTCAATGGCATAAGGTTCCCTCTGTATTATAATCCATATAGAAAGTCAATGGCGTAAGGTCCCCTCTTTATTATGGTCCATGTAGAAAGTCAATGGTGTAAGGTCCCCTCTGTATTATAATCCATATAGAAAGTCAATGGCGTAAGGTCACCTTTGTATTATAATACATAAAGAAAGTCTATGGCGTAAGGTCCCCTCTTTATTATGGTCCATATAGAAAGTCAATGACGTAAGGTTCCCCTCTGTATTATGATACATAGAGTAAGTCAATGGCGTAAGGTCCCCGCTATATTATGGTCCATATAGAAAGTCAATGGCGTAAGGTCCCCTCATTATTATGGTTGATGTAGAAAGTCAATGGCGTAAGGTCACCTCCTCTCTTCCTACCACCTCCCACCCTTTTCTCCCTTCTCCGCCCCTTTCCTTCCCCTCCCTCATCCCTTTCTGATATCATTCGCCCAGTTCTGTCGCCCCCTCCTCCAATTATGAAAAGTCAAAAGCGTAAGGATCCCTTTTTATTAAATTCAATGTCGTAAGGTTCCCTCTTTACTATGGTTAACACGAAAGTCAATGGCGTAAGGTCCCCTCAGTATTGTATTATAACCGATAAATCTATTTTTTTGCATAGGGGACCTTACGCCATTGTATTTAGCAAAATCGCGGCAGGTGCGTGGTGTCACAGGTCAACTCGGACCAAAGTCAATTCGCAACAGGTTTACAGTTATCGACTGTACTTTTTGGTTACGTATAATGAATGGGGGCATGAAGCTTTGTGCGATATATGTTCTGTGTTGTGTTTTATTAATTTTAAATTAGAATCGATGTGACACGGCCGAAATGAGATTGTGACAGTTTAAATCGAAGTAGCTTATGGTACGAAGTTTCTAAGCGCGATCTGTCTCAAAATGTGTATCTGTTTCCGTTCATATCTAAAGATGGTTTGTTTACAAACAAAGGAATAAATCTTCAATCATCGAGTAGCTTTGGTCTCCAATCTGTAAATTCATAACATAACACAATCACTCAAACTTAAAAGATATACGAGCTGTGTGTTTTGTCACAAGTAAATCCAAGCTGATGCCGAAATGAGCTTTTTATTGTAAGTCGGTTATTTCCTGATGAATTTTTACAGTATTTATTGCTACGTAGGGTGCAACATCTATCTATCTTCCTGTACTGCCGACTCCTCGACATTGAGTATTATGGCAGGAATTTAAAAGCGCAATGCATGTTTGAAAGGAGGGTGATAGTCAAAATGTGAATAAAATAAAAATGTGAAGAGAAGATAGGTTTTGTCAAGAGGAAAGACTGAGAAGAATGAAAGTGTAGTAGGGTAGGAAAAGATGTGCCAAGACCGGGGTTTGAACCCGGGACCTCTATACCTACAAGTAAGCACTCTAACCACTGAGCTATCCGGGCCTACATTTTGTATACACCCGTCTCTGCCACACTCCTCCCCCCATCAAATTTTGAGGTTTCCTCAAACTCGAAACAACACAACAGTAGGGATTTTACCTTAAAATTAATGAACTTTTAAGATCCATGTATTACCGGTATTAGATGGTTACATTGCTCTGTATAATAGAAACATTTTACAGAAAAAATGATCAAAATCAGTTGATCGAGTACAGAGATAATGAAGCTGAAAGCTTGATGATTGGTATCATTTTTCTGACACAATTTCCTATAGTATTCAATATAAAACTTCTCATGATGTGGCACCATTCAAATTAACTTGAAGTGGTCTGTCAGCGTACTGAAATAGCTATAACTTGAATATTCTTACTGCTATTTGAATGATCTGTACATCATTTTGTTTGTAAAGTCTTCAGCTATTTGTTTTATATTACATGTACGATGATAATTTAGTTGCGTTGCCATGGTAACCATTTTAAAACAAAATGACCACCATTGATTTAAATATATATACAAATTTTGATAATCTCAAGATTTCTAAACTTAATTTTCACATGTTTGAATTGAAAGATAATCGAAATATTTTAAGAAATAACAAATTTTGATTATTGCTTTTTAAGCACTTCATTTCGGTTGCCATGGCCAAAAAAAAAAGAGAAGATTTTCATATATCTAAATGTCGATAAAGATACTACATTGTAGTATACCTTTGTTCTTTTCGGTGAAATTAAGCCTTATTTGAAAAAAAAGAAAAAATAATGAAAAAAAAACCAACATGCGATCTAAACAGATCTTTTGCGTAAATAAACCCCTCCCCCCCCAAAAACCCACAAAGAGCACAAACGAGCAAATCGTACGTACGATAGTTCTGAAAAAATTGATGATCATTTCATACAAATGAAAGAGTAATGTATATATATTTCCCTGTTCCTTTTTACACTTCCCTTTTAAGGTAAATATAAAGAAATGGAACACTTTCTTGATAACATGCGTGAAATTGGCATGTAAGACATTGTCACGCAGTAAATAAACAAGCCAGGTAAGCCGTAATAAAATCTGTTGCTCTATATATCAAAATAATCGGAAATGTTCAAACTTTTAATATTTAATGTAAGTGCGCAAAATAGAAAGGATGACATCAAAAGTAATAAATATACATCAAAAGTAATAAATATTCCCCTGAAAACTAACCAATGTCACAACTTTCGTTATATTTGGAGTTGAACTTTTGCGCAACTTTGGTTTTCAATCGGAGAGTCCAATCTATCTAACCATACATGAGTTCCATGTTTTAAATGTTGATAAATAAGCTGAAATAGCCGCCAAGCAGAACGACCCTGAAATTCACCATGAGCTTTTCCTCGAGCCATAGATATTTGCAGCGAGATGTGTACAAATTCGTGCGTTATCGTCCAAAAACTGGATCATTTCTCTGCTTTTGTTCATATATTTCGTAAAAAATACAATATAAAATAAAAAGAATAAATATCACTTTAAAGGTAAAAGATAGAATCAGATATTTTTATCATAAATCCTTGTAGAAATCGTAAGGTAAGTTCAGTGCGGTAACCGATAGATCGATTTGTCAGCTTGAAAGATCACGTGACTGAAATCCCTAACAACAGCCCTGGTTCTACCTCTTCCCGAGGCTCACTCTCACGGCACCAAATGTTGAAGGGTAGGAAAAGATGTGCCCAGACTGGGGTTCGAACCCAGGACATACCTGCAGGTAAGCACTCTAACTACTGAGCTATCCGGGCCGATACACCCGGCTCTGCCACAAAAGTAATGAAGAGAAGGGGCTAACATTATTGTCGCTTTGTGCCTGAGCCAACATATCTTTCTTGTGGATCAGAAGACTGGTTCAGAATTGTGATAAAAAAGATGAAATCAAAATCTCTTTAAATCTAATAAGGATTTTTTTGCTTTTTTCTTAGTGGTGGACGTAATAATAAAACCTTCAAACCAAAGAAAAACATTCCGGAGGGAACCCATCAGTATGATTTAATGAAACATGCAGCGGTAACATTAGGGAGTGGGAACCTCAGAAATGCTGTTATGTTACCGGAAGGAGAAGATCTCAATGAATGGGTGGCCGTCAATAGTGAGTATATATAGCTACTGTCCGCGCAGCTCACTTCGGTGGATAAACACGATTTTGACAACTTTGTCATTCAAAAATTAAGATAAGATATATATCACTGAATAGATCTCGCTTAGTCGTATATTTTGGTATATGTTACATGGTCGAGGGTTTATGCAATCAAATTATACAGACAATATAAATTTTAGATGGGACGTTTTCAATGTTAAATTTCAGCCTGACGCTGCCGAGTTTAACATTGAGCCTATGGAGAGTGTCACGACGTCATGGGGAAAAATTAGCATGGGAAATAGCCCATCTAAAATTTGTTTTGTCTATTAATTTTGATTGCGTGCACTGATTCTCATATAACTTATACCAAAATTTACGACTAAGCGTCTGCGAGATCTACTGAATGGTATCAATTTTATTTAAAGGTTTGCATGATGAAATGGTCAAAATCGTGTTTATCCAGTTTCCGAAGTGAGCTGCGTGGACAGTACTTGAATTTTTGTATCAGTATAATTGTGATGATTATATTACATGATCCATGGCGCACATGGACAGTTAAGAGGGTATGAGCGTGAACAAATCAAACGTAAACTTTATCGATGTCGTAAAGAAAACAAAATTTGAAAACTTACTGAACTAAAGGTTGAATATACCTCTAGATTAAAGAGCAATGCATTTCGAATGACGAGCAATATATATCCTTGCTAACATCTAAAATACGCTTCTATCACGACATTGTTTTACCCTTGGCATATAGTTTAAGTCATCAAGGGGAGTTTATTTGACGTCATACTGAATTATGACGTTGTAATATTTTTCTGCGAATTATTATGAAAGCGCTTTGTGCTTGTTGTTTAGAAGTCCGGTAATTCAGTTTGTCTTATATTATTTCATGCCATGACAAATTTACGGAGCGGAATAATTTGATTGGGAATGAATTGAGTAAGTTAATACTTCAAATTTATTCTTGAATAAAAAAGACACAAATAAATTCAAAAAGAATGATTATATTTTATAGTTCAAGTTGACGATGTGGCGTTACTGACCACGCAATTTACCTCAAATATTGAAAACATGTAAAACTAATATATCTTGAAAGTACTTTTCTTTCATTTACAAAAGGTATGTGTTACAACGATTTAGCTAGAATTAATATCAAGAGGCCTATTGATTAGTAGTTGTAATAAGTGAGCATGACGACCGACTGTCAAATTATCAAAAGGACCAAAGATTACGTACATGTACGTTGTAAAATAAATCGATCTGAAGGACTCCGTAAACTCACTTCCCATTGTACGCCCTGTTGAAAAGTTGGGACATTGTTTTAGAAAAAAATGTGCAGCGTTACCTCTTTTTTTGTCGGTATATAGGGGACAAATGGCTACACTCTTTTTTTCATGAAATATTGCAATCGATGAAGGAAGGGATCTTCTTTTATATGTAGACAATTATTTTCAATTACTATTATTCTACTTCCTTAAGAAGTAATGGAGACACTTCTTTTGATTTTAGATGAAATACAGGAAAATTACTGTTTGGCATAAACTGCACACTGCAAGCTTGAAAATTTATCTGAAATAATAGTGAATATAATACCAGTGTCATTAACCTATGCACCATTACATAGTTAAAAGTAAAAAATAATTTCAGTGTTTAGATAGGCAAGTACCACATAGAATTATGTCCCACTCTAGAAGTGGAAAAATTACACAACACCTTATCTCTGCTGTACATCTTGTATTCATAAAATCTGCTGTACATCCTGTATTTGTAAAAATGTCCATTGATACTTTCAGCTGTTGACTTTTTCAACCAGATCAACATGTTATATGGTACTATAACAGAGTTCTGTACAGAGGAGTCCTGTCCCGTCATGTCGGCCGGTCCCAAATATGAGTATCACTGGGCAGACGGTCAAACCGTCAAAAAACCAATCAAGTGTTCCGCACCAAAGTACATTGATTATCTCATGTCATGGGTCCAAGATCAACTCGACGATGAAACTTTATTTCCATCAAAAATAGGTAACTTTTTGAGACATATTTATTGTTCAAAACTTATTTAAAAATTTTTTTTTCTTCATTGTTCACAAGTTTTGTATATCACTCTTGGATTTGATAGGGAGAAAAGGTGTTTAAATCATTGTAACTTGCACCCAATTCCATTGCATGCAAAATTGATATACAGTATGTTTAAAACTAAAATGTATCTCACTCTATTACAGGTGTGCCATTTCCAAAAAATTTCCTTACCATTGCAAAAACCATTTTAAAAAGACTTTTCAGGGTATACGCCCATATCTACCACCAACATTTCAAGGAAGTGGTACAACTAAGTGAGGAGGCCCATCTCAATACTTCCTTCAAGCACTTCATTTACTTTGTGCAGGAGTTCAATCTGATAGAACGACGCGAGCTTGCTCCGCTACAGGAACTGATAGATAAGCTTACCAGCAAAGACAGATAGGCAATCTCCATATACACGTGTATAACTAGTCTGGACTGCAAGTCTTTGAAGACGATCCATATTTAAATTCTAGGTTTATAAGAAAATTTAATGATGTGTACAGGTTGACCTGTATGTATGTGATTTACGTTCTTCCAAGTACAAGTAGTAACTCAATGTGAAAATAATTGAAAATATTTATCTTGAAGATACCTGTGACACATTTGTATTCATGTATCTGGATTTGCCATCATGTACAACCGGATTGTATGTCTGTTATAAAACATGTGTGTTTTTAACAAAGATTTTTAATCCTCCGGAATTAATTTTTTTTCTTGCCTAGTATTAACTGTTAAAAAATATAAAAGATTTTTTTTACTTAAAGTTCACAAGTAAGTAATTATGACATTGTAAATGTAACTACATGTAAGTGTAATTTGCTTCAAAGTTACTTTATAAGGTTTTTCTACCGTACACACAAATATTTAATGCTGTACTTGATATATAATTCATGTGTGACCAATAGTGGCAATACGTAAACATGTGTACAAAGGAGTGGATGCGGTAACCTGCCATTCCGGCCCTATTTTCAAAGTTGTTCATATATCCATATTAATTCTAGTTTATTAAATGCCAAATGTATGGTGAATCCAAATCAAAGCCTGTTTTTATTTGACAGTCCTATACTGAATACTGCTTCTCACAAAACGTTTAAAAACGTTGAAATCATTGAAAAGTAATAAATGAGAGAAATTTCAATAAAAAATGATGAAATCAAGTAGCGCTCCAGGCCTTGCCCATTATTATTTTTGTACCAATCGATGGATTTCTGATAGACCTTTTAATTTGCATAAAAAAAATTGTGGGCGAGGCCTGGAGCGTAGATGAATTTTGAAGCTTTGTGTGTAAAATACGATGATGCGTCATTCAGGGCAAATGACGTCAGAACATGACATCATACACTCGCGCGTGACGTTTCAAGGACTCAGAATTATGAGGCAATATTTTCTCAAACATTGCAAAAAAAGATAATTAATAATTCTTTTATCAAAAGCAATTTTTGTCAAAATTATAGGGCCGATATGAAGGGTTAGCACCTAGTCCTTTGAGATAATGCTGTGAGTAATTCCAATGAATGTAAATATCATGAGCATTTTATTTTCATCATTTCATGTCCATTAATTTTGAGAATTCAAATTATAAATTGTCACTCTGTAATAAGGCATCTTGTGAGGGAAGAGATCTGTTAATTGTCGTTTATAGAAAAAATACTAGAATGTCATTCAATCGAAAGATGAGAAGAAAGTGTCAAGCCATATGATAAAACATTGCTTTTCATACAGTGCAAAAAATAAAATGCATTTGGCTGTTCAGACTTTTTGTTTGAATATAGGTGTCAAATAACTTTATAGAGTTATTCATCACCATTGTGATGACATTTACCTAAAGATTTGAAAAACGAAAAAAAAAAGGAAATTAAAAGTAGATTCCAGAAATTTGGAAGAACACAATATGTACAATTCTGTTATGTAAATACATTTGTCATGATAACATTTCTATAAGGATATCAGAATAATATGTTATCCAAGAAACGTACTAGGGTCAAGGCCACTCAAGACATTGTTTCTGTTGACCTTGGAAATTTGAAACCATATCAGCACAGATAGTGTCCACTTTATTCATTCTGAGTTGCTTTTAGAAGTGCTTAGATAATCAACTTAGTTACAAGTGCTTGATAGAAATCTGTACAGTATTTTATGAAATGTTTTCATAAACAAAATAAAATGCACAACCTAAAAAAATTAAGTTCCTTTCATATGCATGCCATGTTATTTTTGGAATATAGATTTTCTTTAAATACTTATATTATTTGATTGTTATTATCATGTTTTAATTCTGATGTACACTTTTTTCAAAGAAATTTAGATTTGTAATAGATTTTTATGAGGTGAAGACATAGTGCCAAATTATTCCTTGCATTGCTTTGTATTGATATTTTCTTTTCCATAGTGACCATTGATTAATGATAGATCAAGTCACTTGGATGCGTAGCAATAATTTCTATTTTATTCAGACGGAGAAACATTTTTTTTCTAACCATATTGTGGAAGTCGGGTACATAGAATTTTTGTCCCCCGCTTTCGTGAAAGCGCGGGGACATTAAAACCGGTTCGTCCGTCCGTCTGTCCGTCCGTCCGTCCGTCCGTCCGTCCGTCCGTCCGTCCGTCTGTCCGTCAGTCACAAAAACTTTAACCTTGTGCATAACTTTTGAATGGTAAGTGATAGGGCTTTGATATTTCACATGTGTATTCCTTGTGACAAGACCTTTCCATGGATACCAAAATTTTTGACCTTGTGACCTTGACCTTGGACTTTGACCTACTTATTAAAAACTTTAACCTTGACCATAACTTTTGAATGGTAAGTGATAGGGCTTTGATATTTCACATGTGTATTCCTTGAGACAAGACCTTTCCATGGATACCAAAATTTTTGACCTTGTGACCTTGACCTTGGACTTTGACCTACTTATTAAAAACTTTAACCTTGACCATAACTTTTGAATGGAAAGTGATAGGGCTTTGATATTTCACATGTGTATTCCTTGTGACAAGACCTTTCCATGGATACCAACATTTTTGACCTTGTGACCTTGACCTTGGACTTTGAGCTACTTATTAAAAACTTTAACCTTGACCATAACTTTTGAATGGAAAGTGATAGGGCTTTGATATTTCACATGTGTATTCCTTGTGACAAGACCTTTCCATGGATACCAAAATTTTTGACCTTGTGACCTTGACCTTGGACTTTGACCTACTTATTAAAAACTTTAACATTGACCATTACTTTTGAATGGTAAGTGATAGGGCTTTGATATTTCACATGTGTATTCCTTGTGACAAGACCTTTCCATGGATACCAAAATTTTTGACCTTGTGACCTTGACCTTTGAGTTCGACCTACTTATTAAAAACTTTAACCTTGACTATAACTTTTGAATGGAAAGTGATAGGGCTTTGATATTTCACATGTGTATTCCTTGTGACAAGACCTTTGCATGGATACCAAAATTTTTGACCTTGACCTTTGAGTTCGACCTACTTTTCAAAAAACTATAACCTTGTCCATAACTTTTTAATGGAAAATGATAGGGCTTTCACATTTCACATGTGTATTCCTTGTGATGAGACCTTTCTGTTGGTAATAACATTCTGACCTTGTGACCTTTTTCCATGGAGGTTGACCCACATTTAAAAACTTCAACCTCGACCATAAGTTTTTGATGGTAATTTAAATCATAGGTCTTAAATATTTCACATGTGCATACCTTTTCATAAGCCCTGTCCCTTGGAAACAAAACACAAGTTTGGACCTTTTGACCTTTTCTTGGAGTTAATCTTTCATATTTAAAATGTTGATAATATATGAGATATATTATTAAAACTTAAGAATGGGGGGATGTCTGTAAGCATTTCTTTAAAGACAAACACCCAAAAGCGGGGGACCACAATTCCTTGAATTTGATTTTTTAATACCAAATCTACAGGAAATTTCAATAGTGTTAATCATGTCTTTGATTACCATAAAAGGTCTGGTCTACCCTTTTGCCTATGTCCATTTCAATTTGGTTATGCTAAAACAAGCATGATTAATACCTTTGACAATTAATTTTATTATGATGGTTTGATATTTCATTTGATGCAAGTGTAAATTATGATAATGAAATTTACTAAATGTATTTAGCTTGAATTTTATGAATCATTATATGGGAAATTATCATTAGTCTTTAAATTGCAGAATGTCATTTATTGTATGATTAAGATTTTAAGATGACATTCAGAATTGAGAATTTTAACAGAGGTTATTACTGATACCATCTTGAATATTTTGAAGGAGCCATGTATTTTATATACATGTAACTACGTATTTATGTTTATTTGCTTCCACTACAAAATTTTTGATTTGTACTGTTGATCTCTGCATACACATATAGTTCAGTTTCCAAAACATCATCCTACCTGGCTTTTACTTCAGGGATATTTAAGATCTCAGATTAAGATTGGCTTCATACTACTACAATATTCAGGAGGTAAAATTGTCAATATACATGTACATTGTACTTGTGCACATACATAAGTTACGCAACTTTCTGAATTTTGTTTCGTAAAAAGAATGTGAATTTTATGATTTTAAGTTCAAGCCTTCATTAGAGCATTTTATCAATGTCATAATTGTATTCTTTGTAAGCATTACAACACAAGTATCTTACTGATGAAAGACTATCATATAATGATATCTTTTGAAAAAATACTTCAGATTTCAAATTCTCCCGTTGACTCTAAATATTCTCTGTATTGTTGCCAGTAGAAATCATCAGATACTGTGCATGTTTAAACTTAAATCATAATGGGACATAAAATTTGATTTTGCTTTCTAGGAAAAGGACAGAGGAAGGATGTCCGATATTTTGCAGAAAATTTTCTGTTCATATTCCATATTAAAATGAAACTTATTCATCATCCCATAGAAATTAATAGTCCTCTTTGCATGACACAATAATATTTAATGCTTATGTTTATCATATTTTACTTACACCCTGCTTATTAAAGAATTGATATACACGTATTACCTTTTGAGACTTAAATTTATGATTCAATTATGTCTGCCATTGTTTAAAGGTAATAATTGTATTTCTCTTCCCTCTATCACAGATTTGTACCATTTCTTTCTTTTTTGTATCAATTTTATGATATGTTTCAATTTAATTATACCAGATATAGATATAATCGTGAACAAAAAACTTATCTGTATCAATAAAAGCCATTTCATGCCCAACTGGAGAGAGATTGAGAGGTATGTAGTTTAAAACAATGTACTGTTTCGTTATACAAAGATATTTCTTATTTGGGACAGTAATTATATTTGGCGTGCCTGTAGATTGATAATGACATCATGAAGTTCCTATATCACCATAGATTGGACAACACGCTTGCTGGCAGAATTTTACATTTTCGCATTATAAAATGGTACATTGTATTTCAAAGCATTGTTTGTTGCTGAACTGGATCTGGCCATCCCTGAAATCTTTCATAACTTTTGGTTTTTTTTTCTGAATTCTCATGTACATGGACTTTGATGAGTTCACAGTTGTAATTGAAAGGCTTTTAGTTTTTAGAGGGGGACCTTTTCTTTGATAGGAATTGAGTTTGACCCTGGGATTTTGTATTCTTTCAAATTAAGTGTTTCACTAACACATGGTAATAGCATATCATTGAAATAAATATCAAAATCATCAATAAAAGAAAATCTTCAGGAAGTTTTAGAAGCAAAGTAAAAGAAAAGAAAACCGATTTTGTTATTTGTTAAATAGAAACAAAAATTACAGATACAAAAGTTGATGTGAAAAGCTGTGTGCTATAGGTTTGCAGTGTGCAGCAATATGGAAAATGTAATTTTTTTATATACATGTATACATTTTAGTTTTTAAGAACCTGCATTAACATGTAGGATTTTGTAGGAATCGCCTTGTTGAAGTACCATTTTCATGTATCTATGACATCACATGGGTTACCATAATGTTTTGTTAACTTTTCCTTTATTTTTGTGATTGAACTGTTTTCAGATATCAGAGCAATGTTCACCTTTTTATAGAAGCTACAAATAAAGATGAATTGTAACTCATAAAATATTTCCTCTTTTTAGAAAGCTTAGTGACGTTAAATCTGGTTTGTCTGTCTTTCTGTGTCAGTTACAGAAAAATTGAGAAGAATTTGATGTATCTTATTTTCGGTACAAAAATTGACAATCTGACTTTGACATTGAAGACTTTTGAAAACTACCATGTTTTGATTAAAAGTGTGACTGTGACATGGTTGTCATTCACAAGTAATGAGATTATTTGTAGTGTCAAGGAATATCAAATGTAAGTTAAAATAAAGGGCCATATTAACAAGTAACAAGTACTGAAGGTGGATGAAAATTGAATGATGAATCAATGAGAATGCTTTTCAGGTCTGCAGCGGGCTGTAGTTGGTTTCCTTTAATAAATTTGTTTTCTGAGTCATCTCTACACATCTCGATGGAACTATCTGAAGAGTTTCTATATTTCGAGTCGAAGAGCTAGATGGATGGTTGTAGGCAGCATACTTGTGCATGAAAATGGATCTTCTTCAATTTTCCTATTGCTGCTGAGTTAAGTGTGATGAGATGTGAGTAATGTGTGACTTCAATCATTGTTGACTTTCAGTTATAGGGAATTCTTGTCTTAGCTTGTTACTGAAGAACAATGAATGTTAACATCTAATGTTAGTATGACTCGTCATCCTCAGATATAGATTTGCGTATGACAGGGATCCATAGGTTTATTGAGGATTTATTTAGCGAATGAAAAAAAAAAAGTTGCATCACAAAGACAATTTTAGGATTCCAAAATCAACTTTTGCCTATGAATCCCTGCAAACGATCAACAACAGTAACCTACAATCGATTTGTGTCTACTTGTCGGACTAGTCTACTATGTATTGCGATTGATCTTGGATGTTATGAATATCAAATTCAGATGTAGTTGTTGTCTCCTTAAATTGATTCTCCGGACTTTAACTACAAATATAAGAATGATTCTGTGAATGAATGTCAAACTCAAAACCCGCAATCAGATTCCAAAAATCACAATCAAAAGGCTTATAAATTCTTGAAAAATTATAAAACAGCTTTCTAATGAGAACAAGGACACTTTTCACTCACACTTTAACACACATAGTGATGTATATGCAATATACTATATTGTGAAAAAACCCTTTAAAAGTAATAATAAATAAATCTTTGATCGCTGAGCGATACAAGTCCCCTACTGGCATAAATCTAGGGCATGCAACTCTGCCTAAAACAATTCAATTAAACTTGAATTTAATATACTTGCACAAAATATGCCCACAAAAAAGGAGCTAATTATCTACAGTGACAGATAAGTTTTGGAAAACTAAAAAAAAAAAAATGAAATTTGCTAAGTCAGAGGGTTCTAAATTTTGTAAAAATAAATCAAAAAGAAAGAATCGAAATGTTAACTCGATCAAATCATACAAATCATGAACATGTAGCGACCTGTGTAGTGCCTTGTCCTTCCTCTTGGACAACATTTATGAAAGATTTGGTGAGAATCTCTACAAGCACGTTGTAGGGATTCCTATGGGTACAAATTGTGCGCCTCTTGTTGCAGATTTATTTTTATACACATATGAAAAAGAATTTTTTCAAAATCTTCAAAAGAAAAGAAAACATGATGTGAAATGCTTCATTGGTACTTCTAGGTACCTGGGTGATATTCTTACTATCGATAATCCTGTTTTTGAAAGGTATAAAGATGTTATTTATCCACAAGAATTGACTCTAAACAAGGCAAACGTTACAGACATAGAAACACCAATTTGGACCTAAATATCAAAATTGTCAATGGAGAAATCCATACAAGTATAATTATTATATGACAAACGAGATGATTTTGGATTCAACATAGTAAATTTCCCCTAGCTTGACGGTGATGTCCCTAGATTACCGTCATACGGTATCTACATTTCACAGCTCATCCGGTATGCTAGAGCATGTACTGATGTTTTGGATTTTCGTAATAGAAATCTACAAATTACAAAGAAACTTTTAGGTCAAGGTTTTCGCTTTCACAAACTAGTGAAGACTTTCTGGAAATTTTACAAAAATTATGATCAACTTCTTTTGAAATTCGGACCCATACAAGCAACAGAGTATATTACTTTAGGTATTTCACAACCTGCATTTTATGGTGACATGATTAACAAAATAAAAAGGATCAAAGGTAGACAGCATATTTATCGAAAATGCGTCAGAGTCATCCAACGTCTTTTATACCGTGGATATGATCCTAATGTCACCAGACGGACACTAGGCTTGGTACTTGACCAATCTACAGTCTTGTACGAGCGCATTCTTAAGACTTGCACTCCGGCAGAGCACGGACTGTATTACGCACGTCCTCTTTTTATATCCATTTACATATTCATCTGTGTTGCTTGGACCGCTGTGTTTTACGGTCTTGTTTGTGTGTGGTCATCTAACAGTGAGGAGGTTGTTTTACACCATAATTGTGCGTTCTTCGAGACCTCTGGGAAATCGGAATAGTGGGAGGGTTGTGCGCACGTAATCCAGGATAACCACGTAGTCTGCTATTTACGTGGCAGATGGCCGACCTAAGTCGGCACCGGTTGACCATTGGTCTCGTTGGTTTATGTGTAGTCTTTTATGTTTCATGTTTCATGTTTCTATGGTGTGAGTTGGTGTTCCCTTTTACGTCTCTTTCTGTGGGTGTCTGTTCTGTGTTGTTACATGGGTGTTTTGGGATTTTGCTGTGGGTGCTGCAACCTAGTGTTGTTGGAGATCCCCTCCTTTCTTCGATATGAATCACACAATAATGTCTTCACATACCAAAAATCAGTTCATTATCTTTAATAACAGCCAAGAAAAGTCCGGGGAACTGAACATTTCATGAAATTTTCTAGGTCACAGGGTCATTACTCTTGTAAAAAAATAGGCCAATCAAAGCCAAACTCGAACTTGATTTGTATCACACTAAGGTGTATTCATATACCAAGAATCAGTGAAATACCTTCAACAGAGCAGAAGAAAACCCCGAAAAACTGATAATTTCATGAAATTTTCCAAGTCCAAGGATCATAACTCTGTAAAAATAGGTCAATCGGAAGCAAACTCAAACTTAATCTGTATCACACTAAGATGTATTTATATACCAAAAATCAATTCAATCTCTGCAATAGAAGAGAAGAAAACTGAAAATTCATAAAATTTGCTAAGGCAAAGGGCCATTACTCTTGTAAAAATAGGTCAATCGAATCCAAACTCGAACTTGATTTGTATCACATTAAGGTGTATTCATATACCAAGAATCAGTGAAATACCTGCAACAGAGCAGGAGAAAACCCCGGAAAACTTATAATTTAATGAAGATTGCTAAGTCCAAGGGCTATAACTCTTGTAAAAATGAGTCAATCGGAACCAAACTCAATCTTGATCTGTATCACACAAAGATGTATTTATATATCAAAGATCAATTCAATCTCTGCAATAAAAAAGAAGAAAACTCTGGAAAACTGAAAATTCATGAAATTTGCTAAGTTTAAAGGCCATAACTCTTGTAAAAATAGGTCAATTGAAGCCAAACTCGAACTTGATCTGTATCTTATTGAGATATATCCACATACCAAAAATCAGTTCAATATATATGCGACAACAGCGTAAAAAAAGTCCGGAAAACTGAAGTGTGACAGACGGACGGACAGACAAACGGGTGGAAACTATAATAATGTTAGTTAGGGTTCCAACTCTATACCTTCTTGAAGAAAATTCCAAACCAATTTCCATGCACCAGACACGCGGTTCGAATATTAAATTCTCGTCAGTGATGCTTCTAGTGGAGCCACCAAAATCATTTCAGTAGCGCCCTCTTTAATTTTTTGAATTTAGATTTGTACATTTACATTATAGAGATTGCGCGGCTCCAAATTTCCTGTAGGGTCGATTCAGTAGCATATCCAAATAAAATCTATGTTCAAAATAGCATTGGAGGGATAGTGCTAAGATGTTAAACTCCTTTAATTTCGATGATATTTATCGGTGAAATTGCTAGTTTCCGAAATAGCAATATATATATATATATGATGTCACATTGATAAAAGGCCAAAACAAAGCTTCTTTCATGTGACAGAGCTGGAAAGAAGTAATTAATACACTAGACAAACATCAGGTCACGGGGAACGATTTTAACTGCTCCACACTGCAACGTGAAATAAGTGTTTATGTTAATAATGTCGAAGGGTTTAATGTTTAAGTCCCCTCCCGGCGAGCCGGTAGGGGACTAAAAAATTCTCACGAGAAAAGAAAAATTAGGACAAACAGACGGAGATAATAAGGCATGATCCATTTTTTGATTTTCAACCGGAGGCGCTTTGGTTTTTGTTGGGGTAAAAGAAAAAAAAATCTCTAAATTCTTAAAACGTGGGTCCTGTAGTATCATATCCCACCCATCCTGCTACAGTTTTCGATACATTTTTGGACATACATTGTAATAACTTTCACACTCTTTGGCCACATTACATTGTTTAGATTGAGGATCACTGACGAGGGTTAAGTACCCGAAACGTGCATGTCTGGCAAATTGATCTGTTCTTAAATGATACTATTGAATTTGAAGACATTAACATTTGTTAAACTCAGAGGTCGATAATTCTTTAAATGATTTCTTTCACCTTTTTTGTGAATTAAAGAAATAATAGAGAGTCTTTTGGATAAGCTCATCTCACCATTTTGAAAAATCTCCTTCAATGCATTATGAAATAAGTACTTATTTTTTCCCCAGAAACATTCATAAAACTCCCCTGGAACCCCATCATTACCTGGAGACTAATTATTTTTCATGTTCTTCACAGCATCTATACATTCTTCTATTGTAGGAAAAATGTCACATAATGATTTATCATGATTTGAAAGTTTAGGTGTACTTGATTTTAACAAATATCATTTTCCTTCATCTGGATTTTGTATATTATTAAATTCATACAATCTCTCATTAAAATTACACATTTCACCTAGGATTGTATCTTGGTTTGAAATAGTAGTGTTGTTTTCTAGGTCAAATTCTTTGATTATGTTATGGGATTGACGAGTACATTGTGTTCAATATCAACTTCCTCTTTTCAAATCTCTAATTGTTAAAGAAAATATTATAATTCTATGGTCTGACAATCTACTATTATTAATCGTACCAGGAATTCCCCATACATGAGTAACTTATTCTGCCAAACGCCATACGAATCAGTATTCATGATCAGAAACAGCGCCATGATAAAGACGCTTTTTTCACTTTTTGTGAAAAACTAAGGATATAAAACAAAATCGATCCATAAGTGTTTTTCATTTGTTTATTCGTTAGTTAGTTAGTTAGCAATTTTCACCTTAACCAAAGTTAACTCAATTGATTCAAATGACGTCATCAAACAGTCATTCAAAATTTGATGAAATAACCCAAACACTTTAATACTCTTTTGAAAATTAAATCATTGAATCATTTTATTCGATCTATTTGTGTAAATCTCAAAATTACCGTACTTCAGCAAGTATGTGACCTTTTATTGGCATTCACAGCTTCCAGAAACGATTCCTAGATCATGAGGGTAATCTTGTATTGGAAGCATCACTGATGAGAATCTAATATTCGAAACACATGTCTGGTGCATGAAAATTGACTTGAATACTTTTTAGTTCCCTAACGGCAACGCCGAAGGGGACTCTTAGTTTCCTCTCGGTCTGCCCGTCTGTCTGTCCGTCCGTCAATCCGTCTGTCCATTTTTCAGTTTTCCAGACTTTTTTTCTGCAACGCATACATATATTGAGGTGAAATTTGATACACAGCTTGGTCTTGGATAGTTACATGGCAAGTTCGACTTTCGTTACCTTTTACCTATTTTTCGAGGATTTATGCCCCTTGATGACTTGCAAAATTCAGTTTTTGTCAGTTGCCAGACTTTTTTCTGCAACAAAGAAAGATATTCTGGTAAAATTTGATACTCATCTTAGTCTTGGATAGTTACAGAACTTTCGTCATGCTTGGCATATTTTTCGAGTCAAAAATTTATGAATCGCAAGCGTTATAAGTCCCCTACCGGCATTGATCCATGTCCTTCAACTCTGGCTTGACCTGTTCTTACACTAAAAGATGAATCCAACATCAAAATAAGTTCAATATGTGTTACAGTGTATTAGAAGAAGGTCTGGAAAACAGGGAAACTTAATGAAATGTGAGTAGTGTAGTATATACTTTACACCCACTTCCTGCCCCCCTGCCATAGCACATTCCGGAACTTCCGATATACTATACACCCACTTCCTGTCCCTGCCATAGCACATTCCGGAACTTCCGGTTTAGAGTTCATTTCCTACTTCCTGTGCCATCAAAACACATACCGGAACTTTCGGTTAAGGTTCCTTCCTTCCACTTCCTGTATTCATTTCGGATATTAGAGAATTGTAATTGGATACGTGTCATTTCGCTTTTTTCGCCATTGCCAATTAACAACTTCCGGTTAAGCTCTCTTCCTCTTTTTACTCCTTCTGGACATAACCCTACTTCTCTACGTTTCTTACACACCCGTTACTTTTATTTGTGCCTTTTTAAGTGTATTTCAATGGAGTCTTCTCGCACAATTTTATTTGCTTGTATTCCTTTTCTTTAATTACGACCTACTGACAATTCTTATTAACAAAGAAAATCATATCAAGTTGAAGAACATTTTTGCAGTGTATTGGTTATGTGCAGCACCCTTTGTGCAATTTGCAAAAATCTATAGCACATCGGATGTAATGTGCAAAAATGTGTAGCATGCTAAATATAATGTGCTAATCAAACAAAGCATTGAGCGGAATGTGTAGAACATCTGATATACCATGTGCATCAATGTGTAGTACTGATACACGCACTAAATTTTAAGTGTATATCAATATCTTGAATAGCGAAGGTTTACAAAAATAGGTCGAGGTTGAGTTAAATACCCAGTATAACATGTACATCCAACGACATCGGGTATGGCCTATATTTACCTGTGCAGACATGTAATAGATATCTAATAATAACGGTACGCGGACAATGTAAAATAAAGCTAAGTAGGTTGTTAGAAACATTTTTGCAGTGTATAGATAATGTGTAGCACACCGACTACAATGTGCAGCACACCCGTTGCAATGTGCAAAATGTGTAGCAGGCTAAATATAATGAGCTGATTAAACAGCGTATTTAGTGGAATGTGTAGAACATCTGATACCGTGTGCATTAATGTTCAGTACTGTAATGCCCTTGCACTAAATTTTAAGTGTATATCAATATCTTGAATAGCGAAGGTTTACAAAAATAGGTCGAGGTAGGGGACACCCGAGGACGAATAAAGGAACAGCAACAAAGAGAATGACGAAACGTGTTAGTATTGTTATGGTTTATTGGTTGATATGAAAAAAATAATATTTACATTTATTTGAATTTTCTTATACATATGATATATATGAAATTACATATTTTATTTAAGTAATGCTCTTTTCGCATGAACTAATCACTTTGGGTTTGTGGAGGATCATATTCGTCGATCTTTCTGTTAATTAAAAACTTTCTTTTTTTAACTGCGTATTTCACAGATTCGTCTTCATCATAGTCTTCATCCTCGCGCAATCTTTTCGCAGTGTCCATTACCTTCTTGTGTATTGGATCGTTGCGTAAAGAAGTCATAAGCTCGAAAAAGTTTAAGTAATATTGTCTAAGTTTATTATCATAAAGTGGTTTCAACTTCTCAAATGTCTTCTTTTCCAATTCGTCTGTAGATATATTTCCTTTACTTTGCTGTAATTTCTTAAACGTGGTTTCATATTCCTCTTGCATGTCGCTGTAAACATCGTTCATAGCTTTGTTCCAAAACTTGTCATTGTTTGGTTCTTCATCGCTTTCTGAGTCTGTACCATTGTCTTCTATTTCACTTTCTTCTTCCTCATTACTAATCTCTGAATAATCTTCCTCATAATTGCCACATAAATCATCGTCACTTCTATAACTTTTGTCTACTTCATCTGAATGTCGATTATAGTTGGACGACATATCTTTACGATTGATTCTTTCCTTTTCACGACACACGAATGTCGTTTTATGTCTTTTTAAAGTGAAAGGTCTTGAGAAAGTCTTTAAACACCAGTTACATCGAAGTTGATCCATAAACAGTCGCATAAGAAATGAATGTCACAATTCCTAGCTTTAAGATTTATATATAGCATCTGAGGCTATTGAATGCTATTTGCACAATACTGCAGATGTTTGCATCATCAGTCTAATCTTTATAGTACATTCAGACATTTCTGACACATTTGTTATCTATTTTGTGCTAGAGTACTACTGTTATACAAGAGTTGTAACTTTTACAAAATAAAAGGAAACTTATAGAAATGTAGACTTAGAGTCACTTCCACGTCTTCATATAATAGTGCGTTTCCATTTCGATCCTTTAGGGATATTTGAATCTGAAGCAAATGTCCCATTCTCATAGGAACATAATACGGTAACGTGAATATAACGTTTGAGTCTTTTTCAGCATCCAGAGTTATTCGTCTTAAAAGAGGAATTTCCTTCCCGCCTACTAATGTGCCTTGACAAATATCACACCACACGAATATTTCGTTATACTTCTGACTTCCTATATTTCCTTGATTGCTTTGTTTTACATTACTTATACTGAACTCGGTCAGAGCAACCATCCAGTAACCATCAAATTGTATTTCTCGGCTAAGCTGCACCGTGAAATTATTTGGTGTGTTATGAAATAAAGATTGGCTGTCTGACGACGATAATATCATCCGGAGACTCATGCTTTTCAAATGGTGATTACAACATTAAGTTTTGCATTTAATAGCTTTTGAGTCTATTGACTTGAATAAAATCTGTCTATTGACTTGAATAAAATCTGTATAATTTCATATATATCATATGTAAGAAAATTCAAAAACATATGTAAATGAAAATATTATTTTTTCACATCAACCAATAAACAATAACAATACTAACACGTTTCGTCATTCTCTTTGTTGCAGTTCCTTTATTCGTCCTCGGGTGTCCCCTACCTCGATTTTTTTTTTGGTAAATATTGTAGATATTGATATACACTTAAAATTTAGTGAAAGAGCATAACAATACTGAACATTGATGCACATGGTATCAGATGTTCTACCCATTCCACTAAATGCGCTGTTTGATCAGCTCATTATATTAAGCCTGCTACACATTTTTGCACATTGCAACGGGTGTGCTGCACATTTTTGCACATTGTAGTCGGTGTGCTACACGTTATCTATACACTGCAAAAATGTTTCTAACAACCTACTTAGCTTTATTTTACATTGTCCGCGTACCGTTATTATTAGATATCTATAACATGTCT
This sequence comes from Pinctada fucata, assembly GCA_028142955.1. NCBI lineage: Eukaryota > Metazoa > Mollusca > Bivalvia > Pterioida > Pteriidae > Pinctada > Pinctada fucata. Next base: position 73,023,176 of record AP027103.1, on the reverse strand, counting down.
GCACAGGTAAATATAGGCCATACCCGATGCCGTTGATGTACATGTTATACTGGGTATTTAACTCCAACTCGACCTTTTTTGCAATCCTTCGCTATTCAAGATATTGATATACACTTAAAATTTAGTGCGTGTATCAGAACTACACATTGATGCACATGGTATATCAGATGTTCTACACATTCCGCTCAATGCTTTGTTTGATTAGCACATTATATTTAGCATGCTACACATTTTTGCACATTACACCCGATGTGCTATAGATTTTTGCAAATTGCACAAAGGGTGCTGCACATAACCAATACACTGCAAAAATGTTCTTCAACTTGATATGATTTTCTTTGTTAATAAGAATTGTCAGTAGGTCGTAATTAAAGAAAAGGAATACAAGCAAATAAAATTGTGCGAGAAGACTCCATTGAAATACACTTAAAAAGGCACAAATAAAAGTAACGGGTGTGTAAGAAACGTAGAGAAGTAGGGTTATGTCCAGAAGGAGTAAAAAGAGGAAGAGAGCTTAACCGGAAGTTGTTAATTGGCAATGGCGAAAAAAGCGAAATGACACGTATCCAATTACAATTCTCTAATATCCGAAATGAATACAGGAAGTGGAAGGAAGGAACCTTAACCGAAAGTTCCGGTATGTGTTTTGATGGCACAGGAAGTAGGAAATGAACTCTAAACCGGAAGTTCCGGAATGTGCTATGGCAGGGACAGGAAGTGGGTGTATAGTATATCGGAAGTTCCGGAATGTGCTATGGCAGGGGGGCAGGAAGTGGGTGTAAAGTATATACTACACTACTAATGTGCTATGAGACCATACCTTTTGTAAGAACAAATAAATCAACCCAACTTCAACTTATTTTTATCATACTATAATGTATCTGCATACCAAAAATCAGCTCAATATCTACAACAGGCATAAAAAGACAGGAAACTGAGAAGTTCATGAAAATTGCTAAGTCCAGGGGCCTTAACTCCTGTACAAATGGGTCAATCAAATTGAAACACGAACTTGATTTGTATCACACTGAGATATATTCACATACCAAAAATGATTTCAATATCTGCAATACATGGAAGAAAAGTCCGGAAAACTAAAATTTCATGAAATTTGCTAAGTCCAAGGGCCATAACTCTTGTGAAAATAGGTCAATCAAAACCAAACTTGAATTTGATCTGTATAACACTAGGATGTAATCACATATAAAAATTTATTTCAATATCTACAATAACAGCTGAGAAAAGTCCAGAATACTGAGAATTTCATGAAATTTGCTAAGTCCAAGGGCCATAACTAATGTAAAAATAGGTCAATCGGAACCAAACTCGAACTTGATCTGTATCACATTCAGATAAACTCACATACCAAAAATGAGTTTGATATATGAAAAGACAGCGAAAAAGTCTGGAAAACTAAAGTGTGACGGACAGACAGACAGACGGACGGACGGACGGACGAGCCAGTAGGGGACTAATAAAGGAGATAAAACCTCAGAACTGAGCTGCACAGACAGTAAGTTTGATTAAAATTTATGTTTAATTGAAAAGTTCCTTAAATAGGCAGAGTTGGAGGACATAAATATATGCCGTCGGTAGAGGACTTATATCGCTCAGCGATCATAACATTTTTCAATATAAGGTATAGAGTTGGAACCCTTCTGCATTATTTTAACGAGTTTTGACGTGATTTTTAAGCTAATTTCGTATTTCATTTGATTATTTCATTGCTACGGGTGACATAATTCTGCTACAGATCAGATAGAATGGTTGAAGAAAAATATGTTTTCCACCAGGGCCAGAATTGCAAGATAACGACATCAATTATTGGGAACATGCCCCAAACATACCCCAATATGCAATATTGCCATTAAGAAATTCAAATATCAGTTATATCGGCATATTTTGTTATTTTACAAAAAAGTTTACCGAAATTGGTCAAACAAGAAAATTTCAGCAGGATACCAAATCTGCGGCCATATAACAGGAGCCGAAAACAACACGCTTTATTCAGCATTATCGGCTAAATAAAAAAAATGTCCGAAATGTATTTTCATCCTCGTTTTTCCTTTGCATGTACAATGTACTAGTAATAACTAGTCCGAAAAACCTGACCTAAACCCAGCCTTTGACGGTTATTTGGACAGTCACCCACGGATTTTCGGACTGGCATTTACATGTACATGTATGATTGCATACTCGATTTAGGGAGCTCATATTGATGAAATTTCATTGAACAAATCTATAATTTAATTGCTTCCAATACGTCATTCGTATCGACATTTTTACTTGAGTACTTGCGGTTTTTATTGGTATGGATTTTTTTTATATATTTGGATGACGAGTAGTGTCTATGTGGTCCTAATTAAGATCAAAATAAAGATAAAATGTTTTGAACGCCGTTTATATGATTGCTATCATCAGGAGAATCTGGAGACATTCTTCACAATGAGTAGTAAGGTACTTGGACTTGTAGTTTTGAAAGTTTTAGATTTCTTATGACCTAAGAACACTTTAATCCCCTTCCGTAATATTAAGTACAGATGAAGCATAAAAAGATATCTAAAAAACCATAAAGAACTATGACATCCTGGTATGTTCTATTGTCAATTGCGAGGAAAACCTTCTCCCAACTTTTCACCATTCAGATTCAGATTAGGAAACTTTTTGGACAGCTTGACAATGGGCGATGGTTTGTAAAAAATATTGATCCACTTAGTCACTTAATCAGTATAACTCAAAGACAAGGATATATGAATTGTGTGTGATATGACCGTAAACGACTTAGTTAATTATTAATATAAGTATTAAATGTAGCAAATCATGCGCAAAATATAATTAAGTAACGCCAGATAGCATCTACTTAGGATTGGCAATCTGAGACACCAAGCATTGCAACTTGCAAACAAGATCATCACTGGTCATAGACATAGGTACAAGCTTGCAATATAATATAGATTTCAAAGCGGAGAAAAGCGGATCTGAGATCGTACGCGTAGAAGATTGCAAGTATTGCATACCTTATTACACCGAGTTAATGAAAGTCCGTTTTAGGTGCAACTCGGCATCAGCAATTTTTTTTCTCAAATGCGGATGCTACCTTTTTGTCATTAATATGTACATATATGTCGTCTTGCTAGTTATTAGATGATATGCAAAATGTATTTTTAGACCCACTATCGACTTAAATCTTCTTTCTTTATTTTTTTTTTCATAACGGATTCATGACAGAGTGAGGAAACATTTTATGCTGAAATGTATTGAGAAGGAAAGGTTGTTTTGTGCACAATAAAAGACGCGTTTGTTATGACTTCCAAAAAGTAGGTAAAAGGCCGAGGTCAAGACTACGAGATCATCTATTGGTACCTATAGAAAGGTCTTGTCACTAGGTGCAGACAGTCATTTGAGAATCAAAAGTTATTATCTATGTTAAAGCTTATGCCGCTGAAATACAGACAAACGGACAGATAGACGGGCAAATTAAAATCATATGCCCCTGAATCTTTGATTCAATGTCATAAAAATACAACTATGTAATTTTCAATAGGAAGGAAGCCCCCTTTACTGCTTGCTCTCGAAGGACCAACAAATCTGAGGACCTTTTGTAATGCAAAAATAGATTATTTAGTTAGGTTGTTATGCATGCGAAAAAATTTTGTTTGGAAGGAAAATCAATAAACAGTTTTTCATACTCTCTTAATATTTTATATTCGAAAAATCCATTTGTGATGGAAAATCAATATAATGCGGCTAAACTGTCCGATCAGTTTTCAGTGAAATATAATGCTTTGAAAACAAAGTAAGAAAATTGATTATTTCCTGTTTATTTATCAATATAAATGATGTTTAAATCGATTACGGGATCATATAAAGATGTATTTATTACGGTATTAATTTCTCCCCAGGGGAGAAAGTGGATAGTCGTGTAGGGGGGTGTTTTTACTGATTGTCAAAGATGTGGAGCTGTAAAGACGAATTTTGTTTAAGAAATTGCATTATTATTGGTGTATCATTTATCTTTGTGCGGGAAACAACATCAGGTAAGATTTTTATGAGTTCATTCATTTAATTTTTTTTATAAATAAATAAATCGATAAATAAAAAGGAAATAGATAATAAATTCATTCATTCATTCATTAATTTATTGATAAATAAATAAATAAATAAGTAAATTTATTTATTTATTTGTTTATTTATCTATTCATTTATTCATTCAATTCATTCATTTATTTTTTTCATTATCTATTTATTTGATTTGATGAAATTATTTCGTAATGAACACTGACTTGCATTATGTTAATGCATTCTGATGACAAATAATTAAAGAACTAAAAGATGTTTCAAATTAAAAAAAAAAGTACCTAAAATTAAATTAGGAACATACTTTCAACTTAAATTGCACTCTATACTTAGTTCTATTCAGGAGGCACAGCAATGCATTTTTAAAATAAGGATACAAGTAAAGGTTGCATCGCAGAAAACTTCGGGAAATATATACCGATAAAACGTCAAAGAGGATAATACCGAATAGGCAGAACCTCTTTTTTTCTTGAGCCGCTATGATGTTTTTAATTTCAAATTGACATGTATAACATTAAATAAATCTGCATTCAAATGTCGAACCCAGAGGGGGGGGGGGGGGGTTCCGGACCCCCCTGAAATTTTCGAAGCATAGTTTGATAAAACTTTTAAATATACATATTTCATAAGAATAAGTCCCGATTCCCCTTTTGTTGTCATAATATTTGAAAAATAACATGAATTTGTATTGAAAATCTTGCATTTTAATTAATTTTTTCGACCACATTTCAAAAATTTTTCCTGGCTCGCCCTCGCTCGCCAGATTTTATTACATATATGTCAATTTTAAATGATGCTTACCTTTGCAATTATACATAAACAGACAATTAACTGATAAATACAGGAATATATGATGCAAATGGTATTATTGTCTAACCTTTTTATTCCAACTTTAGAATGTTTTCGCTGGCTCGCTACCGCTCGCCAGACTATTTTACATAAAACTTGATAAATAATCAAAACGTAGTGGAAATTTAATAATTTTTTTTTGCTTTTCAAAAAATTTAGGACTAATGAATTTTAGGACCCCTCCTGGAAAAAAAAAATCCTGGATCCGCCCATGTATTCAGAAAAATGAATTCCTTCAAAATGTAACAGGGAAGTCTTAATTAGGTTAAAACAACAAAAATGTTCGGGGAAAATAGATAGAAAAATGAAAATGGATAAAAGAAAAAAGAAAAAACGAGAAATAAATGAATAATTATTTAAAGAAAACAAAAGAACAAAACAACCCCCTCTTCCTGTGTGTGTTTGTATTTTTAACCATGAAAGGTGGTATTCGCGCATGTATCAACAGCAATTGAAAAAAAATGTGATTTTACTTTTAGTTTTCGTTCTTCGCATTTTTATTATATTATTTTTTATTTCGAAATGAAAGTATCATAAAGTAGTTAAACATGATTTATGAAGAGCCGCTGTCAAGAATCATACATTGGTCGCCACCAAAAAGGGTATAAAAATTTTTCCAAATATTGTTAAGGCATTTCCAAAGTCTGTGAAATATGTAAGATACAAATATAGTTGATAACTTTTTTCGTAGATCCCATTAAGTCGATTTATACCAAGACTACGATATACAAAAAAAAGAGGGTTGATTAAAAATTTATAAAACTCATTTCTATTTTTCACGCTTAGAAATATATCAAATGGACTAATATTTCGCAATATGACATGTAGTTATTTATATAAAAACGGCACACAAGTATTGGAAAACTAAAACTGAAAACCAAACCATACTCATGTTATCTGATGTATTTCTTTTCAATTATATTAAGTTGGAGATTAAAAGAGAAGAAATGAATATCATACAATTGATCATCTTCTCAAGACAAGTGTACGTAATACCTAATACGTAAGGTAAATACGTACACTTGTCTCGAGAAGATGACAATCGGTACGAAGTAAAAAAAAACCCCTCACTTTACATTGCAAATTATCAGTATTTCTATTTTTAGGTCTTCCGACTTCCGTCGGAAGACCTATTGTTTTCGTAACCGTGGAAAATTGGATCAGCGATTTCTCAAGAACCCTGTAAGCTAGGACAATGAAAGTTCTCCAACGTTACGTTTGGAGTAAAAGCTAGATTGGTCTTTTTTATTTTTGGTCTCTGTTATTTTTTTTTATCATGTTTTTTAGTAGATTCAAATATTTGACGGGAGCGTCGAATTACTCAAAAGGACCGAAAATTTCATGTTTTGCTATTTGTAAGCTTAAATATCTCGTATTTTGCTATCTACAATTTCCATTCTTTTTGAAAGTCGACAGCCATGCAAGATATGAAATGCTAGATGCACACTGTAACGATTTATTACGATGACGTCCTTCACCGTCCTTCATATTTCCAAATTCAGAAGTTCATAGGAGGAAGACACTTTTTTGCTTATAATAGTAAACAAAAATTAAGCTTATGAAGTTTCCTTAAAATTTCAATATTATTATTTTTTATCCATATATCTGTCTTATTTAGTCTTTCTGATTTTTCCTATCTCTTACTGTTGAAAAGATATGAGCATCGAAATTTTGAGTTGGGTATTTCGATACACCTTCACGCCAACAGATCGGGCGCACACTAAAATTGGTAGTCCGAGTCCGACTCGAGAAAAGCAGTGTTGAGATTTTCAAATTCCGATTTCACGGCAATGATGAATATGCATTTCATAAATACATTTCGATATACACAATTTGATTTTAAAACAGTTGATTAATTTAGAAGAGATCAGCTACAAACCAGAATTTACACACAAAAAGTGGTAGTTTGATTCCGATTTCTAACCTACAAACCTGTTTCTAAACTTCAATAACTATATTTTGAACATCAAGTTTAATTTCTAATTCTAGCAAACGTTCGAACATAATTTTCGGTTGGTTTATTTACAAATTGATGAACAATTTCTCCAACATTCTTCCCTCCCCTCGTTTTTCGAAAACAGTTCTGTTTATATTGAACGATGTCGCCATGATGGAAATTCAAAATAAACTTTGAAAAAAGGGAAGGGGGGTCCAAATTTGAACCTGCACAGCGAGAACCTCATGGTATTTATATATATATATATTGAACGTAACTTGTTATTACCATTTCTCTTCTCAAGAAAATTGGTTCTACAGCTACGAGCTCGCCTTTTTTATGGGGGAAGGGGGCAGGAAGAATTTGCAAAAAAAAAAAAAAAAATCCCGGCTCTGAAAAATGCTGAAAAAAATATTCCGGCCCAAAGGGCCAGCAATTTTTTTTTTCCCGGACCATGCAAAAGTAAGGATACATTGCATGATATGGGAATTTTGCTGGCCCTTTGTGCCAGACAATTTAAAGTCAAAAAATTAATTAATATAAATACAAACTGTTCACATAGCTGTATCTACCAGAGACCTAATACGCATAGGCACAAAAATCTAGAAAAGGTTCTATTTAAACATCATACAATCTGTCTGAAATTCGCTAATTGCAAAGAGACATATGAAGGAACGGTTATTAACTCATACTCTGTAACAGCGGGGAGTTTAACTTACACAGACATTCACAACATTTGACAATTTGTTTAAATCCGGCCCGAAGAACCGGCGAAAATTTTTCTCCGACTCTGGTAATGGCTGAAAAAATGGCCTGCTTAGAAAATTGCTGAAAAAATTTTACCGGCTGGCAATAGAATTCCTACCCCCCCCCCCTCCCCAAAATCAAATGGTTGCTCACCAACAATTATCGGTTTGAAAATTTAATGTTACTGCTATTTGTAAACTTAAATATATAATATAAATACATGTAATGTGACGTCCTTCATATTTCCAAACCAAAAATTGTATAGGAGGAAGACACTCTTGTTGCAACCGCATATATATGTTTCTATATATATTTTGAAACATTTCACATTTGCTGTTGAAATGATTCTCTATTTTCTGCCATTCTAGTCAGATTGAATTCACTGAACGCTTACATAATTTCTTAACTGGTTCACAGTCTTTAAGATAAGTGATAGAAGGTAAAATAAATATTGGATTGTTGGATAACTATGTGCCCCAAAAGCTGATTATATGATTCAAATTAATGAATCAATTCAATGAAATAAAAAATCGCGAAAACAATATAAGTGTTAATGAGCAGGAGAGTTTTACGCGTCCTTGGCAGAGAGAGAGAGAGAGAGAGAGAGAGAGAGAGAGAGAGAGAGATTTTCAACATATTCGACAGTATGACGTTTGGATTGATTTTAGGCCATATGAGGCATTAAATGAAGTAATCAAAATTTGACATGATTTTGCTTCCACCCAATGTAGTTTCTTCTTTAATCAAAATCTCACATGTATCACTGTTCACAGCTGATGTCACGGGGTTTGAGATAGCCATCGGTGGTACAAACTTGATTCCACTGGAGAAGGGTTCCAGTGCCACCATTAATCTGGTGTACGATTCTGGAGGGACTGGGCTGGTATTTGGAGCTGCTTTAAATGTGGGTACCTCATTCAACACCTCATCAGCAGTCAAAGATGAAGTCGCACAAACAATCTCGTTTTCTCTTGACGAAACTCACATGGAGACTCTCTCTTTCGGGACATATCTACTGACCTTAAACCTGACACCTACATCCGGATCGTCTGCTACAAAAGAAGTCATATTATTCTATGAGGAACCCATCATTGGATTTGCAGTAAGCGATTGTCAGAGGATAAGTCTTCCTTTATGAAGAGAATGTTAAGATTTTCAAAATGATTCAGTGATATTTACGTTAACTTAATTACATGTAATATGCTATTATGTGGAATTTTCATTATATTATTTCAGATTTACAGATACCCCTATGCACCCCTTAACGAAGAAGTTCATTTCAATGTTACTTTCACTAACGCATCAAACGTAGAGACGGAATGGTTCCTTGATACAAACGACACCTACCTTCTAAGACACGATGGTCAACCTCGTTCCTTTCTTCAGAATTTCACTTTTACCGTACCAGGAGACCATAACGTTACTGTGGTGGCAGCAAATACTGTAACAAGAACGTTCGATTCTATGATAGTGTCAGCCTATTACAGACTGAACGGTTTTGACATCACGACAGAAAACCGTACAGTGGATCCGCTAGATCCCGTCATATTCAACGTAACTTTGTCACCTACCGCAGACCTTCCAATGGGATCCCTAAAACTTAACCTTTCCTACGGAGATGGAACAGATGAGAACATAAATCTAGACAGTGTTATGTCTAATTTACAAGGATCTGGTCATACAGTGCAACACTATTATTCACAAGGCTACTACGACGTGACTGCTACTATTTACTCGGAAATAGACTCCGTCAACTTTACTATGAGAGTCTCTGTATGGGAAAATGTTACCCTTTCGATGTCTTCAGTAGAAATTAGCGCTGTGAAAGAAGAAATAACGTTCAATTTTCTCAATAGTCCTTTTTCTGCGACCTTATACCTCATTGATTTTGGAGACGGGAACACTGTTTCAAACAACGTTACTGATTGGACTCAAGCATATGAGACTATCATTTTATCACATGCCTATATTACTGATGGTATCTTCAACGTCACCATGAGAGCCTGGAATCCGGAATACTCGAGTCATTCATCTTACCTTATCACTGTCCAGCATCCTATTCCCAGCGAAAACATTACAGTCACCGCAGTACGTGATACCATACCTATTCCAAACGGACTGCTTGAACTATCTCTACTTTTGAAGGAGGATAACCCATCGCCGACTGATGTTCTCTGTACATTCAATTTTGTGGATGAGACACTTTTTAACATAAGCACGTCTATCATCTACAACGTACCTGTTACACAGTACTACACATACAATTCTACAGGGAGCAGGACTGTATCGATAGATTGCCAGAACCTTGTCAGTACCATGCGTAAAGATGTCATGGTGGATGTTTTCTTCATGTTGAACGGCTTTGACGTCCTTGCTAGCGAAGGGACTGTGGGAACCAATGAACAAGCTTTGTTTTCTGTTCAACTTTCCCCGAATGCCAACTTGTCCATGGGCACACTAAATATGAACATTTCGTATGGCGACGGCTCTTCCAGCAAATATGTCAGTGTCGATAGTACAATAGAGAGCGAAATGCAAGCTGGTGGACACAATATATCATACGGTTATGGAACTCAAGGAAACTACAGTTTTGTGCTTTCAATTTACTCTCAGATTGATAGTATAAATTTCACACTGGACGTGTACATTTGGGATATCGTAAATGTCTCTTTAACATCAGATACCATAGCAAAAGTAAACGACCCAATCACATTCGAGTTTGTGAATCCACCCTCGTCTGGGTTCAAGTACGACATCGACTACGGCGATGGAGATTCCAAGAGTAACCTAGAGAGCGCATGGTACAGCATGTATAGTGAGATACCCTGGGATAAGAGTTATTCCACAGAGGGTGTATACACGGTCACAATGACGGCCAGTAATGCAGTTTACAGTAGCTCCTCAACATATCAGATCACAGTCCAGCACCCTATACTTGATGCTGATGTAACCTTAACCCCTGCCTCTGATATTATCCCATTCCCTGACGGTAAGGTCGACTTTGAATTGGCATTCAGTGGAAGCAATCCCCATCCAACAAATCTCAGTTGTAGCTTGGATTATAACGAAGGGGACATTGTCAACATGACAAACGTAGTATTTCCTATCAGTACGTCGAAAGAATATATAATATCTAGTGAAAAAGCAGTCAAGTTTACATGTTGGAATCTTGTAAGCAACGTTACAAAATCTTCCTCAATATCCGTCCGCAGCTTCACACTTCAGGACTTCAATGTGACATACGCATCCCCTGTTGCTATTAACTCCACGGTTGGAAGCACCAAGGACGACACGTATCCCCATCTCACCCATGTTTTTAAAGTGAACGACAAGCCCTCAGATGTTCTATTCCAAATAGACCTTCTGAACTGCTCTAGAATGCCACCAAATATAACATTTTCTTGGAACTTCGGAGACAACTCTGTAGTGGAAGAGGATATTATCACAACAAAAGAGAAGACTCATCAGTATGCCGAGAGAGGAAATTACACAATAGAATTAATTATAAGTGATGGCACTATCCAAGACACCAGATATTACGACCTGACGATGGGGATAGTTCAGATAGAAATTAACCAAACAGAGGGGGTAATCAACGATACAATTTTCGAAATCAAGATTTCCGGATCGGACAATTTCGTATTTGACACATCAGCGAATCATAAGACCTTAGTTTCTAGTAGTGGGTCTACATATACTGTGAAATACTCCCGATGGGGCGTGTTCCATGAATGTGTTACGGCAGACCATAGCGGGGTAATAGAATCTGTTTGTATTCAGACGCCTATAGAGATTGATTTTAATTTGACCAACACATTGGCCGTAGAAGTTGGCAATGTCAACGTATCGTTACCTCCAGGTGACGTCAATATAAGTATATCAACGTCAGGGGATATCGTCAAGCCATACGTCAACTGTACTATAGATATCAAAGATCCTATCAATACTGCAGTTCTAAATGAAATTTTCAACGTGAGCAACACAAGCCCGTATTTGGTGACCAACCAGTACAAGAGTCTTGGGTCGTATGAAATCGAGGTCATCTGCACCAACTTGGTTACTTCATTTAACGACACAATAGCTGTAGACGTTTTGAATGACTGTTTTGAACCGGGAGGGATATTTGATAGGGCATACACTGACTCTTTGACCCCAATGTCCGCTTATACCTCATCCGATCTAGATCTGTCCAACAGAATGCAAGTGAATTGTGACGACATTCTCTTTCTGTGGACAGTAAAACGAGTCGTAGAACCTGTGGCTGACCCTCCTGTTGAAACAAATACTTTACTAACGGACAACTCAGGAGGTACATTAAGGATTCCTAGAGGGAATGTATCCCAAGGTCTAGCTTCCGTCACTCTGGCTGTATCATCCATCAGTCCAGTAACCACACTAACAGAGACGATGTATGTGAGGTTCACAAAACTTCCTCCGGAAGCTTTTATTGCAGGTGGAAAGAAAAGGTCGGTACGGTTCAACAATGTTTTCGTCATTATCAACGCTAGAGAAGGATCATATGATTCAGAGAAGGGATACTTCGGAGATAAAAGTGGATTGGTATTCCAGTGGGAATGCTACAAGTAAGTTTCTTGTTTCTGTATTTTATGAAGCGATAGCATTTCTATTAAAGAAGTGGGAAAGGATCTCAAACAAGACAACTCTGCAATGAACACAGCGAGATATACGAACAAGATTGCGCAACAAATTACAAACACTACTACATAAAACAATCAAAAACAGACATTCGGAGACAGCGAGACAGATCAGAGCACCCACTTCGAGAAGACCAACAAAGAAAATGGACCAGACCAAGACAACGTGAAACAAAAATGACAACAGATGAAAAGAAGAACTCGAAGCCGACTTTGGACGGCCATCAGCTATCGGAATAGCAAATATTATGTTTATCCGCATTACATTCACGAAGTCGCTAGTTAAAGATAAGAGAATTTTGAACATGAAGACCCAAAGTTTGAATCATGAGATATTTTTTGAATGAAACTTTTAAAGAATCCATAAATGATTGAGTATATTTCTTACAGAGTTGTTGCTAAAGATTTGGAAGAAATAGAAAGTCTTTTCAACGCTGGTAGTTATGGGAGCGAAACATGTAATCTGGCTCCTACGACAGATGCTGGGAACTGGACTTTGGACCTTAGTCAGGGCATTGATACTCAGGGGTACATAGTGACTGCCACAGTAGTGGATGGAGATCTTAACACAAGTTATACTCAGTTCTTAAAGAGCATTCCAGGAGATCCTCCTGATATCTCCATTGTGTAAGTCACACAATCATAGAAAGTATTTACTTCAAAAATTAAAGAGAGAATATCTTTGTCTCATACTTGTAGATCAAATGAAAAAGATGACGAAGTTCATAGTGAGTAGACTTTACATTTAATCATGGGAAAACTCGATTGAGATATGACGATGATGCACGAAATAAGGGTATAAAACTTCAATGAATTTCAATTTGCGGTAAGAAATATTGACCATTATCTTTTTCAAATAGGTGCTCAATCAACTGCTTAAAGAAAACAGCGATAACAAATATGATCAACATAATTACTCAGTGTTCTCAATGTACTCGCCAAGTGGTTTATAGCTGGAGACTGTTCAACGCAGATTCTAATGTTGAGGACACAGACTTCTCGTCAAAGACACTAACAGGTAAAGAAAAGAATAGATGCTGAAGGAAACATGATCACACGTGCGCTTCGCATACCTCCATCCAAGAAAGAAAATAAAGTCGACTTCCGATTAGTCTTTTAATTTGTCATCTAGAACTTTTTAAAGTATCCACATCTTCTATAGGTATATACATTGATAGAGCATATAGCCTTGTGTGCAGGTTGCTACATTACTTGGCCTCATTGTGTATGTCTCATATACATGAGGTTTATGTATTTATTTTTTGCTATAGGTGGTGAATGGATGATAACGTATGTAATTTAGAATCCACTGCCTTTTAGAGTATGTTATTTGTTACAGAAATACTGAAAGAAGTATATTTTAACAAAGAATTTAACAATTAACTACACTTTTTGTGTGACAGGTGTATCTAAAACTTGTAAAATGTAACTCTTATATTCTAACTTAAACGAATGGCCAGTTTCTAATTCTTTTATCGTAAATACTGAAATCGGGGAAAAATACCACACTGAGTCATTATCTTCCGTCAGCGGCCATTATCGGAAAATAACGACTCGCACACCAGCCAATCAAAATGGACGTTACATCCAGGTTATGATATATAACCAAATAATTACATACATGACATACATAAAACGTCAGCATTTATTCGAATACGCTGCGTCTGTTTCATTAGGTTTGGGTTTGGCCTCTGTTGTAATAAAGGCGAACACTCTCGAGCCTGATAGAAGATACTCGTTGAAACTTACAGCCAGGTACGCCGATTCCACAGTGGAAACCTTCCAAACCCACGAATTTCTCACCAATTTTCCTCCATACAACGGACGCTGCCAAAGCAACGGTAACATAATATTATTCAATTTAATGACATTTAAAAAAGTTTATTGAAGCTGATAATAGTAACGTTTCTTTATGAATAGATATAGAAATGTCCGAAAATCAAATTATAGAATAAATCGAAAATTAAAAAATAGCTGTATTTCAAGAAAGTATTTATTAAAAACAGTTATGTATGTAGTAAGAAAACAAGTCAAGTAAGCATATACTTCTGGATGCCATCTTTACACAGCCAATGAATACAAGGCTCCGTTAGAGATGGTAGACATAACATGTGAGGATTGGTTGGATGAGGGCAGCTACTCTACCAGGGACGAAACCAGGGACAGAGCTAACAAGGAACCCCTACGATATAAATACGAGACAAAAACAATGAGAAAAGATGCTCAGAATGTCACAGAAGTGGTGTCAGCAACACTTGATGAAGGAGGTATCAATGACATTGGTCACATGCATCTCAAAATATATATTTGCTTATAGGGAATTTCGGATTTGAGTGAAAATAAATTGGTTTTCCGAAGTTATTCGCTTAAACTCGCCATTTATATTATCTTCTGTAGACAGCTCTGATTGGACTATTCGATTTAGTGCTGCCACTCTATCCTTACGTGGATCCTTAGGTGACGATTCAACCTGCTTATATGTTCATATTCCAATTGATACGTTATGCCAGAGCAAGTAGCAAATATACAGATTTTGCTCTAAAGCTAGGCGTCTCGGTCAGGGATACGTTTGTAATCGACTAACATCGTCACTGAGGAAGTTCTACGGTCGATATGGGGAACTCTTCATACACTATGATGTTACATTGTCCAGAATGGTGGATGATATTCTGTCTTAGACCATTTGAACCATCCAACTACAGACTATACTTGTATCTTCCGAAATGGAAGTAACCGGATGTGATATTTCTGCCGAATTGAAGCGACGGGTGTTGAATGTAAGCAGGAGATGCTAACTCTTCCCGGGCACATGGTCTCAATCCAATATTGGTAGTTCGCTTCTTTTTATGTGGTGGAGGTTTTTGTTTGTTTGTTTTCGCTCCTGTATTATCCTGATTCTGTATGCCTTCGGTTTATAATTTTCTGAATTATCGATTTTGTACTGTGTATTGGGATATGGTCATTGTCCATATTTGTCACTTAAGTGTTTCGAGACTGTTACTGCTAAACAAAGAGATAATATATTTTTAATTCTAGGCGAATAATAAATGAATGATAATACAAAACAAAAATATTCTTTTTAGGCAAGGTCCATTTGATATTCAGGGGGGGGGGGGGGGGGGGCTTGTTTTTTTTTTGTCGGAGCAAGATTATTTTTTAGCCCCTTACCGGGGCAAAATTATTTTTGTCTTGAAAAGTTGGAGCAAGGATTTTTTTTTATAACAATTGATGTGAATTATATTAAGAATGTTTGTGTTTTTTTCAATAGAAATTCTTTATTTTTACTTAAATTACTTTAAAAATTACTTTATTTTTATGTAAAACTCTTGTATTCACTTCATTCACATGCATATACTGTTGATATTTTCAAATATGAACTTGCCATTACAGAAGAAAACTATGACGAGCGAAGCGAGCCAAAAAAATTTATAGAAAGTAAAAACTGCGGCGAGCCGAAAAATTTTCAGGAATTTTAAGCGAATTTTATGGTTACTCTTCAAATTCAGATTACTTGTAAGAGCAATATTATATTTTTCTGTCACACCATAAGCAAATTTATTTTCTTCATCAAAATTCAGAGCAAGATTATTTTTTTTTCGAAAAAAACCCAAGCCCCCCCCCCCCCCCCCCCAGAATATCAAATGGACCGTGCCTTACGTCCTTGGTTACTTTCAAAACTAAATTTAACAAATTGCCAAAATATTCGTTCTCTCTTGCATAAAGATTTGATAAAAAGGAATAAATGATAATTTGGACCCGATTTGATCAGGTGAAGCCTCTGCCATGGGCAAAGCTGTACAAATGGGAGACATTATTTTTAACTACGTGGTACAAGTATGGGTATACGTGTATGACTATTACGGTGATAGCAACTCTACTTACTTCTCTATCACTGTAAGTTTTTACTTTTGAATTTCATATTCACTAGATTTAGAATAAAAGTCCATCTTATTTTGATAACCAAAAGAGAGACTGTTGCTCCAAAATATACTATGATATGTAATTGATGCAAATTTGAAATGAATCATTTATCATAAAATTGAAAGAGGAAATAAGTAGATATTAGACTTCATGTCATATGTATTCTTCTGTTGGCCCAGAAACTCTTATCATTTATATTGGAAAAGTATTGTGAATAAAAAGGTAATATAGAGACAAGTAAAGAAGTCCATAGGGACATAATGTTTTGTAGGTTTAATTCGTGTATTGAAAATGTATCAAATAACGATTCACATGAAAAGAAGAACAATTATTTAACAAAATCAAAACAATCAAAATAGTTGAAGGTATTAAACCACGAATGATCGAAACATCTCTTACGATTCTTCTTTTTCTTGAGACTTGGAGATCCTCTCCTAATTCCTCAAATACAATGTTCAAAATATCGTAAAAAGGTACGACCTGATGATGCTGTATCAGGGACACCTGATCCAGAAGCCGTCAAACAAATGTTCTCTAAATTCGACGATGTTGTGGAGAAGACGTTGAAGGGAGGTAACGCCATGGCCGCGGTCGGCCTCTGTGGATCTATGGCCTCCGTGTTAGGGCCACCTGACTCGGTAAGCCGTAGACAATTTCTATCAACACCCTGAAAGCTAATTTCTTGTAAAGTATTAATAAGAGCGTGTATTTAAGTTTTTATTTTGAATCAAATTTATTTATCAATTACAAATGTCAAAACATGAACCAGCTATTAGTAATGTTAATGTCATTGCCCATTTTATCATCAAAGCGTGATGCGTGTAAGGTGACTTTGACTTCTACCTATTTGATACTTGCAGACAAGCAGTGGTGACACGTCTAACAGCACAGAGTCCGTGGACGACCTCTACAAAAACGTTGGTCTTTTCCCACTTGTTATATCACAACTGAGTATTTCTTAAAAATTTTGCTTCGAGAAACGATGACTTTTAGATACATTTTAAGCAAATATGATGAAAATGTAAGATAGGAAGTTTTGGAGCTCAAAATTCAGATTTTATTTGTGAGAAAGTGAACCATAATCTTGAATTCTGCATCCGTGTTTATATATCTGTTTTCATTTTCCTCAGAAAACAAAGGGCCTGTCGAATACTTTGAAAGACTCTGTTGTAAATACTCGAACACTTGGTTTGCTGAAAGCTTCAGATGCTCAGAAAATAAGTCGGAACCTCGAGGCTATCGTTAGCAACCCGGGGTATATATCTGACGAAGTCACTGTAAGTCAATATTTAAATACTTTGGTTGTCATATAATCTCTTACTTTTAAGTTACATAATACTTTGCTATAGCCTCTGTTGCAAGCATTAGCGTAATAATGTATATGTTGACTTTGTCATGTGCAAGCAACTTTAACGAGTGAAAGAAGATCCTGACGATAATCTCAACAGCAATCACAATAGAGCACAAAATTGAACATCGACAGACCCCAAAGAAGCTAGAGGTGGGAACAGGTACCCAGGAGGAGTAAGCATCCCCAGTTTGGCTAGCCGCACCCGCCGTCGATGTTTTCGCACGAAACAATATTCACAAAATATGCACTGGCTGAGGTTATGTCTATATAGAAAGTGCTATGGCGACCATGTCAGGGAAGGACATTCAAAACACTTGAAGGTTTACATGGAAAAAGAAACACAAAACTAGACAATTTAGTGGATGTAATTTCAAACAAAGGCTTTTATTACTTGTTTTTTGTCTCAATGTTCTGCTTTCACATTTAGAACAAAATGAAATTAAACTCCTTGTTAACAAGAAAACCAAATACTCAACATCATCCACACAAATGATATCATACATTAATCTTTATCTAAATAAGCCGGTGGTCAAAGCCACTTCTGACTAGTTTTTAGAATTATTTCAAAACCTTAATTAAATGCATTAAGTACAATAATTTTTATTGCTATGATTTGATTGAAACAGGTCAAAGCAAGAAAACAAATTGGACTTAAGTCAGTATTATTTATATGATTTCTCATCTAACTTATTTATCAAAGTAAGATGCATTGTCGGAAACCCATGCTCGGTCACACAAGGTGAACTTGCGTGACCGAGCGTGGGTTTCCGACGATGAGTGAGAAGTAAGGCCATACCAAATTAATTAAATGTTCTTTGGATTTCCTGCACCATATTTTTCAAAATTCAAAAATAAATATAAAAATAAAATGCTCGCCCGCATCAATAAATTTCTGGCTCAAGAATTTTAAAGGGTCGGGTCTGATTTCTGCAAATTTTAAAGCTTCTAGATGTCTAAGATTGTGCAAATATCGAAGAAAATGATACTTTATGTGTTTTAAAATTTCATAAGGAGCAAATTTGTTGTCTCATATACATGGTACTGAAAGTCAAGGAGGGGGAATGTTCGAAAATTGTTTCCGTACTGCTATGTGCCAGGCTTCCTAGTCACCAAATTCCTTTGTGAGTACGGAAAACATCAGAAATGTATTATTTCACTCGCTCGCACCTTAAAAGCTGCAATACTTAAAAAAAAAATAAAATAATTATATTTTCGCTCGCTCGCACCCTTTTTTTCACAAGAAAATCCAAAGAACATTTAATTAATTTGGTATGGCCTAAGCTTCGAAAATATGATAATATACCCAACAAAAAAAAAAAAAAAGAAACGCACCACTGAATTTTTATTTTATAAAATGAATTATGTAATCTATATGTAATCTATTCTTTTCCATCATAAATCGTAGGTATACGAGTCAAACGCCAAACAAATCCATCTTCATGAACAGACACAGCACAATGATAAAGACACTTGATTCAAAACGAAATGTCACAAAATGGCTTTTAAGAATTTCGTTCATTTTTTAGAAATGATAAAAGCTGTTTAACCTATTCAAACTGATATATCGGGCATTGCGATTTGTTTTTTTGAAGGGATGATAAACAATTTTCCCTGAATACAAATTCATTTAGTTGCTTCAAATGAAGTCATCAAAGAGAAAATCTAAATTTGAGAAAAACATCCCAAATATAAACTCTTTTAAAAATGAAGTCCGTGGTGTGATATTTTTCGCCCTTAAAAAATGTCGCAAAGCACAAAATTACCCTACTACAGCTAGAATCTGACCTTTTTTTGCAAGCACAGTTTTCTGACAGGTCATTTTTACGTGCATTTTCTATGGTTTTGGACGTTAGTTTTAAGCTTTTCTGGTATTTCATTTGATGATTTCAATGCGATGTTAAAGATAAATCTGCAACAGATAATTAAAAATGACTGAAGAAAAATTAGTGTTCTTTTGGGATCAGAATTGCCAAATATTGATATCCTTCACTGTAAAACATACCCCAATATACGTATATTTCCAGTAAGACATCATTTTTCAGATTTATTGGTATATTTTGACTACATTTGATTGGACAAACCAGTTTTCATCTATATTTTTACTAAAAATTTGCTGAAAGTTGTCAAACAACAAAATTTCACAAGGATACCAAACATGCGGCCATACAACAGGAGCTAGAAACAACGCGCTTTATTCAGAACTATCATTGTGATATGTTGCGAAAAAATGATCGAAACGTGTTTTATCCTCGGTAATTCGAGTGCTGGAAAAAGAAAACTATAATCAAACATCTGACTAAATTTTATGATCAATTGAAAAAAATCACTATATAATATGATATGTGTTTTTTTTTTGCTGGGTATATATTGGGATCAAGCTGTTACTGACTGTTATAATAAGTTGAGAATTAAGCTCCTTAACTTTTTTGGTAGACAAAAAGTATCAGTCAGGTTGACTTGATAAATTTCTCATTGTTTTTTATATTTAGCTAAATGGAGCTAATGTATCCGAGAAGATCATAGAAAAGGTCCGCAGTTTAACAGAAACAATACCTTTTCCTGTGGGAGAAATTCAAAGTATCGAGGAATCTGTTAGTGGTAAGGTGATACTATATGGCTATATGGTATGGAACAGTCTGGGATTGTCATTGTTTAATAATGTATTTTTGCTCTGCTCTGATAAAATAGCATTGTCACCTGATACCTGTTTTTAAATTTTTAATCAAGTTCCTGCCAGTGCATGTAAATCCATTAAAAGTATTAGCATTTTGCCAAAATTCATATTGAGATTTAATGTTTCAGGAACAGCCGCGTCGGTGGACAAAATTCTAGGAAATCTTATGCCCGATGTTATAGTAGACGTCAATGAAAACTTCACCGTAGATTCGCTCTATGATCAACTCCTCCTGGACGAGGCCGATACCATAGCACAGATGAGGGCCTCTGATAATTACACGGAGGATGACATCACAGCGTACGAGGAGTCGCTAAGAAATCAATCCGTAGAATTATATGACCAAAAGATACAACAAAGAGAAACGATGCTGGCAAAAGCTAATTCAGTAAGAAATTAAAAAGATAAATAAAATGATGAGATCATAAGATGGCATTGAGTTATTGTCTTCAGTGAATTACTATTCTTTGAACATTTTTTTCCAGTTTCCATTTAGACGATGCCCGATAATGTTCTATTTTTTTCGTTGTAATTCATACGAGTTATAGTATACACCCCTAAGCATTGTCATTAAAAGATTTATAAAGTATTTTGGAAAGTTCCCTAGTGCATCGTGTACAGTACTGAATGTTCAATTTATTCTGTGGATCGGACCCCAGTATTCAAATGAGAGTTGGGTTCTTGTAATCAAGTTCGGACAATCCGCATATCCTTTGCTGCATATGTGACAAGTCATTGTCATAAGTCCTAAGTCGGCACCGGTTGCCCATTGGTCACGTTGGCTTATGTGTTGTCCTTTGTGTTTGATGTTTCTGTGTTGTGCGTTGACGTTCCTTGTCCCTTATGCGTCTCTTTCTGTGCTTGTCTGCTTTGTGTTTTTAAATTGGGTGTTTTGGGGTTTTGCTGTGGGTGCTGCAACCTGGTGTTGTTGGAGATCCCCTCCTTTGTTTCATATGTCACCTCTGGTCAGTTTGATTAACGTTTTCCCTTGATGTTTCAATGCGATCATTGCTGGTCTGTGACGGTTTCTTTTCCTATTGCTATGAGTGTTTTCTTTTCCATGGTCAGTGTCTTTAAGTGAATTTGTTCTTATGATGGACTTGCATTGTTTCATTCATGAGCTGTAATCTATATGACTTCTTTGTCAGCGGAATGAACGGATATTCTCATTTATCGATCTTATCTTGTTTGAAAAGAAATTATCAATGCATTATCTTCTTTTGTCATGATCCATCGTCGAAAGAAAGTGAACAGGTTAGATTAAATGTTCCGTATAAAGAAAACAATGTTGAAATTAAATTTCAAAATTTATCTTAGGCAAATGATAGTGTACCACTGCTGATGAACTCGATCGGAAGTATGTATGACGTCAAACTGAAATTAACAGAAGTAGGCGCGAACAGATCCGAGATAATTCGAGATTCGATGAAAGTTGCAGTAGAGAAAGTCACCCTTGATATGCTAACTGAAAGAAATGGCACAGAGGAGCCCCTTGGCGGTGTCAAGTTGGGCTTCCTACTCAACGGAACAGGCTCAGGAAACGACATATCTATAAAGGTATTTGTTATCCATTGTCAAAGTGAGAAGCAAAATATTCAGTATCGTCCAACTAATAATTGATAATAAATACACAATAGGTAAAAAGTAAAAAAAACAAACAAACAAAAAACATGTGTCCCCTCCAGCTTGACCGGAAGAGGACTAATAAAGAGCAATGTCTATAAAAACCATAACAGCTAAATACAAGATACACACACTACAGGGAGGACCTACGTTTTTTCTTTCTTATTGTCATTTAGCAATCAGTGTTTGAAAAGCCACCTTACATCGGTGGAGGTAACGTCGGATCGCTGACGTCAAAAGCAATCCAGATTGACGTAAGTGATGAAGACATCGTACCAGAGGCTTCCATACCTAACTCAAACATTGTCCATGCCAGGGTCATTACTCCTACCTACACGTCTGGTGATCCCGAGGGTATGTTCTATATCAGATATGAAATAAGGAACGATGACGACTCTACTATGATTTACCTCAAACCGGACGATTTGGATCCCAGTGGCTCTGGTGGGACTTTGTACCATCTTTATTTACAACTCGATGTGTTGCCTACGACAGCCAGCAATTTGTTTAACCAGCTTCTGTCACTGGCTGACTGGGATGATGACTATGGTCTTAAAGTTATTATACCATCTATGCCTAAAGGGAAGTACTACATCGGCTTCAAGCCACAAGAAGGTAAATTTGGCTTTCTAGTACACGATCCCAATCTGGAAACAAGTTATAAATATTCAACTCCAATGCAAATGAATAGAATATAATATGAAGCTATCATTAAAGATGTCGCTTTATTTTAATTTTCAGTCGTTAAGGGTAGCTTACAATTCCGTGCGAAGTTAAAGTTAAAATGAAGACACCGTTGAGACTGGTGTTTTTAAGAATTGGTGGATTGATCATAAGAATAATTAATGATATTCATCATAACATCGACTAGATCAGTTAAATCAATCAATTTAAATGCTCGATGCTAGTATTCAAAATAATTTTCCAATCAATTATTTACTGTATGCTCTTATTATGAAAGGTTATTTGACTTGTAAAATCTAGTCTCATGCGACAATGAATCTGTCATGTATATACGAAATTCCTGAAAATCCATTAGGAGGAGACATGTTTATTAACACAGATTCATCTCAATGCATTAAAATCGATCCGAAAATAGTTCAAAGTGAAATAAATTATTTCAACGTTTTTTTTTTATGATGAAGGGAAATACACAATGTTCTCATGAATGTACTGTATTAACTTACAATTCTATAGTAATTGTGGCGAAGAAGAGACGCAGGAAGAGGTCTGCCACTGCTCTTACAACAACTCCAGCCACAAACTCTAGCGTACAAACAGGCTCTAACGTCAGCCTTGTTATGACTACAACCGGATGTCGCTCATGGGACGATGCGCAGCAGTCATGGGTATCAAACGGATGCCAGGTCAATGAAATATTCCTAATCAAAACTTATACAGGCCGTTTATACATTTTAACAACAAAAGAATTTTCTATTATGCATTGTTCAAACTAAAAAAAAATCGTTTCTTGTAAAATGTGATTCTTTCCTCAATTTTCCAATCTTACTTGTCCTTGAGATCTTCATAGGCGTTGCCTCCCTGATCCATTTTGACGTGATGTGTTCCCTCCTGCTGTAGGTCCTTCCATTTTCAACTGTTAACGAGACAGTATGTAGATGCCCACGTCAGTCTGGAGGTATTGTCTTCGCTACCACGTTTTACACGGCCCCGAACACCATAGATTTTTCTACAGTATTCAGTAAATTTGACCTGTCTAATGCTTCCGTGTATGGTACCTGTCTGGGTATTATAGTGATATGGATCATTGCTGTTGTACTATTGAGAAGACAAGATAAGAAAGATCAAGAAAAGGTAAACAAAATATTTGTAACTTCAATAACAATCAATCTAAAAATTAATTTGTTACTCGATTGTGTCAATTTTTAAAACTAGGTCTCTTTTATACTGAACTAATAGTTAAATGAATAACACATATTGCGATCTTTATGACATACAATGACCTTCTGTTAAATTTGGCGCTTTCAGATAGAATTTCCATCTAGCTTTACTATTTCGAAACGTTCCCTTTCACCATAATGGTTTCTCTATATAATTCATCACAGTGGGCGATCCACTTCCTGTCAGACGGTGACTGTAAGGATAGTTACTTCTACATGATCACGGTGGAGACTGGTATGAGGCGTGGTGGAGGGACCAAATCTAACGTCAGCTTCGTGCTTACAGGGGATGACGGAGACACCGGGGTCAGGGCTTTGGATGATGGTATAAGAAAGGTACCTTGTTTTTTTCCAATTGAATCATTTCCAGAAGTCGGTCTTAAGCATTGGCTTTTACTATTTCGTTAGAAAAAAATCAAAAGCGGGCGACTGTTGATTCTAAAACAACACATTCCTATTTTTTGGTGGTTGATAATTTTTAGCAAAATTTTTAGCAAAATGATATTCTTGAAGAAAATGTCTTGCTTCATATTGAAGTATAAAACCCAACATTAAGTAGAAATTAGAATAGGTCTCTTCCATCGGTATTATGATTTAAATGTGTAAACTATAGCAACTAGAACAGTTACGTAAGACCAGTTTGAAAGCATCGCTTACGTCTGGTAACATTAAGACACAACCTAGTGATATTGTTCTTTTGAATTCTTCTAGGGGTTTCCATCGGGAAGCGCAAGAAGATTTTTCATGGGAACCAAAACTCCATTAGGTCCATTGACTTATCTGAG
Source organism: Pinctada fucata (assembly GCA_028142955.1). Classification (NCBI taxonomy): domain Eukaryota; kingdom Metazoa; phylum Mollusca; class Bivalvia; order Pterioida; family Pteriidae; genus Pinctada; species Pinctada fucata. Next base: position 72,998,657 of record AP027103.1, on the reverse strand, counting down.
AATTTGGCATGATAACGCTGGTAATATGAGCGAGCAGTCCTGGTTTCTGAACCAAGTCATCGTTGATGATCCACAAGAAAGGCAAAGGTAAAGAAACATAATTACATTCAGAAAAAGTATCTGATTACCCACACTTATCAACTTACAGTGGATAAAATTGTCTTTCTGTACTTAATATGGGACTATCTGTAAGGCCTTTAAAGTCATATGTGACTAAATTTGAAATTGTTAATTTCCACAATATTGCACTAATTTCAGATACGTGTTCCTGTGCGATCGTTGGATGGCTCTGGAAGAGGATGATGGTCAAATTGAGAGGGTCATACCGTTATCTGGCAAGGAAAACATAACTACATTTAACACCTTATTCTTTCAACATGCGCAGTTCAACATTACAGAGAACCACTTATGGCTTTCTCTGCTCATGCGTCCTAAGAGAAGTAGTTTCACGAGGGTACAGCGTGCGTCTTGTATCCTGGCTCTCCTGTTTCTTACCATGATATCAAACGCCATGTTCTTCCGGTCGTCTGATGACAATGCTTCCGCTGACACGGTTTCCATGGGCGGATTGAAGTTTTCCTTCAGTATTTTCTTCGTTTCTATCATCGGTATCCTTATTACCACTCCTCCAATTGTGATTGTGACGATGATATTCAAGAAGTGCAAACCGAAACCGATAAAAACTAAGGTGAAGCCATCATCTGACGGCACTACAGCGCCGGTCAGTCAGTCCAGCAAGGACTTCAATGGAGAGGACTTGGTTGCTAGTGACCATCTGACGTTACCATACTGGACGGCTTACATAGCATGGGTGATCATCGGTCTAGCCGTCGTTTCCTCTGCCTTCTTTCTGCTTCTATACAGTATGCAATGGGGGTCGTCAAAATCAGAGGAGTGGCTGTCTTCGTTTGTGTTTTCCTTCGTTGAGTCATTGTTTTGCGTTGATCCTTTGAAAGTAAGATTTTTTAAACAAAATAAGTCTATGATGTTATAGCTTGAAACACAATTTTATGATCTGTTCTTTTTTACATTCCACAGGGATTGATAAATGCGACACAAAACAATCTTGTCTTCATCTATTAGCTTTATTTTGGCAAATTTCTGTCATTCTCTCAAATAAATGTTAAGTGTTGATATGTCTTAGTCGAGGACCTCCTCATTATCTTTAGATGTCACTTAGAACGAGAACACAAAACCTGTAATGTTTTAAAAGACGCTAATAGATTCTGATTTTCTTTCTCTCTTAGGTTGTGGTACTAGCGATGGTATTTTCTATTTTGTTTAAACGACCAGTTGAAGATGAAATACCTAAAGTTGATGTAGAGAAGTTAAAAGAAGCGTCCATAGTTGTCAATGATGGATCTACAAGAGAAGAAACATGTATGTGACGTTCATGGACATTATATCAATATTTTACTACGAAACTGAGTTACATATTGAAATAGAATTATGTTCTTTGTAATACTAGCGATGGTATTTTCTAGCTTTTCTAACCCTTAGTATTTTCTAACCTTTAGCTAGGATTAAGGCATAATTTTTCTAGTATTTTCTAACCCTTAGCTTGGGTTTCGGCATATTTTTTCGGTCATGTTTAAAATTAAGCTCCTTGCGCCTACCCTCCTACAATTTTGGCCATATTTTTCACTTATATACGCTTCTGAATAAACCCTTCACAAATAGAGCTGCTTATTTTGGCCAGAGGAAATTAAAAGTCTATATATTGGAGATGGCGCCAGGAAAATTAACTTCGGCTTTATTTAAACTGTTTTACATGAAGTACTACTGACGAGGATTCAATAACCGAAACACGTGTCTAGTACAATAGAATTGGTACTGTAGAACATATATTTCAATATTGACAATATTGATTTTATCTGTAGTACACCATATGTACATCATGTCTCGTCAGTAAAGATCAAGGCCGAAATAGAGGGAAACCAAATAATGAATAGATGAAGAGCATAATTCTGAAATGGTCTTACATTATTCCAAGAATATAACAAAACTATGCTCGCATGAAATTCCAAATAGTTTTTTAATCAATTATCAAAATTTAAACAGTCTGAGAGAATTGGATTGATTTCAGGACAGTGCAGAAACAGAGATGCAAAAGCAGGCAAAATACGTAATTGTAATCAAACAGAAGTTATACGTTTGGATACACGCTCTCATTTTGACTATACTTATTTTTGTATTGAAAGGACATGTGTGTACAACCAAATAAAATGATAGGCAATGCAAATGTTAAAATAATGGCGCATATGTTTTTTATGGTTTAGTCTTGTCAATAGTATGAACAGTCAGAATATTCTTTTTATACGTCTTTCACTCGTCAAACAAGAAAACCTTAGTCAATACATTTTGGATAGTTTAAACTCGATGTTTAATTCTAATACAAAGAAAAATGTAAATTTGTTTTTAATAATGAGTGCCTCTAATTGTCACACACGAGCTGTCAACTGTTTCATATTTTTGTTCAGAATGGTTTCAAACTTCTATTCCAGCTTGTTACATGAATGAGTTTTTGGGTTCAACCAAGCCCTCCCCCAAAGAGCTTGAACGCCTGAAGGTGAGGCGCCAGCAGGAGCTCCGCGCCTCCGGAGTCTTGGTGGAGCTCATTATCTATAGCATCCTGGTGTTCTGCGTGTTTGGTATCAGTTACAATAACCGTGATGATAGGTCCTATGATATGAAGGAGTACATAGACAACAGCCTGTACTATACCGGCAGTGGACAAACAGGATTTGAAAGTGTGAGTTTCTGTACTTAGCACGCAGAGTAAATCGTCATTCATATTTTTTTTTAATTTCTCATTCGTGTGTATTCTGCTAAGACGACTACAACGTCGACTCGTTGGGAAAATCATCTTATTTTTCACAAAATAACTACGACTTCGTACATTGTTGGAATACTTAAACTTGAGATCCTAGATTAATTCAAAACATCGGCAAGAAATTGAAGAAAAATAAATGATAATTTTTCAGGTGGACAGCCTAGATAAATGGAGTCTATGGTTGACTAGTACGTTCATACCAGCCTTTTTCCCAGAGACAGAATATAATGGTGATGCGCTTGGTGCACGGGAAAGACTTTACTTTGGTGATATTACAAACGTCCGTGTTGGTCCTGCTAGGCTAAGACAAGTACGGATGAAGAATGGTATGACTCGCTTTAACTTTTTAGTCCTTTCAAATACTAGTAATTTCATTCATACATTTGTAACCGCTCATAGATGATTTCAAGACTTTTGTAAAGACGTATAATGTATCTACCAACCCATCCCATTTTCATGCCACATTACAAAACCCTTAAATTTTAATTATTCTAGGTTCAACTTTTTTTATGAATTTGATTTTTATTAAAAAAAACCTCCAAAAGCTGCATGATCATATAATTAATCTCTTTCCTCAAGATACTTGTGACTACACGGATTTAACATGGCCATACCCTTGTGTGAACTCATACAGCGTGTTTAGCGAGGATGAAGGGGACTACTGTGTTAGGTGGACTCCATATGGAGGCAGCACATGCGCAAGTCCTACTGCCGTACAACAGGACAAGTCACTGCTGTCATGGAGCTACACCGACGCTAGTGATATATGGGGTATTCCAATCACGGGTGAATATGGCACTTACGGAGGAGGAGGGTACCTATTGCAGTTCATAGAAGATGGATCTAGTTCGCAAACCATGCTAGAGAGGTTGTTACAAAACAATTGGATCGATAGAGGAACGAGAGCAGTTTTCTTAGAATTTACTGTTTACACCGCAAATGTTAATCTATTTCTATACGGCCAGTTCCTGACAGAGTTTACAGAGATTGGTGGTGCCTTTACTTACCATTATGTCCAGGCGTTCAGACCAGTTGATTCTCTTGGTGGAATGGGGGCTTTCTCTCTTGTTTGCTACGCAGTATTCATCATATATATCATTTATATGACGGTAAGACCTATTCTCAAAATTAAGAAAGATGGATGCCGAAAATTCTTCAAGGACATTTGGAATTGGATTGACCTTGTATGCGCTATCCTGAGTTACTCTCTGATTGCTGTATTTGGAGTTAGACTGAATTATGCTAAACAAGCCATGGCAAAGTACTACGAAGAACTGGCAAAACCTAATAGTGAAAAAGATATAATCAACTTTCAGCATATCGTCGTATGGGACAACGTTTTCAACATAATTCTTGGTATACTAGTATTCATTATAACGCTGCGAGTATTGAGAATACTTGGTTACAACAGAAGGCTCCAAGAAGTATCAAGTGTTGTATCACATGCCTCCACTGAACTCATAGGATTTGTCATTGTTTTTGGTATCATATTCTCAGCATACATAAGTTTAGGTTTCCTGCTGTTTACAACCATCGAGGAATACAAGAGTTTGTTTGCGGCATGGGGAAGCCTTACTAATACACTTATTGGAAAGAACAGCTTTGACAAAATGGTGGCTGTATCACCTAACATGGCACAATTCTATTATTTCACCTTTGTCTTCTGCGTGTTGATGTCGCTTGCCACTATGTTTGCAGCCATATTGAACAAGAGTATATCTGAGATCAAGGATCAAACCAAACAGGCAGAAGATGAGTTCGGGATTTTAGACTTCCTGATCAAGATGTTGAAAAGCATAGTTGGCATTGCCTATAATCCGACTAGTAAACCGATCCAAGAACCAAATCCAAAAGGTAAGCAACCTCTTATTCAGATCAGTTTTTAAATGCTGTAAAATCGTTATGTAATATCCAATTACTGATCAGCAAGTTATCAAATAGATATTTGAATTATTTGGAAGATAACAATTTCCAAACGAATCGTTCTCTAATTTCGAAAGAACAGCAGAGATTTCGTCACAAGAAAAGTTTCTATATCAGTTTATGAATAGAAGAAAAATAAAGGACAAATGCATATTGATGTTATTGCATTTAAAAATTGTATCTACTTCTAATCGTTAGGAGGGATGGGAAGTAAGGAGGGAGGGAAATTATTTTAAGTGTGAACAAAAAATAACCCAGGATTCCAATTTCTTCTAGCCATCTACCGAGGACGTACTCGGGGAAGACGACAGAAACCCAAGAAGAGGGTCACATATAAACCCTTTGATGACGTTTGAGACTCGCTTAATGGACAAAGTGAACACCTGTAGTCACAATCCTTTAATGGATATGATTTAGTATTATGATATAAACCTATGTATTAACCTTGTGTGTTATATAATAGTAGTATTATCATGTATAATTATCCTCAGGTATAACAGTTTATTTTATTTTTGAAAACAGTTTTTACATTTATATTTACAATTATGAAACGAGTTAAAAGTTTTCACACTTTCGTACAATAACATAGTTAAACAGTTTCAGCAATCTTTAATGACACCTGGCTATATATTTGTATAAGGAAGATAATAATTATAAAAGCAGGATTTATGGATAAGAACGAACCTTTGATATTTCTGTACTAGTATGTAAATTTGTATAGAAAAGACCCTTCTTCTGGTTACCTTATCATTAAAATTAAGAAATGTTAACGATAAGCTTTAAAGTGCGCATCTCTTGATCCCACCTCCTGGTTTTCGAAATCTAAGTTCGGGTACCACTCGTCCTGACCTCATTGCTTGACATATGTTATGGTAAATGTAGAATCGATAATAGATTTTAGATATAAGTGATTTATAATTTCTTTTAATGCTTTTCCAATTGTTTTGTATTTGGAATTGTTAATTAATATAACCGGTGATGAACTTGATCAAAATACTAATTATTCAACGAATTTTTGTGAAGCACAACGAAAGTGAATGACGTGACAATATGTTTTGTCTAAACGCACAATATCATAATAAAAATGACAATCACTAATGTTTTTGCTTGTTGGAAACTCACTCGAAGTATTTTGTAAACCTATTCCTCTCAAGTTGTGTTTTATCAACACCCGGACCAGAGTTTTTGTTGTAGATAACGTCTGACAATCCATTCGTCATTTTAGCAATCTTTCACTTCCCAATAAAATGCAGTTTAGCAACTTTTCACTTTTCATGAAAATGCATGGAATTCTTAAATCAAACAATAAGCAAATTAGTGCTTTATGAGGTTATCTCACATTTCTGAAGTTTTCACTTGATCCATATAGCAAGATGATCAATTCATTGAAGAGAATCCTTTTTGCATCCTCACATATTTGAACAGAAGATGACTCAATAGATTCAATGGGTTTGACAGGATATTACTATGAGGAACATTTGACATATCATACTGTTGTTGTAGTTTGCATTTAAACAGGGTAATGATAAAAACGAAAGTCATATTACCTATCCTTCAAAAGTTGACCATGTGGAGAGGATGAACCCATTCATTTTGCAAGTCTACTATATATATAATATATATATTTACGCCTTTCGTAATCCTCACTTGCTTTGTTTGTTGGATGGTATCACTACTTGATCGAGGATAATGTTTTTCGATCGAAAGGATGCAAAAAAAAAGTATTGACATTGTCCAATAATGAAAATGCAACCACAAAAAAAAAATCAAATAAGAGAATATTCTTGAAAGAAAATAGAAAAATACAAGGTTCACAAGGTTATCAGGATTATTATACAGAGACCACACATTATTTGACATGCACTCTTCATACAATGAAGTTGATTCGTTGAAAAACGATGTACAAATACAACACAAAACGAGTCAGGTACGATTCATTATTTGATATCCATGACTAATAACGACGACAATGGAAACATTGATAAGATTTTGATAAGAAATGATTTCATCTTGGCAGACAATCTAACAAACCAAAGGAGATCTAAGCTTGACCCAGTCAGTGTATTGTGCCTAATCAAGGAAGCCTTTGGAGAATTTGCTGAGTACGAGGTAAATCTATTATCGCTGAAAAAGAAGTGTTCTTCTTTAGGCCATAGTAATCACTAATAAACATTTTGTTTTACGTCCGCCGGCGGGTACCATTTAGGAGAATTGCTCAGAAAAAACCCGTACACATGCATGCATTTTTAGGGTCAAATAATTAGTAAATGATCTTGAAAATCACAAAATGCCTAAACTGTCATTATTAGGTGGTAATACAAACATCAAAGAACTACCTAGGGATTTTTCTAAAAATAAAGTAAGAATTATTCTTCAGAATTATCCTCATTTTATGAGAAATATCTTTATTTTATGTTTTCGGTATTCATTTCCAAATTCCCTCATTACGTGTTTGTGTGTTTTCATGCCTGGCGGCAGGGTGCATTTCAGAAATAAAGATCAAGACGTAAAACAAAATACCGGTATTTAATTACTGTGGTCTTAGGTCTTTTAAAATGATTGAAGACTAGAATGAACTATGTCATCTTGGTGCAAATGATTCAGGAGATAAAATTAATTACTTGATACTATTACATGTATGTTATTGAATAAGATTTGAATAATTTAATTTTAATTCTTTTTTGACTCGATAATTATAATAACACCAAAGAAGTACTTATCAGTAATTCAGTCTCAAAGTCGAGAAGGTAAGGCAAAATCATTAGAAAATGCAAACCTTGGAATGAACATTCGGAACTGAGCAAGGTGCCCGGGGAGAGACAGCGGCTCTAGCTCCATGAACACTTGTCAAATTCGGCGATTGTCTCGATGTACATTTTAATCAGAAAATATGTCTTGTTTGGTGACGATGAGAGCCATTCAATCGCAATCCAGAATGTTATTGAGTATTCTGGAAAGAGGGATCTGGTATGCTTTTATGATATCCCGTAGCGACCGAAAAACTTCCTCAATGATGATTTCAGCCGTTGTTTAATATAACCCTAAACAACTACTGGCTAACTGGCTCTAAGGATGCCCATTTGATAATTTAAATAAATTTGCAGCATTGACCAGGCATGCACGTTTCCGGTACGTGACCCTCGTCAGTGATCCTAACAATGTAGTATGGCAAAAAAGTGCGAATGTTATTATGTCCAAAAATGTACAAAAAGAAGCAACAGAATGGGTGGGATATGGTGCTACAGGACCCTTGTTTTAGAAATTTTGTGAAAGCTGAAATCATCATGCTTGTCATACAGTGAGGTGTTCAAATGGCCGTTTGCGTCGAAAGAAGTACGTAGCGTCACTCTCGGTTGTTTCCTTGATCTCTTGTTCATGAAGATAGGTTTCATGTACATTACCTAAGAGTTCGGATAATTGGTGGACAGCAAGTCATCTATATATCTGTAGATGCCAGGTGCTTTCGTCCAGTCGAGAGCAAGGTCTGGATGAAGTCAGCTTCGTATGAATGTAAAAGGAAGTCCGCAAGCAGTAGGGCGCAATTGGTACCCATACTATTTGCTGGAATACGGTTCCTCCAAACACCACAAAAATGTTATAAATCAAAAACTCAAGCATCCAGATGATATCGTCTTCTGTATACTTTTTGTTTAAATCAGAATGTTTCTTCGCGAAATAAGTATCCTGTCCCTCTCGCCCTATGACAATGTATTTGTATCTCCGACTCATGTTCCCATTTTTGAAAGAAAGGTTTTGCGAATTATAATGGCCAGTCGTCTTAGCATTTAGTATGGAATGGTAGTGCAGAGCGTTGAACTACTTTATACCGGTAATATGATTGAAATTGGTGCTTTTAAATTTTTCAAAAGTTCCTGAGACTTCTTTAGAATCCACATCTGGTTGAATCCATATCCTGAATATGTTGTCTCGCAGTATGTTTGAAGACCTTGCTGAGATCGAGTGTATATTTTCGTAAGTAAAATGGAAAGAGGTTTTATGGAGCACCTGGTCGAATTGGCTATGACCCGATGTTTGTTAGGGTTTTTGTGCATTTTGGGAATCCAGGATATAAGGTAGTTCTAGATCAGAGTCATCAATATGACTATCGAAGGACACAGATACAAATTTGTGGTTGTCATGTATTTCAGATACAGATATATTTGCAAGTGTGTATGTTGGATTACAAGATGCTGAATTTAATCCAAGTTCCTCTCTCAGGCATTTGAAATAGTATGTTTTACAATCGAAAGTAAAATTGATTGCCGCTTTGTCAGCAGGGACAATGATACCTTTTCCATGGATGTCAGATAGTTCTTTGGCAACAACAGGGTCATGAAAAATTGACTCGTGTCTGTCGTTTACCGAGTGCAGAAGACGCCCTATTCTTCTTTTAAGTAATTCTCCGATGAATTTCATCATAAAGACAAAACAAACTTAAAACATAGTGACAACATAATTATTAATATTGAAATATATGTTCTAGTATAGAATTTCAGTGCACCATATGAACATTTCAACAAGCTGTGTTTCATCAGTGATGGTCGAGGACGAAAAAAGGCAAACCCAAAATAATATGAAATTATTAAGCGCAAATTCTAAACTTGACCTAAATTTTCGTATAGAATAATTGAATGATAAATTCATAAAATAATCAATTTTTCGTTGTTTTCCTTAAGCTGAAGGAACCAAAAAGGTCTTCGAAAGAGGAGCTATTGATAATGACGCAAGATCCATCATACCAGAAGTTGACTGGTCTTCACCCAGAGGTCTTACTTGAAAGAGATGCTACGACAATCAAATCAAATATGCAGTATCTATGAAATATACGTTACATCATTATAATTACATTACATCATTATAATTACGTTACATCATCATAATTGTTATATCATTATAATTAATATTTTTGTAATAGTCTACCACTAATTATATTGTTATTGTATTTTTGAATATTTTTTATACAAAGAAAATGTACAATGTTGAAAAATGTGTATTATTGTTATCATTGTTTAACACTTTTAAAACAATTCGCCTCGATCTATTGTATCTATAGTGGAATACAGCCTCCGTAATACAACAAACAATGGACATAATACAGAACACCTTCAATAAATAACAAGGGTCAACGAGACACATTACAACACCAAATTGAGCATCGATGGACCCCCAACAAGCTAGAGGTGGGACCAGGTGCCCGGGAGGAGTAAGCATCCAATGTTGGCTAGCCGCACCCGCCGTCGATGTTCATGCACGAAAATAAAAACAATATATAAAATACATGCATTGCACTGTCTGAGGTTATATTTATATAGAAAGTTCTATGGCGACCATGTCAGGGAAAACATTCAAAACACTAGCTGTCAAACTCCTCGCGGGGAACTTTGTTACGAGCTCCACACGGCAAAGGACATAAGTGTGACACAAATGAATTAAAGAAGATCCTGACGATAATCTCAACAGCACTCACAATAGAGCGTTACAACATCATCACCAAAATGTACAATGGACATAATACAGAACACCTTCAATAAACAACAAGGGTCAACGAGACACATTACAACATCACCAAAATGTACAAAGAAAAGATTAAAATAGATACATCAATACATGGAGCATAAATGACAATATTTCAATTTGGAGAGATGTGCACCCGGCATGGATTTTGGACGGCAATCCGCTATATTATAGTTAATTGTTTGGTTATCTCCATTACGTGGGCACAACGCATTTTCAAATCCGGATACAAGGAAATTCGAAGACGTAATAATATTTAAAATATTGTAGAATTGAATACTTATTTTATCATATAACCATATGATTATATCAAAACTTTCACACCAATAGCCATTGAAATAGAATAAATTGACTTATTTTGAATCTCGAATATGGAAATGAGATTTGAAGTCGCTACAGTGTAACTCCCGTTATGAAGAAATCTTAAGATATCATCAGAATATAGGCAGAAATACAAAAAATTAGAGAATGTTGATCAGATTCTGAATTTGACATTTTAATATGAAGTTCATCATCATATTGTAAAGAGGGACAAAATCCTCACAGGCAGAAAAAAAAAAGAATGAAAGTCAAACACAAGACGTTTGAAGACGTTTAACATTTGAACTACTTGGTGAGTGTCACTGCTGGTGGACCAAGAGTCCCCGAGGGCACATGTAGCCAAGTTCGATCAACTTCGGTTGATCGTTTGTCTCGTCAACGCATTTGAAATTTTCTGTTACAAAATTTCTTGAAATTTCTAAAACGTGGGTCCTGTAGCATCATATCCCACCCATTCTGCTACGTCTTTTGGTATATTTTTGGCCATAATAATTTTCATACTTTTTGACCATATTACATTGTTTAGACTTAGGATCACTGACGAGGGTTTAGTACCCGAAACGTGCATGTCTGGTCCATGCTGTAAATTTTATCAGGTTTTAAATGATGCTATTGAATTTGAAGACGTTTAACAATACCCAAATTCTAAATCCAAATTTATCAAATGTCACACAAAATCTCCAGAAATACAAAACCATGATAGGAGGGGATCTCCAACAGGGAAATCAATAAGAGGACACATGTTAATGTTAAGGAATTATTATAGGTAGCGCTCCTTTGCGGCACCTTACAAACATCTAAATCTTTAAATTCAATAGTAGCATTGCCATGGTATCGAAAATATGACCAAAAAATTTAATTATATTTTGACTGCGTGGAATTATTCCACATACAAGTATTCCTTAAAAATGTAATGTTTCATCTTTGTGTGATCACACAAACGAGTGACGAGTGAAGGGATTTCTAAAACTAAAGTAGCACGCTCCCCAAGAGGCTAAAAACATTTAAAATTTGACTTTTAGGAAATGGAACCATGCATATGATTATGATGTACAGATCAGATGTCAGCATAGAATGACACATAAAAAATATCAGGAAAACTAATGTTTATTAACTAAAGTTACATGAATGACGCCATCTGACTAGTAGATCCATTTTAAATCTTTTTTTACAAAAAAGTTTAATGTTTCTTATTTCCGATTGGAATGAAACAATTATGAAAATGTATTAATCAAGGCTGTCCTTTGTCAACACAACGGTTAAAATCAAATATTCATTGAATAAAAAATGTTTTCCATAGCTTCAAAATATTGATTGGGACTTGACATCTTTCAAGTATTTTCGGTACAAAGCGTTTCCTGCCAGTATTTCTCCTTTGTTATGGATTAATTTCTTTAAAATCATTCTTATAAAGCATTACAATGAAAATTGATTTGATACTACCATACCACTAAGTGCAATTTAATCTTTATTTCTTTTATTCATCTTGAAATGAAAATGAAAATTCAAGATCAGAAGACGAATATAATGGATCTTGCTTCATATATTCAATCGAAACAAGAAAACTAACCACGAGTCATGAGACACGTGTCGAACCATACTACTAGGCCTTATTGATTAGTCCTTTTTTTCCTTCGTGGTCGACGTGAAAATATCAAAATCTTTATTTCGAAAACTGTCTGATTAATTAAATGTTGCAAAACTATAAAAAAAACCCCAATAATAATAATCAAAATTAATTATTCAAACTGTAGAAAAAAAGGCTGACAATTTACATGGCCTTGTTGGATTTCTTGGATGTTCTTATTTCGTTAAATGCTGAACACAAGAAAGGAAGGGGTATTCCAAAACGACTAAACTAAAGCATCTGTTAAATGCTATCAGTTTTGAAATTATCACATTTTCCAATAACAGGTAGCTCTAAACTCTTCTTCTCTCATTAGTATAAATGCTTCCATAAACACAACGGAATGGTCCGGAGTCGACTTTGGACGGCGATCGTTTATATTTAGTTCACAACATATAATAATCTACAGAAAAATATCAATAATCAGGTAGGTATGATAACCTTAAAGGGACTTGTGTCCAGTCTACCAGGGTTATCGTTTGAAAGATAATTATGTATTGTTTTTGGACTAGAAGATACGTACCTGTACTCAGCAACTATGTCGAATCAGTGAGTGAAAGTCCGATCCAAAAGCCGAAATAAGATTCCAAACTCACAATAAAAAGGTTCAGTCTGACAAATTCTTGGAAAAATGAACTTTCTCACGAAGAAAACGAATACAATAAACATACTAAGACAATAACACAGCTCAACAGAACCACGAAGGACAACTCATCCAATGAACAATATCCAGAGTCCATTACAAGGACGGAATACATTGTAGGTGGAGCTGTCAAAAATGAGTTAAAGAAGTTCCTGACGACAATCTCAACAACACTCACAATAGAGCACAAAACTGAGCATCGATGGACCACTAGCAAGCCAGAGGTGGGACCAGGTGCCCGGGAGGAGTAAGCATCCCCTTTTTGGCTAGCCGCACCCACCGTCGATGTTCACACATGAAGATGAAAATAATATCTAAAATACATGCACTGTCTGAGGTAATGTCTGTATAGAAAGTGTTATGGCGACCATGTCAGGGAAAAATATTCAAATCTATTACTGTCAAACCTTTCGCGGGGCACTTTTTTTCGAGTCGTGCCGTGTAGTACAGTTAAAACATATTCAAATATCACATGAATCATGTTACATATATGAAGCAAGTTATAATGTCCAAGAAAGAAGAACCAAAACAAAAAAAGAAGGAAACTTAGAGCTTATTTCATTTCTCTCGCTGTATCATTTTCAAATATAAAACAAGGAGTGGAAAGTTTCGGTCATTGGCCACGGTATGAGAATCTATAATACGAAATAAGAAAAATTACAAACAAAAGAATTATTGTAAGTGGCACCGTCTCGCATAAATTCATTAGATGTATACTATACTCGAATCTGCTATTACAAAATAGAAACACAGCGTACTTTTAAGACCATCACACCGACATAGAAAAAATTTCACAACAACAAATAATTCAATCAACTTAAACACCCTGTTTAATATTTTAAACTTATAAACAAAATTGAGACTTTTAAGACGGGAGTAAGATCTTGTGTGCGGCGCCGCATAAATTGATTTTAACAGATTCATATCCATAAGACAGCAACGGCAGTTACTGTCTGAAACGCGTGCCTTTGCATTAAATTATCCAAGAAGGTAACATTAACATTCTTCTTGATTAATGATATAAATTCTAATTAACAAAATGATATAGGCATAATCAGACATAGAGATTGGTAAAAATGGAATTAAATACATGCACATATGAGTGAAACAAAAACAGAATACATGCTACTTGGATCCAAATAGAAACAAAAAATCATTTGGTTCACTCCATCTTGAAATAATATACGTTGATATCCAGAGCCGGGTAGTACGTGATTGTATAATTTCCATACAAGGTGTATCAGACCTTATTACCTAATAACTGGAACGGCAGTGATTAAAAGAATATATCACAACATAGCGACTGAGATAGGGGAATGTAAAAGATTTGCAATCCACAACGAGGCTTGTCGAGTGGTGGATGTAGCAAGTCTTTGCACGAGGATGAGATTACCCTAACGTGATCGTTTTTTTCTCACTCAGCTCATTTTATTATCACTAAAATGATTTTCACCAGACTAGATACAGAAATGTGCACAGATCTAACGATGTCGTGACGTCAAGTTCTTCGACGTCATAATTAATGTGTCACGTGGGGTGTGAGACAAGAAAAATTCAAACTGCCACGTCTACGTTTTTTTCTGCAGTCTCAAAGCGAAAGTGAGTGAGAAAATTAATTCTGTGTCATAATTATTCTTATCAATATGTTTTCCGTAAATGCATGTATACATTTTGTTCTATTCTGCTGACGAGAAGCATCAAATGAATAGTTAATATTGTGAAATAATAAATGAATAGCTACAATGTATATAAAAAACCAAAGAAAACCCAAAAGCATTTTATTTTTTAAGTCGCTGTAATCAATTCCTCAACAAAAGTTACTGTCTTGAAAAGTTTAATAAGTACAAATTTCTAATTACGAAAGATTTTTGAAACCTTTGCTTTTTTCTGTGTATTGACTTCCTGGTTGTTTGTTAATCATAGACTGCAAACACCTTTTCCGCTTTTGATTTTAAAAGGAAAACACGAGAAGTTATTCCTTAATGGAATATCTATGTTAGAATTAAAGAAAAACTATAAGCAACCCAATCAATCTGGGAATGATATGAGCACACGATAAACATAGCGATATGAATCAATATGACTAGTACACTGGTTCTGTATATGAAGTGTTAGGGATGAAAGGCATTTGTAACCCGATATCACTTATACGATATCTAGCTATCATATTACATCATAAAACAATGGGACCTTTCATTTATGTTATGTCAGTTTCCACAATGGGAACTGAACAACTATCGCTTTGTGTTTTCTTTTTGATCTTGTTTTCAGATCGTTTTGTTTAATTTTCATATATTAAAGTAAAGATTAGTTTCTCAGTTAACTTAAAGAAGTCCTCAAAATATCCCCTCACAAAGACCACAGCAAGTACCCGACAAAAATCAAGAGTTCTCAAACAATTACGACTCTATAAAATGTGGATACTAATGAACAAGGCAGCCGACTAGTCAGAAATTTACCATGTAGTGCCAAATGGTGTAGTTATCCAGATTACGTGTACAGAATATCCAATTCCCTTCCACTTGGCACAAGTCATTGAATATGCAGAGGACTCATTGGGCATGGTGGTTAAACAACAAAGGCTTGAGGAACAAATAAGCCGATTAGTTAATGTATGTTATCAAAAGCATGATAGACTAACAAAAACCCCCAAAACAAACAAAGAAACAAAAACCCCAGTGGCAGTAGATTAAGACATTTCTTTTTTTATTTCAATCTTTTATTTTTCATAGAAATTCCAAAAGATAACAAATTCTTACCCTTTTTGACATGTTTTGGAAATCATGGCCTCAAAGTTATTTATCCTCAGAATTCTATACATGGGTGCATGCTTTAAGTTTTGTAGATATCGAGTACCAAATAGTGATAGTAGAAGGACATCAACAGCAAGCCATATTTGAACGTCTCTTATTTGTTTTTTAAATGACTTCTTTGTGTCTACTCCTCGGTGGTTCATGCTCCGATGGTGTCATTGGCTTGTTGGTTAATCTTTTTAAATCAAACTATTTGTTTTTGTCTCGTTGCCTCCAATTGTTTTTGCGTTGTTGGTTTTCTGTGTGTGTTCCAGTGTGAAAACTGCAAAGTTGTCTTGTCGAAGATCTTTTCCCTATCAATAATGTTACAAGGCAAAATAACAAACAATATTTATATGTTCGATATTTCCCACTGCATATGAAGTAGTTCACTTAAAACTATAACCTGATTATTCATAGTCAAACATGTAATGTTGCAAGGCAATGAAAATAACATATTCATATGTTCGATATTTTCCTCTGCATATGTAATGGTTTACCAAAAACTATAACCTGATCATGAATCTATACAAGCCTCTTTACAGATGATGCAGAACTTGTATACCTGAAGCAGAACAGTCGTTAATAGAGCTATGGAAATGTTTTAGTTTAGTCCTCCCTTTATTTGCCATGCATGGTGTGGTTCATCATACATCATAAAGATAAAACAAGGCAAACTTTGGAGTATAGTTATGCATCACAACATAGGCCATAAAAGATCTGATACCCAGTTTTTCCTTTGTAGGATATACTACCTATTTCACTTAGTGATAGCAATTGATAGTTTCCTGAATCGAAACATCGGAAAAGAAAGACAAAGCCTAAGTGAAATCAGATATTAATAATTCTACTTTTTTTTGTATTCAATATAAACTGTTTTATAGCATATATCGATATGTAGAAGTAATATTATCGATTCAAAGATTAACATATATACTAATCGATAAACAACCGTTAATTATTCAAATTTCAACGATTTTAATTGACCGGATGAGCGAATATCAGCAGCTGCCTTCAATTAGCAAGTACTGCGCATATCCCAAAGTGGAACTGACTTCCATCCAATGATATATTGACTTCTTTAATCACCGTCAGAAAGTCACACAACCTACAGAAAGGAAAGACCTGCTGATTTGGAGTTAAAGAAATGAGAAAATACAAAACTCGGATAAGACTTTTTTCGTCACCGTTTTTGATTCTTCAAATTTCTCTCCTTTGGATACATTTCGATTTTTCTTCAGCAGGTATGTAACTTTTAATTAAAACATTTGTTATGATTTAGATAATGACCTTAATAAATTCTGATATTTTTATTTCGATTCTGTGAATGGGCCTTATGATATTATAGTATTTTTTAAGTATGATGATGGGCGTTAAGAATGTAGATTGTTTTGTTTTGAATGACACACAGTATTGAAACATAAAATGATAGATTCAAAGGCTTGGCAATCTTGAATTTAAGGACCATAGATTCTCTAGTTTAATTTTATCACAACTCCGTTATTTATAATTCTCATGGAGTTGAGAAAGCTCTGGACTGAAAAGTGGTATAAATACAATTGTCGATAATGGAATACATTATAAAAATTTCATTCCAATATATGCGCATTTCAATACGTCATATCCCACCCATCCTGCTACGTTTTTCGGTACTTCTTTGGACATAAAAACTTTCACACTCTTTGGCCATATATCATTTATAAGATTGAGGATCACTGACGAGGGCTAATTACCCGAAACGTGCATACCTGGTCCATGATGCAAATTTATCTGTGCTTAAATGATGCTATTGAAGACGTTTAACATCATCAGTGATGCTCGAGATCTAAAGATAAAATGAGAAAATCCACATAAATAAAATCATGAAGAGCAAAAGTCTACATTTGATCTAATATTTCTGCCGAAGAACCTCCTAAGGACAAAGCTTTGCCATCTGGGAGATGCCCCTTAGTTTTAGAGTAATTTTCAAAAAGTCGTTTGAGGCAATATGAAGCTATACATTCTGTTATCTTCGACAGTTTTTAAGAAGACATTTCATGTGAAAAGAATTGAAATAAAAATGCATACATTTTTTATTTTTCCATTATGGCAAAATTTAAAGTGTTTTTGACCGCATATAGTTAGATACAGTCTTGGAAGTTGAAATGATGTGCAAAAACATCATTGAACTATTAAGGAAACGTGAAACAATTCGCTTGTACAAAGTCTGACTAAGATAAAGGAAAGAGAAAATAAAAACCATACGTTCAGAAATGAACAACTAAAACATTTTCAGATTGGTATATTTAAGTACATTTTATTCATACCCTACGCACAGATCATTAAAAGAAATTTCAGATAGATTCAATAAAATCAATTCATCGAAACAAGTTTGTTCCATTATCTTCTTTTCTTGAACAAAAAAATATTGCAATGATCTTGACCCTAAAACTGTATTCAAATATCCTACTCCATTATTGAAAACCTTAATTGAATTTCTGCTTCCCGATTTCGTGAAGCAGAAATCCTTAATTCAATTAACTGATGACCATTTATTTGATTCGTGATCAATAAGCTGTAAGGAAACAGCAAGAAATGAAATACCATTTTCGCTTAATTATTTTACAAGTCTTGGCTGAGTTGCAGTATTTGAGTCAAAAACAACTCTATGTTCAGCCCATATGTCATGGCAGTATTTGCCATCAAATCTCTTCGTTTTCGAACAACAAACTGAAGAAATAATTATAAGAATAAAAAGGCATCTTTTATATCCATTTACATATTCATCTGTGTCTATAGGGCCTCTGCGTTTCGCGGTCTTGTTTGTGTGGTGTCATCTTACAGTGAGGAGGTTGTCTTACACCACAATTGTACGTTCTTCGAGACCTCTGGGTAATTGGAGAAGTGAGAGGGTTGTGCGCACGTAATCCAGGATAACCACACCATTTGCTACTTGCGTGACATATGGCCGTCCAAAGTCGGCACCGGTTACCCATTGGTCTCGTCAGTTTATGTGTAGTCTTTTGTGTTTGATGTTTACATGTCGTGTGTCTCTTTTCCGTCTCGTGCTGTACTCGTCTTTTGTGTTTTTGCATCGGGTGTTTTGGTGTTTTACTATTGATGCTGCAACGGGGTTTTGTTGGAGATCTCCTCCCTTCTTTTGACTTCTAATTCCTCAACATTCTTATTAATAATTGTGTGACAAACAGTTACTGAGAAGACACACAAACTGCTATGTATATTTAATCTGATAAAATCAAAGCAAAAGACACTATTATCAACCACATGAACAGACTCCACTAAACATGATGTATTCAATAATTTTGAAATCGGTCAAAAAAGTGAAACTAGAATCCAAGCATCACAATCAATATAGGCTTAAACATTCTCGAAGAATATGATAGGGAGGAGAACCCAAAACACTGAAAACATGAAACGAGAAAAAAGGGGAGAAAAAGACGGAGAAAATAACATTATATCATGGAAACACGAAGGATAACATTATTTCCATGGAATGCATCGTATAAACGAATTTTATCATTGGTAGCGCCACGGCCAGTCGCGCCACTTCAATTTATGTGGCGTCGTCTAAATAAAAGATTACTAAAAATGAATTCAAATAAAATTAAATATCGTCGTATTATGGAAATTGTATCAATACTAGGGTAAGAAATCTGCCATAATATATTACTAGGGTAAGAAATCTGCCATAATATATTACTAGGGTAAGAAATCTGCCATAATATATTACTAGGGTAAGAAATCTGCCATACTATATTACTAGGGTAAGAAATCTGCCATACTATATTACTAGGGTAAGAAATCTGCCATAATATATTACTAGGGTAAGAAATCTGCCATAATATATTACTAGGGTAAGAAATCTGCCATAATATATTACTTGGGTAAGAAATATGCCATACTATATTACTAGGGTAAGAAATCTGTCATAATATATTACTAGGGTAAGAAATCTGTCATAATATATTACTAGGGTAATATCGCAGAGATAACTTTTACTATAGATGACCAATCTTTCTTTGAACAAATCTTACTTCAAATTAGGGGATACACTATTAGTTATTCATCAAACAAGAAAAGAGAGAGAGATAAACGTGAAGTCGACATAAAAACCGAAATTTCGAACATAGATAGAATAATGGATACAAATCAAAACCTATCACAAGCTCAACATGAGCGGCTCAATTACCTAAAAGATCAACTAGTAATAATAAGAAAAGATTATATTAAAGGTCTGTTTGTAAGATGTCGCGCCAGATGGATCGAGGAAGGTGAAAAACCCACTAAGTACTTTCTAAGTCTAGAAAAGAGAAATTTTGTTAATAAAACTGTAGCTAAAGTTGTCAATGATAATGGTAAGAATATTACACAACAAAATGAAATCTTGAAGAAAATTGAACTTTTTTATAAGAATCTATACCATAATCAGGACGACAAACTAGATGATGTTAATTTATCAGCAATTATAAATACAGATCATATAAACAGATTGAGTACAGAAATGTCAGAGAAAATAGAAGGTAAAATTACTTATGATGAAGCTCTAGTAGCCTTAAAAGGACTCAAGAATAATAAATGCCCCGGACTTGATGGCTTTTCGCCAGAATTCTACAAATTTTTTTGGAAAAAACATAGGAATTTTTTGGATAAGATCTGTGAATGATGGATTTGCGAGGGGAACGTTGTCAGTCACACAGAGTCAAGGGGTTCTATCTATTTTACCGAAAGGAGATAAACCGAGAGAATTCCTGAAAAACTGGAGACCCATTGCTTTACTGAATACGTCTTATAAGCTTCTATCATCCTGTATTGCAAATAGACTTAAATCAGTTCTTCATTTCCTCATTCACGAAAATCAAAAAGGCTTTATGAAAGGGAGATATATAGGGGAAAATACTCGATTAATTTATGATGTCCTGTATGAAACACAAAAACATAAAATTCCTGGTATTCTTCTGTTAATTGACTTTGAACTTTGTTTTGACTTTGGTAAGAAATCTGTCATAATATATTACTAGGGTAAGAAATCTGCCATAATATATTACTAGGGTAAGAAATCTGTCATAATATATTACTAGGGTAAGAAATCTGCCATAATATATTACTAGGGTCAGAAATCTGCCATAATATATTACTAGGGTAAGGAATCTGCCATAATATATTACTAGGGTAAGAAATCTGCCATGATATAACTACTATGACCATGGTATCGATACTACGTTAAGAAATCTACCATAATATAATTACTTTGATCATTATATCGATACTAGGGTAAGAAATCTGCCATAATACAATTACTATGGTCATTGTATCGATACGATACTAGGGTAAGAAATCTACCATAATATAATTACTATGGTAATTGTATCGATACTAGGGTAAGGAATCTGCCATAATATAATAACTATGGTCATTGTATCGATACTAATAACAAATATGGATGATGACAATATGCCTGTATATAGCACAAAATCGATAATTCAGAAAATCAGAAACAGAAGGCATACAAAATCAGGATAAAACAGGAACCAACGCAAGCAAATAAAAACCTCCACCACATGAAAAGAAGCGAACTCCCGATATGGGAGTGAGCCCAGGTGCCCAGGAAGAGTAAAGCATCTCCTGCTTGCATGCAACACCCGCCGCTTCAATTCGGTAGAACTGTCACATCCGGTTACTTCCATTTCGGAAGACATAGAGTACAATCTTTGGTTGGTTGGTTCAAATGGTCTATGACAGAATATCATCCACCATTCTGGAGAGTGGGACATCATAGTGTATGACGAGTTCCCCATCTCGACCGTAGAACTTCCTCAGTGACGATGTTAGTCGGTCACAAACATATCCCTGACTGAGAAGCTTATCTGAAAGACGCCTAGCTCTTAGAACAAAATCCGTATATTTGGTACTTGCTCTGGTATAGCGTATCAACTGAGATATGAACACGCCATAAGCAGACGATGAAGGGATGTTGCTACTCAGAAAAGGAAAGTTTGTAATGCTGAAATTGAAGTCGTCACGTTTGTCATAGAGTGAGGTGTTCATGTGACCATCAGTGTCGTAGGACAACATTATGTCCAAATAGGATGCTGAATTATTTGTCTCTTAAGTTTCTTTGACTTCAAGCTCCGAAGGATAGATACTGCTCAGGTAATCCGCGAGTTAAGAAATCTGTCATATTCTAACTTTGTGGAGTTAATCCAAATGATGTATTCCGTTAAAGATCTATGTGATGAAAAAAGACGTGTGCATGGTTTGTCTATTTAGGTGGCAAGCTCCGCCAGTGGCTAGATTTATAAACTTGCCATACTACGAATGTTCATTGCCAATGACGGAGTCTATGAGAGGAAACTTCAACAATGTGACATTTCTTAGAGCCAATGTTAGGGAAGAAATTGTTATATTTCATCGACCATTTTATTAGAATTATCGATACTAAAATATGTAATAAATGATAATAATTTTCAGTGTACCATGTGTATTTCACCACTTGTTGTTTGTTGTTATACCCTTTAGTGTTAATTTTGTTTCTATTTTGTGATAGCGGATTCCACTAGTAATTACTATGTTTGGCAGACTTTGTAATAAATGGAATTGCATTTTTAAATTATAGTGTAAATATTATTTCTTAATTCAAGCTAATCAAGGTAGCGCCACTTGAAATGAATTGGGGTAACTTATCCCGACACCAGGGGCAATGTGAGTAAATAATACAATGCGGGTCAAGTAAACTAAAGCTTCATTTTCAATCTTCTTATTTAGATGCCATATTTTGTATTATATGCAACATGATTCATGTGATTAACGTTACTAATTAATTCCGCGCTTTACTTAACAGCGCCACCTACAATGTATTCCGTACTTGCACTGGACCCTGGAGATTGTTCATTAGATAAAGTTGTCCTTTGTGCTTCTAGGATACTTTGTTATTGTCTCCGTCTATTTGTCCTATTGTCTTATCTCGTGAAACAGATCTGTTTTTAATTTGTGAATCTTTTGATTGTGATTTTCTGGCTTTTGTGTTTAACTCTCATTCAATGTTTAATGTCTTCAAATTCGTTAGCATAATTTTAGAGCAGATAAATTTACAGCATGGACTAGACATGCACATTTCGCGTATTTAACTCTCGTCAGTGATCCTCAATCTAAACAATGGAAAATGGCCAAAATCTATGAAAATTGTGTCCTAAATATCACGAAAGACATAGCAAGATGGCTGGGATATGATGCTATGGGAACCAGATTTTAGAAATTTGAGAAAATTTTGTAAACAGAAATGTTCAAATGCGCTTGAACAAACGACTAACCGAAATTGATTGAACTTGGCTACATGTGCCCTCGGGGACTCCTGGTCCACCAGCAGTGACACTCACCAAGAGGTACAAATGCTTAAATGATTGCGGCTGAAACAGAGGAAATCTAAATAGGGAATACATCAAAGCTAAAATTCTTAACGTGACCAAAAGTATATACCAAAGAGCCAGCTAAGGACATAGCTATGACATGAGGGAGATACCTTCTTGTTTCAGAATTATTGATTAAATTTAGCTACAGAAAATTTACTCATATATTACAACGCATTGCTGAAAAACAGAGGGTAATTGAGCAGAATCTAATGACTTTGCGATATTTATTTTGGTGGTTATGTAAAGTTTTATATTTACTTTTGGTTTTGCCTCTGCGTTTATTTACCGTAGCAAGTAGAACCAAGGAATGCATTTCTCGGTATTTTTGTACTTAGATGTTTTATGCTCTGTTAAAAGTTTTATGTTGATTTAACCAGAAGCTTATTTTCTCTAAAAGGAGAGTAGGAGAAAATAAGCAGGTGTGGTATCATGGATATATAGAACTATATGAATGAACTCCAGCAGTTCCGGGCCAACAATGACTCAGGCACTGGTCGATTCTTAAACAATCAGAAAGAAAACAGTCTATATAAACATCAAAGACGTCAAGTACATAATCAAACAAAGTATCTCAAAGAAATTAAAGAGTTCGTTGAATGAAAATTCAATCTTCCTAAGATATTCGTTCAAATATTCAATATTGACACTTATTTTGTAATTTGATCATGGAATAGCACGTTTTATAAGCTTATGTCTAGATATTGTATAATCACATGTTTATGAATAGAAACAAAGTATATAGTAAGGAGGAGAATGTTCGAATCTATAGTGGTAATGCTATTTGATGTAACTCTACGATTAGGCAGCCCTTGGTATCCATATAATACAATGCAATATACAATACAATATAATATATTAGTATAATATAAGATAATATACAATACGATACGAAATACATTATATAATAAACAATACGATACGATATACAATTTATAATACAATGCAATCGTTTTATTAAGTGATTGGTAACTGTTTACCAAAACGCGATGCACAGTTTTGAACATTAGGCATTCCAGATTGAAGGATAGATTTTTAAGGTTTTTTTTTTTTTTAAATTCAGAATAGTAATAGTAAGAGCTGACTGAAGTGAGCTCGTGTGATATCATTTGAGGTTTGGAAGGGCCTTATATGTGATCCAGTTTTATTCAGAAATAGAAACTTTCCAGAAAATGTAAAAAAAAAAAAAAAAAAAAAAAAAAAAAAAAAAAAAATCGCGGTTGGCTTGTAGTCAAAGACAAAAGTGTCAAATAAAAGGGCTCTATAGTTTGCCTTGATCCTCTAATTTTGTTTATCAAGCAATATTAGAAAGAAGGCTCTGCCATCCCCAAATATCAAAATATTTACAATGTTACAGGCAATGAACCGAATACTTTCAATGTTCGTTAACAAAGAAATATATGAAAAAAAGTTTTGTTCACTTTTGCTATTTGGGAATATATAAGATTTGATATGTAAAATGTGTTCAATAAAATGAAGGTTTTAACTTTCAGTATATAAATTCAAAATTATTCACATCTTACACCATTTGCTACTAACGTGGCAGATGACCGTCCTGAATCGACATCGATGCACATTGGTCCCTTTGGTGTATGTGTTGTCTCTTTTTGTTTGTGTTTTTATGTTTGGTCAAGTGTATTAATTACTTCTTTCCAGCTCTATCACCTGAAAGAAGCTTTGTTTTGGCCTTTTATCAATGTGACATCATATACATTTCTTTTGCTTTTCGGAAACTAGCCATTTCACCGATAAATATAATCGAAATTAAAGGAGTTTAACATCTTAGCAACATCCCTCCAATGCTATTTTAAACATAGATTTTATTTGGATATGCTACTGAATCGATCCTACAGGAAATTTGTAGCCGCGCACTATCTGTAATGTAAATGTGTAACTCTGAATTCAAAAAATTAAAGAGGGCGCTACTGAAATGATTTTTGGTGGCTCCGCTGGAAGCATCACTGATGAGAATTTAATATTCGAAACACGTGTAGGTGCATGGAAATTGGTTTGGAATTTTCTTCAAGAGGGTATAGAGTTGGAACCCTTCGACATTATTGTCACTATTGCATCTCTTATAGTGTTTGTCTACACAATGTTTTAGCATTTGAGTGCTTCGTCGTATTACTATGGGTACTGCAATCGGGTCTTGTTGGAGATTCTCACCTTCCTTTCATTTTGGAACTCGATAAGTATCAAAAGACCCCCCCCCCCCCCCTCAAATGATACTGGAGGGATGATTCATTTTCCGATTCAAGGTCATGTTTTAAGAAAAGAAATCATCCAATTAAAGCGAGAAAATTCTTACTTGATAAGATAACTAGAGATAAATAAATAGCTAATGATGAGAAGATAATTCAAAATGGGACAATTGTTAAATGTCTTAAAATTCAATAGGATCATTTAAGAACAAATGTATTTTCAGCATGGACCAGACATTCACGAAGATTCTTTGTTACGTTACGTTTCCTGTTCAAAGAGACCCTAATAAACCACTAGTTGGTTGTTATTCGACAACATTTTTTATTTACGTTTTTATTTTAACAAAATAAACAAAAAAAAAAAAAAAAAAAAAAAAAAACAAAAAAACAAAAAAAAAAAAACAAAAAAAAAAAAACAAAAAAAAAAAACACAAACAAACAATCCTCGAAAAATATTTAAAAAGAAAAAACAAAATAAATAAAAGAAAAAACAAAATAAATAAATGAAAAGAAAATAAATAAATAAAGAGACACCATGATGACTCCAAAACTCCACACAAAGAGATTGTTATAAATAAATTTGACATAACAGGAACACACCTTAACCCTCAGACAACCAATGGACGAAATGGCCAAATTAATTCTGTTCTTCCTTAACAAAAAGGGTAACCTGTCTGCAGTGTTTAAGTGCCTTGATGAACATCACTTTGGATTTATATCTGCTATTTTGTACTTATTTCAGGCTTTTTTTTGTGCAATATATTTGTAATTTGGATTTTCTTTATTTCGACCGGAGGCATCACATGAAAAGACATAACTTGTCGAAATATACACATGGTGACCAGAATATATAAGTTTCACCACTTACAGTAAAACACTCCTTTGGTGGCATTGGCATTGTCCATATTCGTTATACGGTGTACATTCAAATATTTTTGGATTCATCATAAACTTGGCATCAATGGTATTTCCGATTTTCACAGATACTAACACACACACACACAACTGATATTGAGAAGGATAAGATATCTATACTGCAAAACATTGGAAAAATGATCACGAAATGATTTGTAATTTGCCATGAAAACCCCACATAAATACTAAGAAATTCTGAGTGGGAGTGAGTTTGGAGAAATATGTACACGATATCCAGGATTACAGGAAATCACGTCAAAAGTCAAAGAGTTGTAAAATCCGATAATCCACTGCAATTTTTTGTAGAGCTTAGTGTTGTCAATAGGGATATGTGTACATAATTGTGAATAATTCAAATCTCGATCATATTCTTTTGGATTGAAGGAAAAGTAAAAAAGAAGACACACCCAAGAGAAAAACTCATGTTTCAATATATTTCCCCTTTACACAACAAGAGTAATGCGGAATACATCGAAACTGCAACGAGTCTGTTCAGTCATTGCATATTTGGGACACAAAATGAACCGTCTCTCGTGAATTGTCAACTTTACCTATATATAGTTTCTTGAATTATCACCACTGGGATTTATTTTCAATATTGGGTTTGTAAGAACCGGTACCATCCTGATATCGAAAAAAAAGTAGAACCACACCCTCTCATTTTTGATCTGAGCACCTTTCTAAACGAAAAAAATATACAGAGAGTAAATTGCTGGATACATTACACCAGACATGATACATTACCGAATACATTATACATTACATCATACATGATACATTACACCATACATGATAGTTTACCCGAGACATGATACATTGCATCATACATGATACATTACACCATACATTATACATAACACCATACATGATAGTTTACCCCAGATATGATACATTGCATCATTCATGATACATTACACCATACATGATACATTACCCCAGACATTAAACATTACATCATACATGATACATTACACCATACATGATACATTACCCCATACATTATACATTACATCATACATTATACATTACATCATACATGATACATAACACCACACATGATAGTTTACCCCATACATGATACATTACATCATACATGATACATTACACCATACATGATACATTACATCATACATGATACATTACCCCATACATTATACATTACACCATACATTATACATTACACCTTTCATGATACATTACACCATACATGATACATTACATCATACATGATACATTACACCATACATGATACATTACATCATACATGATACATTACACCAGACATGATACATTACACCATACATGATACATTACACCAGACATGATACATTACATCATACATGATACATTACACCAGACATGATACATTACACCACACAATCATGATATATTACACCAGACATTATACATTACATCAGATATAATACATAACACCTTCCATGATACATTACGCCATACATGATACATTACACCATACATGATACATTACCCCATACATTATACATTACCCCATACATTATACATTACACCGTACATTATACATTACACCAGACATGATACATTACACCACACATGATACATTAGGTAGCGTACAACTGCCAAAATCATTTTTCGCAGTCGGCTTGAGAGGCCGCAACACATTTTCCAAATTGGTTGCCATGGAAACAACTTTTTTTTCTTTATTTTACCAAATAAATTGAACAATGGGACTTCAAAGTACCACATAGTAGTAACTTGTTTGTTCTATCACAATAGCATAGTCAGAAGGGCTAGCCTTGTACGATGACAAATACCAGTAAAAATAGGGTGAATTTTGGGAGAAAATACCTCTTTTCGTGAATCCCTCGAAGGAAGCAAAGATTTTTCTCAGAATTTTTCAACTTCAAAATAACTTGCAAATTTCCCCCTCTTTCAAATGATACCAAATTCATCAGTACTTCCCAGATTCATTTTCTCAGTAATTAGCGAATCCCAAAAGACACCTACCTAAAACTTTGCTCTGGAGCACATGTACAGGTCTACTTTCTGTTTGCACCGGATATTGTCAAGTGACTGAGAAAAAGATGCTAGAACGGGTTTCCTACAAACAAATCCGGCTTTTTCCCTTCTAAACATCTGCATTAGCAATTTAAAATTCAAAAATCACTATTCTATATCACTATTCCTCATCATATTTCCTCTTTTATCTATATCAGGAATTTATACCCTGGTAACATTAGTTTCGTACAAAAGGGGAAGAACTCTTACAGGAGTGTAACGCCCCCTTGCATCAGACATGATACATTACCCCATAAATGATACATTACACCAGATTTGATACATTACACAAGACATGACACATTACACCAGACATGATACATAACACCTTACATGATACATTACATCATAAATGACACATAACCCCATACATTATACATTACACCAGACATTATACATTACATCAGGCATGATACATTACACCATACATGATACATTACACCATACATGATATATTACCCCATACATTATACATTACACCAGACATGATACATTACACCTTTCATGATACATTACACCATAGATGTTTCATTACAGCAGACATGATACATTACCCAATACATGATACATTACACCTTACATTATACATTACCCCATACCTTATACATTACACCAGACAGTATACATTACACCAGACATGATGCATTACATCAGACATGATACATTACATCATACATGATACATTACATCAGACATGATACATTACACCATACATGATACATTACCCCAGACATTATACATTACATCATACATGATGCATTACATCAGACATGATACATTACCCAATACATTATACATTACATCATACATGATACATTACCCCATACATTATACATTACACCATACACGATATATTACACCTGACATGATAGTTTACCCAAGACATAATACATTACCCCATACATGATACATTACATC
The DNA here is from genome assembly GCA_028142955.1 of Pinctada fucata. Lineage (NCBI taxonomy): Eukaryota > Metazoa > Mollusca > Bivalvia > Pterioida > Pteriidae > Pinctada > Pinctada fucata. Next base: position 72,969,530 of record AP027103.1, on the reverse strand, counting down.
ATACATGATACATTACCTTATACATTACCCAATACATGATACATTACAGCAGACATTATACATTACCCAATACATTATACACGATATATTACATCTGACATGATACATTACGACAGACATAATACATTACACCATACGTGATACATTATGACAGACATTACACATTACACCATACATTATACATTACGACAGACATAATACATTACCCCATACATGATACATTACGACAGACGTTATACATTACACCATACATTATACATTACACCATACACGATATATTACACCTGACATAATAGTTTACCCCAAACATAAAGCATTACACCAGACATGATACATTACAGCAGACATGATACATTACAGCATACATGATACATTACACCATACATGATACATTACATCATACATGATACATTACAGCAGACATGATACATTACAGCATACATGATACATCACACCATACATGATACATTACACCATACATGATACATTACAACAGATATTATACATTACACCATACATTATACATTAAAACATACATGATTCATTACCCAATACAAGATACATTACGACAGTCATTATACATTACACGATACATTATACATTACACCATACACGATATATTACACCAGACATGATAGTTTACCCCATGCATTATACATTACACCATACATGATACATTACCCCATACGTGATACATTACGAGTCATTATACATTACACGATACATTATACATTACACCATACATGATATATTACACCAGACATGATAGTTTACCCCAGACATAATACATTACACTAGACATGATCCATTACATCATACACGATACATTACACCAGACATGATACATAACCACATACATTATACATTACACCAGACATGATACATTACACCATACTTGATATATATCACCAGATTTGATACATTACACCAGACATAATACATAACACCATACATGATACATTACACCATACATGATACATTACATCATACATGATACATTACACCTTACATGATACATTACATCATACATGATACATTACACCAGACATGTTACATTACACCATACATGATACATTACACCAGATATGACACATTACACCTTACATGATACATTACACCAGACATGATACATTACACCACACAATCATGATATATTACACCAGACATTATACATTACATCAGATATGATACATAACACCTTCCATGATACATTACGCCATACATGATACATTACACCATACATGATACATTACCCCATACATTATACATTACCCCATACATTATACATTACACCGTACATTATACATTACACCAGACATGATACATTACACCACACATGATACATTAGGTAGCGTACAACTGCCAAAATCATTTTTCGCAGTCGGCTTGAGAGGCCGCAACACATTTTCCAAATTGGTTGCCATGGAAACAACTTTTTTTTCTTTATTTTACCAAATAAATTGAACAATGGGACTTCAAAGTACCACATAGTAGTAACTTGTTTGTTCTATCACAATAGCATAGTCAGAAGGGCTAGCCTTGTACGATGACAAATACCAGTAAAAATAGGGTGAATTTTGGGAGAAAATACCTCTTTTCGTGAATCCCTCGAAGGAAGCAAAGATTTTTCTCAGAATTTTTCAACTTCAAAATAACTTGCAAATTTCCCCCTCTTTCAAATGATACCAAATTCATCAGTACTTCCCAGATTCATTTTCTCAGTAATTAGCGAATCCCAAAAGACACCTACCTAAAACTTTGCTCTGGAGCACATGTACAGGTCTACTTTCTGTTTGCACCGGATATTGTCAAGTGACTGAGAAAAAGATGCTAGAACGGGTTTCCTACAAACAAATCCGGCTTTTTCCCTTCTAAACATCTGCATTAGCAATTTAAAATTCAAAAATCACTATTCTATATCACTATTCCTCATCATATTTCCTCTTTTATCTATATCAGGAATTTATACCCTGGTAACATTAGTTTCGTACAAAAGGGGAAGAACTCTTACAGGAGTGTAACGCCCCCTTGCATCAGACATGATACATTACCCCATAAATGATACATTACACCAGATTTGATACATTACACAAGACATGATACATTACACCAGACATGATACATAACACCTTACATGATACATTACATCATAAATGACACATAACCCCATACATTATACATTACACCAGACATTATACATTACATCAGGCATGATACATTACACCATACATGATACATTACACCATACATGATATATTACCCCATACATTATACATTACACCAGACATGATACATTACACCTTTCATGATACATTACACCATAGATGTTTCATTACAGCAGACATGATACATTACCCAATACATGATACATTACACCTTACATTATACATTACCCCATACCTTATACATTACACCAGACAGTATACATTACACCAGACATGATGCATTACATCAGACATGATACATTACATCATACATGATACATTACATCAGACATGATACATTACACCATACATGATACATTACCCCAGACATTATACATTACATCATACATGATGCATTACATCAGACATGATACATTACCCAATACATTATACATTACATCATACATGATACATTACCCCATACATTATACATTACACCATACACGATATATTACACCTGACATGATAGTTTACCCAAGACATAATACATTACCCCATACATGATACATTACATCATACATGATACATTACCTTATACATTACCCAATACATGATACATTACAGCAGACATTATACATTACCCAATACATTATACACGATATATTACATCTGACATGATACATTACGACAGACATAATACATTACACCATACGTGATACATTATGACAGACATTACACATTACACCATACATTATACATTACGACAGACATAATACATTACCCCATACATGATACATTACGACAGACGTTATACATTACACCATACATTATACATTACACCATACACGATATATTACACCTGACATAATAGTTTACCCCAAACATAAAGCATTACACCAGACATGATACATTACAGCAGACATGATACATTACAGCATACATGATACATTACACCATACATGATACATTACATCATACATGATTCATTACCTAATACAAGATACATTACAGCATACATGATACATCACACCATACATGATACATTACACCATACATGATACATTACAACAGATATTATACATTACACCATACATTATACATTAAAACATACATGATTCATTACCCAATACAAGATACATTACGACAGTCATTATACATTACACGATACATTATACATTACACCATACACGATATATTACACCAGACATGATAGTTTACCCCATGCATTATACATTACACCATACATGATACATTACCCCATACGTGATACATTACGAGTCATTATACATTACACGATACATTATACATTACACCATACATGATATATTACACCAGACATGATAGTTTACCCCAGACATAATACATTACACTAGACATGATCCATTACATCATACACGATACATTACACCAGACATGATACATAACCACATACATTATACATTACACCAGACATGATACATTACACCATACTTGATATATATCACCAGATTTGATACATTACACCAGACATAATACATAACACCATACATGATACATTACACCATACATGATACATTACATCATACATGATACATTACACCATACATGATACATTACATCATACATGATACATTACACCAGACATGTTACATTACACCATACATGATACATTACACCAGATATGACACATTACACCTTACATGATACATTACACCATACATGATACATTACACCATACATGATATATTATCCCATACATTATACATTACACCAGACATGATACATTACACCTTTCATGATACATTACACCATAGATGTTTCATTACAGCAGACATGATACATTACCCAATACATGATACATTACACCTTACATTATACATTACCCCATACCTTATACATTACACCAGACAGTATACATTACACCAGACATGATGCATTACATCAGACATGATACATTACATCATACATGATACATTACATCAGACATGATACATTACACCATACATGATACATTACCCCAGACATTATACATTACATCATACATGATGCATTACATCAGACATGATACATTACCCAATACATTATACATTACATCATACATGATACATTACCCCATACATTATACATTACACCATACACGATATATTACACCTGACATGATAGTTTACCCAAGACATAATACATTACCCCATACATGATACATTACATCATACATGATACATTACCTTATATATTACCCAATACATGATACATTACAGCAGACATTATACATTACCCAATACATTATACACGATATATTACATCTGACATGATACATTACGACAGACATAATACATTACACCATACGTGATACATTATGACAGACATTACACATTACACCATACATTATACATTACGACAGACATAATACATTACCCCATACATGATACATTACGACAGACGTTATACATTACACCATACATTATACATTACACCATACACGATATATTACACCTGACATAATAGTTTACCCCAAACATAAAGCATTACACCAGACATGATACATTACAGCAGACATGATACATTACAGCATACATGATACATTACACCATACATGATACATTACATCATACATGATACATTACAGCAGACATGATACATTACAGCATACATGATACATCACACCATACATGATACATTACACCATACATGATACATTACAACAGATATTATACATTACACCATACATTATACATTAAAACATACATGATTCATTACCCAATACAAGATACATTACGACAGTCATTATACATTACACGATACATTATACATTACACCATACACGATATATTACACCAGACATGATAGTTTACCCCATGCATTATACATTACACCATACATGATACATTACCCCATACGTGATACATTACGAGTCATTATACATTACACGATACATTATACATTACACCATACATGATATATTACACCAGACATGATAGTTTACCCCAGACATAATACATTACACTAGACATGATCCATTACATCATACACGATACATTACACCAGACATGATACATAACCACATACATTATACATTACACCAGACATGATACATTACACCATACTTGATATATATCACCAGATTTGATACATTACACCAGACATAATACATAACACCATACATGATACATTACACCATACATGATACATTACATCATACATGATACATTACACCATACATGATACATTACATCATACATGATACATTACACCAGACATGTTACATTACACCATACATGATACATTACACCAGATATGACACATTACACCTTACATGATACATTACACCAGACATGATACATTACACCACACAATCATGATATATTACACCAGACATTATACATTACATCAGATATGATACATAACACCTTCCATGATACATTACGCCATACATGATACATTACACCATACATGATACATTACCCCATACATTATACATTACCCCATACATTATACATTACACCGTACATTATACATTACACCAGACATGATACATTACACCACACATGATACATTAGGTAGCGTACAACTGCCAAAATCATTTTTCGCAGTCGGCTTGAGAGGCCGCAACACATTTTCCAAATTGGTTGCCATGGAAACAACTTTTTTTTCTTTATTTTACCAAATAAATTGAACAATGGGACTTCAAAGTACCACATAGTAGTAACTTGTTTGTTCTATCACAATAGCATAGTCAGAAGGGCTAGCCTTGTACGATGACAAATACCAGTAAAAATAGGGTGAATTTTGGGAGAAAATACCTCTTTTCGTGAATCCCTCGAAGGAAGCAAAGATTTTTCTCAGAATTTTTCAACTTCAAAATAACTTGCAAATTTCCCCCTCTTTCAAATGATACCAAATTCATCAGTACTTCCCAGATTCATTTTCTCAGTAATTAGCGAATCCCAAAAGACACCTACCTAAAACTTTGCTCTGGAGCACATGTACAGGTCTACTTTCTGTTTGCACCGGATATTGTCAAGTGACTGAGAAAAAGATGCTAGAACGGGTTTCCTACAAACAAATCCGGCTTTTTCCCTTCTAAACATCTGCATTAGCAATTTAAAATTCAAAAATCACTATTCTATATCACTATTCCTCATCATATTTCCTCTTTTATCTATATCAGGAATTTATACCCTGGTAACATTAGTTTCGTACAAAAGGGGAAGAACTCTTACAGGAGTGTAACGCCCCCTTGCATCAGACATGATACATTACCCCATAAATGATACATTACACCAGATTTGATACATTACACAAGACATGATACATTACACCAGACATGATACATAACACCTTACATGATACATTACATCATAAATGACACATAACCCCATACATTATACATTACACCAGACATTATACATTACATCAGGCATGATACATTACACCATACATGATACATTACACCATACATGATATATTACCCCATACATTATACATTACACCAGACATGATACATTACACCTTTCATGATACATTACACCATAGATGTTTCATTACAGCAGACATGATACATTACCCAATACATGATACATTACACCTTACATTATACATTACCCCATACCTTATACATTACACCAGACAGTATACATTACACCAGACATGATGCATTACATCAGACATGATACATTACATCATACATGATACATTACATCAGACATGATACATTACACCATACATGATACATTACCCCAGACATTATACATTACATCATACATGATGCATTACATCAGACATGATACATTACCCAATACATTATACATTACATCATACATGATACATTACCCCATACATTATACATTACACCATACACGATATATTACACCTGACATGATAGTTTACCCAAGACATAATACATTACCCCATACATGATACATTACATCATACATGATACATTACCTTATACATTACCCAATACATGATACATTACAGCAGACATTATACATTACCCAATACATTATACACGATATATTACATCTGACATGATACATTACGACAGACATAATACATTACACCATACGTGATACATTATGACAGACATTACACATTACACCATACATTATACATTACGACAGACATAATACATTACCCCATACATGATACATTACGACAGACGTTATACATTACACCATACATTATACATTACACCATACACGATATATTACACCTGACATAATAGTTTACCCCAAACATAAAGCATTACACCAGACATGATACATTACAGCAGACATGATACATTACAGCATACATGATACATTACACCATACATGATACATTACACCATACATGATACATTACAACAGATATTATACATAACACCATACATTATACATTAAAACATACATGATTCATTACCTAATACAAGATACATTACGACAGTCATTATACATTACACGATACATTATACATTACACCATACACGATATATTACACCAGACATGATAGTTTACCCCATGCATAATACATTACACCATACATGATACATTACCCCATACGTGATACATTACGAGTCATTATACATTACACGATACATTATACATTACACCATACATGATATATTACACCAGACATGATAGTTTACCCCAGACATAATACATTACACTAGACATGATCCATTACATCATACACGATACATCACACCAGACATGATACATAACCACATACATTATACATTACACCAGACATGATACATTACACCATACTTGATATATATCACCAGATTTGATACATTACACCAGACATAATACATAACACCATACATGATACATTACACCATACATGATACATTACATCATACATGATACATTACACCATACATGATACATTACATCATACATGATACATTACACCAGACATGTTACATTACACCATACATGATACATTACACCAGATATGACACATTACACCTTACATGATACATTACACCAGACATGATATTTTACACCAGATATTATATATTACACAAGATATGATACTTTACCCCAGACATAATACATTATACCATACATGAAACATTACATCTTACATGATACATTACACCGTACATGATACATTACACAATACATGATACATTACGCCATACATGATACATTACACCACACAATCATGATTTATTACACCAGACATGATAATTACATCAGATATGATACATTACACATTACATCATACATAATACATTGACCATACATGATACATGACAACACACATGATACATTACCCCATACATGATACATTACACGATACATTATACATTACACCATACACGATATATTACACCAGACATGATATTTTACCCCAGACATAATACATTACACCAGACATGATCTATTACATCATACTTTATACATAAACCATACACAATACATTACACCAGACATGATACATAACCCCGTACATTATACATTACACCAGACATGATACATTACCCCATACATGATACATTACACCAGACATTATATATTACACCATACATTATACATTACACCAGACATGATACATAACCCCGTACATTATACATTACACCAGACATGATACATTACACCAGACATGATAGTTTACCCCAGACATATTACATTACACCATACATGATACATTACATCTTACATGATACATTACACCATACATGATACATTACCCCATACATGATACATTACACCATACTTGATACATTACACTATACATGATACATTACCCCATACATGATATATTACATCATACTTGATACATTACACCATACATGATGCATTACACGATACATTATACATTACACCACACACGATATATTACATCAGACATGATAGTTTACCCGAGACATAATACATTACACCATACATGATACATTACCCCATACATTATACATAACCATACATGATAAATTACACCAGACATGAAACATTACACCATACTTGATATATTACACCAGATTTGATACATTAAACCAGACATGATACATTACACAAGACATGATACATTACACCAGACATGATAGTTTACCCCAGACATAATACTTAACACCTTACATGATACATTACATCTTACAAGATTCATTACACCATACATGATACATTACACCATACATAATACATTACATCATACATGATACATAACCCCATACATTATAATAACCATACACGATACATTACACCATACATGATACATAACCCCATACATTTTACATTACACCAGACATGATACATTACATCATACACGATACATTACACCAGACATGATACATAACCACATACATTTTACATTACACCAGACATGATACATTACACCATACTTGATATATTACACCAGATTTGATACATTACACCAGACATGATACATTACACAAGACATCATGATATATTACACCAGACATGATACATTACACAAGACATCATGATATATTACACCAGACATGATACATTACACAAGACATCATGATATATTACACCAGATTTGATACATTACACAAGACATCATGATATATTACACCAGACATGATACATTACACAAGACATCATGATATATTACACCAGACATGATACATTACACAAGACATCATGATATATTACACCAGATTTGATACATTACACCAGACATGATACATTACACAAGACATCATGATATATTACACCAGACATGATACATTACATCAGATATGAATCATTATACCATACATGATACATTACAGCACACTTAATACATTACATCAGACATGATACATTACCCCTTACATTATACATTACCCCATGCATTATACATTACATCAGATATGATACATTACACCACACAATCATGATATATTACACCAGACATTATACATTACATCAGATATGATACATAACACCTTCCATGATACATAACGCCATACATGATACATTGCACCAATACATGATACATTACATCAGACATGATACATTACACTATACATTATACATTACATCAGACATGATACATTACCCCTTACATTATACATTACCCCATACATTATTCATTACAGCATACGTTATACATTACACCATACATGATACATTACACCAGACATGATACATTACACCATACATGATACATTGCACCATACATGATACATTACATCATACATGATACATTACATCAGATATGATACATTACAACAGACATGATTCATTACAACAGACATGATACATTACACCGTACTTTGATGTTTCGGGTATATAATGCCTAGCAACGGTTCCCTGACATTTCAAAGAAATTTAAGGGATGTACGAAATAAGCAAATGACTCGTATGGAGGGGGATTAGGGTCACAATGCTATTTGACTTGCTTACATGCTTCATGCTATGTTGCTTCATTTAATGTTTGATTATTCCATGTTAGTTTAAACATATTTATTCATCACAATTACATATAAACTCATTAGAAAGTACAAATATTTGGGATCAGAAAAGAAGCTTAGAGCTTATGTTAATTATTCCATGTTCATTTGTCTTGCTTTCATTTCAAATTGACTTTATTGCATTTGTCTTTCTTCTTTATGCAATGTTGCTTTCGTGTATTTTACATTTGTCCTTCGTCAATGCATAATTGTCGTTCTACCATGCGTTATGACATCTTTCAATGTGCCATCATTCTTTCGTCCTAATGCCATGATTGCTTCGTCAATGCTAACCTCAATTTTGATACCAGGTGGCGCTCCGTATGTGTCCGTTCCTTGAAATTAACTTTGAGACGTCCCCTGTTGCAGTACTTGGAAAAATGAGTTATAAATAGCGGAAAAAGCAAAAGCCGATTGAAATATTTGAACAAAAAACATCTCATTAAATGATAAATATTTGGACCTTTTCTGTTTGTTTGTTTGGTTGGTTTTTGTTTTTTTTTATACAGTAATAGCCATTTGGGGATTTGAAAGCTCTAGAAAGTTTTACATCAACTACGTAATGACTTCGTGGCTCAGCTGTTAGCGTGCCGGATCCTCTTTGCATTTTTTCCCGCATGGGTTCGAATCCCATCGGCAACATAATTTTTTTTTCTGAATTGTGAGTGGGAAATTATATAGACGTCAGTTTTTTTCTGAGATATCGTGGGAAAGGCGGTATTTCATATCGAAAAATTCTAGATAAATTGAAACTGCCGCGCGTCCTACACTGATCGAACCTTGAGATCAACATCCCCCGGCCCCATTGATTCAGTCAATAATGCAGTTTCTAGTCTCCTTTCATAATTTTGACCTTGAAAATTTACCTTTTGACATCTCTGTATGCCAAAATTACTCCAAGCTGTTGTCCAGGACAAGCGGAGCGTAGGAGAAAGGGGGGGGGGGGGAGCGCTACCGCTCGCCAGTTTTTTTTTTTTAGACTTTCTGAATAATTTAGCTAAATATTCTGATCTATCCTTTATACATATTTCCTTATCAACGTTACCGCTACCGCTCGCCAAATTTGTGCATACAGAACATGAACCCCCCATATTTTTTTTTTAAATCTATTCCCCTCCCCCTTTATTTATTTTTTTTTTCTTCATTTATTTATTTATTTTATTTTAATTTTTTTGCTTGTTAGAAATTTTGGGATGTTGTGCCCCTCCACTTTTTCAGGCAGAGCTACGCCGTTGGTCCAGGACTTCGCCTGCTCAGGAACGTGGCACAGTTTAGTGTCATCCACAGCCTTTTTCAACAATGGCCAAAATTTAGACCTTTATTGTGATCCTATACTGCGTGTTAGGAGCGCAAGGAAGGTCCAAATTATTTTATTTCTTGAATAAATATTGTTTAAACCAAGGAAGGTCTAATTTTAATTAGGTTGCACTATGGCAAACTTGTCAGATTCTCCTTGTTCAGTGGCGGATCCAGCGCCCCCTTTGCCGGGGGTCAAGGGGCGAATTTTGCCGATTTTACTGATGTACCTGTTTTTGCCGGGAAAATATTGGGTCTGTGGAGGAACATCCCCTAAATCCGCCACTTTTGTTCGACCCAAGATCAAGGTTAAGATTGAAATCCAAGCGGCTGATGCTTGCAAGGATTGACCTTGAACATTGACCTTCATAAGTCCATACTTCAAAGTCAATTATTATAGAAGTTTTATCTTTTTATGCAAGAATCACCAGATTTATGGTACAGAAACGACATTGACGGGCATATAAAAGGCAAGGAATTAAAATTATGACTTTTCATAGATGACTTGCAAGCGACGATAGTGAGCCAACGAAGCGTTTGCAAAGTTTTGTAATAAAAATGATTTTGTATTTCAACTGAATAATGATAATGTACAGTTGCCCGCCATATTTTTTTCCAAATCAATGACACCCCCCCCCCCCCCGCGCCTAGACAAAATGAAAAAAAAATTGCATAAAAACATTTTATTTTTATAAGTACCCCCAATTTTTTTCTACATCCTCTACTGGGCAGATGGACAACATGGACAAGTTACATTATACTTAAAACTGATCACAGGAGTGAGGTATCATCGCTTGGTCACAAATCCTTTCCTCATTACAAAAAGTTACCCTTTCTTCTATATGTTTATATTAATAAAGACATATAAAAGAAAGGGTTTGTATCGAGGAAAGGGTATGTGACAAAGCGATGATACCTCACCCCTGTGCTTAAAATTGACAAAAGGAAAAAATGTATCCTCGTCCGGGATTCGAACCCACTCGGAAAGATGCAAAATAATGCTTCATGGCCTACGTGATAACCACTACGCCACAGAAATTCTTCATAATCGCAGATATTTTATTGATAGTGACGGTTAAAACTTACAAAAATCTTATGCATACAAAATCAAATATTTACTAATTCCTTAAAAATATTTTTCAAATATTCATACAGCCAATCTACTTCTGTCCTCTCGTGCGATAATATAATTACTTTTCGAACGATACTGTAGTAGAATTTAAAATAATTTCTAACGACAGGGGATGTTTCAAAGTTCATTTCAAGGAACGGGCACATGCGGTCGCGCTAAGCGCCATCTGGTATCAAAATTGAAGTTAGCATTGACGAAGCAATAATAGCATTAAGACGAAAGGATAATGGCAGAAAGAATGATGTCATAACGCATGGTATAATGACAATTATGCATTGACGAAGGACAAATGTAAAATGTAGGGAAGCAAAATTACACAAAGAAGAAAGATAAAGTCAATTTGAAATGAAAGCAAGACAAATGAACATGGAATAATCAAACATTGAATGAAGCAACATAGCATGAAGTATGTAAGCAAGTCAAATAGCATTGTGACCCTAATCCCCCTCCATAGACTCTGGTATCAACTATTTAAAAAAAAACCCGGAATCATACGAAATTGTATTGCGACTGTGACTTAATGATACAGTGTCCCTGAAAATAGATTTTATTGAAAACGTAAAATTTATTCCGAAGGGTCTGGATGGGGAAAAAAGGATCAATAAAAAGTTTTTTTTGGAAATATGCAGTAACGACCATAATATTGTCGAATTTGTAAAATTAAATCTCCATATACCTCTATTGTAAAAACGCAATACATTGTAGGTGGCGCCAGTGGAATGAATTAGAGCTGTGCACCCCAAATTAAAAATGACGTTTTCAAACGGCTATAGCTGCCATTGTATGTGTTAGGTTTGCCTAAAAATTTGAATTTATACAAATGAGAACATAAACTTTCATATGAAAAGGAAGATTTTGCATTATAAAATTTTATAAAATTAATTAATTTGCAGGGATGAAAAGGAAGATTTTGCATTATAAAATTTTATAAAATCAATTAATTTGCAGGGACATCGTACCTTTAAAAATGTCCCAGAAAAAAAATCAATCCCATTTTTTTTGCTCGACTAAAACATCGTTTTATATGCTATTACATAACCAACATTATGAAAAAACGCAGACAATAAATTTTTAAAATGAGATTTCATCATGACGTACGATATAGAATCAAATCGATTCTACATGTATCGCTTTGAATCCTGATAGAAATAAGAGACATGTATTTCCCGTATTTAAATTTTCCATCGGAAATTTAGTTACCAATCTACGGAAGATATATCATACGGTCCCATTGAATAGCTAGTGTTTTAGGGAGATGCTATCATGGCTCACTTAACCATAATCAATGCAATTACCACGAGGAAAACGAGCAAGCGGTTTGGGCTCTCTAAATGTGTTTTAATTGCTTTGGTATTCGATGACAATGGACAGACGTAATACAGAATTTTAAAATGCTGCTGTCATTCGATGGTACTTAAAATGGTAGGAAACATATGACAAAACCCTGTTGTTAAAACACGGAAAATTATGAATATTAAAGCACGTTCGTCCTATGAAGCGAAAAGAACATTTTATTTTCAAAGTAGACGTGAAATGCGACGAACTCAATAGATGGTCATATTTGAACCATTTGTCTTTATCAAGCATCGGTGTCATTCATTGATACCTAAACTATTGATGGTCGTATTGATCCGTCTAACATCTCAAACCTATCAAAGTTCCTTTTTTTCTTTCCATTTTTCTAAATAGTGAATGAAAGTCAAAAACAAAAACCAAACCAGAATCCAAAAACAGCAATCAAAAAGCCAACAAATTCCTTGAAAATGCATGATACAAAGCAAATATACGGAGGTTGTCCCCAACAGTGAAATCAGTGGAACGTTTTCTCACGAGAAAAGACAAAACTGCCAAAAAGACGGCACCACTATCTAATAAGGACAACACTTTCTAATAAACAATATCCGAAGTCCAGTGTAATGGCGGAATCTGTTGTAGATGGCGCTGTTCAAACGCACTGTATTAATATTAGTTAAGTTTAAACATATTCTCACTAAAACTTATGTTTTACTATATATAATTTAGTATCAGTATCTACTGATGACATTGGAGTGAAAAAAAAGCTTCAAGCTTATCTGGATTTCTGTCGCTGTCGAACCTTGTCCCCGGTATCGGAATTTAGAACAAGAAAACCAAACTTCATCGTTGATGGACTGGTGATATCTTGAAAAAATCAAATAAAGAAATTGTTAACTGTAGTCCTCCATGTGGTCTATTCTTCATGACCCAAATAATAGATAAGGAGACTGTACGTTACTTGTACATGTACTCATCTATCGGCCCAAACAAAACAAAGATTAAAAGACGCAAGATTCACCAGAGTTTACTTTGATCGAAGGTCAAGTTTTTATACATACATGTGTACATGTATTTCCTTTTATTCTGGTACAACATTCTTTATAAATTTCGAAGAGGTCAGTCTCATAGTCGAGAAGGCAAGACAAAATCATAAGAGTTTCCACTGGAACAGTTGCGAACTTCGGAATAAACAATATTCCGAAGTGAGACCAGGTGCCCGAGGAGAGCACATACTAGTATTTGGTGATATATACATCGTCCGAAACCAACGCTCGGTCACGCAAGCTCACGTGAGCTTGCGCTTGTGTGACCGAGCGTGGGTTTCCGACGGTGGGTAACATATAATTTTCAGAACAGAACAAACTTATAATATTTGTTCAGTCTGTTTGTGGAGACACCTACTATGAATTTCTTTTTTTAAAATAAAAAGCTATAATGTCATTTATCTTGAATATATTCGACCGCTCCTCGACTGTTATTCTTTTTTATTTAAATTTCTGTTTACAAAATTTTCTCAAATTTCTAAAACCTGGGTCCTGCAGCATCATATCCCAGCCATTTTGCTACGTCTTTCGGTATATTTAGGATATAATTTTCACAGATTTTGGCCATATTACATTGTTAATTGAGGATCACTGACGAGAGTTAAATAGCCTAAACGTGCATGTCTGGTCCATGGTGTCCGTGCATATCTGCTCTAAAATGATGCTAATGAATAGACCTTCTTCATATTACCGTTAACTTGCATTATTACTTATTTGGTCAGTTACAGACCGTCTACGGAGATATGTCGGGTTGGTAAAATCTATGGAAGGCGAGGCGAAGCCGAGCCTTCCATAGATTTTACCAACCCGACATATCTCCGTAGACGGTCTGTAACTGACCAAATAAGTGTTTTATTTTGCCGAGGACCCCTTCATCACAAATTTCCCTTACCTTTGTGAATTAAAAAGTGTGTCACTTCCCAGGTATTCAACCTACATAAACGAGTCATCAGCTAAAAATAGATTACGTGTAGTCTGAGCTATATAAACAATATTTTTTACCTGTTTCCATAAGCATCGGTGGTTCAGTGGTAGCATGCTCGCCTGCCACGCGGGCGGCCCGGGTTCGATTCCCGGCTGATTCATTTTTCATATTAACGTCCGCCATCTTGGATTTCCCACTTCGAATTTATTGTCTACTGACGGTCTATAAGAAAGTCTATAGAGTTATAGACCGCTTCCACGTGACGGGCTCTGTCCAATCAGTTTTCGACATTCTAGTCCAAGGCGAAATAATAATTTTTAGACACTCCAAGACCCGACATCACTACTTTTGACGTTATTTCTAATTGTGACGTCATAATTCAGATACGACGTCACAGTTAAAAGTTAAATCAAATGTTGTCATGTCGGGTCTTGTGTAAAATACAAGTCAACTTCGGAAATATGAAAATCGTCTATTTGAAGACTTTTAAACATTCAATATACTGTTTTGTTATAAACGAGAAGTTCTTCTTTTCTTTTCTTTTTTGTTTTGTTTTGTTTTGTTTTTATTCGGACAATTTCCCGCCTGACCGTGCCACTATTTTACTCATTTTGTGTAACTGAGAAGAAAAGTCGATATTTATAACATTTCAATACTAATAAATTCAATCTTATTCTATATCCGCTTCGCGGATTATATAGTCTGTGCATCGGTTTTGGTCTATACATCGATAGACAGAAAAGTTATTACAGTCATTTCTTAAATGGACTAGTACTCTAAAACTTCTTTATAAACGTACTGAAAAATCACATATAACAACATTACATTCACACAAGTTTGATTTAAAGTTTTTTTGAAGTGAGAAAGATTCAATTTCTTTCGCTTCTCATCAAAGACAACGAATATTGAATCTGTAAGAGTCAGGTATCGGCGCAATTCATCCCTCGCTGTTGGGGATTAAATGGCGTTAAGAAACCGACTCCATACGTAAATCGCTTCTCACCGTTTAAAGGAAGGTTGTTAGGGGACCACATGCAAAGCTTATGTTGACAATAAGAAAGGGGAACATCCCCCATGGACAAGCTACATTTATGTAATTCTGCGACGCCCTTGATATTTTAATTGGATTCTTACACTGAAGTCTTAGCGATCATATTGGACTTATTAATTTTGTATATCTTTACATCGATTTTCAGGGAAAGAGTAGAATAAACAAGTAATTTCAATTGGATTTGTCAAGCGTGATCAATGAAGAGGTAAAATGTGAAAAACCCAAGATCGAAATATTGAAAACGTACCTTATTACAAGGCTTTGTGGAACATGATAGAGTATTGGGGATGACAAGTCGCCTGAAACCAAAGTATTGACATCTTTATGGATAACAAACATTGTGCTCCGATAGATAATATGAGAAACCCGTTTATAGCATGAAAGGCAAACGTCAATCCTAGAATTTAGAATGTGCTCGTTTTAAAGGAGATCAAAGTTGAATTTCCTATCTTTTCTGCAACAAATCATTCATAAATGGAAAATTCATTAATTCAGACAATTCGGCACTATAGCTTATGCTTTCCATAATGATCGAGCATAAATTACCAATACATGTAATATGGCAGCTCTTGAAATGTAAATATTACTATTATTATGCCCCCGTAATCGAAGATTCTGGGGCATATAGTTTTTGGTCTGTCTGTCTGTCTGTCTGTTTGTCCGCAAAAAACTTTAACCTTGGTCATAACTTTTGATTGGTAAGTGATAGGGGCTTTCATATTTCACATGTGTATTCCTTGTGACAAGACCTTTCCATGGATACCAAAATTTTTGACCTTGTGACCTTGGAATTTGACCTACTTTTGAAAAACTTTAACCTTGGGCATAACTTTCGAATGGTTAGTGATAGGGGTTTCATATTTCACATGTGTATTCCTTGTGACAAGACCTTTCCATGGATACTAAATTTGACCTTGTGACCTTGACCTCAAATTTGATACTACTTTTGATCTGTTTTACTGACAAAGATGCCAACGGGGGCATTCGTGATTCACAAACACAGGTTTTATTTTTAAAATGTTATTGTCTAAAGTGAAAAAAATTTTTTTTTTTGTTAATGAAATGCCCAACATGACGAATACTATATGAATCTTAGCGCATCTAAAAGAATCTTATGCATAAACAAACCTAGAGTCAATACGAAAAAAAAAAAAAAGAAACAAAAGAAAACAACCCCCGAGTAATGGTAGAAACAGATGAAACCTACGCTGCAAGCGACTCACCAAAATGATTAGAAGCGATAAAATCGAAAAAAGAAAAAAAGAAAAAATCTTGCCAACTTTTCAAATGAATCAAAAAGCAAATGAAAAGGAAGGAGACCTAATCCATTTTCCATTGAAAAAGAAAGCAATGATAAATCATATTAAGAATGAAATCAATTTGAGAAGGACTTCTCTACAAACCTTTTAAAATTTTGTTTGAAAATGAGAACTCAATTTCAGGGACCATAACAGCACGAATTGAAAAAAAAAACACATTAATTTTTGGCGGGAGGGAGGGGGGGGGGTTGTAGAAGAAAAAAGTGTACGTATCTTATATTAATCTAAAAAATCTTTTCAGAGGATGTTACTGGATTTGAAATTGCGGTAGGAGGAACTAACTTGGTGAAATTACAACATGGCGGAAATGCCACTGTTGACCTTGTATATGAAACAGGAGGGTCCGGACTAACATTTTCCGCGGGGATAGATACTGGTACCACGTTTGATACCTCGTCTGCTAATAAAGATGAGACAGCGAAGACCATATCATACAATATAAACCCTGCTTTCCTCAACAGTGATGGGTACGGCACTTACCTCTTGACCTTCAACTTAACACCCTCGGCTGGAGTGAAAGCCACGAAAGAAGTTGTGATATTCTATGAGGAGCCAATTCTAGGATTTGCGGTAGGTTTCTTCATTTGTTTTGAATTAAATGACGTATTTTGTACATCTTCTTCTGTTCACGCTTATTTTTGAAATGAAGATTGCCATCATAAATAGCTTTTATACCTCCTCTTCATAGTGCATGTTTTTTATATATGAATTGTTTTCATTTTCGTGCATGAACATCGACGGCGGGTGCGGCTAGCCAACAGGGTATGTTTACTCCTCCCGGGCACCTGGTCCCACCTCTAGCTTGCTAGGGGTCCGTCGATGCTCAAGTTGTGCTCTATTGTTAGTGCTGTTGAGATTATAGTCAGGATCTTCTTTAACTCATTCACATTTCATAATATGAGAAATTGACAAACAAACAAACATCTTTTTGCTCATTTAAACATTAAAGATGAACATTTGATACACGTTCTTACTTTCAGATTAATCGATATCCCTATCTGCCCTTAGACGAAGAAATATTCTTTGACGTAACTTTCACGTCAGGATCTAACGTGGAGACGGAGTGGTTCCTAGATAGCAATGATACCTGCCTACTGAAACATGATGGACAACCACGGAACTTAAACCTTAATTTCACCTTCACTGTACCCGGCCAGCACAATGTCACAGTTGTCGCTGCTAACACTGTTACAAGAACGTTCGACTCGATGCTTGTTTATGCTTACTACAGGGTGAATGGATTCTCACTCACTGTTGATAGTGCAGTGGTAGGTACAACGACAGACGCCAGATTCGTTGTGCTACTTACGACGTCAGCAAAACAACCCATGGGCACTATAAAAATGAACGTAACATATGGAGACGGACAGGAAGAAACCAAGGAATTGGATAGTGAAATATCAAATATGCAGGGATCAGGGTATGCCATCACACACTCCTACACAATACAAGGTAACTACACAGCAGAGTTTACCATTTACAACGAAATAGACACAATGAATTTTACTATAGATGTATATATATGGGACGAGGTAACGGTCACATTGCAGTCCAAATTTATTGGCCAAGTCTCAGAAGACATCAGCTTCGACTTTATCAACCCTCCTCCCACTGGTTTCACATACATTATAGAATATGGTAACGGCGATACACGCACAAACAATGACAGTGTTTGGTATAATGCGTATAGCGAATCAGCATGGACCTATGCTTACAATGCAGACGGGATATACAATGTAACGATGACTGCTTGGAATCAGTTCTATGCCAGCGTTTGTACCTATATCATTACCATCCAGTATCCTATTGTTGAAATTAATATGACCTTAACACCAGAGACCACTAAAATACCCATACCAGATGGGATAATGGACTTTGAGTTGACGATGAGTAAACAATACACATCTCCAACAGACGTACTTTGTACTTTTGATTTTCAGGATGATAAAGAAGAGAATGTTTCTATTGCCATAGAATTCGGTACCCCAATTAACAAACGGTATCCTTACAGTTCATCTGGCTCACGAGTTGTAAATTTCACTTGCTGGAATCTGGTCAGCACTATGACTAAACTTTCCAACATTGAAATTGTTGATTTCACTTTGCAAGATTTTGGCGTAAATTATCCATCCCCATTAACTATGAATTCAACGTTGTCAGAAGAACTCAACGAAAACTATCCAAAAACATCAAATATAATGAAACTGAGTCACACGACAGCAAATGTCACTTTCTTCGTACATCTGTTAGAATGCTCCAAACTTCCTCCAGATATCATTTTCAAATGGGAATTCGGCGATGACACACCATCGGAGAGAGGCTTGGTGTCATTCGAGAAAGAACATGTATATGTGGAAAGAGGAACGTTTACAATCCAAGTGACTATAGACAATAACAGGACAGGAGAAACTTATGCAATGACCACGTTTGACATTCAAATCGGAGTTGTACAGTTCAAAGTGACCCCACAGCGCGGGGAGGTCAGCGTCACCAACTTTCGGTTTGATTTTGAGAATGACATGGGTGGATCGGTTTCATATACCTTTGATTCACCTGTTTCAGTACATACGACATCAAATAAATATATAACGCATACATACAATGATTGGGGTATTTATCAGGCATCCGTCCTTGCATCTAATGGAACTTTGACTGAAATTGCCTTTCTTGAAGAACCAGTACAGGCAGATTATTTCATCTCTGACGAACTGAAAGTGACGATTACCAATGGTACAGGCTATGAGACAGAGAGTATTCATCTCCCTCCTGGGAACATCACTATCACTATAGGAGCTGCTAGGGCCATTTCAAGACCTTATATCAACTGTTCTATTAATCTTGGAGATTTGATAAACAAAGAAAATATGTACAGATACGGCAATATAACGATTTCCCAATCACTAGAACTGGACAGCAATTATTACACTCTCGGCAATCATTCGCTCAGAGTCGACTGTTCCAATTTTGTTTCAAACATCTCTGAAGCATACTTCATAGATGTCCACAATGAATGCTATACCCGCGACGGAATATTCGACAGACAATATTCTAGTTTCAAAACGCCAATGAAAGCGTATACATCAGTGGATACCAGCCTAGCGAGTCGGATGGGGGTAAAGTGCATCGAGAAGGATGCTTCGTTCGAATGGACGGTTGATCGGGTGGAAATCATCAATGAAACAGATGTGTTAACCCCTCTAGAATATAGACCAACCTTTAACAGGGGAAGCGCCAGATTCGCGCGCGGATCAGTATCTCAGGGACTCCTGTATATTACTTTAAACGTTTCACTTGATGGAACTTGGATGAATGAGTTTACCTACCTACAGTTCATAAAACCAGCCCCTTATGCCTTTATTTTGGGAGGTAACAAAAGGTCTCTCAAGTACATGGACGGTTTCGTAGAACTAGATGCCTTAACAGAGTCATATGATTCAGAGAGAGGATATGGTGGAAACTCAAACTTAACGTTCATATGGACGTGCTGGAAGTAAGTATGAAACAATTTATGTCATTATTTTTCTAACTTGCTTTTAAATTACTTATTATTGAATTATTTTACTTACGTACTAATGCTAAAGTCCATGATCCTTTTTCTTCAGAGTGACAGCAGGGAGTCTCGACGAAGTAGAAAAGAAGTTCGATACAGAACGAAACTCCTTGGGAAGTTGTGTACTGGACGAGAGAATAAGGGGATATGCTACTTTGAATTTTTCTATCGGGACGCCTACGCAGGGCTATGCAATTTTCGTTGAAGTTAGCGACGGGTTGAAATCGTCTAACTTTACACAGTTTATCATATTGAAGCCTGGGGATCCGCCGTCGATTAAGATCACGTAAGATAAACATGGTTTTTAATTTTTTTATTTGCCAACGAAAGGCTTATTGACAGACGAAAACGATCGATCGAACACCTCAATTTCATTGTTAACATCCTTAACTTTTCTTTCTTTGGTCGCGAAATAGTATTGCCTGTCTACAACAAATGGGTATTCACATATCGATTTATCTTTTGGTCTCTCATCAAATAGCTTGACGAAAGATAAAAATTATTTTTCAAACGAAATTAACAAAAAAAAAGCCTTCTATGCCAGAGCGATGAATTAACCAGCTTGTAATTAAAGTGTATTTCTCTTTCATGAAATCAGATGTATACTGAACTGTAGAGATAAGACGGCCATCAGCTCACCACTAATTATGAAAACTGTGTGTCTAGACTGCAGAGAAGACGAAGAGATACTTTATGTTTGGTCCTTGTGGATTTATAACTCGGTTTCTAAAGACTATTCCCTTGTAAACGATCTAAGTGCAAACACGGCAACAGGTACGAATGTGTAAGATGTTACTGTAGCAAAAGTTTAGCTCTTAGGCAAACACATTATATGATAAGGTGCGATCTTTCTCAAGAAGTAATTGTAACTTTAGAAGAAAATTGACACGAAAACTTGAAAACAACAACAACAAAAAAAAAAAAACAACAAAAAAAACAAAAAAAAACAAAACAAAACAAAAACAAAAACAAAAACATGAAAACAATTTTGATAAGGCACTATGCACATAAGCAAGAATAAAAAAAACAAAACACCAAAACTTGAAACAAAAACATGCATGCAAACAAATCGAAATTGTATTTCAAACTGATAACCATATCATTTTCTATTAATATAGCAAATGACCGTAAAATGTCGGTATTTAGGTGTTGCAGCAAACTAGTCTTCCTCCCTTTGTGCTGCCATTCGTGCATCTATCGAGCCCTTGTTCCTTTTGTTTCTATGTTGGTTCATTGGGTGTTAACTAGTGTTTCCGTTATCTCCGTTTAGATTTTTTGTATGTGGCTGTTGGTGCACATTGTACAATGACAAATATGGATAATGACCATATCCCTGTCTACAGTACAAAATCGATAATTCAGAAAATCAGAAACCGAAGGCATACAAAATCAGGACAAAACAGGAACCAAAGCAAACAAAAACAAAAACCTCCACCATATGAAAAGAAGCGAACTCCCGATATGAGAGTGAGACCAGGTGCCCAGGAAGAGTAAGCATCTCCTGCTTGCATGCAACACCCGTCGCTTCAATTCGGTAGAACTGTCACATCCGGTTACTTCCATTTTGGAAGATATAGAGTACAATCTTTGGTTGGATGGTTCAAATGGTCTATGACAGAATATCATCCACCATTCTGGATAGTGGGACATCATAGTGTATGACGAGTTCCCCATATCGACCGTAGAACTTCCTCAGTGACGATGTTAGTCGGTCGCAAACATATCCCTGACTGAGAAGCTTATCTGAAAGACGCCTAGCTCTCAGAACAAAATCCGTATATTTGGTACTTGCTCTGGCATAGCGTATCAACTGAGATATGAACCCGCCATAAGCAGGCGATGAAGGGATGTTGCTACTCAGAAAAGGAAAGTTCGTAATGCTGAAATTGAAGTCGTCACGTTTGTCATAGAGTGAGGTGTTCATGTGACCATCAGTGTCGTAGGACAACATTATGTCCAAATAGGATGCTGAATTATTTGTCTCTGTAGTTTCTTTGACTTCAAGCTCCGAAGGATAGATACTGCTCAGGTAATCCTTGTTTGTTTATGTTTCCTTTTGGACACTGTTACGTAGTCATGTGATATATCTCCTCCTTATTCAAGGATGTTTAGGGTGACGTTGTTTTTTTTTTAACTATAATCTTAAAAATATATATTTGTATATGTATTTCTGTTTTAAGGTGTAAACCAGCCATCCATGAAGATCAACGCTGATTTCATGTTACCTGGTCAGAAGTACTCACTTCGGTTAGATGCTTCGTCTACGATGGTAGGCAGGAACGGAACGACTAATGTTGTTACCGCAATAATGACAAATTTCCCTCCACAGGTAGGATCGGACGGAGGGTGTGTTCCAGGTAATAATCGACAATTGTATATTGTCTACTAAAAGTAACAAGTTGAAAAAAGAGATTGAAAAGTGAGACATTATCGTCCAAAATGCATTGAAAAATTTCTGTAATAGAAATCCTCTCAATTTTCAGAAGAATCTCATACTGGGTTGTAAATGATTGTAACCTTGCAATGTCCATAATTTCAGATAAAACGGAGTATCAAACCCCAACAGAAAAAGTGAAAGTGGATTGTAAAAAATTTGCCGACGAGGGAGATTTGATGGATCAAGATTATGATAGGGATCTCTTACGAAACGAGCCTCTGATCTACTTGTATGAAACTAAAACAATGAGATATGACGATGGCGATGAAGAGGAAGTAGTTGCCGAGCTTTACAAAGGGGGTTAGCATCAATAATATACTTATAGCTTGAAAATGACGTAAACTTGATTAATTTTCTTGATAATGCAACACGATATGATATACAATTATTTACTTTTGATTTCGGTCTACTCATGACTATCAGGATTTTAATGACATTTGCAAAGTCAAAGATCTAACACTATAAAAATTAGCGCACGCACTGGTCACGCACGCGCTAATTAGGGGATAAACGTACTGTGTTTTGTGGTTCCGACAGGTATATGTTGGATATACTGTTGGAAACGCAGTTATACCGTCGGGGCTTGTCCCCGACGGTATAACGTATGTTTCCAACAGTATATCCAACATATACCTGTCGGAACCACAAAACACAGTACGTTTATCCCTATTCTAATTCATGTGACATATTTTAGCTTTTTATACCCCTCAGAGGGTCTCATTTATCGCTTTAGAGGCGACGTTGCTACGGAGGACTAACAATGAACAACAGAAATTATTGCGCTGCAAAATATGAAATACAACTGCTTCGTATTTTATTACAATGGCGAAACATCAAAGTGTAATCAATAATAAACTTACTTGCTTAGTTGTTTACATGTGGAGAACGCCATTTACAAGCTCATACCTTGTAGTTTTACGTCACAGTATGACGTCACAGGGTCGAAGAACAAAGGGAAGCATGACGTCATACGCAAAAAGTGCGCTAAAGCTTGTAACGTGCAGATTTACGTAGGAATACATTTTAAAGTATGTCAAGTGAGTCGGTTTGCGGCATGTATATCGTCATTATACATGCTTGTAAAAATCCTGTGAACCAATCAGAATGCGTGAAACAAACAGAATGAATTAGAATTCAGAATAGACCGCTTTGCAGCGTTAGCGGTCAACTCACTCTATCAACTCACAAAGGGGGTTTGTCAACTCACTCTATTAAACAGCGTCTCCACCAATCAGAAATAAGCAAATTCGGCAATAATTCCTTATCATTTAATAATATATGTAATATCATCTTCCTTGTATCTTTTAGTGTGATATAGATATATATGATTGCATAAGATTTCTTATCCATCCCTCGAATTTAATTTTCTAACAGGTGAGAGTTCAGTCATAAACCTACCTGTACAGATGGGTGACCCCCATTACAACTACAGTGTTGAGATGAGAGTATTAGTATATGACAGATATGGAGACAGTTGTATGGTTTACTTCAATTTTACGGTGCGTATTGTTTGATTTCCAGATTCTTTGGAAACGAAACATTCCACGTTGTGCTATCATTATCCTATTTGCATACACAACTGTCATTGGAATTACATATTGTAAAAGTTCCTGATAATTATTTTTTCCTCGTCAGAGTCAGAGGAGGGAGGTGTTTGGGCGATTAACACTTTTCTGCTCCTGCAAGAGAATTTTTTGTCTTTTAGGTCAGACCATTTCAAGGAGGAGTTCCTGCTAATGGAAGTGATACTAGTGGTATTAAAGGCATGTTTGATAAATTTGATGAGGGTTTGAATATAACAAACGCAGGAGGTAACGACATGGCGGTTGTCAGACAGATAGGATCTTTGGCCTCTGTGTTTGCCCCGTCCTCGGAGGAAGACGAGGTTTGTTATAAATTGTCTTTGTACTGTAAAATTTCGTACTGTCTTGTGAAGAATTACTTCTTTTTAACCATATATATTCAATGAATATGGCTAGACGTTTGGGTATATCTCTCCAACTTAAATTTGGTTACAACTTTTGACGTATCTTTAACTTTTCTAGGAAACATTAGAAAATGTGGATAAGGAGGACAGCCCAGTCAAAAAACTCTACAAAGAGGTAATAAATTGTTGATTAACCACATGTACTCTACAAAGAGGTAATAAATTGTTGATTAATCACATTTGAAATTATCAAAAAACTCTACAAAGATATAATGAATTGTTAATTAATCACACGTTAATCTATCAAAATCATTTATTTTGAATTCTTTCTTGTTTGCAATAATAGATAATTTCATCAGTCAGTTAAACTTTTTTTTCAAATTGACTAAGATAATGTTGTTTTCAATGCCCTATGTTTACTCTGGTATTTTGTTTTCTTTAAAAATCAAATACTGTTAGAAATGATAACGTGCAATCAGTATTGTGAATGATTTTAGAAAACAACAGAACTATCTGCAATCGTAAAAACAGCAGTTCTATCAAGTACCGGAGAATCCAAGCAAATAAGTGCCTCTGATAGTCAGCAAGTATCTAGAAACATGGAAACGCTGTTCAAAAACACTGCCTACGTCTCTGATGAAACAGCGGTAAGCTATATGTCCTTGTATTGCTGGAGAAACTTGTTAAATAATATTTGAATTTATGTTAATCAATACAAATATACCTTATAATTATGATAATCAACCAAGAAAGACAAAAAAGAAAAAGAAAAACTCTACATTGATCTCTCTGTAATTTCAAACGGTTTCTTCTTTTATTCTTTAATAGCTGAAATGAAGGTTATTGTATTTATCTTATTTTTGAATTTGTTTTATTACTGAAAAATATTTTTATCTCACTATCTTATCAGAAAAATGGAGCCAAGATCTGTTCTGCATTGATAGATAACATAAAGAATATCACCACCCACTCTAAACCATTCCCTGTGGAAGACCTAAAGAGCATTGAAGGAGCAATTGATGGTAAGATGTCACTGATAGAACACAATGATCAGTGACTGATATGTATGAATAACAGCTATGCAGATATGATGTCCCTTTTATTGTGACGTCACAATGTATATATTTTCACTAGCAGGTGCGATGGCAGATATTTCGCGATGTTCATATTTGATGGGGTATTATAAACCCCCCCCCCCAAAAAAAAATAGTGTAAAATTTTGCACATCGCTTTCATTTTCTTTAGATATGACGTCATAACGGAGTATGTTTGTCATTCAGTGGTTTGATTTCAGCACTTTGATTCGTTCGATGATCCATTCCTAGAATTACAGACCACCGAATTCGTTTTGTGTCAAATATGATTTTTGTTTCAGATGTTCTTCTCGAAATGCTGTAATATTTTATCTCATTTCTGCATAATTATGGAATGAAGACTATACTCTTTAAAGGTACAATAGCCACCATTGATAAGATCCTGGATGCGCTCCTGCCCAGTGACACCCAAGTTGATACCTCCCAGGAGCCCGTACTGGACGATATCTACAATGACCTGCTGGAGAAGAGGAAGCTTACAAACAACACTGAAATAGACGAAGATGCTCTACGGCAGGAAGCAGACGACCTTTACAAACTTTACAAGTTTAAATACGACCAGATGAAACAAAAGCAGTCAACGGTATGAACTTACACTTTTTTTAATACTCGCACATGGTTTCTTGCAAAATGATTGTAAAAAGGAAATAGGTTGTCGCGTATTTCGTCCATTTCATTACTCCAGCGCGTAAATGTGGCATTTTACATTATTTTTGCGATGTAGCAGGCGTTTGTATCATAAATGGAAAGAACCAACGCAAACGCGTACGTGCGACGTTCAATGGCGATTGTGTTTTAAAAGTATTCTTCTTATAGGCGACGTTTCTGCTGCGTTGCCATGACGGTCAAGTTTGTATAAAGAATCCTTTGTTTCCCATATTGCATTTCGTTTACAATGCTTTCGGAAATTCGATTTTATTCTCTTTCCTTTCCTTAGCGATGATGCATATAGTATCTAGAATATATAACAATGGGATTTTCGTATCAGTTCGGTTTTATTGTCATTTAGGATCGTTAGTATTTTCTATATTTCCAATTTGTACTGACTGACGTAACCTGATTTTAAGTGTAAAGCGTTTAGGTTTTAGAAAACATAGTCATCCTAGAGCTTCATTTCTATACTTTGTACGGAGGTGCGAAATCATAATAGTGATGATGAAATATTTAGAATGATCGAAGCTTCCTTTTAAGTCGAAATCCCAAATGGGATATGCATAGCAAATTCTGAATTTCAATTTTGAAATTGAGAATCTTTGATCGATTTTATTTTCATTTGATAATGTTGAATGAGTTTTTCCTCTATATTTAAATTGACAAACGAACACAGGAACAGAGTGTTTCTATTCAGTCATATGGAATGGTAAATATCGAAATACATGTTCTATGGTAATAAAGAATTCAATGCACTTTGTGAACGTTTCAACAAGTAATGTCTCATCAGTAATGTCCGAGGACAAAAGAGAGGAAACCCAAATAATGAAAAACTGAAGAATGAAATAAGGGATCAGATGTATAATGAGGGATAATTGGTTCACCTATTTATTGAGTTTGGAATTCTAAACTTATGACATAGTTATAATATAAAAATTTATGGAAAATTTTTCACCAATGTTTTTTTGAAAAAAAAAAAACAGTTCCTATAGGAATTACCAGTTTACATTGACGTCTATGGAAAAAACCAAATATTTCAGCCCTATTTTCTGAGAAAAATGATGGGGGCTAAAACATTTCTAAAAATTAACATTTATCATATTTTATTGATAAATATCAAGTTCACCGTTTAGATCTTTCGCAATTAATTTTAAAGTTTTCTCCATCAAGGGGAGGTAGCCCCTAAAAATGACCCTGTTAAAAATCCTTTTTTCCGTTACCTACCATTAACTATAAACTATTAAAGTTTGTGCAATATCAAAAGCGAGATTTAGCAATATGAAATAAACATCAAAGAAGTACTTAACAGTTATTCAGTCTCAAAGTCGAGAAGGCAAGGCAAAATCGTGAGAATTCCCATCGGAATGGCTGTGAACCCCGGAATGAACAACACTCCGAAGTGATAAGTGAGAAATTAATTCACACACAAAGTTTCAATATTTTGGATATGATTTCGTTCATTATACACCTTAAACCTTAACTTGACAAAGTTATTGGTACTGGACCAGACATGCACGTTTCGGGTATTTAACCCTCGTCAGGAAGAACTGCGGTTTAAAGTATTGGTTCTGTAGCAGTGGACAGATTACCGCCTTCTTCAGACATTGCATTTTTATACCCAAGGAAAGAGGGGGTCTCCAACAAGAATCTTATGCAGCACCCACAGCAACTCATCAAAACGCCCCAAGGGACAAAGAACACTAAATGCAACATCAAAACACGGAACACAAAAGACTACGCATAAACCAACTAGACCTTTTGAAAATTGGTGCCGATTTAGGACTGGGCACCATCAGCCACATAAGTAGCACAATCCTCCTACTATTCCGGTAACCCATAGTTTTCGAAGAACGCGCACTTGTTGTGTAACAAACTCCTCACTGTAAGATGACCACACAAACAAGTTAGCAAAACGCAGAGGCCTAAGCACCATACATATTGATATGAAAATGAATATAAAAAACAAAGGGCATACGAAAAAAAAGTCATTGCTCTGTCGGCTTGAACGAGCTCATGCATGCTATCACCCGAGGAATCTGACCGACATTTAGAGAGGACAGGTGGTCGTTGCCCTGTTTTCTCTAAAGAGGTTTGGACAGGGCCCATCAAGGAGTCCCGTCGTCACAGTCAGTCAGAGTGCAGTTCTGAAGAATGCGCTTGTACAAGGTTGTAAATTGGTCAAGTACCATGCCGATATCATCATATCCGCGGTACAAAAGGTGTTTAATGATTCGGGCGCATTTTCGATAGAAGTTCTGTCCATGATTAATCCAAGATGCACACAATTGAAATCGCAAAAACTATTATCTTTCGCTATGACGTGTAACTGATGTGTCAGACATTTTATCTATCGAAATTTATCATCTAAATTAAAGTACATAAAATGTCTGAGAAATTAGGATATCGTTCGTCTAGTTTTAGTATGCTTCTGCACTGACTTGAAATATATTTGTGAGCGTGGTATTAGTCGTAGGTACACATGTTATGAGAGTTCGAGATCTAACCCCTTATATAAATTTTAACCGCAAAATTTACCGACAAAGTAAAAAAAACTTCAATTTTCCGACTGCGCGGACAGTAAGTATCAGAAAATGTACAAATATATATTTCAAGTCAGTGCAGAAGCATACTAAAACTATACGAACGATATCCTCGGGGACTAACAGTCCACCAGCCTAGTGATTGAAATTATTATATTGAAATATATGTTGTTTAGATTGATTAAAAAGGCAGATCATATTTGCAATTGATTTCTCAAACATTTTATTTACTAAATCGTATTGTATTACACATTAAAAAATTGAATTTGAAAGGTCATATTGTTTATACATGTACACCTTTTTTATGTCATCTTATACAACTGAAATGAAAAATAAGTGTCGGTTAATTCAATGCGTATGTATCGTAATAGAAATGATTTCATCTTATGAGTCTTATCATAATTAAATCAAAAACAAAACATTTTCTTTTTTCCAGGCCGAGGAATCTGTTCCAAATGTACTGAATGCCATAGAATCATCGTACAATGTCAAACTGCAGACGACAGAAGTTGGTGCCGGACCTTCCAAGATTATCAGACCGAATCTAGAGCTCAGTGTTGAGAAAGTGACAAAGGAAATCTTACAAAACAGAACAGAAACTCCAATAAAAGGAATCAAGCTTTCCCTGGACCAAAACGATACCGAGGCTATACAAGGAACACTCGATATAAAGGTGAGAAAGTCACTGAATTAAAATCAAATAAATTTTCTTGCTTTGAAGGATATTTGATTTTTTTAAATCTTAAAATCAAAATTCAGAATGTCGATGTTAGAAAAATATTCAACTGATAACTGACTAAAATAAATTGAATTTCAGCAAACAGTGTTTAATAAGCCACCTACAATATACGGAGACGGCATAGCATCTTTAACATCAAGTGCCTTACAGTTAGAACTCAGCAACAAGAGTATCATACCGAACTTATCGTTTGAAAATAAGCAAACTGCCTATGCAAACCGGTTTGAACCACAAATGACGGCAGGGGACCCAGAACAAATGTTTTACCTGAATTTTGACGTCAAAAACGATGACGATGTTGCGTTAGTGTACGTGGAGCCTGACAATTTTGATATCTACAACAGGAATACTTGGACGTTGTATGAGCTATACTATCGTGCAGCGACATTTCCAAAGACCTCAATCTTCAGCTTCTATAAAGAGTTTTCTATAAGAGACTACACAGAAGGACTCGGATTCAAAGTCATGATTCCTCCTATGAAGAAAGGCCAACATTTCCTGGGATTCAAGGCTCTGTCCGGTATTGATTTTCATATCAATCCAGAAACAGTAAATTCCACCTTTTAACAAAATGTCATCTTTTACACGTGATATAAATCCTCTGTGATAACTTTCATATTTCTATGATATTTCAGTCCCAGAACCCTCTAAGCGAAGGAAACGCCGGTCTGTGGCCGTTGACAATACAACGACAGTGGCTCCAAGCAACACTACCAATCAACTTATAAATGTTAACGTTAGTGTCGTCCTTGTCACAACCGGATGTAGATCCTGGAACGAGGCTGAGAAAAAGTGGGTTTCAGATGGATGCACGGTAGGGATATTGATGTCTTCTTTTGTATAAACTATAAAAAAACGATTTTTATTTTAAACGAGGATTATGGAGGTAATATTTTCCCCATGTCATATCTTTACCATGTATAGGTTTTGCCTATGTCAACGCCAAACGAGACCGTATGCCGCTGTCCACGAGCCGCAGGGAACTTATTTGCAACGACGTTCTACGTGCCTCCTAATACAATAGACTTTGCTACAGTGTTCAGCAAGTTTGATGCATCTAATGCCGCTATATATGGCACGTGTATTGCCCTGATCGTGGTGTGGATAATAGCTGTCGTACTGTTACGGCGACAAGACCTCAAAGATCAAGAAAGGGTCAGAAACAAGATTAAAGCTTTTTGTTATAACTGTGTTTACTTCAGTATGGTTCAATTTACATTTTCTGACAAAAAATGTAGTCTTCAATAGAATTTATACAAGCTGAACCAGTCATACCTTGCGATTTTTCACCCAAAAATTAAATTAAAAACTTTTTATTTGTTATACAGTGGTCCACTTACTTTTTGTGTGACAGTGATGCTACTGATGAGTATTTCTATATGGTCAGTGTTCACACTGGGCTGAGAAAGGGAGCTGGGACCCAGTCCAGAGTGAACTTTGTGCTGTCTGGAGAGGACGATGACAGTGGAGTGCGGATACTAAGTGACGGTGTCAGAAAGGTACAAATATACGTGACATATAAATTGGGGGTGTCCTGATGATTTATTTTATGTTTTCAATGCAGAACCTTCTGACACAGGCAATTGTACATTAAGGAAATGTCGAAAATATTTGTGTCATTTTTTTTCTTACCTTTGGTCATGGCAATTGCTCTCTGGCAATTTTCATCTTCTCAAATGAGTTAAAGAAGATCCTGACGATAATCTTAACAGCACTTTTAGAAGTGGTTTTCAATGCTTCCACAATGCTACCGACATTAAAACCGATTGAAAGGAGAATTAAATAAAGTATGCTCTTCTAATTTCGATTTTAATTAGGGAATAACTAGCTTCTGACGATATGTTTGCGGACGGTAAATGCTGATTTTACGCTGGAAACTGAGTTTTTTTGGCGATGCGTCAGCGAAGCCAGAAAAAACGGATGTTTGCACGGTAAAATGAGCATTTACCTTCTGCAAACAGAACGTCAGTATCTAAGGCGAAATGTGACTTTAGCAACGCCAAAGCCTAGTATGTTCTCGTTTTACTGCCGTAACCAGGGAGCAAACAACCAATGGAATTCGACGTTATAGCGACATTGTATTAGAATCTTTCTTTATTCCGACAGGGTTTTCCGACTGGGAGTGTACGTTCATTTTTCATGGGCACCAAGTATCCCCTAGGCGACCTTACTTACCTAAGGATCTGGCATGATAACAGTGGAGAGGGAGGGGAACAATCATGGTACCTAAACAAAGTGACGGTAGATGATCCACAGAGACATGCCAGGTAAATAATTCTTTCAAAATCTTTTAAGCAGAATTATTTACGTATTTAACGAAATTTCATAGGTGTAGTTCAGTTTTCGTGACTAAACGGTCGGAATTGTTATTTAAACATTTTTAATTCTACCACATTCGATTAGAACGAATATGCATGAACTGGAGTTCAACGTATGGCGTAATGAATGTTGATACAGTAGTAGATAGTTACCTACATTCAGAATTTATTTCTGCAGGTATACCTTCATTTGTGAAAGATGGTTGGCCGTGGAACGTGACGACGGACAAGTTGAAAGAGTGCTACCAGTCTGCGGCCGTGAGAACCTATTACAATTCAATACGCTTTTCTTTCAACATGCACAGTTCAATATAACAGAGAATCACCTATGGCTGTCATTGTTAATCCGACCTCAGAGAAGCAGCTTCACTCGAGTCCAGCGTGCATCCTGCATACTCGCCTTGTTATTCCTAACCATGATCGCCAACGCCATGTTCTTCCGGTCCTCAAGTGAAGAAGCCAATCCGAACGAGGTTCAGATCGGTATATTGCGGTTCTCTATGAGCATCCTGTTTATATCAATCATTGGTATCCTTATCACCACACCGCCAATCTTGATAGTGACAATCATATTCAAAAAGTGCAAACCAAAGCCGGTCACCAATAGACACAAAGAGATTAAGGACAAAATGAAACAACAGGTATTAAATTCAATGACAAAGGAAACTCAGCAGATGTTGAGAAGCGAGGAGTTGTTCTCTTCTGACCACCTTCCTCTGCCGTACTGGACAGTGTACATCGCCTGGGTCATCGTTGCTATAGCCGTGGCCACCTCGGCATTCTTTCTGCTTTTATACAGCATGCAGTGGGGCAAAAGTAAATCTGAGGAATGGCTATCTTCGTTTGTTTTCTCATTCTTCGAGTCGCTGCTTCTTGTGGATCCATTCAAGGTATGGAACTAAAATTTCCTCATTTTTAAAGACTTTTTAAAGTGTAATTCTCTCCGAAACCTTGTTCCTATTCGACATGGAATTCATCTTTTACAGGTTGTTTTGATTGCATTGATCTTCGCCATTCTGTTCAGACGTCCTGTAGATGGGAGTAGTCCAAAGGTTAATATGGAGAGGCTTCGGGACGCTTCAATGGCTTTCAGTGCTGGATCTACACGAACTTATCTAGGTAGGCATGCATAATATTTAATTTCTAAGGAAGTGTGGTGTCTATTTTGTTTTGTTTCTTGCAATTTTTGTCGTATTTCATTTTTTTTGTACTGGTACTGAAGCTTAACTTAAACATTCAAATAAAAGACAGTTGTCGACAGGGAATAGTGTTTAAAAACGCATCTTGTTAATCATGCATCTTACTTAGAAACAGACATGTAGAGTGAACGCTCTGGTAATAGTCATCTGCTTCAATGAGTTTACCTGCTAATAATTGTTGTAAGTTAAGACATCATTCGTCAATATTCAGAATCCCAAAATACAAATGCTCACAAATTTAGTATTGGTACCTGTGTAATTGCCAAAACTATTCGTTATAGCTCTTTGGAACGATGTAATAATGAAGAACAAGAAAACTTCAGAGGAAGAGCTGAAGAAGGTTCGGAAGAGGCGAGAGCAGGAGCTTCGTGCTATGGATGCTTTAATGAACTTGATCATGTATGGCGTGTTTGTGTTCATCCTGTACAGCATTAGCTATGTCAATAGGGACCAGAGATCTTTCTTCCTGAAAAACAACGTGGACAACTACCTTCACGCCCATGGCTTTGGCCAAGTTGGATTCTCCTCGGTATGATTCTTTATAATCTGGAAAAATTGTAAACATAAATAGTGTATTCTTTATGTGTGCTTGTCTTGCAAGAAATATCACTATTGTCGATTTCTGATAATCTCTAACCTATATTCTTTCTGTGCGTGCTCGATCATTCCCAGAATCTTACAAAGACAGTATCGAATATGTTCCAATAATATCAAACTGACCTCTCCGCAATGGCTGTATACAACAAGAAGGCAAAATCTTAAAAAACGTAATCACACATCCAAACTCGAAACAGTTCGGTATCACTGTGCACTTAGAACCAATATCATGCAGCTTGGAGCTTTGTTGTGATTATCCAGTTTCACGGCGCACGGGTCAATGACAAGAAACTTTTGATAAAAAAGAATGCATTTTTCGATTCGTTATTTTAGGTAAACGGAAGAGAGCAATGGAAAGAGTGGATGGATAAGACCCTGATACCTACATGTTATCCTAAGGAGGAGTATAATGGTAGTCCTCTTAGTACCACTGACACTCAATTCTTTGGAGATCTGACCAATGTTAGAGTCGGTCCGGCCAGGTTAAGACAAGTTAGAATGGCTACAGGTTATACTTCATTCTATGTTAATCAGTCTTCTCAAAAATGGAATTAAAGACGAAATGCATAAATTTTAATTTGAAATATTCAAAATTGTTTCACTCTTACATAAATTTGGACACTTTGGCGGCAATACTCAGAAACGCAGTTAAAATTTCAAAAATTTACAAAATTCGAATATCTAGAACTATCTAGTCGGCTTTTTACAAAAAAAAAACCACCCCCAGCCATGGAATGAATGGGTTTTTTAAATCATAATGTGTTACCTTTTGTAGAAAGCATGTGAACGTTTGATATTTTCTGGGATACGCAACAAAGTAATTTTTTAAAAAGACCGGTTATTCTTTATAGTGGAGTGCCTTATGTAAGAAAATAAGCTGCCGTGGGAATTTTATGATTAAAGCAAACCACTATGATAAAGATATTAACTATGGGCTAGTATTACAGAAAAAGTTTGATAGACCTCTGAGATATGTGGCAGTTGCGATATTTTGGGGGTAAAACACCCTTTTCTATGCAAAAATCATGAAAAACTGGAAATAATTTATAACTTTTGCATAAAAAATGTTAACAAAAATTAAAAGATGTAAATATACTTAAATTCTGTTGTTTTTTCGAATAAAATGAGTTTCAAATTCAAATTTTGATGTTAAATGTGGTTTTTCGGGCAAAAAAACCTTTTCTAGGCTAAAATCGTGAAAAATTGGAAATAATTTATAAATTTAACGTATAAACTGATTTCAAAAATTAAAAGATGTTTACATATTTAATTTCTGATGTTCTTTTGAATGAAATGAGTTTTCAATTCAGATTCTTATATTAAATGTGTTTTTTGGGGAGAAAATGCCCTTTTCAAGGCCAAAATCATGAAAAATTGGAAAAAATTATAACTTTTACATAATTAATGATGACAAAAATTAAAAGATGTTAATGAACAAAATTCCTTATGTTCTTTCCATTGAAATGAGTTTTCAATTCGAATACCTATGTCAAATGTGTTTTCTGGGGCAAAAATCCATTTTCTATGCAAAAATCATGGAATTGGAAATAATTTATAAGTTTTGCATTAAAAATGATAACAGAAATTAAAAGATGTAAATGTACTTAGTTTCTGATGTTCTTTCATATTAAATAAGTTTCAAATTTGAATTCCTACATGAAATGTGGTTTTGGGGCGAAAAAGCCCTTTTCTAGGCCAAAATCATGAAAAATTGGAAATTATATATAACTTTAGCATATATACTGATTTCAAAAATTAAAAGACGTTTATATATTCAATTTCTGATGTTCTTTCACATGGAATGAGTTTTCAATTCAAACTCTTATGTTGAATGTGTTTTTTTGGGAGAGAATGCCTTTTTCTAGGCGAAAATCATGA
Organism: Pinctada fucata; assembly: GCA_028142955.1. Taxonomy (NCBI): domain Eukaryota; kingdom Metazoa; phylum Mollusca; class Bivalvia; order Pterioida; family Pteriidae; genus Pinctada; species Pinctada fucata. The sequence goes on along the minus strand of AP027103.1, from coordinate 72,932,029 downwards.
AAAACAGGAAATGCTTCATAACTTTTGTATAAAGAATAGTAACAAAGTTAAAAGATGGTTATGTACTTAATTTCTTATGTTCTTTCAAATGAAATGAGTTTCCAATTTGAATTCCTATATCAAATGTATTTTAAGGGGTCAAAAATCCATTTTCTATGTTGAAATAATGATAAAATGGTTTTTTATTTAATTGCTGTTGTTCTTTCGAATGAAATGAGTTTTCATGGCAAAAAAAAAAAAAAAAAACATGGAAAATTGGAGATAATTTAAAACCTGATTTTTAATAAAATTGAAAAAATGTTAAACTTTACACAAAATGTACATACATGACTCCATTGTTCTTGTCAAATAAATTTTGAATCCTATTTTGTAAGCTTGATAAAAAAACATAATTTGTTTACAGTAAAATCTCATGTAGATTATTATTGGACATTGTTTTTACTCTAAAACACATGTGTATTGATAAGGGCTCTTGATCAGCCTAATTTGGGCCCGATATTTGGCCAAATTCCCAATGCAATATAGTATCTATTTTGAGACTAAATGTTATCCATTTTTATTTTTATATACCGATCACACATTACTTGTTGAAATGTTCTTATGATACACTGAAATTTTACAATAGAACAATCATATAATTTAGTATTTCAATTTTATAGTCCATATTAATGGACCAATTTTCCCAAGTGAAAAGCTCTTGGAAAATAATAATAAAATTCCCAGGAGGTAAAAGTGCTATATTTCAAGTGAAAAGACATTCAAATTGATTTATAATTTTCCCGATCTTTGATTAAATGCTGTTGTTTTTCCCAATTTCAAAGGCCTCGGCCCTGAGTCTCAAAAAAGGGTGTGAGAGCCCTGCTGATTAAACATAGAAATTAGAATTCAAAACTCATTTCATTCGAAAGAACGCTGAAATTAAGCACATAAATACCTTTTAATTTTTGATATTAGGTTTTATTTAAAAGTCATACATTATCTCAAGAGATTTCATAATTTTCGCCTGGAAGGAATTTCCCCAAAAACATATTTGATGAAGAAATTGGAAATAAAAACTCATTTCACTCAAAAGAACCTATGACATTTGGTAAATTAACATCTTGTATTTTTTTTTATTGGATTATTTCCAATAGTTTTTTGCCTAGAAATACCCCCCCCCCCAACACATTTTTAGAGTAATTTGAAAGAGCATCAGAAATTAAATATATAACTATCTTTTGATCTTTTTTTTTTCATAATTTTTGAATAGAAAAGAGCTATCCCCCATCTTATACAAGAATTCAAATTTGAAACTAATTTCATCCAAAAGAAGATAAGAAATTAAGTACATTTACATCTTTTAATTTCTGTTATCATTTTTTTATGCAAAAGGTATAGATTATTTCCAGTTTTTCATGATTTTGGCCTAGAAAAGGGCATTTTCTCCCAAAAAGCACATTTGATGAAGGAATTCGAATTTAAAATTCATTTAATTCGAAAGAAGATAAGAAATTAAGTACATTTACATCTTTTAATTTCTATTATCATTCTTAATGCAAAACTAATAAATTATTTCCAGTTTTTCGTGATTTTTGCATAAAAAATTGATTTTTGCCCCAAAAAAGACAATTGATATAAACATTCGAGTTTTAGGCTCATTCCAATTGAAAGAACATAAGAAATTAAGTATACTAAGATCTTTTAATTTTTGTTATCTTTTGTTATGCAAAAGTTATGAGTTATTTCCAGTTTTTCATGATTTTGGCCTAGAAAAGGGAATTTTCTCCCAAAAAACACATTTAATATAAGAATTTGAATTGAAAACTCATTTCATTGGAAAGAACATCAGAAATTGAGTATGTAAACATCTTTTATTTTCTTAAATCAGCTATTATGTTTAAGTTATGAAATATTTCCCTTTTTTCATGATTTTAGCCCAGAAAAGGGCTTTTTCGCCCAAAAATACACATATGATATAGGAATTGGAATTTGAAACTCATTTAATTCGAAAGAGCATCAGAAATTAAGTAAATTTACCTCTTTTTATTTCTGTCATCATTTTTATTGCAAAACTTATAAATTATTTCCAGTTTTTCATGATTTTTGCATAGAAAAGGGTTTTTTGCCCCCAAAATATCACAACTGCCACATATCTCAGAGGTCTATCAAACTTTTTCTGTAATACTAGCCCATAGTTAATAACTTTAGCATAGTGGTTTGCTTTAATCATAAAATTCCCACTGCATTACATAAGGCACTCCACTATTATTAACAATAAAGGTCTTCTCATCTATTCCAGATGGATGCGTGTACAAGAAGCTGACTTGGCCGTATCCTTGTGTAAATCCATACAACCAATACAATGAAGATGAATCGGACTACTGGCTTGAATGGAAACCTTATAACGCCACGCTGTATAACACTCCTGCCTATACCAACATACACCTCACCGCCGACGCCTGGAAATACACAAAATCAAAGGATATATGGGGCATACCAATAACTGGACAATACGCTACATACGGCGGTGGAGGGTACTTGCTCAAGTTTCCCAAGGATCGTACTCTATCTGAACGTATGCTGAATGAGCTGATGGAGTTTAACTGGATAGACCGGGGTACTCGTGCCGTCTTTATGGAGTTTACTTTGTATAATGCCAATACGAACCTGTTTCTTTATGCTCAGTTTTTGGCAGAGTTCTCTGAGTTGGGAGGAGCTTTTAACTGGATAGAATCTCAAGCTTTCCGTCCAGTCACTACTGTCAGTGGTGTAGGAGCTTTCTCCTTGTTGTGCTACATTTTATTTTGTTTTCATCTCATCATTACAACTGTAAAGACAGTTCTCAGGATGAAAAAATTAGGCTGCAAATCATTTCTGTTCGATCCTTGGAACGTCGTGGACTCGTTCTGCGTTTTCCTTAGTTATGCTTTGATCTTTATGTTCGGGTTCAGATTGAGCTACGCAAATCAGGCCATGCAAAAGTATTATGATGACCTAGGAACAGGTGCCCGAGATTTCATCAACTTTCAGCACATTGTGGTGTGGGACAATTCTTTCAATGTAGTACTTGCTACTCTGGTATTTATAGCCACCATTCGTATCCTACGGATTTTGGGGTATAACAAAAGGTTTTCCGAGGTCGCCAGCGTCATCTCTCATGCCGCTGGTGAGTTAATGGGCTTTAGTGTGGTTTTTGGGATCATCTATTTTGCCTACATCAGTCTTGGTTACCTTTTATTTGGAGTATCACTCAAAGAATACAGAAGTCCTTTTGCCACATGGGGAAGCCTTACAAATGCCTTGATAGGAAAAAACAGCCTGGACAAAATGTTGGCGGTGGCACCACAGATGGCACAATTCTACTATTTTACATATGTATTCTGCGTCTTGATGACACTTGCTACCATGTTTGCCGCCATCTTGAACAAGAGTATATCGGAGGTCCGTGCAGAATCATCAAAAGAGCCGGAAACATTCGGAATCACGAATCTTCTGACCAAATCAATTCAGGATGTTTTTGGTTTTGCATCAAAGAGCAAAAACAAGAATATTCAACGAAAAAGTAAGTCATATGCACAGCCACACACTGGCATTTTTTTTTATATAACTTACTTCTCGTATCGTAAGCGTTATAGAATGGGTTCATGCTTGAGTAATGTGAATCTAGATTTTTGCCTTAATTTTTGAAGTATTGACAAATGTTAATTTAACTAATTAATGATTTGATATTGAATCATCTTTGAAAGTGTGTGCGTTGTTGACAACTTAGATTCTAAGGATAGAATACTAGTATGCAAATTGTGAAAGAGACAGAAAGAGACAGTGAGAGAAAGAGAAGAGGATAGTTTCCAAACCGAGTACATCCCACGTCTTTGACAGATTTTTCACAAAACAGGAATAAAAAGGTCGGAAGGTTGTGGTATTTGTGTTTTCTTTTCAGATGGCCTATCTATTGGTACAGAACATATTAATTTAGACATTTTAACATCAATAGGTAAACTTCAAAATTGACCAGAATTATTGTGAATATATATTCTAAAAGGCACGAATTTCCTTGTGAAGTGTATTGATTTTTTGTGATTTTTACTAAAGCCTTCTAACTACTTCAACAGAAACTGATAACGTTTCAAAGTAATCACAAGAAATATATAGTCGTTTTCACAATGACTTACAGGGAACAACATTTTCACATACATACAAAGGTGCCATATATGGCGCTTCCATAATTCTAGGTTTACACTTAACCACGATCGATTGAGGTGAATCGTAGGGAACGTGAGAGAGCGTATGATTGAATCGTGAGATTCGTGAGAGAACGTGATTGAATCGTGATGATCGTAGGAAATCGCGAAGATCGTGTCAAAATTTTTGATTCTTAAAAAATTGCTACGATTGCTTGCTACGATTGTCCCGATTGAAACTTGCTACGATTGTCCCGATTGAAACTCAACATCGTGAGAGAGCGTAATGGAGCGTAGTTAACGTAATGGAGCGTAGTAGATCGTGGCAGACCTTGACAAAGCGTAACAGATCGTTACGTCCAATCGTAGGAGATCTTTGTGAACATGCCTTGCCCGCACGGTCTGCGGCGTTTCGATACGTTCCTTCATGATTTCCACGATTCAGTCCACGATCTACAAGATGCGTTGCGATTTCAATATTCCTAGGATGACATTTTTGTAGGACAGCCTGTTTTTGTTAGATAACAAGACTTTTTAATATCCTTAACAATTTCTAACATCTGAAGAAGCCTAAAAAAAAAAAAAAAGAAGTCTTGGTAATCAGTGAGGTGTTGCATTACCAGTTTTCGAATGAGTTAAATATATACATGCAATGAAAGATGTGAATTGCTCAACAAAAAATCGTTACCTTCAATAATCAAAAAAGAAAGAGAGAATAAAGTTGATCAATGCCATTTCCAGCGCTTTGCAATATACAATCTTCATATGTAAAGTTAATTCTTGTTTCTGACATTGAAACTGGTAGTTCATTTCATATCAAATCGTGTTAAATCGTTGCAATTGTATCACATATCCTGTATCGTAACAGATCGCAACAAAACTTGATAAGCGTAGGGCACCGTGATAGATAGTTGCAAAGCTTTAGAATAGCTCATCGTGGTAATCGTACGGGAGCGTAACGACGCTTGAGAGAACGGGATGAAAATTGTGACAGATCTTATCGATAATCGTAACAAATCGTTACGGCGCGTAACAAATTGTACTGTGAGCGTAATGGAGCGTCGGAGAGCGTGTGATGACCAATTTTATTTATAGAATCGTGGAGCTCCACGATTTTGCTCAAAGTGTAAATTTTCAGTTATCTATTTATAGTTCCAGGTCATCGACCTTGTTATGTTACTTTAACGCCTGATATATTCTGGAAAATTGAACACGGGATATTCGTTAATAGTTGACAGACAGTGAAAACATGACTCCATGAGGTGCCATTTTTGGCCTAAGTCATCATAATGAACCTCAACATAAAATGCCCCTCCTTTATTAAACCTTGTTGGTGGTATCCGGTTTGGATATAATGACATTTATTTCCTGAACAATACATGCCATCTTAATTGAACTGATCACTTTTCAGAATACACGCCGATTCCGGGTAAAACGAATTTTGATGCTCCAAACATCTTGCGTTTGGTGAGGGAGACATTCGGCGAATACGACGACGACGAAAAGGTTTGTAAGCTCATTGGATGGTAGTATATAGACTGTGTTGTCTTAGAATTTTTAAAATAAATGAAAGTTAGAAATTACATTGCTTAGAGAGTGTTTTGCATTTTATCATTAACACCTCTGTTGCTTGTATCTAATTACTATCGTCTATTTTATTTGCAAACCGCTTACTTAATTTTGCGTTTGGTTTTTTCGTAGAATCGAGCACGTTGGTTAGTATACTTTTATTACATTATTATCAATGTTTTTTTCATGAGAACCATACACTATGTTTGAATAATCTATAGTTTTCTGATATTCAGAGTAACATATAACTGGAAAAAGCTTCCCATTTCGGTTTTAGTAAAACTCGTATAAGGAAAAGTTTCAAAAACGTGAATTCAAACAGATCTACTAGTAACTATAAATACCATTATATCTATACGCATCTAGCAATAAGCATATATAAATACCATTTTTGTAAAGATGATTCTGATTTGTATCCTACATTTGTAGAAACCGATACCGGAAGCGGAAGTGGAGAGTGGAATGGCGAAAAAGCTAAAGCTGAGTGATCAGGATCTATTGTTGGATAGAGCGGGTACTCCGTACTCGCCGTATGACGATATGTTACGTACAGAGACCCCGAGGGATATCAAGTTGTTGTTAGAGGATTGTAATGGAAAGAAAACTCCACATTATCCACATTTCTTATGACATTCGTGACGTCATAACGTTCACCCAATGTTTTACTTATGCACGTAAGGGTTTCCTACTTGTGACAATTTGAATCCGTCCTCGTTCTTAATCTCTTGTCTTCAAATTGCTCAAGACATTTTATAATAGCTCAAATGCAAGTGCCCAAATTGTATGTTCGCTCAAAATTAGCGAGCGGCGTGAATTGTGGATGTCATATCTTAATCATTTTATTTTCATTCTTATTTTTAAGAAAAGAAAATTCTGACTGGTTTAAAAACTTTGTGTTGATGCACTATTTTTGGAACCAGGGATGTCCTAAAAGACAAATCAGCTCGTAGCTGAAAATATAACTATGTTGATGTTTGATTATTTCAAGGGTAATGTTTCTTTTTTACATACTCAAAGATTCGTTGTGTATGTTGCATTTGCACAAACTGGTTATTTATCCAAAGATATTAAATATCCTCTTGGAGGGCAGTAGTATCACTGCGCAACCCCCCTATATTACGAAATATAGTACGGGGATAGATTGTTATTCTTTAAGAACCAGTCACAGTTCATGTCCGCGGCATAATTCCTATCCCTCTACTTGAAGTTCAATAAAATTTCACATAATATATGCTAAGGAATCAGGATTTGTTTTGACCTTGAATCATGGTCACCGGTCAAAGCTCAAGTTCACAGTAAACCCCAATGGTAAAATCTCGTCCTTTCAATAACTTCTCCTACGCATGGATTGGATTCAGTCATATTTCTAAGAATGGTTGCTTCGGATCCAAATGTGTGGCACGATTAATGGAAGATTCTTCCCAAGGCTTAAACACCGCCTATTCATGAATTAAATAATATTGCTCAGGATTGTTGCTTTGGATTAAAGGATTAGTTTGAGAGCTTAGACCAAGAGTGTAGGTAAGGCGAACTTAATGGACAAAATTTTGGGCTGTAGCTTTTCACTGCCTTCATAAATTTCAGTAATATGTCGCAGAACTGTTAGAGCTTGTCTTTACATTCAGGGTATACATGTATATTGTTTATTCTGTTTTAGGATAGATATCCTTTATATTTAAATCAGTTTCATCTTTTCGTATGATGTTTAGTGACACTTGATGTGGTTACCATAGGAAAAAATGAAGTTCTTAGTACTTCCCAATTTGAGTAATGCAGACATTTTACATGGCCAACTATGGCAAATTCTAAATATTACTCAATATCTTTTTTATTGATGAATAATGATTTCCTTCCTATTTGGAATACAATATTATGAATATATTGGATATACTTTTTTTTTATTTTGCAGATTCCCATCGTTGCTTGAGTGTTTTTTTTTCAATGTTTGATCACCAAATATGTTTGTCTTATTTCTTTAAACATCTGAGTGGAAAGATGCGTCAGAAAGTGTCTTTTTAACACATAACCCTAATTTAAAATCTTTTAGTAGGCATATTTACTTTAAGGAAACTTTTTTTTTCAAAGTGCTATTCTTATCATTGTGATAAAAGTTACTGACCTGTTACTTGACGCGACAGCTTGTTATGTCCAGATATTTTTAACATGTGATTTAGAAGAAATGTTGAAAATTTGTTATTGTTACATTTTGTATTACTCGCTGCTGAAAAAAGAGTCTCATCGATTTATTGACCATTTAAGAAAGTTTTCAAATACATATTATTATTGATGTATAGATATTGTTTCTGGAGTAAATGTTCATATAAAGACATAACAGTGTCATTTTCTTTTCGTCTCATTTGTCATCTTCGCCACAAGGCGCATCGTATTCCGCTAGGCGCTTCATTACAACATTGTGAACCGGAAAGTAGTGGAGGGAACCTATGACGTTGGTATGATGCCCATGCGTGTGTTTTCCACTGTGATAACTGTAACGCCATTATATATTTTAGATATCTCCTCCTTGTAACAATATAACGGTTTCAATAAACAGTTTCGCTTAATCTCTAAGCTGATTTGGCCCCGGTCAATTTGTTTAATAGTAAGAGCTGAGCCTTGATCTTCATACTGTATGCATGAAAATTAAAATTATTACATATTACGAGGTCATTAAAATCTGTAAGATATTTGCAAGATTATGGGACATTTTAATTTCTGAAACACGTGTTCATAGGCAATGAGCTGGGGCTCATTAAGGGAGTCTACAATAGTAAGGGCCGCCAAAAGGGACATCATGATTTCAGTGTTTTTATTGGTCATATTGATTTCTCCTTAATTACATGTATACGGTCAAACCCTAATTCACTTTTATATTTTATTGAAATAGATACACTTTTTCTTTGATATAAATTTTATTCCCAGAATATGTACGGAACGATGTCGTTTCCGCTATAGATGTTGCCCGAGGTACCGTCAAATTTCCCCTATGTCGAACACATTTCTACATCCTATTCTAAGTTATAGGTTTAATCTTGAGTAAGCATGATAAAGTGTCAGATTTATTCTTTTTATCCATATATATACTTTGATAGGTATGTATTTCATGATAGTATTATATGACGCTGTGTTAAGGGTGCGCCTCAAGGGATGACGTCATGAAAAAACTGTTTACTGTAACCTAACATTTATATTGAAGAAAGATCTACATATTTTACATTTTGATTGTTTTGCATTGAAACCAGTACATTGTACTTCTGAAATCTTTGCTCCCTGGGAGCCACGAGAAACGAGAAAATGCACAGAAAATGTGTGTACATGCTAGAGAAATGTTAGAGAAGATCAAGATATTCCAACTCTAATACTGAAAAGCCTGTTAGAGAAAAAAATTGACTGCTGAAAAGTCAAGTGGGAAAGAGATAAGATGCCCAGGAAGAACAAGCATCTCCTGTAGACTGTCACACTCGTCACGTCACTCAGCTCGGTAGTCAAACGTCAAGTAGATTTTTTTCTTTTTTAAGTTCAGATTAAGTCATTCCTGTAATTCAGTGGTCCGAGTGTTTATATATATCTTGAATATAATACGACACAATAGAAAACGAATTTATAGAATAGATCTACTTCTACATTTTTATTGTTATCCTTATCGACCGAAAATCTTCCTCATTTTCAAACATTTTACATGACTTATAAAAAAGCGTGTTTGTGAAACACGAATGTCCCCGTTGGCAAACAGCCGAAATATAAAAAATAAATCACATTTTGAGATCAAGGTCACAAGGTCAAATGGTATGCATGGAAAGGTATTGCCAAAAGGAATGCATATGTGAAATATGAAAGCCCTGTCACTTACCAATCAAAAGTATGGTCAAAGTTTAGGTTTTTTTTAGAAGTAGGTCAAGCTCAGAGGTCAAGGTGAAGAGATGAAGAAAATGACCAAGGTAAAAGTTTTTCAAAAGTAGGTCAAACTCCAAGGTAAAAAATTTTGGTATTCACGGAAAGGTCTTGTCACTAGGAATACACGTGGAATATGAAAGCCCTATCACTTAACATTCAAAAGTTATGGCCAAGGTTAAAGTTTATCAAAAGTAGTCAAACTCCAAAGTCAAGGTCACAAGGTCAAAAATTTTGGTATCCATTGAAAGGTCTTGTCACAAAGAATCCACATGTGAAATATGAAAGCCCATTCAAAAGTTATGACCAAGGTTAAAGTTTTTCAAAAGTAGTCAAACTTTAATGTCAAGGTCACAAGGTCAAAAATTTTGGTATCCATTGAAAGGTCTTGTCACAAGGAATCCACATGTGAAATATGAAAGCCCATTCAAAAGTTATGACCAAGGTTAAAGTTTTTCAAAAGTAGTCAAACTTTAATGTCAAGGTCACAAGATCAAAAATTTTGGTATCCATGGAAAGGTCTTGTCACAAGGAATACACATGTGAAATATGAAAGCCCTATCATTTTCATTCAAAATTTATGGTCATTGTTAAAAGTTTTTGCGGACAAACAGACAGACGGATAGACCAAAAACAATCCGAATATATATCTACATCGTCCATATGGTGTATCTACGCTTCAAATATTTACCCGAATATATCATATAAAACAGTGTACAATACAATACCATATCCAGTTTAAAAACGACAATGTATATGCACGGTGTGTAGTCTCGCAACGCAGAACATGCGGTTTATATAAACTTCCCGTAATACAGATTATTTATTTGTGATACAGTGTAAGGATGCCTTAGATGCGAGTTTTATCCAAAAGAAGAGATATAAAGCTGAATACGATCGTGCGTTATAAAAAGCTAATATCCACCTTATTTTGGATGCAACTCATAGTTAACGTATTCTTACACATAACCCCCCCCCTTTTTTTTTTATAAATGATCTGTATTGCACAAAAATACAGAAAAATAAAGAAGAATATGTTCTGCGTTGCGAGATAAATCCATCCTTTGCTTCTCTAGCGTTCGTTGCAAAACGCTAGGGAAGCAAAGGATGGATTTTACTTAGTTGTCATATACATTGCCTTTTTGCGATGAACGATCGGATTTTACTTAATCAATGGGAGTGAGTAAGCATATCTGTAGTCTTTGTTTAATTCTTTGCTATTAAAATAATCATCTTGAAAAAAGATGATGGCGTAATACGGCACCACAACAATTTTAAAAAGACAAATAATAATACATCTTTTTCTCTTGTAAATTTATTTCATTTAACCCTCATTGCGCATGTTTTAACAAGTAATTTCAACAAGAAGAATGTTAAACCCAGTGTACAAAATAAAGACATAACAGTTTGGAAAAAAGTCTTATTCTTAGATTCTTCATTCCCGTTGAAACTTTAGGGATTCAGATGTCAAACTCGTTGATATTAGCACCAAGTTTCTCGTTGTGGGACTTCAATACTTCATTAACTGTAATGTCTCTCTTTCTAAACGTACGGCTTTCAATAAATAGCAAGGATACCCTCACTAAACTTAGACAAAATAATATTCAAATTTGAGTATTATTAGCTTTTCCGGACAAATGGCAAATTTTTGTAATAAAATGTTTTGAATGGAATGTTACTAAACGATTTGTTATATATATACTCTTCTAGACAGTCCATCGTCAGAGGCTGATAGTCGATATAAAGTTTGTTTAAGAACAGTTCCTTTTTGGACACCAGTTCGTTGAGATCTTCTACACCAAACACACACACTCCTCTGACAAACTTGCCGTGACACGGGTTAGCGCCACCCCATGCTGCGTACACAGCCAACCACGGCTTCTTGTCTGGTATACCTGCTGTTATAAAGATAATCACAGATTTTGTAAAAAGAATTAGTTCAAATAATTTTATCTGAATGTGAAATAAGCATATAATTCACCAAAATTATCAGACATTACATGCATTGACTACACTTTGGCACAAGAGGATATAATTTTATAAACGAGAAGTATGAATGCTGCTGTTTGTAGCGCAGATGACTGTCCTGGGATTTCTGTTAGGCTGTCTTATTACTAATGCCCTGTCAGAATATGAATGCTAAAGATAATTTAACGAAACTGAGCATGTTACTAAGCATGAACTGTGAGCTCAATGTCATAAGACCTGTTCCCTCAGAGACAATACATGGTGTTCTTGGAATCCACTCGACATCAGAAAAGCAAGCACCGACCCAAGATGATACCAGGACAAAAAAATCCAGAAGGTCAAGTAAGCAAAACACGAAAATACTTTATACCGTTATGAATAGTTTCAAAATGAGTCTTAAAATGCTTTTGAAGATATTCAACTAAGCTTATCAAAATAACGGACGGGATAAGCATCATGCCCCAATTACTTCACCAACAGCGAAATATCAAAGCACCGAAATGATAAAACACAGGGGACAAACACAAGAGACATCAAATGATAAAACACAGGGGACAAACACAAGAGACATCAAATGATAAAACACAGGGGACAAACACAAGATACACCAAATAATAAAATACAGGGGACAAACACGAGTGACACCAAAAGATAAAACACAGTGGACAAACACAAGATACACCAAATGATAAAGCACATGGGAGAAACAAAAGAGACATCAAAAGATAAAATACAGGGGACAATCACGATAGACACCAAATGATAAAACACAGGGGACAAACACAAGAGACACCGAATGATAAAACACAGGGGACAAACACAAGATACATCAAAAAATAAAACACAAGGGAAAACAAAAGAGACACCGTATGATAAAACAAGGGGACAAAACCAAGATACACCAAATGATAAAACACAGGGGACAAACACAAGAGACACCGAATGATAAAACAAGGGGACAAAACCAAGATACACCAAATGATAAAACACAGGGGAAAAACACAAGAGACAATAAATGATAAAACAAGGGACAAAACCAAGATACACCAAATGATAAAACACAGGGGAAAAACACAAGAGACAATAAATGATAAAACACAGGGGACAAACACAAGAGACACCAAATGATAAAACACAGGGGAAAAACACAAGATACACCAAATGATAAAACACAGGTGACAAACACAAGAGACAATAAATGATAAAACGCAGGGGACAAACATAAGAGACACCAAATGATAAAATACGTGGGGACAAACACAAGAGACATCAAAAGATAAAATACAGGGGACAATCACGATAGACACCAAATGATAAAACACAGGGGACAAACACAAGAGACACCGAATGATAAAACACAGGGGACAAACACAAGATACATAAAAAAATAAAACACAAGGGAAAACAAAAGAGACACCGTATGATAAAACAAGGGGACAAAACCAAGATACACCAAATGATAAAACACAGGGGAGAAACACAAGAGACACCGAATGATAAAACAAGGGGACAAAACCAAGATACACCAAATGATAAAACACAGGGGACAAACACAAGAGACATCAAAAGATAAAATACAGGGGACAAACAGGATAGACACCAAATGATAAAAAAGGGGACAAACACAAAATACATCAAATAATAAAACACAGGAGACAAACACAAGATACACCAAATGATAAAACACAGGGGAAAAACACAAGACACCAAATGATAAAACACAGGGGACAAGCATAAGAGACATCAAATGATAAAACACAGGGGATAAACACAAGAGACACTAAATGATAAAACACATGGGACAAACAAAAGAGACACAAAATGATTAAACACAGGGGACAAACACAAGATACACCGAATGATAAAATACAGGGGACAAACAGGAGACACTAAATGATAAAACACACGTGACAAACACAAGAGACATCAAATGATAAAACACAGGGGATAAACACAAGAGACACCAAATGATAAAACACAGGGGACAAAAACAAGAGACATCAAATGATAAAACACAGGGGACAAACACAAAAGACACCAAATGATAAAACACAGGGGACAAACACGAGACACGAAATGATAAAACACAGGGGACAAACACAAGAGACACCGAATGATAAAACACAGGGGACAAACACAAGAGACACCAAATGATAAAACACAGGGGACAAGCATAAAAGACACCAAATGATAAAACACAGGGGACAAACAAAAGAGACAACAAATGATAAAACACAGGGGATAAACACAAGAGACACTAAATAATAAAACACAGGGGACAAACACAAGAGACACTAAATGATAAAACACAGGGGACAAACACAAGATACACCGAATGATAAAATACAGGGGACAAACACAAGAGACACCAAATGATAAAACACAGGAGACAAACACAAGATACACTAAATGATAAAATATATGGGACAAACACAAGAGACATCAAATGATAAAACACAGGGGACAAACACAAGAGACACCGAATGATAAAACACGGGAGAAACACAAGATACATCAAAAAATAAAACACAGGGGAAAACACAAGAGTTACTAAATGACGAAACGCAGGGGACAAACACAAGAGACACCAATGATAAAACACAGGCGACAAACACAAGAGACATCAAAAGATAAAATACAGGGGACAAACACGATAGACACCAAATGATAAAACACAGGGGACAAACACAAGAGACATCAAATAATAAAACACAGGGGACAAACACAAGATACACCAAATGATAAAACACAGGGGACAAACACGAGACACCAAATGATAAAAAACAGGGGACAAGCATAAGAGACACTAAATGACGAAACGCAGGGGACAAACACAAGAGACACCAATGATAAAACACAGGCGACAAAACCAAGATACACCAAATGATAAAACACAGGGGACAAACACAAGAGACACTAAATGACGAAACGCAGGGGACAAACACAAGAGACACCAATGATAAAACACAGGCGACAAACACAAGAGACATCAAAAGATAAAATACAGGGGACAAACACGATAGACACCAAATGATAAAACACAGGGGACAAACACAAGAGACATCAAATAATAAAACACAGGGGACAAACACAAGATACACCAAATGATAAAACACAGGGGACAAACACGAGACACCAAATGATAAAAAACAGGGGACAAGCATAAGAGACACTAAATGATAAAACACAGGGGACAAACACAAGAGACATCAAATGATAAAACTCAGAGGACAAACAAAAGAGACATCAAATGATAAAACACAGGGGATAAACACAAAAGACACCAAATGATAAAACACAGGGGACAAACACAAGAGACACCGAATGATAAAACACAGGGGACAAACACAAGAGACACCGAATGATAAAACAAGGGGACAAAACCAAGATACACCAAATGATAAAACACAGGGGAAAAACACAAGAGACAATAAATGATAAAACGCAGGGGAAAAACATAAGAGACACCAAATGATAAAATACAGGGGACAAACACAAGAGACATCAAAAGATAAAATACAAGGGACAAACCCGATAGACACCAAATGATAAAACACATGGGAGAAACACAAGAGACACCGAATGATAAAACACAGGGGACAAACACAAGATACATCAAAAAATAAAACACAGGGGAAAACAAAAGAGACACCGTATGATAAATCAAGGGGACAAAACCATGATACACCAAATGATAAAACACAGGGGACAAACACAAGTGACACCAAATGACAAAACGCAGGGGACAAACACAAGAGACACCAAATGATAAAACACAGGAGACAAACACAAGATACACCAAATGATAAAACATATGGGACAAACACAAGAGACATCAAAAGATAAAACACAGGGGACAAACACAAGAGACACCAAATGACAAAACACAGGGGACAAACACAAGAGACATCAAATAGTAAAACACAGGGGACAAACACAAGAGACACCGAATGATAAGAGAAGGCGACAAACGCAAGATAGACCAAATGATAAAACACAGCGGACAAACACAAGAGACACCAAATGATAAAACACAGAGAACAAACACAAGAGAACTAAATGATAAAACACAGGGGATAAACACAAGATACACCAAATGATAAAATACAGGGGAGAAACACGAGAGACACCAAATGATAAAACATAGTGGACAAACACAAGGGACACCAAATGATAAAACACAGTGGACAAATACAAGAGACACCAAATGATAAAACACATGGGAGAAACACAAGAGACACCGAATGATAAAACACAGGGGATAAACACAAGAGACATCAAATGATAAAACACAGGGGACAAACATAAGAGACACCGAATGATAAAACACAGGGGACAAAACCAAGATACACCAAATGATAAAACACAGGGGACAAACACAAGAGACACTAAATGATAAAACGCAGGAGACACACATAAGAGACACCAAATGATAAAATACAGGGGACAAACACAAGAAACATCAAAAAATAAAATAAAGGGGACATACATGATAGACACCAAATGATAAAACACAGGGGACAAACACAAGAGACACCGAATGATAAAACACAGGGGACAAACACAAGATACATCAAAAAATAAAACACAGGGGAAAACAAAAGAGACACCGTCTGATAAAACAAGGGGACAAAACCAAGATACACCCAATGATAAAACACAGGGGACAGACACAAGAGACACTAAATGACAAAACACAGGGGACAAACACAAGAGACACCAAATGATAAAACACAGGGGACAAACACAAGAGACATCAAAAGATAAAATACAGGGGACAAACAGGATAGACACCAAATGATAAAAAAGGGGACAAACACAAAATACCTCAAATTATAAAACACAGGGGACAAACACAAGATACACCAAATGATAAAACACAGGGGACAAACACGAGACATCAAATAATAAAACACAGGGGACAAGCATAAGAGACACTAAATGATATAACTCAGGGGACAAACACAAATGACATCAAATGATAAAACCCAGGGGACAAACACAAGAGACATCAAAAGATAAAACACAGGGGACAAACACAAGAGACACCAAATGACAAAACACAGGGGAGAAACACAAGAGACATCAAATAGTAAAACACAGGGGACAAACACAAGAGACACCGAATGATAAAAGAAGGCGACAAACGCAAGATAGACCAAATGATAAAACACAGCGGACAAACACAAGAGACACCAAATGATAAAACACAGAGAACAAACACAAGAGAACTAAATGATAAAACACAGGGGATAAACACAAGATACACCAAATGATAAAATACAGGGGACAAACACGAGAGACACCAAATGATAAAACATAGTGGACAAACACAAGGGACACCAAATGATAAAACACAGTGGACAAACACAAGAGACACCAAATGATAAAACACATGGGAGAAACACAAGAGACACCGAATGATAAAACACAGGGGAGAAACACAAGAGACATCGAATGATAAAACACAGGGGAGAAACACAAGAGATACCGAATGATAAAACAAGGGGACAAAACCAAGATACACCAAATGATAAAACACAGGGGACAAACACAAGAGACACTAAATGATAAAACGCAGGGGACACACATAAGAGACACCAAATGATAAAATACAGGGGACAAACACAAGAGACATCAAAAGATAAAATACAGGGGACAAACACGATAGACACCAAATGATAAAACACAGGGGACAAACACAAGAGACACCGAATGATAAAACACAGGGGACAAACACAAGATACATCAAAAAATAAAACACAGGGGAAAACAAAAGAGACACCGTATGATAAAACACAGGGGACAAAACCAAGATACACCCAATGATAAAACACAGGGGACAAACACAAGAGACACTAAATGATAAAACACAGGGGATAAACACAAGATACACCAAATGATAAAATACAGGGGACAAACACGAGAGACACCAAATGATAAAACATAGGGGACAAACACAAGGGACACCAAATGATAAAACACAGTGGACAAACACAAGAGACACCAAATTATAAAACACATGGGAGAAACACAAGAGACACCGAATGATAAAACACAGGGGAGAAACACACGAGACATCAAAATATAAAACACAGGGGACAAACACAAGAGACACCAAATGACGAAACACAGGGGAGAAACACAAGAGACATTAAATAATAAAACACAGGGGAGAAACACAAGAGACATCAAATGATAAAACACAGGGGACAAACACAAGAGACATTAAATAATAAAACACAGGGGACAAATACAAGAGACATCAAACGGTAAAATAAAAGGGACAAATACAAGAGACACCAAATGATAAAACACAGGGGACAAACACAAGATACATCAAATGATAAAACACAGGTGACAAAGACAAGAGACATCAAATGATAAAATACAGGGGACAAACACAAGAGACATTAAATGATAAAACACAGGGACAAACACAAGAGACATCGAATGATAAAACAAGGGGACAAAACCAAGATACACCAAATGATAAAACACAGAGGACAAACACAAGTGACACCAAATGATAAAACACAGGGGACAAACACAAGAGACATCAAAATATAAAACACAGGGGACAAACACAAGAGACACCAAATGACGAAACACAGGGGAGAAACACAAGAGACATTAAATAATAAAACACAGGGGAGAAACACAAGAGACATCAAATGATAAAACACAGGGGAGAAACACAAGAGACATTAAATAATAAAACACAGGGGACAAATACAAGAGACATCAAACGGTAAAATAAAAGGGACAAATACAAGAGACACCAAATGATAAAACACAGGGGACAAACACAAGATACATCAAATGATAAAACACAGGTGACAAAGACAAGAGACATCAAATGATAAAATACAGGGGACAAACACAAGAGACATTAAATGATAAAACACAGGGACAAACACAAGAGACATCGAATAATAAAACACAGGGGACACAAACAAGATACACCGAATGATTAAACACAGGGGACAAACGCAAGAGACACTTAATGATAAAACACAGGGGACAAACACAAGAGACATCATATGATAAAACATAGGGGACAAATACAAGAGACACCAAATGTTAAAAGAAAGGGGATAAATACAAGAGACACCAAATGATAAAACACAGGGGACAAACACAAGAGACACCAAATGATAAAACACAGGGGACAAACACAAGAGACTTCAAAAGATAAAACACAGTGGACAAACACAAGAGACATCAAAAGAGACAAGAAAGATAAATGAATATTTGATACAAACCTGTATAAGAGCCCGGTGCTTTGATAACTTTATTGTGATTTAAAGTGGCCCAATAGTATTCATCAGGACTTCTAACTTCTTTCGTCCACTCGAGTAAATCATGTGCCATTTTGTCCTCAAGAATGAATTTGACAAAGGCACGACTGAACACTCCATAAGCACTACCTTTGACTAGAGTTATATTATGCGGAGGCGGCTCCTTCTTCTCTGAAGTCCTCACCAACGTCTTCGTCGCTGACATTTTATGCTTAAATTTGTACCGAACACTGTACATCCTACCAGGAACGGTTATTCCCTCAATATCGTTTGAGCCATTGTAAATCTTTAAGATTTTGACAATTTCTAGGTTGGTTTTAAGGGGAAACTGCTGACTAGGTATATTGATGAGATATTTCCATTGCACGTCTTTCTTCATTAAATCTTCCATACAATTAAGATCAGCTTTGAGACGTGAAAATCCCTCGTAAATAACGTCCTCGGCATGCGACACCATAAATACATTTTTCAGACACCCCGCTATTGCCGCCATTGCGTTACGTACCGCAAGTGACGCACTAGCGTCAACATGAAGACAGTAGATATTTTGCTTTCGATAAATCGCCCTTAAGAGTCGTTCTGTTTGATCTACATCTCGATATAAGAGGAGATTGTAAGCAATCGGAAATTCAAGTTCCTCCTTTGAAACTGGAATTGTGTCATAATCTCTTGATTCCCTAAATCTCTGACAATCACGCGTCAAATTAATAAAACTCTCATCACTTATTCGAAATGATTTTGTTTCACGCATCAATGTTTGTGCTTTTGTTATTTCTGTCTTGTCACCTTCTATGACTTTGGCACATGATACTTTGTAAACTCTTTTCTTTGGTCCAACTATATGACCACCCTCCACCTCCCTTTTGGTATCCAACTTGACGCCATTTAGATTTACCTCTAACGATGATACTTTATTCAAATCAACAGGAACGGAAGACAGTATATTTGAGAGTGTTACCACGGCCAGTGTCACACATAAAAGCGCGAAAATCTGTTTGAGTGAGCAGGTTTTCCTCATACTATGTAACCGACATACAGGTCCGGTCAGATGATGTATCTGTGGCTCGTCTTCTTGGATCTGAAAACCATAAAGGTTAGAATATCAGTGCTACAAGCTCTTACAGATACGGGAAGAAACCTAACTGGTCGAATGAAATATCCACAGTATGCACAGCAGTATTTTGTGCGAGTTTCTTTTTGGCTTCATATTTTTAGCGTGGACAATACCAATAAATAATACCTCAGCTTTCTTATGAAATGTTGCACCGTATAGGGTGACAGTCTGTCTGAACATGGATGATAAATCAGTTTATGTCCATGTGTTATTTTTTTTATTATAAAGGTAAAGTCATTTGGATAGATATTTGGATGAGAGAGTTTGGATAATGGATAGATGGATATAGTATTAATCCCCTAAAATGAAACAGCTGGTGTTTGTGACACTCATATACACAGATGTGCAAAATGTCTTCACAATTTCATTATTTCTGAGCTTTTATTAATATCTATAAATCTGATTTAATCTGAACATATTCTTAATCGAATCAGGAAAATAGGAATGAAATGTTTTCGGTGCATTTTAACATATACCTTTACTGCACTGCTATATTATTTTTCTACTTCTATGGCAACATCTTACTTTAATATGAGAGTATCTTTCAGCACTATTCTGTATCTTTTATCATCATTACATTTTTGATTTACCGGGGCTTAATCAAGAATGTACTGTAATCATGATAATTTATCATTTTTTGGTGACGTTCCTAGGTGAATAAAAAATGTAATAAGATACTTTTTTTTAAATAACGACATGATACAAGAAAATATGTTGAATCAAATGTTTTACATGTACTTAGCAGATACTCTTTTGGAACAGTCTCATCAGTCTAGCTTGTATTTCATAGTAAGTCAGAAAGTTCTGTGTCCGATCTGTGATCTTATTCTTTGTGTTTATGACAAGAAAAAACAACCTAATTCTTTTTAATCCATCATTTGCCTTGTTTGTTAAAGAAGGAAGACCTCATAACAAGACCCACTGCGAAATATACACTCAAATGTAAAATATTTGGACGAAAGAGGGTTTCGGTGTGAGTCGGTACCTCCTACTTGATCTCAACAACCTACTGTACCAAGTATGCTTCATTTCAACAAATTTAAGATTAGGTGAAAACAAGCTTACATTCTGCCTACATGCGTCTGTCTTCTTCTTTGTATTTCTTCATAAGTATCAAAGAAAATTCGAGCTATTCTATCTGCCATAATTTATCGCATGCAAAACGTAGATGTAAAATTTGACGTCAGTGATTACGTCAAACAATTATATCACATGTCATCCCTGAACTACTTGTGACGTCAACAATAACGACATGTTTTTGTTCAGAGATTTTAGTTGGCTATTTATATGAGAATCGGGGACAAGAAGTTTTTGACCTGTCCGTTTATCTGTATTTCTTCCTGTTTGTCTGTCTGTTTGTCCGTAAATATTCAACCCTGACCAAGCCTCTTGGATAGTAAGTGATAAAGTTTTCATATGTCACGTGCCCGAAACACCTTACCCAATGCACCCTTTGACGGTTGGGCGATTTGTATTTCGGACTACCTGTAACAAGGCCTTTCTATTTGTTTGGAAAAGTTGACCGTATGACCTTGACTTTGTAGTATGACCTTCTTTTGAAAAACTACTCTTGGTCTTGAGTAGTATGTGATTGAACTTTCGTATTTCATATTTGTATTTCTTTTGATATGGACTTTTCAAACTTCTACCAGCGATCGGTTACCTAAAAACCAATTACTTTGAGAAAGGAGCTCGACCGAAGAGTAAAATGTTTGACCGTTCGACCTTACCTGGGAATTTGACCTTTTTTTCACATTACAACTGTTTTACTGACGTATAAAGATGCCGACGGGGACATTCGTGTTTAACAAACATATTTCTATTGATTTTCATTTTGTTTTGTTGTTTCTTTTTTTTGTATTCATTTTTTATCATTTGTGTGTGCATGTTTTTTTTCAATTCCTTTGGGCGGTTGGGAGTGTTGCTGTTTTTGCTTTTTACCCAATTCTGTTCCGTTTAGTTTTTGTTTTATTTTTGTCGGTCCTTTTTTTGTTTTGGTATTGCTTTCCTTTGTTTTGACTTAGTTTTTACACTTTCTCACGTTGGATGGAGGTCGCAGCTCATTGACTTCCTTTTAAGATGGTTAAATAAGACTGTTTGCTGGAATATTCTGGGTAAACTAAAGGAATAAATCATTTACAAAATTTACAGAATATTGATCGAGAGATTTGATGTATAAGAGTTTAAATATTCTCCCCTCTTGATAATGTAACAAAGAAGATATATTCTGTCCTGAATTCTTTCATCCTGTGTTTGATAACTGTCATTTCAATTTTAGAATGTTATTGAAAAGAAAATGATTTTCCCCTCGCCTTTATTGTCTTTCTGTGCGAGAGAACCTCTTATTGACACCACTTTGACTTTTCATTTACAACGATTTATCTACAAGTGTCAAAGTAAAGTATATGGGTATATGTACAAATAAGTTTAAACTTTCGCTTACGAACTGATGTACATCGTGGTATATGGGAAACATTCTAGAAATGTCACAGCAGACTATTAGAAGACTTTAGACCTTGTTCCCTCTCCTATGCAACTTTATTCTGTGTTTTGTGGGAGTCTAAAGGCTAAGTGTATAGCTTACATTTACCTATGTATTACCTATACATAATATCAGATTCTTATTTCGTTTACTTATAGATGCACTATCTAAAGACACCCCTTCTTCTATCACATATAGTCTCAGGGGAGACCCAAAAGAGTGACTGACTAAAGCAATAGAAGTTTCATACTTTTAAATAGAAGTAAGATTAAAGAATGTGATAGTGTTTATACACTTACAGTTTTCGATGGGAAATTCTTAATTAGCGCTTTTGTTCTGATATAGCTCTTATAGTACACTACTCAATAGAAATGTACATACATAGTCATTGTATATCGTATCTTTAAACAAGACTTAAATAAGGAAGTGCAACAAACCCATATTGTATTACAAGTAAGAAATCATATGTATCATATTATATACATGTAAACAATAAAAGGAATACTTGTCCAAAAGTCCTCTACAGAAGAACGTGTATTTCACGCAGTTCTACATGCATGAGAATTTTCTACACAAACGCGATAAAATCAAAATAAGTTCTTATCAAGAAAGATAAAGATTTATAAACCTTACCCCATATACTCCGAACTAATGCATCTAGGGAGTGGATATTTTGCCTTTATCAGTACGTCAATGAATTCGCAATCAATAGATGTACATAGTAACTAGGCGGTGTACTCTCACATTCATGATAGAAGTACTATCATAAAAAAGGCAAATTTAGGGAAGTGTTAACAATTTCCCTGTTCACGAGAATCATGTATAATTTTCTTACATCCTATACACGTACATGTTGAGTGAAAACAATATCCGCATTTTAGGGTTGATAAAGCGATCAAGTTCCGATCACGTGACTTAATAATCAAGGATCGGAGGGTATTTCTAAGTACCTTACCAAACAAACCTATCAGTTATAGAGGCTGGTCAAACAGCGATAGCGACTAAATTATCACCTATGTCACTGGATAATAATTATACAGTTTATAGATTGTATAAGGAAGAAAGTTAAAAAAGTTTGATATCGGATACAAAAGCCAGTTTTACATTGTCCTTGGTATGCCCTTTGTTTGTCCTATATCGCTGTATACCCAGTGATACAAAGACGGTAAATACCCCCCCCCCCCCCCTCCCCTTTTGTCACTGCAAGTAGAATCAAAACGCCCTTTTGTCGACTTTGACATTTTTTGGCTTCACTCTTCAACCTTCCCTTGGAAAAAAAGACTGAGATTCGATGTCTCTATTTAGATCGAGTAGATGGACCTCTTTATATATGATTTCAATTTCAGTATATGTTTTAATTTTATAAATATCGTCGTTTGTTTAAAAAATACTATGTCAGTCTCGTTGAAATCCAAACAGGATATATGTGGTAGGGTGCGTGCACAAGTGGATAATCGTTTAAAAGTTTTCGGTATGATAATAAAAGTGTTCCAAATCTTTACTATAAAGCACCAGACACGTGTTTCGGTTAGTAAGTCCTCATCCGGGTTACTTATTAATTAAACGCCAGGTGATTTTCTGACACAGCCAAATGTATTTCAGTAGCGCCCTCTGGTTTTATTTTTGAATTTATTTGTGCATTTACTTTGCAAAGGGTGCGCGGCTCTAAATTTCCTGTAGGGTCGTTCAGTAGCATGGTTAAACAAATTCTATGCCCAAAATAGCATTTGTGGGATGGTGCTAGGATGTTAACCTCATTTAATTTCGACTGTATTTTTTGGTGAAATGACAAGTTTCCGAAATGAGTATCAAATAAAGGCAATAACACAAAGACTATTTGTCTATTATGAAAAAGCGTAAGTATCAATAAAATAATTTCAAATGTCGAATACATGCAATATATCTGTACATCACCGGCAGAGTTTGCAATAAAATAAGATCAAAATAAGGACATCAATCGCGGTACAAGGTAAGTCGTACAAATCTTTTTCCTTTTGTTATCTACTTGTCAGCCGTCGTATGAAGATTTCGAAATAAGTAAATTGTGAATCCGTTTATATGTTTATTTATAACTCACTCCCTCTTTAGTTTGACATAATTCCAACAAGACCTACACCAACAAAACGCTGAAATGACTGAAATGGAACACACACGCACGTACCAGAAATAAACAACGGATACTGAAAATGACAAACATACAAGGACGAATAAGAATATTCATACCAAGAGGATCACAACGGTACATATGTACATGTACCATTGAATCATGTAGGAAATAACATTAAAGGAAATACATTTGGCTATCAAAGTACTGCCGTAAATGTATGAGCATGGTAACAATGTAAAGTATTATCGAAATTGCTAGACATATTTGTTATTTGGAAAAAACAACAACAAAAACACAAACACCCCCCCCCCCCCTCAAAAAAAAAAAAAAAAAAAAAAAAAAAAAAAAAAAAAAAAACCACACACACACACACACCCGAAAGTCTGCAGCAGAAATAAGAAACATAATGTCATAAAGGATCAAATCAGGTGAAATATCTTTACAGTGTATATGTAGGTTAGAACGGCGTGAAGATCGTATCGATTTTAATATATAGATTAAATCATTTCATTAAATTCGCTAGATTTTAGCAGGTATCGTATGTTAAATCTATATTTGCACACATATTTATATACCGTCGAGTCGACAGGTACTTCTTTCGCTCTAGAATACTATATATTAAGTGTGCAATAAAATAATAAAATAAGCTGCGGTCGCATGTTATTTCTGTTAAAAAAAACGTTAGAAATTGATCTGATTATCGGACAGAATATACAATACAATCAAATATTAATTGATATACATGTATACATGGCCCATTTGGGAAAACACGTTCTCTGTGGCTTTAAGTTATTATTGTGGTAAGGATCCATAAGAAACGCTCATTTAATCCATTCCTATTGTTTACCTTTATCTGACGTTGTACAATGTAATACCATGAAATACTTGAACATTCGATACCTAAAATATATTCTTAATGAATGCTCATCCTATCTGTATAGTTCTGCTCGAACGTAACGATTATTTTTTTGTATATTTAGTACTCTGTGACAGAACAGACAGACCAGTTCTATTAGAGTTATCGCAAAAATATGCAGTCCATGCAAAACAATGTAACTTACCCGTTGTGATTGTCACTGATCCGCGAATACCAATGTTTTCATGGATACAAAATCAAAGACATCCTTATTCCGTAACATGGAATATCAGAGACTGACATCGATTGGTGGTGTGCGGAGGTGAAATCGATAACGGCTTTTAGTTAACGTGTCACAGATTTGTGCTAAATGCCAATGGAAACACAGTGATTCCCCGGACATAGTTCCACCGATATCGATCTAGTTTATTATCATGACGCAACGGGATGAAAAATGGCCAAAGATGTATCATAAAGTCGAGGAAGTGGTCATTTTAAAGGGAGAAAAATGACCTCTTTTCCATCATTCTGAACTTCCGGTATTCAACATCTCTTTCAAAACTGTAACTGCGAAAAGAAATATTGGTGCAGCCAACAAAATCTTTAAACTTCATATATTGAATTTATAAAGATATCGTTGATTTTTGCTTTTCTCTGTAGAAAAACTATTGGTCCTAGCTGATGAATAAAATGGAAATGTCAACATATCGCATCGATCAATAAAAAAAATTCTTACAACCAAAGCGATAAGACAATCGTTTGTGTTTGTTGTACCGGGTAGAAGTTTGCATTGTAACCTAATCAATTAGTAATGGTACAGGTATATCAATTAGCTTTTCTCTTCCATTCTTATAATATAGAATATAGAAGGTACCAACAATACAAAACAAAACAAAACAAAACAAAAAAAAAACAAAACAAAACAAAACAAAACAAAACAAAAAAAAAAAAAAAAAAAAAAAAAAAAAAACCAAAGAAAAACGAAAAGCATAAAGACAGACAAAAAATCTAAACAAACAAAACAGAAAACAAAACTGATGTAAAAAAACAAACAAACAAACAAAAAATCATGATAAAATACAATCAGGGAATGGAAAAAAAAAACCCAGAAAAAAAAAAAAAAAACAGAAACAAAACAAAAACAAAAAGAAATCTGAATCAAAACATCATAAGGCCTACAAATTATTTGAAAAAAAACTAGAACTTTCTCGCGAGAAAAATGAAAATCGAACAAACACGCGGAGACCATAGAAACTTGTAGATCAGCTTTATCTAATGAACAATCTCCAGAATCCTGTGCAGGTGAGCGTGATGTGTTAATTAGGTAAAAAGGGAGCTTTTAAAAACTCATTACATAAGTTCGGTCAATCTAGGTATAGTTTTATTGTGTCTTAACAAAATATTGAGACAACAAAACTTTCGAAACATAGAAATCATATTTTTCATTTCTTGGAGTTGAATGTAAAACTTTTTTCACAAGGCTGTTACCTGATCAAAAGATTTCGTTTCCATAAACTTATAGGAAACCTTTGGATAAGTAAGTGAAAGTCTTACAAAAATTCACAAATTACAATCAGAAGGCTCACCAATCAAGGAAATACAAAACCTAACAAAACAACCGACAGAAGTATAAGTGAATCATCAGTGGAGATGAGAGCATGTACATTACATAGGGAAAAGGTATCACTTCAAAAAAAAAAAAAAAAAAAAAGAACAAGAAAACTATTGATGCATAGCATCAATTCGCCGGGAGAATACAGGTACCATGAAAATCATAGACATTATTAATTTATGTATTGGCATCAATTTATTTTTGAAATATTTAATAACTTCAATGTCGAGTTGACTGTTGTTGCCAGCTTTGCATCCCTGTATTGATTTTTACTATGTATTTCATTGTAGGTTTTCTCAAAATATCTTGTTTTACAAAAAAAAAAAAAAAAAAAAAAAAAAAAATGCTGGTTGGAAGACACCATGCATTTTTCATTTCCCATGTTAATCGACATAGGTTATGTACTTTTTAACAAGTGTGCGCCCCCTACTTCCCCCCCCCCTAATTCACATAATAAAAATCAGTTCAACATCTACAACAATAGTCAAGAAGAGTCCAGAGAACTGAAAATTTAATTTAATTTGCTATGTCCAAGGGCCGTAACTCTTGTAGAATGGTTAAATCAGAACCAAATTCGAAGATGGTCTGTATCACACTAAAATGTATTCATATACCAAAAATCACTTCATTATCTGTAACAGAACCAAAGAAAAGCCCGGAAAATTGAAAAATTCTTGAAATTTGCGAAGTCCAAGGGCCATAACTCTCGTGAAAATAGGTCAATAAGGACAATTAATCTAGTAAAAATAGGAAAATCAAAACCAAAATCGAACTAGATCTGTATCACACTAAGATGTATTCAAATACCCCCCCCCCCCCCCCAAAAAAAACCCCCAACAAACAAACAAACAAAACATGTACATATCTGCAATATAACCAAAGAAAAACCCGGAAAACTGAAACGTGAAATTTGCTAAGTCTAAGGGCCATAACTCTCGTGAAAATAGGTCAATCAGAACCAAAAATGAACTTGATCTGTATCACTTTTATTTAAAAGATTTGTCACACTGCAAATAAAGTTCTAGGAATTCAATTGATTGTTTAGCCGTAATAATGAGGCTTTGTCACACTGCAGATAAATTTCTACGAATCTCATTGGTTGTATTGTTTTAACGTTGACACCATTATTAAATGACAATTTATAAGTGATTTGCAGTATGACAAAAATGTTATTACTGTGCCAGGCTGGTAATATGGTCTGATATTAGCATACACTCCCTTCGGCTCGAGAAATATAAATATCAGACCATAAAATCTGTCTGGGACCTTAATAACGTATAATATGCAAAAATAAGCTCAGTATATGCAACAGCAGCGAAAAAAGTATGGAAAACTAAAGTGTGACAAACAGACGGACAGACGACGGACAGACAAACGTGATGGAAAATATAACTCCCCTCGAGCCGGTTGAGACTAATTAAAGAATGTTAAAATCCTAGCACCATCCCTCTAATGCTAGTTTGGTAAGATTTTATCTAACTTTGCCACTGAATCGACCCTACAGGAAATTTGGAGTCGTGCGTGCACTCTTTGCAAAGTAAGTGACAAATATGGATAATGACCATATCCCTCTATACAGCACAAAATCGATAATTCAGAAAATCAGAAACCGAAGGCATACAAAATCAGGATAAAACAAGAACCAAAGCAAACAAACAAAAACCTCCACCATATGAAAAGAAGCGAACTTCGGAAGACATAGAGTACAATCGTTAGTTGGATGGTTCAAATGGTCTATAACCGAATATCATCCACCATTCTTTAGAGTGGGACATCATAGTGTATGACGAGTTCCCCATATCGACCGTAGAACTTCCTCAGTGACGATGTTAGTCGGTCACAAACATATCCCTGACTGAGAAGCTTATCCGAAAGACGCCTAGCTACCAGAACAAAATCCGTAAATTTGGTACTTGCTCTGGCATAGCGTATCAACTGATATATGAACACACCATAAGCAGGCGATGAAGGGATATTGCTACTCAGAAAAGGAAAGTTTGTAATGCTGAAATTGAAGTCGTCACGTTTGTCATAGAGTGAGGTGTTCATGTGACCATCAGTGTCGTAGGACAACATTATGTCCAAATAGGATGCTGAATTATTTGTCTCTGTAGTTTCTTTGACTTCAAGCTCCGAAGGATAGATACTGCTCAGGTAATCCGCGAATTTTGGATTATTGATGGACAACACATCGTCTATGTATCTGTAAGTGAAGTTAAAGTCAGAGGCTAAGTAACTTTTCCCTTCAGAGACCAAAGATTGAATGAATTCAGCTTCGTACGAGTAAAGGAAAATGTTGACAAGGAGTGGGGCACAATTGGTCCCCATTGGAATTCCGACTATTTGCTGGAAGACCTTTCCTCCAAACACCACAAAAATGTTGTCGATCAGAAAGTTTAATATCTGAATAATATCTGTTTCAGTGTACTTATTTTCAGTATCGGACTTTTCTTTTACAAAGTAGGTTTTGTCATAGTTAACAACAATAAATTTGTATTTGCGATTGCCGTTCTTGCTTGTAAACGCATTACTTATAATTTTTGCGAGTCTTTCTTTCAATTTAGAATGTGGGATTGTCGTGTAAAGTGTCAAAAAATCAAAGACTTTGATCGAATGGACTCTACTAAAATGAGTGGATTTCAGATGTTCTAAAAGTTCTTTCGAATTCTTTAAAATCCACATCAGGTTGATACCACTGCGAGAATATACTGTCGAGCAATATTTTTGAAGCTCAGATTTGATTTCAGATAAAACTTTGGTGAGAAAGATCGATACAGATGTGATAGAACATTTTGAGGAATAAGCGATGAAACGTTGTTTGTACGGTCTTATGCATTTTAGGTATGTAGTATAAGTATGGTAAATCTGAATCTAAATTGTTGTTGTCGAAGCCAAAGGAAGCAAGAGCTGATTTGTGGTTATCTATTATTTCAGAGGCAGAAAGGTTTATTGGGATGTAAGTGGGATTTCCAGGTGTCGAATTTAAACCCAACTCTTTAACTAGACTGTCGAAATAGTACTTTTTGCAAGTAAATGTGTAATTATTTGAGGCTTTGTCTGCTGGTGTGATGACATAATGTTCTTGAAAGGTAGGTAAGCTCTGTGATAACATCAGGGTCTTTAAAGATAGACTCGAATCTGGCGTTCACAGTTGATTTTAATCGGTAAATTCTAGATAAAAGTAACCCTCTGATGGATTTTATCCATTCGGAAAGGGTGTCGAGCTGTACATTCTCTTTCTTTGCCCAGCGTCTTGCATATTGCTCACATGAGTCCATGATAATTTTGAAATTTTGGTGTACAAATTTGAATTCAAAAAATAAAACGAAAACGCTACTTACATGCATTAGGATGTGTCTGAAAATCTAATTAGCATTTAATTAATTACCACTGATGAGGATTTACTGTCCGAAACACGTGTCTGGTGGATTCGAATTCCTTTTGAATATTTCTTCCAGAAGTTTAAGAGTTGGTACACTTCCATATCATTATCAATAATATCTTTGTGGTCAAAACAATTGTTACAACGTTTCACATTTTCATTCTATCGTCTAAAATCATATCTTCTACAGTGACAAATAACCTATTAGTTATTCAGTGACAAAGTAAGTCGCTAGCAAATATACCTCCTAGCCGGACAGCTTCTTTATGCAGTCGTTGAGGTTGCGATATGAATATACCGTAGGCAGGAAACGAATGAATGTTATTATTCAAGATTTGGATATTTGCAATTTTGAAGTTGGAGTCGTCAAGTTTATCATATATTGATGTACTTTGGTGACCTTTGTCGTGAAAGAAAAAAATACGAAGAGGGAGTGAATGCTTTCAGCGGTCGCTTTTTCGCCCTACTATATATCACCAGTCGAAGAATTGAAGAATTGAAGTAATGATGCGAAGAATTGAAGTAATGATGCGAAGATTTGAAGAAATGATGTGAAGAAACGATTATTTCTTCAAATCTTCGCATCATTACTTCAGTTCTTCGCATCATTTCTTCAGTTCTTCAAATCTTCGCATCATTTCTTCAATTCTTCAAATCTTTCAATCTTCGCACCATTACTTTAAATCTTAAAATCTTCGCATCATTACTTCAAATCTTAAAATCTTCGCATCAGTACTTCAAATCTTTAAATCTTCGCATCATTACTTCAAATCTTAAAATCTTTAATTCTTTGCATTTTGACTTTGTCAGAAATAATCATTTTTGCACTGTATCTTTCAATTACTCAATGATATATATTATTTTATGAACTGATTAACTGTATATAAATCATTTTAAGTATCTTAATGCTTAAATATATATTTATGTTAGAATAGGGGAACCCAGAATTCTTATTGCATCACATGTACAATAACGTGTTGTAAGTCGATGCTTTTCGACTGTAAAGTATATTAATTATTTTAGAAATTGAGAAATCTTCGAAACGATTAACCCATATCTATAGTCTTTGTTTTAATAAATATATTTCTGAGTGATTTTGTATTGTTATTTTCATTCATTTTGGTAGCTTTTTCTTCTTTTGTTATATATGGTACATTGAAAAAGAAATATTTTACGCCAGAAATCCAATATATTTTCTATTCAAATTTTTTGAATCGGGTTTACACACGGGCATGTCACCCTCCTTAAAAATTTGCAAATTGAAAATCATCCCCTCCATTTTTAAATAAGGAAATAATTCATTAAGATTCAAAATGAATAAAATTCTAGTATAAGATATATATTTCAGCATTAAGTTACTTAAAAAATGATTAATACACATGTATACAGTAAATCAGTTCATAAAACCATATACATGTATATATATCACTGAATTATTGAAAGATATAGTGCAAAAATGATTATTTCTGACAAAGTCAAAATGCGAAGAATTGAAGATTTTAAGAATTTAAGTAATGATGCGAAGATTTGAAGATTTCAAGTAATGATGCGAAGATTTTAAGATTTGAAGTAATGATGCGAAGATTTTAAGATTTAAAGTAATGATGCGAAGATTTGAAGTAATGATGCGAAGATTTGAAGTAATGATGCGAAGATTTGAAGATTTAAAGTAATGATGCGAAGATTTGAAGTAATGATGCGAAGATTTGAAGATTTAAAGTAATGATGCGAAGATTTAAAGATTTGAAGAAATGATGCGAAGATTTGAAGATTTAAAGTAATGATGCGAAGATTTAAAGATTTGAAGAAATGATGCGAAGAACTGAAGTAATGATGCGAAGATTTGAAGGAATGATGCGAAGATTTGAAGAAATAATCGTTTCTTCGCATCATTTCTTTAAATCTTCGCATCATTACTTCAATTCTTCGCATCATTTCTTCAATTCTTCGCATCATTATTTCAATTCTTCAGTTCTTCGACTGGTGATATATAGTAGGGCGAAGATTTGAAGAAGCGATGTCCCCTAATGAACACCGTACTTTCAACTTTAGTTCACTCGTGGCAATCGTTGAAAGCATGTCATGAATGTATCTCTGTATAATTTTGAATTGAAGTACCAAGTGCTTCGACCTGTGACAGAGCAAGTACGGAACAAACTCGTCCTCATAACTGTATAGAAAAAAATGCATCAAAGATGCAAAGTGCCGAGTTGCAAAACTTGAATGTCAGTATGAATATGCACACTTAAAATATACATGAATTGTATAACTATATGCTTTCGACAGATGGGAAACTTTAATAGGACATTTCAGGTTGATACACGTTCATTTATAGTTCAGGCACCATTTTCAATTACCTGAGTCCTATGAATTTGACCTTTGATCGTTTGATTCCAAAATCAATAGGAGTCACTCTTGATTCATGGGAAACATTTCTGGCAAGTTTCATGATCATAGTTGCAATACAGGCTCTAATATGGTCCAGAAACCATTTTCAATCATCAGAGTCCTGTGACCTTGACCTTTGGACCCAAAAATCAATAGGAGTCATCCTTGAATCATGGGAAACATTTCTGGCAAGTTTCATGATCATAGGTGCAATACAGGCTCTAATATGGTCTGCAGACCATTTTCAATAATCTGAGTCCTATGACCTTGACCTTTGACCTTTTGATCTCAATATCGATAGGGGTCATCCTTGATTCATGGGAAACATTTCTGGCAAGTTTCATGATCATAGGTGCAATACAGGCTCTAATATGGTTATTTAGGTGCAAGCGATGTCCCCTAATGAACAACGTAGAAATATGCATATCTAGGTGCGTCATTGGTCACGATTTAGGACCATTCTTGTACATCTCCTGTTTTAACACTACATGTAATTAAGTTTGGATCATATCGATATTTCAATTTATTATTGCCAATGTATCATTTCTGACTCCACTGAAGACTTTAATGCATCACATACCTTAAAGCGGATAAGTTTGAAAATTTGATCTGAACTGAATGAAATATCCGTAAGAAAATGCCTCGCGGTGATTTCTATAAAATTTGAGCTGGAGGTACTCTTTTGAACAGTTTGAATTTCTCTCACGAAAGTAACGTTTTACGAATAAAATATTATTGACATGAACTGTTTTATAAGGCAGAGCTGATGGATACAGAAAAATTATAGTTTAAATTCCACCCAAATTAAGGCAAATTTTACCGCGCTGGCACTTTTTCAAGAAGATCACAAAATGGCATTGTTTTTGAGCGTTTGTACTCTCTTATTCCAACACGGACATGAACTTTTTCTTCAATATTTTGAAAGTCTTTCTCGGGAGCACATTTAACTCTGCGTTTGAAAACATCGGTGATATTCAGTATCTCTGATATTTTGACCCAAACTTAGATGATTTTCGTAATTTTAGTTTCAAAGAAAATTTTAATTGATCATTGAATTTTGTACCTACGGTGACACTCTATCAAAATAAAGTTTTATACAAAGTTTCTAATCTGTTTCATCGAAGTTTAACAAAGAAAACTAAAATTGAAATCAAATGAGTCCATTTTAGCAATTTGTGTATTTTCGTTACAAAGGTGCTATTTTTAACAACAAATCCAGCATTTTAACCCCGTTTTCCAAGTTAGCAAAAGTCTTGATTTTCATCTCTGACTTATTCATTCTTCTTCATAAAATGATTAATTGACATGAATCCTATGATTCTTAAAATATGGTTTTAATAAAATCGTTGAAATTCCTTAGTTCAGAAACGACATGCCTTAAGTGTCCTCAAGGCTGTACTCTGGTAGGATACTGGGATACTGTGTTTTTGATTAGATGAAGACACTACAAAAGTCTTTTTTTAACTGTGTTTCTTGGATGCAACAAGGAGCATCTTTCTTTCATTCAAAGTATGAAGGAAATTTGTTTAAGACTGATCTGTGATTCAAATCTAATATTTAATGCATCGATTCCTTTTATTAACAAAGGAGAAGGTATGGGCTCTGTTGTTTCCTTAGAAGTTCAAATCGTGAAAATTAAACAGCTGTGTTTATTCTATTTACAAGATCCATAACATGTGTACATTAAATGCGCTATTGATTATGATGCACCTATACGAAATTATAGCTCATCAAACCAAGGAAGAATAATCAAATCAATAACCTTAAATATCTGTCGATTTAAGTTGAAAAATTAGTAGCAGACTCTTTTGCTCAAATTGAAAATAAACGATTTGTTTCGTGTAGAGCGTATAGAAAATGCATGGACCCCGTCGAGATGACGTAATGACGTAATTTGAACTGTGACATTCATTTGACACTGCAGGTGCATGCACTGGCGTGAAATATTCAAATCAAGTTTTGAATATTCAAATAAGTTTCAAATCAGGAATCGGTTTGATTTCCAAGCGTTTGTATTAAATTCAAAAGAAAGACAAAACATGCATTGAATTTTTTAACCAAAACCGCCGATCAGAAATTACGGTTCTAACAAAACTGTAGTGAAATTAGAAAAAGAGGATTACCCCCGCTCCCCCTAAAAAACCCCAATAAAAACAGAGAGAGAGAGAGAGAGAGAGAGAGAGAGAGAGAGAGAGAGAGAGAGAGCTATATAACCAGACATAGAGGTATGAAAGATTCGAATATTTACGAACAAAGGTTCATTCAAAAATGGATGGAGCTCATCCAATGATACATAATGTATTTCTGTTTTTATTCTAATTTCGTGAGCCACGGCTTCAACTCATTGAGTGTAATCTTCTGACTATCCCAAAAGGTAAATAGTGGAGTGCCTTATGTAAGAAAATAAGCTGCCGTGGGAATTTTATGATTAAAGCAAACCACTATGATAAAGATATTAACTATGGGCTAGTATCAAAGAAAAAGTTTGATAGACCTCTGAGATATGTGGCAGTTGCGATATTTTGGGGGTAAAACACCCTTTTCTATGCAAAAATCATGAAAAATTGAAAATAATTTATAACTTTTGCATAAAAAATGTTAACAAAAACTAAAAGTTGTAAATATACTTAAATTCTGTTGTTTTTTCGAATACAATGATTTTCAAATACAAATTTTGATATCAGATGTGGTTTTTCGGGCAAAAAACCCTTTTCTAGGCTAAAATCCTGAAAAATTGGAAATATTTTATAAATTTAACGTATTAACTGATTTCAAAAATTAAAAGATGTTTACATATTTAATTTCTGATGTTCTTTTGACTGAAATGAGTTTTCAATTCAAATTCTTATATTAAATGTGTTTTTTGGGGGAGAAAATTCCCTTTTCTAGGCCAAAATCATGAAAAATTGGAAATGAATTATAACTTTTACATGAAAAATGATGACAAAAATTAAAAGATGTTAATGTACAAAATTCCTTATGTTCTTTCCATTGAAATGAGTTTCCAATTCAAATTCCTATGTCAAATGTGTTTTTTTGGGGCAAAATCCATTTTCTATGCAAAAATCATGGAAAACTGGAAATAATTTATAAGTTTTGCATTAAAAATGATAACAGAAATTAAAAGATGTAAATGTACTTAGTTTCTGATGTTCTTTCATATTAGATAAGTTTCAAATTCGAATTCCTACATCAAATGTGGTTTTAGGGCGAAAAAGCCCTTTTCTAGGCTAAAATCATGAAAAATTGGAAATAATATATAACTTTAGCATATATACTGATTTAAAAATTAAAAGATGTTTATATATTCAATTTCTGATGTTCTTTCACATGGAATGAGTTTTCAATTCAAATTCTTTTGTTGAATGTGTTTTTTGGGAGAAAATGCCTTTTTCTAGGCGAAAATCATGAAAAACTGGAAATGCTTCATAACTTTTGCATAAAGAATAGTAACAAAGTTAAAAGATGGTTATGTACTTAATTTCGTATGTTCTTTCAAATGAAATGAGTTTCCAATTTGAATTCCTATATAAAAGGTATTTTAAGGGCGCAAAATCCATTTTCTATGTTAAAATAATGATTAAAAAATATATATATATATAACGCTTGCATCAAAAATGATAACAGAAATTAAAAGATGTAAGAATTCTTAATTTTTTATGTTCTGTCGGATGAAATGAGTTTCAATTCATATGACTATATCAAATATGGGGGGGGGGGGGGGTTGGTGGCAAAAAGCCCTTTAATAGAAAAAACATATGAAAACTGGAAATAATTTACAACTTTAGCAAGTGATCTGATTTAAAAATTAAAAGATGGTTTTTTACTTAATTGCTGATGTTTTTTCGAATGAAATGAGTTTTCTGGGCAAAAAAAAAAACATGGAAAATTGGAGCTTGTATATGACATTCAATTAAAACCTGATTTTACAAAAAAATTGAAAAAATGTTAAATTTTACACAAAATGTACATACATGACTTCATTGTTCTTGTCAAATAAATTTTGAATCATATTTTCTATGCTTAATAAAAAACATAATTTGTTTACAGTAAAATCTCATGTAGATTATTATTGGACATTGTTTTTACTCTAAAACACATGTGTATTGATCAGGGCTCTTGATCAGCCTAATTTGGGCCCGATATTTGGCCAAATTCCCAATGCAATATAGTATCTATTTTGAGACTAAATGTTATACATTTTTATTTTTATATACCGATGAGACATTACTTGTTGAAATGTTCTTATGATACACTGAAATTTTACAATAGAACAATCATATAATTTAGTATTTCAATTTCATAGTCCATATGAATGGACCAATTTTCCCAAGTGAAAACCTCTTGGAAAAAAATAATAAAATCCCCAGGAGGTAAAAGTGCTATATTTCAAGTGAAAAGACATTCAAATTGATTTATATTTTTCCCGATCTTTGATTAAATGCTGTTGTTTTTCCCAATTTCAAAGGCCTCGGCCCCAGTCTCAAAAAAAAGGGTGTGACAGCCCTGCTGATTAAACATAGAAATTAGAATTCAAAACCCATTTCATTCGAAAGAACACTGAAATTAAGTACATAAATACCTTTTAATTTTTGGTATTAGGTTTTATTTAAAAGTCATATATTATCTCAAGAGATTTCATAATTTCCGCCTGGAAGGAATATCCCCAAAAACATATTTGATAAAGGAATTGGAAATAGAAACTCATTTCACTAATAAGAACCTATGACATTTGGTAAATTAACATCTTGTAATTTTTTTACATAAGTTTGTATGCAAAAAGTATGGATTATTTCCAATAGTTTTTTGCCTAGAAATACCCACCCCCAACACATTTTTTAGAGTAATTTGAATTGGAAATTCATTTCATTTGAAAGAGAATCAGAAATTAAATATATAACTATCTATTGATTTTTTTTCATAATTTTTGAATAGAAAAGAGCTATCCCCCCATCTTATACAAGAATTCAAATTTGAAACTAATTTCATCCAAAAGAAGATAAGAAATTAAGTACATTTACATCTTTTAATTTCTGTTATCATTTTTTTAAGCAAAAGGTATAAATTATTTCCAGTTTTTCATGATTTTTGCATAGAAAATGGATTTTGCCCCCCAAACACATATGGCATAGGAATTCAAATTGGAAACTCATTTCAATGGTAAGAACATAAGGAATTTAGTATATTCACATCTTTTAATTTTTGTTACTATTTTTCATGCAAAAGTTATCAATTATTTCCAGTTTTTTTCATAATTTTGGCCTTGAAAAGGGCATTTTCTCCCAAAAAACACATTTGATATAAGAATTTGAATTAAAAACTCATTTCATTCAAAAGAACATCAGAAATTGACAGGCCTACATCCATACGGAACTGCTACATGTATGTTTAAATTCCGAATCCAAAATTATCCTTTTTAGTCTACGGAAAGGAGTGCTTAAATTGGCATTATTTGTTCTGTGATAAATATTCTCTTAGATCCTGATTTTCATTGATGGGATGGAATGGTCAGGAAGATTGTAGTGTTTGTACAAGAGTTACAAACCTTTGTTGTTTATTCTAGACCTGTTTCCTTATTTCTATTTCGTAACATGTCCTTTGTTTCTCCAATATTTATTTATCCAAAGAGTAAACAACGGAATCAAGGTATTTCAGTTTAGGTCTTTAAGCTGTGATTGATGTCATGTAGCAGGTTTTGAAAAATCTTGTCCCATAAAGTCTACCTCTAGTCTGGTATTTCTGGCGGTGGACTGTTACTCCCCAGTGATATCATTTACCTAATCTTATTGTGTGTCGGCACTTGAAAATTTTCGGTCATAAATGTTATAAATCATTTACAAAGTAAAGAGTATTTCCCTGAAAGCATAGCCGTGACTTCAATTGGTTCTTTGAAATTCTAGGATATGTTTAGAATATGGCTCTTCATATAGTCGGTATTTGGATTTACTTTATTTGGGCCTTAGCATGACTGATAAGACATCATTTGTTGAAATTCGCATATGGTGCACTGAATTTATTCCAATAGAGCATATATTCCAATTTTGATGAATAATACATTAAACTCATTGGCTTGGAATGGGCGTTCCTTGCGTACATATAATCGAACATGGCTTCATCAGCAAGAAACCATAAGCATGGTGATACTACAACTATGAAAATGTTTTCTGATTTTTTTTATCATGAGTACTCGATTCTAGACTAAAACTTATTTTGAATTTCAGTTTTACTCCTTAAACCTTATCGGTGCCTTGATTTATTATCTCCGTCTGTACGTTCCCTTTCTCGTCTCTGTGTGTGTTCCGTGTGTGTGGTGTTTCCTTCGATTTTCCGTGTTGTTACGCTATTGTCTCCGTCTGTTTGTTCCCTTTCTAGTCTCTGCGTGTTCCATATTTGTGGTGTTTTCCTTCATTTGTCCGTGTTGTTATTGTATCATCTCAGTATGCTTCTTCCCTTTTCTCGATATTTTGGATTTCTTTCATTTTTAGGTGTTGTTATGTTATTGTTTTCGTCAGTTTGTTCCCTTCGTCGTATCTGTGTGTGTTACTTGTGTGTGATTTTCCCCTTGTTTCTCGATGTTGTGAAGTTATTGTCTCCGTCTGTATGTTCCCTTTCTGGTCTCTGTGTGTTCCATATGTGTGATGTGTTCCTTCGTTTTTGGCCGTAGTTATGTTATTGTCTCTGTCTGTTTGTTCCCTCTGTCCTCTGTGTGTGTGTTCCATATATGCGATGTTTTCCTTAGTTTTTCGCCTTTGTTA
Organism: Pinctada fucata; assembly: GCA_028142955.1. Lineage (NCBI taxonomy): Eukaryota > Metazoa > Mollusca > Bivalvia > Pterioida > Pteriidae > Pinctada > Pinctada fucata. The sequence continues at coordinate 72,892,447 of AP027103.1, read as the reverse complement.
TGTTATTGTCTCCGTCTGTTTGTTCCCTTTCTTGTCTCTGTGTGTGTTCCATATGTGTGCTGTTTTATTTGTTTTTTGGCCGTTGTTATGTTATTGTCTCCGTCTGTTTGTTCCCTTTGTCCTCTCTGTGTGTGTTCCAAATGTTTGATGTGTTTCCTTCGTTTTTCTGTGTTGTTACGTTATTGTCTCCCTCTATTTGTTCCCTTTCTGGTCTCTGAGTGTGTGTTCAGTGTGTGTGATGCGTTCTTGTTTTCTGGTGTGTTATGTTATGTCTCTGTCTGTTTGTTTTCTTTCTGTGATATGTGTGTTCCATGTGTGTGGTGTTTCCTTTTGTTTTTCGGTGTTTTTATGTTATTGCCTCCGTCTTTTTTTCATTTTCTCGTCTCTCTGTGTGTTTTAGGTGTATGCATGGCGTTTAACTTCGTTTTTCGATGTTGCTTTGTTATTGTCTCCGTCTGTTTGTTCCCTTTCTCGTCAGTGTGTGTTCTATTGTGTGTGCTGTTTTCCTTCGCTTTTCGTCGTTGTTATTGTATTATCTCTGTCTGTTTGTTCCCTTTCTAGTCTCTATCTGTGTTTTCCATGTTTGTGGTGTTTGCCTTCGTTATTCGTTCTTGTTATGTATTTTAACGAAACTTCAGATTTTCTCCGTATATGTACTATAAAACTCGCCTGGTGTATAATCTCCAACAAACTTCTAGTTCGCTAAGCTATTCCCATTCACGTGCTATTGATCACATGCATAACAATATTATAATAGAAAAAACAACTAACTAGCTGTGATTTGTTGTCCAGATATTCCCCTCGTTGCATGAACCAATAAAATTATCACCTCGCCGCTTCGCGGCTCGGTGATAATTAAATTGGTTCATGTGACTCGGGGAATTACTGGACAACAAACCACGGCTAGCTAGTTGTTATTTCTTAAACAGTTATTGTTTCCGTCTGTATGTTCACTTTTTCGTCTTTGTTTGTGTTCCATGTGTGTGGTGTTTCCTTTCGTTTTTCGGTGTTGTTATGTTATTGTCTCCGTCTGTTTGTTCCCTTTATCGTCTCTGTGTGTGTGTTCCATATATGATGTGCTTTCCTTCCCTTTTCGGTGTTATGCTATTGTCTCATTGCTACATTTCAGTGGCGTCATCTGTGGTGAAATGCGTCTATTCAATTGATCTCTGTTTGATTGTTGATATGTGAGTGTTTTCCTTCGTTTTTCGGTGTTGTTACGTTATTGTCTCCGAATGTATGTTTCCTTTCTCGTCTCTGTGTGTGTTCAGTGTGTGTGGTGTTTTCCTTCGTTTTTCGGTGTTGTTATCTTATTGTCTCTGTCTGTTTGTTCCCTTTCTGGTCTCTGTGTGTGTCCCATATGTGTGGTGTTTTCCTTAATTTTTTGGTTTTGTTATATTATTGTCTCCGTCTGTATGTTTTCTTTCTAGTTTCTGAGTGTGTGTTCAGTGTGTGTGGTGTTTTCCTTCGTTTGCGGTGTTGTTTTTGTATTGTCTGTGTCTGTGTGTTCCTTTGTAGTCTCTGAGTGTGCGTTCCGTTGTTGTCGCTGCAGTCTTGTCATGCTGGATATCTCTGCTGGTAGACTGCTAGTCCCCGATGATATTGTTCGCCTAGTTTAAGTATGCTTCTGCACTGACTTGAAATATGTTTGTAAATGTTTTTAACTGATTCTTTGGTATCTATTTTAGGCTATGTTTATACTTTCTCTCGTAATATATTATCTTTTTGGATCTCCTCTCTTTCGGTATCGAGCATCACTGATGATACATTATTTGTTGAAAAGCACATATGGTTCACTATAGAATATCGATATGACAAATATTTCACTCTTTGCAAAAGGAGTATGTGAAAATTTGAAATTTAGCTAAAAGTCGATTCATTGTAGATGTATTCTATTTTCCATTATGAATCATCATTTGGTTTAAGTTTCGGTTCATGTCTCAGACCTAATAATAAGAACTATGATTTCTCAATCATAATTAAGACTACTATAAGCTTTGTAGAATGCATTTAGTCGTAGAAACCTCTATCATTCTAAGCAGCAAAGTGGGGTTTTAAAGTGCTGGTAACCCGGATAAGAACTCGTTTTTTGAATAGTCAAGATCAAGCAAAAGATAAGCTTTGTCTACTGTGTCTTTGTTATGATTCCCGGTCTTACGAGGTTTGCTTTATTTGTTGTCGTGGAATCTGTTTAAAATCACTTTCAGAATGGTGGTTGCTGTTATTGCAACAGTGGGGTTGGTTAGCAATCCATCGATGGCCATGTTTATTCGTTAGTTCAGATTATAATAACTGAGCATTTCTGGGCTTTTTGGTAGCTGCCGTCGTATTTGTAAATCCCATGTCTTAAAGGGCCTTGTTGCGATGTGCCGTGGACTTGTGCTTGTTGTCATTGTTTTTATGAACATTGTGGTTACTTGTGCAAATTTCGCTGTCGATGATATTTTTAAATCGAAGGTTTGTATGAATCATGCCGTAGTTCTTGTTCTAGGTTGTGTTTTGGTCCTATAATCTGTATGAATCATGCCGTAGTTCTTGTTCTGGGTTGTGTTTTGGTCCTATAATCTGTATGAATCATGCCGTAGTACTTGTTCTAGGTTGTGTTTTGGTCCTATAATCTGTATGAATCTTGCCGTAGTTCTTGTTCTGGGTTGTGTTTTGGTCCTATAATCTGTATTTATCTTGCCGTAGTTCTTGTTCTGGGTTGTGTTTTGGTCCTATAATCTGTATGAATCTTGCCGTAGTACTTGTTATAGGTTGTGTTTTGCTCCCTATAATCTGTATGAATCTTGCCGTAGTTCTTGTTCTGGGTTGTGCTTTGCTCCCTATAATCTGTATGAATCTTGCCGTAGTACTTGTTCTAGGTTGTGTTTTGCTCCCTATAATCTGTATGAATCTTGCCGTAGTTCTTGTTCTGGGTTGTGCTTTGCTCCCTATAATCTGTATGAATCATGCCGTAGTTCTTGTTCTAGGTTGTGTTTTGGTCCGATAATCTGTATGAATCATGCCGTAGTTCTTGTTCTAGGTTGTGTTTTGCTCCCTATAATCTGTATGAATCTTGCCGTAGTTCTTGTTCTAGGTTGTGTTTTGCTCCCTATAATCTGTATGAATATTGCCGTAGTTCTTGTTCTGGGTTGTGTTTTGGTCCTATAATCTGTATGAATCTTGCCGTAGTTCTTGTTCTAGGTTGTGTTTTGGTCCTATAATCTGTATGAATCATGCCGTAGGTCTTGTTCTGGGTTATGTTTTGGTCCTATAATTTGTATTTATCTTGCCGTAGTTCTTGTTCTAGGTTGTGTTTTGCTCCCTATAATCTGTATGAATCATGCCGTAGTTCTTGTTCTAGGTTGTGTTTTGCTCCCTATAATCTGTATGAATCTTGCCGTAGTTCTTGTTCTAGGTTGTGTTTTGCTCCCTATAATCTGTATTTATCTTGCCGTAGTTCTTGTTCTAGGTTGTACTTTGCTCCCTATAATCTGTATGAATCTTGCCGTAGTTCTTGTTCTAGGTTGTTTTTTGGTCCTATAATCTGTATGAATCTTGCCGTAGTTCTTGTTCTAGGTTGTGTTTTGGTCCTATAATCTGTATGAATCTTGCCGTAGTACTTGTTCTAGGTTGTGTTTTGCTCCCTAAAATCTGAATGAATCTTGCCGTAGTACTTGTTCTAGGTTGTGTTTTGCTCCCTATAATCTGCATTTATCTTGCCGTAGTTCTTGTTCTAGGTTGTGCTTTGCTCCCTATAATCTGTATTTATCTTGCCGTAGTTCTTGTTCTAGGTTGTGTTTTGCTTCCTTTAATCTGTATTTATCTTGCCGTAGTTCTTGTTCTAGGTTGTGTTTTGCTCCCTATAATCTGTATGAATCTTGCCGTAGTACTTGTTCTAGGTTGTGTTTTGGTCCTATAATCTGTATGAATCATGCCGTAGTTCTTGTTCTAGGTTGTGCTTTGCTCCCTATAATCTGTATGAATCTTGCCGTAGTTCTTGTTCTGGGTTGTGCTTTGCTCCCTATAATCTGTATTTATCTTGCCGTAGTTCTTGTTCTAGGTTGTGTTTTGCTCCCTATAATCTGTATGAATCTTGCCGTAGTTCTTGTTCTAGGTTGTGTTTTGCTCCCTATAATCTGTATGAATCTTGCCGTAGTACTTGTTCTAGGTTGTGTTTTGCTCCCTATAATCTGTATGAATCATGCCGTAGTTCCTGTTCTAGGTTGTGCTTTGCTCCCTATAATCTGTATGAATCTTGCCGTAGTTCTTGTTCTAGGTTGTGTTTTGCTCCCTATAATCTGTATGAATCTTGCCGTAGTACTTGTTCTAGGTTGTGTTTTGCTCCCTGTAATCTGTATGAATCTTGCCGTAGTTCTTGTTCTAGGTTGTGTTTTGCTCCCTGTAATCTGTATGAATCTTGCCGTAGTACTTGTTCTAGGTTGTGTTTTGCTCCCTGTAATCTGTATGAATCATGCCGTAGTTCTTGTTCTAGGTTGTGCTTTGCTCCCTATAATCTGTATGAATCTTGCCGTAGTTCTTGTTCTAGGTTGTGTTTTGCTCCCTATAATCTGTATGAATCTTGCCGTAGTACTTGTTCTAGGTTGTGTTTTGCTCCCTATAATCTGTATGATCTTGCCATAGTTGTTGTCGTGTTACAATAAACATTTGATCGGTATGAAGTAAGTTTATGCTGTCGTGGATTGTGTTTGTAAACCTTAGATGTATATCAATCTTGCCGATGGTATTGCTTTTTATTGTTATATACTCCCTAGATCTGCATGATTCTTGTCGTATTTGCTTCTTATTTTTGATATTGAGAATCTTGCACTGGTTGTTTCTGTGAATTGCGTTTGTCAACTTCCGTCGATGTTTAATTTTCTGCTCTATTGTGAGTGCTGTTGAGATTATCGTCAGGATCTTCTTTAACTCATTTGTGTCACACTTATGCCCTTTGCCGTGTGGAGCTCGTAGTAAAGTTCCCCGCGAGGGGTTTGACAGTAAGTGTTTTGAATATACTTACCTGACATTGTCGCCATAGCACTTTCTATAAAGACATACCGTCAGACAGTGCATGAATTTTATATATTTTCATTTCCATGCTTCATTAACATCGACGGCGGGTGCGGCTAGCCAACAGGCGATGCTTACTCCTCCCGGGCACCTGATCCCACCTCTAGCTTGCTAGGGGTCCGTCGATGTTTAATTTTCTGCTCTATTGTGAGTGCTGTTGAGATTATCGTCAGGATCTTCTTTAACTCATTAAGATATTTCTAAGTCTCGCTCTATAAGTTATACTTTGTGATTGCCTAGTTTTTTATTCATGAGTTGTGAATATGATATTCTACATAAATTCTTCATCATCACCTGGCTCTTTGGCTTATCCAGGTAGGTATCTCTGCTGATGTACTGTTAGTCCCCAAGGACATCATTCTCCTTGTTTCCTGGTGTTTTGTTTTTTGTTTTTTGTTTTGCACAGACGACTTGAATTATGATATTATGTGAAAATTCCTTGATGATATACTTCGACCCGAGCATCAGCGATGAGACATTATTTGTTAGAATGCGCATATGGTGTACTACATGTACATTATTACGATAGAATTTATATATTTCAATATCCATAACTAATAAATACTTACAACTGAATATTATCGTAGTTGCAGATGTTGGTAATGTCTTTAAACCTAGATTAATTCTTTGAGTTGTCTTTGTTATGTGTTTGCCAGCCTTAAATCAATATGAATTGTTCCCTAGTTGCTGTTGTGGACTTTTATAACTTTATTTATTTTCGTAGTTGCTGCTGAGAGCTGTACATGAAAACATGAAAACATTGTTAATATTGTGAGCTGTGGATTATCACAGTAACTGCTTTATATCTTTGAATTTTGTTGAAATTGTTGCTCAGAGTTGTGTTTCATTTCCTAGATCTTTAAGATTCGGATCGTAGTTGCTGTTATTAGTTTTGTTCATATGCCTTCGTTCAATATGTATGCTACAATGCTGTGTTTTTTAATTCATAGATTTTTATAAGCCTTGTTGAACAATTGTCGTGTGCTAGGTTTATGAGCCTTCGATCCTATTTTAAAATTTCCTATGTCTTTAAACAAATGCTGCTGTTGGTTGTGTTGGGAAACATTCGATCCATGATTTGTCGTTGGTCGTATTTCTTACCCTGTTGCTCTTGGTTGTCTTTTATTGCCAGATTAAATATTAGATATATAAATATTTTTAAACTGGTATTTTCTTGCCGTAGTTATCTTATTGCGGCGAACGTGCGAAACTCCCACTTCGTTTTTGAATAAAATAATTACCCGTTCTATCTCCTTCGTGCTTCGTGGCACATACGGCCTTCACAGAGCTTGGTCAGCTACTATTGTTCATGCTTTATTCCAGGATCTTAAGCCCACTTCTCTCTCTCTTTTTCTCTACAGTTCTCCTCCAAGACGTCTTAGGTCTTCCTCTCTGGGGCCAAAGGCTGTGTCTGTCTTGCTTCATGATGCGGCCAATCAACTGCCATCTTCGATTCTTTATCTCACTTCTTAATGGCCTCATATTTGCTCTTTCCAAAAGTTCTTCATCTTCCAATTTATTCTGAAGATTTTTCTAAGGCACTTGTTGTGAAACACGTCAATCATTTCGTCGCCACCCTCGTTCATTTAATTTACAGGTCTCGCATCCGTAAAGTATGCTTGGTATTACTAGTGCCTTGTACAGTCTCATTTAATTTTTCTTGAGATAAGATTTGAATTCCAAACATGTTATACTCGTATAAATGTGCCTTTTGCCATTGAGAGTCTTTCTTAATGTCATTCATCCACCTTCTCCACCACTCTCTCCGGGCACCTGGTCTCACTTCGGAATGTTGTACATTCCGGGGTTCTCAACCGTTTCGATGGGAATTCCCACGATTTTGCTTTGCCTTCTCGACTTTGAGACTGAATAACGGTTAGGTACTTCTTTGATGTTTATTTATTACATACTGTAGCTCCTAAATATGTAAACTGTTCTACTTCCTCTAGATCGTTCCCTCTTACTTTGATACTGTTCTGATTCTGTTAGTTCATCCTCATTACATTGGTTTTATCAATGTTAATTTTAAGTCCTATTCTGTGCGTTTCTTCGTCTAATATGGTTGTTTTGTTCTGAATTTGTTCTTTCATTGATGAAAATAATTAAATATCATCAGCAAAGTCAAGGTAGTCCTTTTTATGTTAATCGCCGTCTAATGCCATTTTCGTCATTTCCAACTGTTCTTCTCATCACCCAATCCATGACAATTATGAATATAACATCCTTGTTTCAGTCCTCCTACATCTCCCTGGTCTTCTACAGCACGCTGAAAATCCTCGTAGAATAATTTCACATTTCTTATTATTTTCTCTTGTATTCCGGATTTTCTCAGGATGATCCGAAAGCCATCTCGAAAATATAATGTTGCCTGCTACTCATTTTATGTTCTATAATGTTTCTTAGTATGAATACTTGCTCTCTTATGCCCCTATTTTTCTCTTTTTTGCTCTATCAACTTTTATCCTGTCAATGTTTATCCGTCCTAATATTTTACCCACTACATATAGTATTGTAATGCCTATGAAGTTCTCACATCCCCTAAGGTTACATTTCTTTGCTTACTTTATTCTTAGCCATTTCTCCCAGCTGCGTGCTATCTCCTCTTCCCTACAAATGATTTCAAGTTGTTCATGAATCTTTATTCCAGTAAGTTCTATATTTGTTTTAAGCAACTCTGCCGAGATAGAATCAATTCCTGGAGACTCTCCATTTCTCATCTTCTTTATAACTGTTTTCACTTCTGTCATTGATGGACTTGCTTTTGATATTTCTTCTACAGCTTCATCTAGCCCAATCTTGTCTTCATCTTTAACAGGATTCATGGGCTCGTATTTAGCATCGTGATAATGCTTCTAAGTCGGCATCGATTACCCAGTGGTCTCTTTGGTTTTTGTTTGATGTTTCTATGTCGAATGTCTCTTTTTCGTCTCTTGTTGTGCTAGTCTTTGTGTTTTTACATCGGGGGTTTAGGGTTTTGCTGTTGTTCCTGTAACAGGGTCTGGTTGGAGATCCCCTCCCTTCTTCTGTTTTTCCGCTTGTAAGATTTCCGTAAAGTGTTTTCATGTGCTGGCTTCTTCCTGCTTCTTCTGCTTCACTTGCAATGTTATCTATCCATTTCTTCTTATCTTCTTTAAGTTTCCTCTTTACTTCTTTATCGTTTTCTTTGTACTTTTTCTTCAGTTATCCTTTAACTCTCTACGAGTGTGTATATAGAGTAACTTTGTTAATCTCTTCTCACTGGTCTACAAACTTCCATGAGGCTTCATGAATAATACGTAGAGAGAAAGGAGCTGATATGATAAGGCGTAAAATCTGCCCTGAAAAAAAGTGGAATTTTCAAAATGGGAACTTAAAGAAAATTCTTTCACAAAATTGATGCCAGGTCTTGGTTTCATCATAATCAGTAGATGTTTAAGATTTATCATGCATCGTTTTACTAAATTTGGGGGCAAAATACACAATGTATGTCTCAATGGAAAATGGAAAAGTTTTTTAAAACATTGTTCCCCCCTTACTACAGAACGCAACTTTTACAGAAGGTGTATATCACTAATACACATCTTTTGACAAAGTGGGGTTCTGTAGCTAGGAGGAATGATGCCCCAGAGACGAAAACCTGAAACAGGGAGGGTAGGGGGCTTTTTACGAATCTGTCTTTTGGGCCATAATATAAGCAAAGTTTCAGTTCCCCCTTTTAAAGTCATTTATTTATTTATTCTAAACATGTTCACATGAAATGCACAAGAATTTGGAACTGAACAAACAAGAGTATGCTGTTTATTTCTACACTGTGTGTATTTCGCGGTAAAATACTTACTTCATAGCCAATTAATACAAAATACAACCATACTTCAGATTCTAAAAGATTAAATAGATTTTAAAATCTATGGATAAAATTGAGACTAGTCTTTTGAATTTAATTTCCTGTAGTGTATCTTCTTTGGACTATAACAATGTTTTAAAGATTTTTTTTTATCTATATTAGATTCTTTTCAACATGGCTACCCCTACTCTTTGGAATGTAATCTAGAAATAAACTAAGCTTACCAGCTTAGTATCTAAGCTTACTAAAATAGAAGTTGTATGAGGAATTTCCAAGTACATTACGTTTTAGTAATAATAAAGATTTTCTGGCGTATAGATCGTTGCGTTGAAGAAATACTTGATGAGATTCAGGGCTTAATACAGCCCTGATCTTATCGGCTCCTTTAAGTAAGTCTTAAGCTTCATTTTTAGTCCTACTTACTTAAGATACTATAGCTTGCATCATATATGTAACATGATTCATGTGATATTTGAATATGTTTAAACTGTACTAATTATAAAGGTACCGCTTTTAAAGCGCCACCTTACTTACACGTACTTTCACTAGACTCTGGAGAATGACAAATATGAACAATGTCCTGTATACAGCACAAAATCGATAATTCAGAAAATAACAAACCGTAGGCATACACAACCAGGAGTTGTCCTTCGTATTTCTCTGAAGCTGTATTATTGTCTCCGTTTTTTTGTCCTATTTTATTTTCTCGTAAGAAAGTTCTGTTTTATGTATATATATATTTTTTTTTTCAAGAATTTGTAAGCGTTTTGAGTTTTGATTGTGAATTTCGGAATCTGATTTGGGATTTTGTGTTTGACTTTTATTCACCGATTGCCGTAGTTCTCTTAGTTTGTTATTTACCTAAAGATATTTATATGGGTCATGTTGTTATTCCTAATACTGGGTCGCTAATCGTCTGGTCGTAGTGTTGTTGTGGGTATAGTGTTTGAAAAGCCCTATTTTTCATGATTTTGTTAAAGCCATATTGATATGCACTTTTATATTCACTACACCATATGTGTATTTTCCTTTTTGTATAATGCAATTATTAAATCCGACATCGATATCTCTACTTCAGATACAAATCTTCAACATACGAAGAGACCCATGGATCACATCGCTCACCAGAGAACATTTGAAATCTGACAGTGATTATGAATGTGTTGAAGATGTACCTTTCATTAGAACTATGTAAGACTAGTATGTTATATAGAGGACCTTGAGTGTATGCTTCCAGTAAAGTTTATCAAATTCCGTGCAGTAGTTCCAAATGCATAATCCCAATCGAAGTCCTTATATCTATCGACGGATCGGTTCGAAAATATAAACACACAACCTCGTTAAAGAAATTAAAATAAACTTGGTAGATTACCATGAGTTTTGGTTTTAATTATATATGCAGTGTGTTGCAGAGAAGTCGACAACGTAAAAATAAATAAGGAATTGACAGATGATGGATGAAATATATCTCATTTGAGCCTTATGCTCATGCGAGCTAAAATGTCATTGCCGATACAAGTATTTTGCTTATTAACGTGTTCAGTTTTTATAATGTGTGTGATATTCTTGAATTGATCAACTGTCCGATATATATTTTTTCGTTTGAAATCGTCATGCTTTGAATTGAATTGCTTTAGAATTGATTATTTTGTTTCCTCACAATTTATTATTGATGAAGTACGTATCAAACACAAGATGGTCGATATGAGGAACATAAAAAAATATATAGATCAACAGCTATCTACTAGTATATCTAGATATTTGTTATTTCTGAAAACTAAGCGAATCGCAAGTTGCGGTCAAAAAATAGTGATCATGGACACATGTGTCACCTGCGAGAAGACTGACAAAAGTATATCAGTAACGGTAAATCTTATAAGTAGGACAATCACATAGGTCAAGGTCACAATGATGGTACACAGAAATATATTAAAAAGCGAATTAAATGAATCAATGAATAATGAATACCAAACCAATATGACCAATCTTAGATTTTTAGAAAAGTAGGAGAAGCAGAAAGGTCAATGTAACAAAGTAAAAAAAAATCATTGTACCAATACATACTTCTTGCACCGAGAAATATCGATGAAAAATACCAAATTTATATCATCATCCATTCCAAATAATGTTTAAACTTAATTTCTTTAGAAAAGTAAGGTCGAACATAAAGGTGAAAGCCATGAGGTCAAACATTTTGGTATTTGTAAAGAAGTCTTATCACAAGGATTACATGTAAAAAATGTCAAAGCTCTGTCACATTGAATCGAAACGTATGACCTAAAATATCTTGAAAGAATAGTAGGTCAAATGATTAGGTCAAGGTCAAAGGGTAAAATGTTCGTATCTGTAGTAAGGTCTTGCCATAAGGAATATATGTGTGAAATATCAAAGCTCTATCACATAACAATCAAGACTTATGACCAGTAATTAATTTAAAGAAAGAAGATCGACTATTTCGGTCAAAGGTAAAAATATTTTGTCTGACTCATACATTGCATTGAGTATTATTTCCAGTATGCTTTTGTAATTTCTGTGCAGCGGTTACAGAGGAAAAGTCTGCGTTAAATGGAATCCTAAGGCAATTCTCTTCCACGGATCGGATCGAAAAGCACATGCAATGTTTCTAGTAGAGAACTTTGAATATTTGTTTTTGTTGATGTATCATGAAATTTCTGTGCCATAGATTATAAAAATGCGTCAGCCAGTCAGATCCTAAAGCGGGCATCTAGTTTGACAGATCATGTAGAAAAATAAAATCCTTAGGTACTTGCTTCCTTTAATGTTTCGTAAAATTCCGTGCAGTGGTTTCATGGGAGAAGTCGAAAATGTGCCAGCTAATCAAATCATTTGGAATTCATCTTTTAGTTGCTTTTTTAAAGTAAATTCTCTTTTTTTTGCCCTTCTCTTTCTTCTTTTTGGCGGTCGGGTCCATAAACATAGTTTTGAAGAGCAGATTGATTACAAGTTTGCTTACTGAATGTGCAAAAGATAATATATGAAACAGGTTAAAGTTTATTTTGTCTAAAGTAGGCCAAAGCCCAAAGACAATCTCATTAGGTCAAAAGTCATGGTATCAAAACATTTCATTAAAAAGACTCTGCCACGGATATATATTAAAACTCTGTATCGTACGATTCAACAAGAAGTCTCTGACGAGACTGTAGCTCTCCTGGTTGTTTTGTTGCATTAGCTCATTATCAAGGTAATAATATACATATACATAAATATCAATTTCCATTAAAAACAAAAACACAAAGACTATAGGGAGCAGGCGCTCGAACAAATTATAAGTAGCACAACAAAACAACATATCCATTTGACTGCAACTACAATATCACTCATATAATTAATAATATCCGATTTCTTACAAGAATGCCACAACCATTTTCCAAGATCATAGGGGCCATGGGCTGCTTGCTCAAATGAACAATCAATGACACATCAAGACTACAGATCCATCATATTGCATAAAGAATTAACTCTTCATCATTAATAGCTTTAGGAGAGTTGAGATGCAATTATACCATAATAGGAAAAAAATACCACATCAATTTTCTAAGACCCTGGAGATCAGGGGCTCAAATAAGATATAAGGTACACAACTAGACCACAGACCCATCATATTGCAAATACAATGAAATCTCAATCATTTATAGTGTCAGAGGAGTTGCGAGCACAACATTACATAGAGTTATATAGGAGAAAATGACCAAGATTTTCTAAGACTCTGGGGATCAAAGGCTCAAACAAAATATCAGGTGCACAGCTAGACTACAAACCCATCATATTGCAAATAGAATTAAGTCTCCATCGTTTATAGTGTCAAAGGACAGGAGGAAATGACCACATCCATTTTCTAAGACCCTGGGGGTCAGGGGCTCAAACAAAATATCAGGTGCACGACAAGACCACAGACCATCATAATTAAGTCTCCATCATTAATAGCGTTAAAGGAGTCGCGAGCACATAATTACAAAGAGTTATATAGGAGAAAATGACCACACCCATTTTTAAGACCATTGGGGTCAGAGGCTCAAACATAATATCAGATCCTTACCACAGAGCCATTATATTGCAAAAGAATTGAATCACCATCATATATAGTGTCAGAGCAGTTGTGGACACAATATTACATAGAGTTTTATAGGAGAAAATGGCCACAACAATTTTCTAAGACCCTGGGGTCAGGGTCTCAAACAAAAGACCAGGTGCATGACAAGACCACAGACCCATCATATTGCAAAAATAATTAAGTCTCTATCATTTATAGTGTCAGAGGTGTTACGAGCACAAGATTACAAAGAATTAAATGGGAGAAAATGACCACACCCATTTTCTAAGACCCTATGGGTCTGAGGCTCAAACAAAATATCAGGTGTACAACTAGACCACAGACACATCATATTGCAAAAACAATTCAGTCTCCATCATTTATAGTGTCAGACGAGTTGCGAGCACAAGATTTCACAGACTTTCATAACAACGCCCATTTTCGTAGACCCTGGGGATCAGGGGCTGAAACCAAATGTCAGATGCACAACTAGACCACATACCAAGTAGGATGCAGGAAGAATGAACTTTCTATCTCATATGGCTTCAGAGGAGTTGCGAGCACAAGAATTGTTTTCGGACGGACGGACGGACGTGTTACAAATTGTTACAAGAGATATGGCCATTTTAAAGTTTGAGCGCACGCGGACTAAAGGCTTTGAACAAAGCAGAGGTTGGGTGCCACAATAACTACGGATTTTTGTACCAATTTGTGTTTTATTTTAGCTTACCTTCTTATACTGGAGGTTTTTGACACAGGGAGGAAAAAGTGTGGTCACTGACAAAGAAATCCAATCGCATGAATCTTCGTGTCCTGGATTTGGTTTTGTCCAAGACTCGGACCTCATTGTATAAGTAAATTAGCACATTCGGGTCATATTACTCAATTGTTAAACGTATTCAAATTGAATAACATCATTTAAGAGCAGATAAATTTACAGCATGGATCAGACATGCACGTTTCGGGTACTTAACCCTCGTCAGTGATCCTGGGATTTGATGCTACAGGACCCACGTTTTAGAAAATTCAAGAAACTTTGATAACAGAGACTTTCGAATGTGTCGAAGAAACTATCAACCAAAGTTGATCATACTTGACTACATCTGCTCTCGGGGACTCTTGTATCACCAGCGTTGACTCTCACCAAGTGGTACAAATGTTAAACGTCTTCTCACTCCCATATCGAGAGTTCGCTTCTTTTCATATGGTGGAGGCTTTTGTTTGTTTGCTTTGGTTCCTGTTTTATCCTGATTTTGTATGCCTTCGGTTTCTGATTTTCTGAATTATCGACTTTGTGCTGTTTACAGGGATATGGTCATTCTCCATATTTGTCATTCAAATTGATTAGCATTATCTAAGAGCAGATAAATATGCAGCATGGATACTTCACCCTCGTCAGTGATCCTCAATCTAAATAATGTAATATGGCCAAAGAGTATGAAAGTTGTAATGTCAAAAAATGTACTGAAAGACGTAACAGGATAGGTGGGGTATGATGCTACATGACCCACGTTTTAGAAATTTCATGAAACCTTCAAGTCACCCTGTCAAGGTCACACTCGGCGATTGATTTTTCACTTTTAAGGTGATTTATTGGTTTAAATACGTAATACATATGCGAAGATCGAAACACGAAAAGACATATAATAAATGAGAAAAGAAAACTCGGAACATGAATTATGCAATATCTATACCTTCTCCATGGTGTTATTCTCCGCCTAAAATTCCTTTAATATTTCAAATTTCCTGCTCTCTAATTCAGGTAAACATAATCGGACTTCAAACAGGACATAGAGTCTTTCTTTTTCATATAAAGATGGAAACAGACTGTTACTCATACAAGCTGCGAGAAGTAATGTATCTATCAATTCATTTATTTCAAATTGATGTGTTTAAACCCAACCTATACAGTAGTATTGACAGGATTACGTCATATATCAACGTGTTCGTCATTATTTTCCCCTTAATTGATCAAATATATTCATCATGTTCATAGATTGAAGCAAGTATGGCTTTTTCATGCATGGAACTCATGGAAATTGGTGTCAACAAGCTTGACAAAAGAATTGAAACAAAAGCTAATCTTTGAAGTAGTAGATCTACAGTACAAATCAACATTCGTTAATTTTTTGTCTGTGAATACAGAAGATGTCGTTGAGAAATACTGGTTCCCTCATATAGTATAAAAGAGAAACAAGAGGCCCAAGAGGGTCACTATCGCTCACCTGAAAACAACGTTAGTTAAGCATACCAAGCAAGAAGTTTGCCAAAAGAAGAAACTCCCACGTAACCTACCTTTGCCTGTGGTTGCGCCCCTGTTGATGGATCCGGACGAAAAACAACAACTATAGAAGGGGACCATGAGAACTTCGAATTCATACCTACCACGTTTCATGAATATCTGAAAAGCGGTTATGGAAAAGAAGCTGAAAATGTATGAAAATCACCCCCCTCCTTTTCACATCGGAAAAAAAATCATAAGAAAAATATACAATTAAAATTTTAGCATCAAATACATATCAAAGTATTATTTAACTTAAATATGATAAATATAAAGTAGATGAGTGTGTAAATAAACATTTAAGAAGTACCTTTAAATTCATTCAGTTATATAAAGAAATAGTGAAATAATTTACATTTCTTACTAAGTCCGAAAAGACGTCAAAAAGCGTAAAAATTTGACTTCGGAGTGGAAGCAAGTAAGTACGTAAGTAATAACCCCTGAATTTTGTTTTACATGTTAAATATTATTGACTTAAAATGTTTTATAAGGTACAGCTGATGGATACTGAAAAATTGTAAACTTTTAAATTTCACCCAAATGAAGGCAAATTTTACCGCGCTGATACTTTTTTTCAAGAAAAACCACAAAATGGCACTAATCTTGAGCGTTTATTCTCTCCTATTTCAATACGGACACATACTTTTTCTTTAATATTATGAACAGTCTTTCTCTGGAGCACAGGTTACTGTGTGTTTGAAAAAATCTTTGATATTCAGTATCTCTGATATTTTAACCTAAACTCAGTCGATTTTCGAAATGTTTATGTAAAATCGAGAAAATTTTTAATGCTCTGTGAATTTGGTACCTACGGTCAAAAAATAAGTTTTATACAAAGTTGCTAACTTGCTTTATTGTATATTAATAAAGAAAACTAAAATTAAAATCAAATGAGTGCAATTTAATTCTTTTTGTATTTTCGTTACAAATGTGCAATTTTTTATCAACATAATTCAAATAAGCAAAAGTCTTGATTTTCATTACGAACCTATTAGTTTTTCCATGTAAAATTATTAATTGACATAAATCCTATGATTGAAATTCCTTACTACAGAAATGACATGCCTTAAGACATCTCTCTAGTAGATCATTCCGAAGCTTTCGGTTTGTCGATACGTGCTTCGGTTCTGAAGAAGAAGTTTGTCAAAGGAGGGTGCCCCCGTTACCTACTTTTGCCTGTGGTGGCGCCATCTGTTGACGGATCCGGACGAAAAACAACAACGCTTGTAGGGGAACCATTAGTACTTCATGCCTACCAAGCTTCATGAAAATCTGAAAAGTGGTTATGGAAAAGAAGCTTAAAATGTATGAAAATCACCCCTTCCTTTTTACATAAGATAAAAATCAATAAAGAATCAAAAAAATAAAATTTTAGCATAAAATACATATCAAAAGCATTTTGTCACTTAAATATGACAAATATGCAGTAAATGAGTGTGTAAAACCGTCGATACGTGCTTCGGTTCTGAAGAAGTTTGTCAAAGGAGGGTACCCCCTACTTTTGCCTGTGGTGGCGCCACCTGTTGACGGATCCGGACGAAAACAATAACACTTGTAGGGAACTATTAGTTCTTCATACCTGCCAAGTTTCATCAAAATCCCTTCAGCCGATCTGGAGAAGAAGTAAAAAATGTTGAAAAATTTACGACGGACGGATGACGGACGGCGAACGCCGGACGGCACGCTATGACAACACTGAATTTAACCAAAATGTAAAATTCAATGTCAAGGTGACGAGGTCATTATCGTTGGTATCTTCAAAATTGTTGTCAGGAATTAACATGCGAAATATGTTTCAGCCTTTTTCACGTATCGATAAAAACTTTATGCCCAATGTTAAAGTTTTTCAAAAGTAGGTTCAACTCAAAGGTCAAAGAATACATATACAATTAAAAATGTTTTGCACCACATGGGGTTTCCCTTCGTTATTATGCCAATAAGCATCTTATTTGAAGAGACATACAATATTATTCAATTGAAACTTATCTGCCATGTTTGATTGGATATTGCTTCAGGTGATGAAGATTTGATGAAATTCTGTTTTCTTTTGAGCAACGGTTGACTTGAAAAAAAATTTTTCTTAGGAAATTATCCAAATTTTTAATGTTATCAAATTCTATTGGATTCTTGAATAAATTAATGCGAAAATTACAATGCTGCAAAGAGGATATCTTAATTCTTTAACATAGATAAGTAATTGTGTATTTTCAAGGTCAACAGTCAAAGATCAAGATCACTGAGGACTTAGGCTTAAAATCCTTGTAAACAGCATAGAAGACAAAGTAATTATCATAGAAACATGAAACTTTCCACAAATTTTCCCCGTTGGGAGAGGATGAACCCTATTGATTGTCAAGGTCAATGGTCAAGATCTCTGTGGACTTAGGCTTAAAATCCTTGTGAACAGCATAGAAGACAAAGTTATGATCATAGAAGTATCAAACCTTCCACAAATGTTTTGCATGGGGAGAGGATGATCCCTTTTGATTTTAAAGGCCAAGGGTAAAAGGTCGAGGTCACTGTGGACTTAGGCTTAAAATCATTTTGCTCAGTGATATAGAACATGCAATTAATAGGGGATGCTACGCTTGCATTGGCTTTTTTAAATTCTTTTGTTAAAGCCATATTGATATACACTTTTATAATTCAATGCACCATATGTGTATTTCCTTTCTTGTATCATGCCATGTTAAATCCGACGTCGATATCGTCTTTATTTCAGATACAAATCTTCAACATAAGAAGAGGCCTATGGATTACATCTCTCACCAGAGAACATTTGAAATCTGACAGTGATAATAATTGTGTTGAGGATGTACCTTTAATAAGAACAATGTAAATCTAGTAACAAATTCCGTGCAGTAGTTCTAAATGCATAATCCCAATCAAAGTCCTTAGATATTTATTGACGGGTCGGTTCGAAAATATAAACAAAAAACTCGTTTAAAAATTTAGAATAAACTAGGTAGATTACCATGAGTTTTGGTTACGAAAAATTCTATGCAGTGTGTTGCAGAGAATTCGAAAACGTAAAAAAAATTAAAGAATCGACAGATGATGGATGGAGCTAAAATGTCTGTGCCGATATAAGTATTTTGCTCATGAACTTCAGTTTTTCTGTGATATTGTTGAATTGACCAACTGTCCGATACATGTAAATATACTTTTTTTCATTGCTTCTTCATGCTTGTATTAGGATTGATTATTTTTTATTTAGTAGTTTAACAATGTATGATTAATGCAGTAAATGTCAAAAACAAGATGGTCGATTTGAGGAACATGTAAAATCTATAGATCAACAGCTATATACTAACTATTCAGTCAAAAGATATAGTGATCATGGACACATGATTGTGTTGCCTGCGATAAGTTTGCCTATAACCATTATATAATTCCCAACTCCCATTTCTGCATTTGAGAAATAAAATATGTTTCAACTAAAATACCGGTTATGCTTGAATGACCTTGTATTAATATGTCTTGAATGTCAACAGCATATCAGTAACGGTAAATCTACGGTATAAGTAGGACAATCACATAGGTCAAGGTCACAATGATGGTACTGGTAAGAGAAGGGAGGGGATCTCCAACAAGACCATGTTGCAGCACCAACAACAAAACACGAAAACATCCGATGGTAAAAGAAGGGAGGAGATCTCCAACAAGACACCGTTGCAGCATCAACAGCAAAACACCAAAACACCCGATGCAAAAACACAAAAGACGAGTACAGCACGAGACGGGAAAGAGACACAAGACATGTAAACATCAAACTCAAAAGACTACACATAAACCGACGAGACCAATTGGCAACCGGTGCCGACTTTGGACGGCCATTTGTCACGCAAGTAACATATGGTGTGGTTATCCTGGATAACGTGCGCACAACCCTCTAACTTCTTCAATTACCCAGACGTTTCGAAGAACGTACAATTGTGGTGTAAAACAACCTCCTCACTGTAAGATGACATCACACAGACAAGACCGCGAAACGTAGAGGCCCCAGAAACACAGAAGAATATGTAAATGGATATAAAAAGAGGGCATGCGTAATACAGTCCTTGCTGTAACCAAATCTAACATAAATATTGTCCAAGAGGAAGGACAAGGTATTACACGGGTCACTACATGTCCATGATTTGTATGATTTGTAGTCTGTCGAGGAAAAGAAACCCTTCGATTCAGATGTACAAATGTAAGTTTTTCGCTCTCGATCAAAACACCATTTAATGAGATTAGATAATCGATAATAAATTTTGTCATGAGGAAGTGTGGTGTACATATTAGAGAAGTCGTATGAAGAAATCGTATTGGCTTGGAAATTTCCAGATTTCATTTTGTCAATCACAACCCCCTGAATTTCTTAATTGACATCGTTCCTGTTTAGAACCGTTTCACAATATCTAGTTATGTGTTCTTTAATAGTAGTAAGTGCTGACGTCAGATTTCTAGACAAAATTGTAGTGGAGCAGTTACTAGAATTAGCAATAAATCGAAATTTGTAAGGAGACTTGTGCCGTTTCGGTATACAATATAGTGTTGGGAGATCCAATTTAGAAATAGAGATATTGAATGAAGACAGCTCACTGTTATGCTTGCTTAAAATGTTAGATGCACTTTCATTGCTTTTGATATATGTATTAGAAGACGAAAGTTCCGAAACCAAAGTTGATATGTAGTAACGTTTTCAAATGATAATGGTGTTGTTGGCTGCTTTATCAGCTGGTGCAAAGACATATTTTTCATGTAATTTACTTAGTTTGGATTTGAAACATCTTTCTGATTTGGAACGTGGATTTTGAAAAAGATGAGGGTTTTTATGGAAGTTATCTATTCGAATATCCGTTATATCTAAAATGAGGTTTTTCCAGTCATTCAGAGCATGCGGTTCGACTCCTTCTGATTTACACCATCTTTTCGTATAATTATCTAAGGCTTCCGTAAGCACCTCACGGCATTTGACAAAATCTATCTTGGATAGGATTCTATACTTAGGTCCTTTTTAAGAAGACCACGGAGCTGTCTGTCTTGGATAATTGAAAAGTCACCTGTAACAACATGGCAATGATATTGTGAAAGACATACATACAAACATTCGGCTATTTGCGGATGACACCTCCCTTTACATCGTCGTTGACGATCCAAGGACTTCGGCTGACTTGGTGAACGCTGACTTACAAATTATACATAACTGGTCTAAAGAGTGGCTTGTAAAGTTCAATCCGGATAAAACTGAGGAATTACTTGTATCTAGAAAAACTGAAAGACGGAATCATCCTCCATTAGCCATGAATAACATAACTATCAAATCTGTAAATACCCATAAACACCTCGGTTTAACTTTGAATAAAACTTGTACCTGGCATGATCATGTTTCGGATATTACAGCTAAAGCATGGAAAATAATTTATGTATTTAGATCTCTCATGTATAAATTAGACCGAAAAACTTTGGAAAAAATATATTTTACATTCATTCGACCCACACTGGAATACGCGAGCGTTGTTTGGGATAACTGTACTGGTTTAGAAAAACAGAAAATTGAACAAATTCAGTATAAATCGGCATTAATCGTAACTGGCGCGACTAGATCCTGTTCAAAAAATAAATTAGCAAATGAAACTGGGTGGGAAAGTCTTGATAATAGGAGATATAAACATCGATTAATCACGTTCTATAAAATGATGAGGAACGAAGCTCCGATTTATTTACAAAATTTAGTACCACCAAGCGTTCGCCAGGTCAGCCAAAGGAGCCTTAGGACTGGTGATAATCTCCATCCTCGCAGATGTAATACTAATATCTATCAAAATTCTTTCTTAAATCGTACCGTAAAAGATTGGAACAACTTACCTGAACATGCTAAATCTTTAACTTCCTTAACGCAGTTTAAGCAGTTCCTGCATCGTTGCAAAACAATTAAACCATCTTATTTTTATTATGGTGATCGGAAAATCCAAATTCTTCACACGCGACTTCGACTTGGCTGTAGCTCCTTAAATGCAGACCTTTTTAAAAATCATCTCAGAGACGATGAGAGGTGCGCTTGTGGTGCCCCTGAGACCACTACACATTTCTTTTTTAAATGCAGAAATTATGCCCATATTAGAGGTCAAACCATCGAAAAACTCACTATTGCAGTTGATACTCAAATACTCCTATACGGTTGCCCAATGTATGACGACACTACCAATACAGAGATCTTCAGCGCTGCTCACACTTTTATTGCAAATTCAAAGAGATTCAATTGAACTACCTTCTCAACTTTAACTTCTTCAACTCTTACACTCCATCTTCCTCTTTAAATCTATTTTTTGATGTACATGTACATATTTATTTTTTCTGCTAAATTTCAGTATTTTTCATTGAATACTTGATCATATTTAGTTGTTATTTTCTAGTTTTATTACATATATTTCATTTGTCAGTACTATCATTCATTTAACTTCACTTTTTCAGTATGATCTTAAGACACGCATCATATCTGTATTTCATATTTTCACTAAGTACTATTATATTTCACATTTTCGTTAGGTGCTATCATACTTCATTTTTCACTACATACTATTTCCTATTAAATATTTTCAATAAGTACTATCAAATTTCATGTTTAGTTATATGCTATATTCAATTTCCCTTCATTTATACATTTCATTGAGTTTAAAATAGTATTTGTAACATTCTAATGTCGGTCATTATCATTTGTATTTTCTTGTCTGTTTATGGGGAGAGAACTTTATATAAGTTTTCAGCTTTTTGTTCAATCCCCGAATTACCTTTGTTGTAATATAATTTGCATATGTATATTGTAATAAATACTGTTTAAACTAACAACATGGCCAGCTGGTTTGTAGAGATATTTAGAAGTTGCACATTCTCAAGAAGCAGGACACGATTCAAGTATGTCAGGATCCGATGTAACTTTATTATAGTTAAAAACAAAGTTTCGAATAGGTTTCTTGTACTTATAACAAATAAGAGGTGGCTCTAAATTTTCAAAATATTGAGGAATGGTACTTTGTACGCGATGATCCCGAAAAATATTAGAGATGTTTAGAAGATCAAAACCTTTGTTAATAAACGGGATTTTTATGAATCGTCTTTTAGGTGAGGTGTTTTTCACAATAGGATAAGGTTTATACTGTGCGAATGAGACAATGGTATTAAGTCTGAATCAGTCGGTGTTTCTTAAGAATGCAACCTCTGCTTCATGCAAGATAGATTTCAAGTGCATAACTGGTATTGACGACAGAGCATGTAACAGCTCATGTCTGTCGCCATTGCGTGCTATAGTAAGTAAATCGTTGAGAGAGCGGTAGATTCTGGATCGTTTTGTAAGTACAGTAAAAAAAAAAGCGAATTGAATGAACCAATGAATAATAAATACCGAACCAATATGACCAATTTTTCATTTTTAGAAAAATAAAAAATCAGTGTACCAAGAAATTTGGATGAAAAATACCAAATCTGTATCATCACCCATCCAAAAATAATGTTTCATCTTAATTTCTTAAGAAAAATAAGGTCGGACATAAAGGTTAAGGCCATGAGGTCAAACATTTTGTTATTTGTAGAAAAGTCTTATCACATGCGTCAGTCAGTCAGATGCTAAAGCGGGCATCTAGTTTGACAGATCATGTAGAAAACAAAATCCTGAGGTACTTGCTTCCTTTAATGTTTCGTAAAATTCCTTGCAGTGGTTTCATTGGATTAGTCGAAAATGTGTCTTCCAATCAAATCATTTGAATCAATCTTTTATTTGATTTTTTTTTTTTTTTTGGTTCTTTTTTTTTCTTTTTGGTGGTCGGGTCCATAAACATAGATTTGTAGAGCAGATTGATTACAAGTTTGCTTTTTGAATGTACGAAAGATATTATGTATGACACAGGTTGATTTTTTTCTAAAGTAGGCCAAAGCCTAAAGACAATGTCATTTGGTCAAAAGTCATGATATCAATGTTAAACGTCTTCAAATTCAAAAGCATCATTTAAGACCAGGTAAATTTTCAGCATGGACCAGACATATACGTTTCGGGTATTAAACCCTCGTCAGTGATCATCAATCTAAAGAATGTAATATGGCGAAAGAGTGTGAAAGCTGTTATGTCCAAAAATAATCCGAAAGACACTGCAGGATGGGTGGGATATGATGCTACATGACCCTCGTTTTAGAAATTTCAAGATTTAATAAAAAGAAATTTTCGAATGCGTTGAAGAAACGATCAACCGAAGTTGATCGAACTTGGCTATATGTGCCCTCGGCGACTCCTGTCCACCAGCAGTGACACTCACCAAGTGGTTCAGATGTTATACGTCTTCAAATTCAATAGTATACAGTTAAAGTATACCATTGAGGGAGTTAGCATGATTCTGGTTTCCCGAGACTAGACCTATTTCCCGTCCCATTTCGACGTCACGCGCTGTACATAGCTCCGCCCCATTTTGAAGCTATTTCCCTAGGGAAATAGTCTTCTCAACTAACGCACCTTTTGCAGGGAAATAGTCTCATCAGGCGAGTTACGGCTAGTTTTAATGAGTATCTTTTCATATAGGAAAACACAAGTAGAGGTATAATAACATCATTCAAGAACAGGTAAATTATCAACATGGACATTTTATTAAGAAGATTCTGTCATGAATATACACATGTGTATATTAAAACTCTGCATCGTACGATTAAAAAATTACAGACTAGGAAAACAGTTTAAGAAAGCTATAGTCATTGGGGAAAAAATATTAGTACCAAATGAAATGGTCATTGTCATCTGTATGCGAAATATCAAAAGACCTGTTACGATAAGGTGTAAAATCTGCCCAAAAATAATGAAATTTCAAAGTACTTCATTTCTATAATCAAGATGGTGAAATATTTTAAAAGGTAAAACCTCTTCAAAATCTGTTGAAAATATTTCATAAGATTGCTTTAAAAGAGAGATATTAGAGTATAAATATGGTTATTTTCTGTATAAAACAATGAAAATCGGAAATATTTCAATAATATATCGCCCCTCCCCTTGAAACACAGCACCACTACTACTTACTAATGTTTAACGTCTTCAAATTCATTGGCATCATTTTACAGCATGGACCATGCACGTTTCGGGTGTTTAACCCTCGTCAGTGATCCTCAATCTAAACAATGAAATATGGCCAAAATCTGTGAAAATTATGTCATAAATATACCGAAAGACGTAGCAAGATGGCTGGGATATGATGCTACAAGACCCACGTTTTAGAAATTTGAGAAAATTTTATAAACAGAAATTTTCAAATGCGTTTGAAGAAACGACCAACCGAAATTGATCGAACTTGGCTACATGTGCCCTCGGGGACTCCGCAGTAACACTCACCAAGTGGTACAAATGTTCAACGTCTAAGATGTATTTTCATAATACAATTTTTCTGTAATTGCGGAGTTGTGTTTCAAATTGGTCGGGGGGGGGGGGGGGGGGGGGGGGCAATAGTCAATTTACGAAAATGCGATTGGGCGGGTAGGGTGAAGGAAAGATTTGAAATTAACAGAGAATTAGTAATTGGCATTTGATTCGCTTTCGGCAAATTATTAATTTCTTTATTAATAGTTTCGAATTAATCAATTTTCAACAAAAAATATTCGTTTTTTGTTCACTTTTTCACTCACAAACTCCTTTATTTAACTTTGGGCAATATAGTTAACAATAAGCGTTCCAGTCAATCTTGTAAAAATGCTTAAAACTTCACCGGGTAATATTCACAAAGTAGAAAATGTAATCATGGTAAATGTAAAAGACATATCCTTTTATATACTGTAAAAAAGCTGATTCCAACTTTTTTTTTTATAACAGCGGCTTTGTTAATTGTACAATGAAAGTGAGAGTGAGTGTTCGATTATACATCTCTGGTCACGTGTTTACGGTCTCATAAATCCGAAATATAACATTTGGAGAAAATCATGTTTTAACACGTTATTTCTTGGACTTAGGACTTTGTCGCAACTAAAAATTGGGTAGATTACGGCGTAACGTTACAGGTCCTTCAGTGAATTATCTGAAGTGTTACAAGAGATACGGCCATTTTAAAGTTTGAGCGCACGCGGACGTTGACGAAATACTTTGAACAAAGCAGAGGCTGGGTACCACAATAACCCTACGGATTTTTTGTACCCATTCGTATTTTGTTTTAGCTTAGCTTCTTATACTGGAGGGAAGAAAAACATAAATTAGTAGGTGTGGTCACTGACAAAGAAATCCAATCTCATGAATCTTCATGTCCTGGATTTGATTTTGTCCAAGACTCGACCTCATTGTATAAGGAAATCTAGGACATTCGGGTCATATTATTCAAGTCATCCTGACAAGGTCACACTCGGCGATTAATTTTTCACTTTTTAAGGCGATTCATTGGTTTCAGTACGCAACATCACGAAAAGAAATATAAAAAATGAGGAAAGAAAACTCGGAACATGAATTATACAATATCTATACCTTCTCCATGGTGTTATTCTCCGCCTAAAATTCCTTTATTATTCCAGATTTCCTGCTCTCTAATTTAGCTAAACACAAACGGACCTCAAACAGGACTTCAAGTCTTCTTTTTCATATAAAGATGGAAACAGACTGTTACAAATACAAGTTGCGGGAAATAATGTATCTATCAATTCATTTATTTCAAATTGATGTGTTAAAACCCAACCTACAGTAGTATTGACAGGATTACGTCATATATCAACGTTTTCGTCAGTATTTTTCCTTAATTAATTTAAGCGAGTGTCTTTTACATGCATGGAATTCATGGAAATTGGTGAAAACGAGCTTGACTAAAGAATTTAAATAAAAGCTAAACTATAAAGTAGTAGATCTACAGTTCACTCGTTAACATTCCTTAAATTTTGTCTGTGAAAATAGAAAATGTCTTTGTGAAACAATGGTTCCCTCAGAGAGCGTAGAAGAGAAAAAAAAAACTGAATTTAACCAAAATATGATGCATTTTTCCTATCACGTATCGATAAAAACTTCATGCCCAATGTTGAAGTTTTTTTTTCAAAAGTAGGCTCAACTCGAATGTTAAGGTCAATAGCAAGGTCTTGTCACAAGGAATACATACATTGTATGTGGAAAAAAGCCATATCATTCAAAAGTAATGCTTAATGTTAAATTTCTGACCGTAGACAGATGGACAGGCCAAAAACTATATACCTAATAATCTTCGATTCCGATGGCATAAAATGCATCATAATGCTACAGTATCCTGACTATTGAAAGTACATTGTAGTATGATACTTCCAAAATAATTATCGCAAACAAATTTCTTAGCTTACTTTTCACTTTTGATAAACTCTGTGTGTGTGAAACACGAATGCCCTAGTCGGTCTCTTTGTCAGAAAACACAACGTTTTCTATTATGTGGGTCAAACTCGATGGAGAAGAGTTATGCCCAATATTAAAATTTTTCAAAAGAAGGTAAATGGTCAGTGTCACGATATAATTATTGTTGGTATTAATGAAAAGGTATTGACACAAGAAATATGAATATGAAATATGACAGTCCTTTGACTCATTTTTGAAAAGTTATGCCCGATGTTTAAGTTTTTCAAGCAAAAGTCAAATTTGAGGTCGCAGTCATGAGGTCAAACATTTGGGTATTGACGGGAAGGTCTTGTCACAAGGAATACATAAATGAAATATGGAAGCTTTATCACCTTCCATTTAAAAAAGTTATGCCCAATTTAAAAGTTTTTTTTTCAAACGAAGGTAAAAGGTCGAGGTCAAGATCACGAGGTAAAACAATTTGGTATCGATGGAAAGGTTTTGTCACAAGGAATACACACACGAAATATGAAAGCTGTATCACCTTCCATTCAAAAGTTCTGCCCAATGTTTAAGTTTTTTTTCAAAAATGGTTGAGAACAAGGTCACAAGATCAAAATTTTTGGTATAGATTGGAAGGCTTTGTCACAAGGTACATACACACATGGAATATGGAAGCTCTATCACCTTCCACTCCAAAGTTATGCCCAATGTTAAAGTTTTTTTGGACAAACAGACAGACGGACAGGCACATATACTCATATACCCTAGAGCTGAGGATCATAAATATTTATTTCATCCAATAAAACATTAAGTACAGAAAGCCATACGTGTCATGTAGAATTCAATAACAGTTGCAAATCTAATGAATGCCTGTGATAGGTTCCAATAATTCTGACTCTGAAAATTGTCTCCATACAACTGGACAGGTAGAGTATTAAAAGATTCATATAAGGTGTTTTTAGAATAAAATGAATTATGATTTATTCATATTTGACATTTTTCATCTTTGCAGACTTCGCACTTTGAGGGGACCGTGTCACAAAAGCAAATTGTTGATTTTATTCCGATGTAATATTTTGTGAGACGAATTGATTTGTTTTCATGTGTTAAAATGCATATTTAAAATGTTTAAAGCTATCCAGTGTCAATTCGCAAATTGTATGTTCAGATTTTACTTTTTTAAACGCACGTGATATCTTTTATCATAAGTTCTATATGATCACTAAAGTTCAGAGGTCCGGAGTGCACAGTCTGAAGTACGTCAACTTGATCTTTATTTAAAAATAAAGTGAATTCGTTTTCTTTGTCCATTATATCAAGAATAGGAAAACGACAATGTTAGTTGGTAATAGTAACATTATCTATTTAGTAATGGTAGCATATAATAACGCTGAAAAAATGGTACTAGCATTATTTATTGCAATATAAAAATGAAATACACAACGGACAACAATCCATATTATATTGATAATTTGACATAACTATCATGTATCATATTGATATATACACCTTTACACTCTACAAAGGGCTTGTAAAAGATAGATATATACACCTTTACACTCTACAAGGGGCCTGTATAAGGTATCACAGTTCACAGATTGTCACATACATCGTATGTGAGGACTTAACTATTTTATAGTAACATACAAACATAATATAAATGTACATTTTTATGACTATTACAAACAATATCTCCTTATGAATCTTTATACAGGAACATAACTCAGGTGCACTGTGCACAAAAATGAAAAAAAAAATTCTCATTTTCATGACTCTTCATGGATTTTTTTTTCAATGCAAAGTTACATATATTGACTACATTTTAGGAACTTATTCAAGAAATAATTCAAGAAATTAAAACAAAAGCAAAGGAATAAAAGACAAAAATTCCATCTTGACAGCTTATACACAAACACACAAAATATCCCACAAGTTCATGTTCATGGAAAAGGATAATTCCATTCCATTGAAAATTACAATGTATTTACATCATAAAACAACTAGGCCAAGCAATGTATATATATATATATATATATAATATACAGTCAAAACAAGGTGTATTTTTCATACCAGATAAAATGAAAACCTGATATGTCATAATACATCTGCCACATGAGTTAAGTATTGATCTGACGAGGGAAAAATGACCCTTACAATCCCACAATGACAATCAATCCTATAACACGTAAATTAAATGAACAGAAGAAGTAATTACATGTAACAGATGTAAGGTATTGTTACAAGATCATTATGATTTTAATAAAAGATTTTTTTTCCACTTTGATTAACATCTTCTACACAAGCTGTATTAACGTCTTCTACATAAGCTGTATTAACGTCTTCTACACAAGCTGTATCTAACTTAAAGACTTTAACAAAAAAAAAAAAAAAAAAAAATATGTGACCTTGACCTTGAACATGTGACCTTGGTCTTAATTGCGGGATTATTGGAAGCATATTGTATATCAAGTAAGATTTAGCCTTTTAAGTGGAAGTGTGATTTATCAGATAGATGGACAGAGTCAGATTGATGCCAAACAAAACATAAAAAATGCAGGCTACATAAGTCTTGAGACAAAATATATAAAGCATGATCATTATGATTTCACACTCTCTGTGTCAACATGACTATATATCTTTTATAGCAAAATATTATACAAGAATAATCCACTTTAATATCACAAATTTTCACTCATACATGTATTTGACATCTTTAACTTAAAAAGTTATTGCACACAAAACAAATGAATAATGATTTAAAAGTTATAACTCTATCCTAAAAGCACTACTTTAAAACTAATGAAAGTTTGATAGTTATATATTTTTATACCAAAAAGACATCAAATCTTTCAGACGCATCAAAGCTGATCCACTGCTACATGTAAATAATTCAGCATGAATTCAACTACAGAAGTCTCTGTAAAATTATTCTCGCCAAAAATTGTGTTTGATAAGTTACAACATAAATTGGTATATCATTTACATTTCGTTCTAATCGTACAAGCGTCATGCTTTACTTTTCTCAACTAATCATAAATAGAAGTGAATAGAGTGTGCTCTTATCACAGACCTAACTAAAAGGTACAAAACAGTAACATTATTATAAGTAGATATTTGCTTGTAAGGAGCTGTAACGATAAGACGTAAAATCTGCCCTGAAAAGTGGAAATTTCAAAATGGGAAATTTGAAGTTATTTTTCAGTAGAATTAACTAAATGAATATCTGAATCTAATGTCTGATTTAATAAATTATCAATAACAATACCGACATTTGGGTTAAACTTTGCATTTTTTATAAAGAAATCAATGGAAAACAGAAAAGTTTTCTCTAACATTGTTCCACCCCGAGTTACAAAATGCCACTTTTACCAAAGGTGTATATTATCAATACCAATTTTCTGACCAAGTGTGGTTCTGTAAGTTTGCAACTCGGGATGGAACAATGTCCCACAGACGAAAAACTAAAAAAGGGGGGATGGGCTATTTTTAAGAATCTGACTTAAAAGCGATTAGATAGATAAAAATTGCCCATTTCCTCCTGTTATATAATGGAACAATCTATTCTGGGTGGATTCCGATGAAATAATTTTTATATACAACATACACAAATGAAATAAAGGATATAAAGATGTCTATTTCTACACAGTGAGTATTTTGCGCCTGAAAGCTTGCAATGTGGCAGATTAGTACAAAATATAACGGTTTTCAGTCTCCAGATTGCATATTTTACCGATTACATTGACATACTGGTTTTGATGTTATCATTTTCTTTTTCATTTTTAAAATAAGAGGGGATTAAAACATAAAACACTTAAAATTTATGTAAAAAATGCATTTTTTGTATATTTTCGTTTGCTAGTTGACATTTTCAGACATTGTTACCCCCTACCTATTTAAGCCATAATTATCAAATCTTACATCAATTTTTTTTAAATAAAATACTTATGAGAAATCTTCTAATATATAATATTTGTCTTCTGAACAACCTTTTCCTTCAAAGGAAGGAAAGTGCACGAAAAATAATCGAATGATTTCAGGGCTAAATCAAGCCCTTATCGTTACAGCTCCTTTAGGAATCACGAAAAATAGTACTCATGCAGGCTTTAAACATTACAGACTAACACATACACTTGTACATGTATACCAGTGAATATATTAATCAGCTAAGATGTCTGTGACTCTGACAAATTTGATTTTTTTGGTCAAGAATATTTGAAAACAATTCTATTCCTTATCTAAACTTTGGCCTGACGATAAGATACTGTTTGTATAGAATATTTTACCAATAATTAACCTCAACTCTACCTATAACATGTAGAAAGCTGGAATGAATCGACTATATCTAAATGCATATACATGTATCATACAATTCATGATTTTTATGAAGTGAACATGTTGTGGACTAACAACTTTGACCAAGACAGGTCAACCAATCAATGCAGTAATGAGTACAAGGATATCAAAGGGCAATATGGACAAGATTTGGACAAGTCTAAGAGGAATTCAAACTTTTAAAGTTCAATGAGACCGACTCCATGACAAAAATTGTTACTGCATCTACAATTGATATAATGTGTATTGTAAATAAATGCAAAAAATAAAATAGACAATAAAGCAGAAAAGGAAAAATTGTGTTCCCTTGTTTTAAGTGTTGCTACAAAGTAAACAAATTTCCAGTGTCAAGGTTATAAAGTAAAATAGGGGGATGGATGGAGGAATGTACAGACAGACAGACAGACAGACAGACAGATAGACAGTCTTTCAATAAAGTCTCCATTACAAATGTACCCGACCACAAAGTTACTCTAAGGTACACTGAAATTTGGCTATTCAGGGATTCAAAATTACTGCTTACTCAAACTTAAATTAACAGAACAAATATGATCAACACTTCTATAAGCAGATGTAAAATATATGACCCTACTGTAAGAAGTTGTCTTCTTGATGTTTGATCTACTGGCCATAAAATCAATTGTTACATGTACTTTTCCTTCCCAATAGGTATATACATATTCAAATTTGGTTTGGAAATGAGGGAAAGTCCTTGAATATCATCTGAAAACCAATATCTAAAGTACATTTTTCCTACCAGTGACCTTGACCTTTGATCTACTGACCCCAAATCAATAGACGATTTCCAAGATGTTTCATTTTATAGCTAGACTACGGACATTACATAATTTGGCCACGTTTTCCTTTGAGACATTATTCACAAAGCACTGGAGACATAACGTAAAACTTTTGATTAATTATGACATAATGATTCAAGCTTTTGCCAAGGTACATAATGTCCATAGTCTGATGTGTAAAATCAAAGGTTTTTAATGGTCAATTCTGAGAACTTAAAAATGGACTATTGATCACCCTCCTGGTAAATATCTTTGCATCTGACTTTGATTTGGATTGGTATGAAGAGTGCTGATATATCATCTTGAAAATTAAAGTGTCAAAGAATGATGGAATGAGGGAAGAACAGACAACACATATGTCTGCGCAATTAAAACTGGATCCTGAAAAGTAAACTTATTCAATATTGTCAATTTCCTCTATTTTTTTTTGTGTCAAGTGAATATCACTGTTTAGTGTAGTAAATGATATGATAATGCTTATTTTTGTAAAAAAAAATAAAGGAAAATAATTTTAAAAAAAAAAGGAAAATAATTTAAAAAAAAAGGAATATAATTATAAAATGGAAGATGAAGCAGATAAACAAAATGATGAAACTGACAAATTACAGATTGTTATGATTTTCCCATACTTTGTCATTTGGCACATGAAGTACATACATGTATCAAAACACCACATCACTCCCAGTCCATACAAGTCATTTATTCTTTGAGCACATATCATGACTGCTTTTTCTTATTTTTCATCAGTGTAACCAGTTCTGTGGCATAGTTTGGGTAATTAATCATAATTCCTATGGCAGCAACATTCATTATTCCCTGTAATAAAATCGAATGTTTAATGTCTTATGGTTATGTTGATGAAGTAATCGTAACAATATATAGAATCACTGAGGACGAGTCTGAATCAAACTCGCACTCACTTTTTCTTGATCTCTCCTTTACAGCATTAGGGTTATATGAACAATTATTTTACATATCAATTACAAGGGTAAGTGACAGAGGAAAATTAAAATTTACAAGGAAACATGAATATTCCTATTGTAAGTAACAGATGGATTTCTCCAATCTAAGCCTTGATGTCCATAGTGTGCAATCTATGGAAATCCTTACAGCAATCTCAAATTATTGTGCAAAAGATAAATAAGCGCTGATGAAATCAGGATGCACAGACAGAAAGAAAGACAGAATGGTTATCACATGTCAACTTACTCCCCAGAAAATGAGACCATTGTTATTCTTGAAACTCAAAATATCAACTTTGAGCCAAAAATGATGTCAATCTAGAGGTTGAAATATGTAGTTGAGAGACGCTTACCTGTCCAACAACTTTGCGGATTTCGTCAATATCTTGTATGGCAAGTAGGTACTGAGTGACTATCCCCCTGTCCTATAACAAAAATAAATCAGAGTCAAATCACAGAGTCAAATCTACAAAGATAAAAATGAACTTCTATGCCAAGAGAGACTTACCATTGCTAATGACTCGACTTGGAGGAAGAGTTCTGTGAGGGCTCGTACAACAGGAGTTACCAACGTCCCTGTCATTACCTCAGACTTAGTACTGTTATTGTACATAATCCATAACGGCTTCAACAAACCAAGGTCAAGGTCCATAACACTATCAGGAGGTAAACTGTAATAAAGTTATCATAGACATTACCATGTAATAAATGTCTGTTAGATGTAAAAGTTTTGGTGAATCAGATCGTCAGAAAACTAGATGCATTGTGATGCACTTAGCCCCTCCTTTATTTGTGCTAGTTCAGTAATAGATGCAGAATACCAAAAGAAAGCTATTGTCATAAGATTGACAAATGTGAAGTATCTGTCCTTTACAATTTGATATAAAGGAACAAAACTATACAACTACTGATTTTCAATGCAAGGGCAAACAAAATTTCTGAATACTATATAAGTAGATTCATTCGCTTGTACTTTCTTTCGCGGTTTTATAAATAAAAGTAAACCCTTTCAATCGGACAATGATTTGCAGATCCGCTCCTCCTGGTATTGAATCATACCCCTGATATACATTCACTGAGACAAACTTTTGCGGTTTGAGGCTGACCGCGAAAGTAGCGAAGATTAATACACAGCGAATGATTCTACGTATACAGTATCCACTTTTTTATAGACAGAAGATTGACCTTGAACATCACATTTTAAAATCCCATCATTTAAGTTTCCTCATTTTCTCATCATTAATTACTTAGCTACAATAGGCACACATTTTCTGAGCCCTTCACAGCCAAAACAGCTCACTTTGGCAGCTTTTTAGATTATGGCAAGAAATCTGTAACTTTGAAAAAAAAAACTTTTCCCAAAGTCTTGAAAGCATGAACTAAAATTTACTAACTTATAGAAACTAGTAACATTACAAAATTAAATTCTAACTATTATATATACATCTCATTTCTGTCCTACCTTGCTTGAGTGTGAATGATTTTTAATAGTAGCTGAATGGCTTTGAGTCTTTGTTGTCCAGTCTGTTTTGTTGATACATAAACCAATATCTCCCACAATTCTTTTAAAGGCAATGACCTAATAAAATGTTAGAGAGTAAAAATTAAAGTGACTTCTTCATTGTTTCTTTTAATTTCAATGATACAGAAGCCCCCAAAAAGTCAATTTAAATATGATTTTGAGTTGTAAACACAAGTTACTTACTGAATTCACATTAAATTACCAACTTGTGCATCAAGTTACACAGCTTGTTGACTCAAAATAGACCACTTGTGTACATTGATAATTAACTTATGCCATAAATTACCTAAATGATATACGTATTCATAAAAGTTACTTGCAGTTTCCTCTCTATTTGATACAAATTCTACATGTTTTGTTAGAGTCTGAGAGGAGATGGGAGATTAGATAAGGGTGTTTGTGGGGACTGTGTGTCAGGGGTAGATGCAAGGCTTGTGACCTGTGTGCTCATGCTTTGTAACAGGGATGAAAATCTTTGGCCGATCAGCAGATTTCAGCTTTTTTAACTTATTTTGATGTAATGTGAATTGTTAAAATTTCCCATTTAAATGCTCAAAAATCCTCCATTTTAAGCCTTTTTTGATCACAAGTTGCTTTCATCTCTGTTTGTAAATAAATGCATACATGTAAATCATTTAATTTCCATTGTTAACATTAAGAAACGACAATTCTGATTGGCCGAGAAATTTTGTTGATACCTGTATCAACAAAAAACGGAAGTACGCGCTTAGCAATGTCATAAGCAACATCGTTAGCAACATGATTTCAAAGCTACAAATAAACGTTGAAAAGCGATGAAATGAAATGATAAGTAATCAATGTAATATTTTTTTGGTTGATCGAGGTATCAACACTAATAAAGCCTGTGTTTGTGAAACACGAATGCCCCCGGTGGCATCTTTGTTAGTATAAACTTTATTTTCTGTTAAGTATGTGAAAGGTCAAGGTCAACAATTTTGGTATCAATAGAAAGGTCTTGTCACAAGGAATACATGTGAAATATGAAAGCCCTATCACTTACCATTCAAAAGTTATGCCCAATGTTAAAGTTTTTGAGAATTAGGTAAAAGGTCAAGGTCAAGGTTACGAGGTCAAAACGTTTGGTATTAATGGAAAGGTCTTGTCGCAAGGAACACACATGTAAAATATGAAAGCCCTATCACTTACCATTCAAAAGTTATGCCCAATGTTAAAGTTTTTGAAAAGTAGGTCAAAGGTCAAGGTCAAGGTCACAAGGTCAACACGTTTGGTATCAATGGAAAGGTCTTGTCACAAGGAATACACATGTGAAATATGAAAGCTCTATCACCTTCCATTCAAAAGTTATGCCCAATGTTAAAGTTTTTTCGGACAAACAGACAAACAGACAAACAGACAGACAAACAGACGGACAGGCCAAAAACTATATGCCCCCGAATCTGTGATTCCGGGGGCATAAAAATCGAGGAAAACTGCATCGTGTGCGTAGCGCAAGATGCTTAAGTTTTCCCTCAATTTTTGGTGTTAATACCTCGATCAACCAAAAAATTTTTACAATGATTCCTTAAGTCATATGCGCAAGTTAGTATCTTTGCATGTACATGTACAATGTATGTAACTGAAGGTGTAAGTTGTTGAACTTGTGTCATTCAGTTAGTGACTTGAGCCCACATGTTTGTAATTTGAGTTCTTTTTAATGTATTGATTTTTTTTTACATTTAAACCTTAATTTTCAGAAAAATCCAAGAAATGAGAAAATAAGGAATCGTGTATTATACTCACAAAGCCAGATCTGTTGAGAGAACTTTATTGAGTATAGCATATCCTGTCTCGAAGCTGTCCCTTGTGCCGGCTGTCACCGTGAACTTATAACCCCATCCAGATTTACCATCCTTAGATGTTGTACAACAAAACTCATAATACACAGTATCACCTAAAACAAAATAAATACAAACTTTATTATAGACACTGTCATTATTTACAGTTGTGGACAGTCCCAAAGATGATCTTCTTTTTTGTTCACGACAGTAGGCTACATGTATTTTACAAGAGCACTTCTGATTTCTACATCGACCCAAGTAAAATTTACTTTATAACTATCAAATGAAGTTTCACTAATATCAAATATCAGAGAATATCAGAAATTGAAACAAACAGTATGATCAGAAAAGTTTAACCTTTTAAGCAAACTGATTTATAGACCAAAATTGCTTTGAAATATCTGGCCAATAACGGATAGAAGTGTCATTGTTAATTAGGTCTACACTTATAAAAGTTACGTAGCAGCCTAGAACATACCTGGAATTTGGAAGCTAGCCCAGTTACTGGAGTTTTCCATGGAGAATTCATGTTTGTTTTGGAGTAAATCACATGTAGAGGAGAATACAAGAGAATCACAGCTTCCCTTCAAACTGCACCTAATATGAATAAGAGTACATGTATAATGTATATAAATTTAAATATTGCTTAACACTTTTCTCAAATGTTTATGAAATCAATGTACCTGAAATACAGATTTGAAGGTATTTTGAAGTTTCTACATAAATAAGATGGAAGCAGAGTGTAAATTGAAGCCCCTTCTTATTCATGTACAAACTTCAAAATACCTTATACCTAATTGAGATTGCAACTACCTTGGTGACTATATGAGTAAGACACGACCTAAGCATGCCAAAGGTCTCGAGTTCGAACCTCATGTACGGGAATAATTTTTTATGTATATACTGTTCAGCTTTACATACCGTATAACCAGACTTTTTCGCGTGATACTAATTTTTCGCTATATTTGCGAGTGATTTGGAATCCTGAAGAATTATATTTGCAAAAAATTGTGTTTCATAAGGTATAACATGAAGTGGTCTACATGTATTAGGTACAATTTATTCTGATTGTACATATGTCATTCTATACTTTCTTCAATTAAACATAACGAGAAGTGAATTGAGTGTATTCTTATGATAGAACTAACTAAAACTTAAATAATTAAAGATACAGAGCAGTAACATTATCTGTACATTTTTGTTTCAACTTTAGGAATCGCAAAAAATTGAACTCGCGAAAATAAAGACACTCTATTTTGCCATAAAGTCGCGGAATTTAATACGCACAAAAATTTCTGGTTATACGGTAAATCAGGATCCTTGATGACCATGAAGACGTGTTTCTTCATAAATAAGACAATCAATTTGAGAGCATGTGATTGGCTTAGTTTAAATGTTGCCATCTAATCTTGTATAAACTACATCTCACACTTCTTCTACAAATGTATTGCATTTCTTTTATGATCTTCACATAATTAATGGCACTTTTTCATTTTCAAAAGATCTTAACAAATCAGCTGTTACATTCAGCTCTTGTCAAAGGTACAAAGAACCTGTTTTACTAAAAGTAGAGTGAGATAACTTGCAAAACGAGATTATATCACATTCCTTTGAATTTGCCTTTTATTTGGGCAGTAACCAATTAAGTAATATAAAAGGTGGTTTACAGTATAGCACATTCATGTATATTACTGAATGTGCTATACTGTAAACTACCTTTAATTTGCAAGTGTTTTATTTTCGTGATATTCGCAAGGTCCTTTCGGGAAAATAAAACGCCGCAAATATGTCCAAACACATGTGTAGGAAGATATTTTGGTGTGATGTCGCAAAAATAAAATGTTGCGAACCAGTCACCTCACTCCAGTTCACAAAATTAAGATGCCGCAAATAAAAGACAGTTTATAGTATTATATTGCATTTTCAGTGAATAATAATATGTTATTCTATGTCAAATACTGTAAACGTGGTTATTTTCGCTGGGGGAAAATTTCGCAATTATAACATCAAGTCGTGGGGGAAATTTTCGCGATAAGAATGCATTTCCAATAGTAAGAATGCAGCGGGGATATTTTCGCGTGGGCGAAACTTTCCTGATATCCATAGATTTGCGAAAAACGTGAAAATTACCCCCACGCGAAAATTTCCACGTTTACAGTACTGTATCTTTGAAAATACCGAATATTGTAACATAATATGTGCAACATCAGAGGACACATACTTATTGTCAAATGAGATCCTGAGACAGGAGGCTCCTGGGAGCTGTATCTTCTCCTTCACCGCAGCATCCTCCTTATAATCGTGAGGTGACTCCTTGGTGATGGAAGACAATGTGACCTCCTCCATAAACTGTCCGGCCGTGCTGGCTATGGGGATCAGACTCTCCCTCTCACAGTGATGTACAACTCTGTCTACAACCTGTAAGATACAGATACATGTACATAAATATGGAATATAGAAATATTACAGGGGTGTGATGACATTAACTGTCCTGCTGTACTGGCTGTGGGGATCAACTTTCCCTCTCACAGTGATGTCCAACTCTGTCTACAACCTATAGAAAAATATTCAGTATTTTCAAAAGCCATCAAGTTTGGGATGGTACCTGACGTAGACCAATCGTTTCCTAAACTCTTGGAAATAATGGTATGGAATAGATGTCAAAATGGTTTTGTGTCAGATACAGTCTCAAATGGGAAATAACTCTGAATTCCCAAAAAGACGCAATTTATGTATACATGTACATGTACAAGACTCATAATAGAAATATGTATACAGTATGTGCAGATTGAGAAATGGTCACATTAAGAAATTTAACATATCAACAATTCTGTTAACAAGTCAAACAGCACATGCAAGATACACAAATCAACCTACCATCTGGAATCTACTTTTGCTTTCTGATTTATTGAGAAGGTCAAGAACACATGGTATCTGTTGTATATCTTTACACCCCAGTAGCTCTGTGTTGATCACAGGGCCATGTGCCGGCCACTTAGCCAGTAGACTAGTAAGGACCTGTCTTGCATACAAGACTGACATGGCCATGTTGACTTTGTAGATATATTCCCGTGATGATTTTCTCCCTTGTTTTTCCAGCTCCTGTTTGAGAAGCTCAGCACTTTTACTTCTCTGTGTTTTCTGAATGTCATCTTCAAGGTCATTGTCGGGGGTCTGGATCAGCTTCTGATTCTCCACCCACTCCTCCTCTGATGCTTTATCCAAACATCTTGAAAAAATAAAAAGCTTATTAGTGGTAGTGTATACCGATATCTAGTATAGTTTACTTACTTATTTGTAAACCTGAATACAGGATGGTAGTGTATATCGATATCTAGGATAGTTTAGTTACTTTTTTGTATACCTGAATGCAGGATGGTAGTGTATACCAATATCTAGGATAGCTTACATACTTATTTGTATACCTGAATACAGGATGGTAGTGTATACCGATATCTAGGATAGTTTACGTACTTTTTTGTATACCTGAATGCAGAATGGTAGTGTATACCAATATCTAGGATAGATTACATACTAATTTGTATACCTTAATACAGGATGGTACAGTCCGTACAACGTTATTTTTGTCAATTTAATCGTATCGTATCCTGTGTTTATCGTATCGTATCATGCGTGTATTGTATCGTATCGTGCGTTTATAATTTCGTTTAAGGTGTATCATATCGTATCCTATCCTATCGTATGCTATCGTGTATCGTGTATCATGAATCCTATCGTATCGTGCAATGTGTAACGTGTATCCTATCGTATCAGGTAGCCAATCAAATGGTCGGAATTTCTTTTCCGTTTATCTTGTTCATATTCGGATTGTTTTGATCTCGTTATGGATTCTTTAGTGAAAGCATGCATTGTTGAGGAACAATAAATATACCTATTACATGTATATACTTCGTTATACTTAATTTAACTGTAATGGAGGATAAAAAACACAAAGGTAGGTGTAGAGTAGCCTGTAAAGTAAACTTAACCGATCGATGCCTTCAAATGATACCTGGTCAATCTACATATGATGTATCCTTCTGTCAAAATGACATCAGTACTATTGCATACATGTACATGCAAATCAATTAAAATACATTTATTTTGTTTTACTTCCATGCAGTCAATTCGCCTCGCTTGATTGATAATGTGCCCTGCCAATTAGGTCACTGTTTTTCATCATTATTACTTTTTGGCGACATTGGTAGGGTAAATGAAAATAATAAATTCCAAATCACGGATTTGATATACGGAAAATATGTTTGTGTTTTTTAAATAAAACGAATACTATTTATTATCATACAAATATTAACAATAATCGTACATAACTCACACATTTTATTTCCTATCGTATCGTGCACAGTTGATTTGTTTGCTTTATCTTGTTTATGCGCTGTACAATGCAAGCTAATGCACATTATTTAACGTTTATTCTATCG
Organism: Pinctada fucata; assembly: GCA_028142955.1. Classification (NCBI taxonomy): domain Eukaryota; kingdom Metazoa; phylum Mollusca; class Bivalvia; order Pterioida; family Pteriidae; genus Pinctada; species Pinctada fucata. Next base: position 72,852,099 of record AP027103.1, on the reverse strand, counting down.
TGTCGTGCATAATGTACATCTTCTAACGTATTTTCTTTCGTATCGTTCATCGTGTAACGTATATCCTTTCGTATCGTGTATCGTGTAACGTGCATCGTATCGTATCCATTCGTATCGTTTCCTATCGTGTATTAGGTATATCGTGTTCGTTCGAGTATCCTATCGTATCATGCGTGTATCCTATCGTATCATGGGTGTATCACATCGTATCATGTATCTTGTAAAAAATAATGTTGTATGGTCTGTAGTGTATACCAATATCTAGGATTGTTGACGTACTTATTTGTATACCTGAATGCAGGAAGGTAGCGTATACCAATATCTAGGATAGCTTACGTACTTATTTGTATACCTGAATACAGGATGGTAATGTATACCAATATCTAGGATAGCTTACTTACTTATTTGTATACCTGAATACAGGATGGTAGTGTATACCAATATCTAGGATTGCTTACTTACTTATTTGTATACCTGAATACAGGATGGTAATGTATACGGACATCTAGTATAGCTTACTTATTTGTAAACCTGAATACAGGAGGGTAATGTATACCAATATCTAGGATAGTTTACTTCCTTATTTGTATACCTGAATACAGGATGGTAGTGTATACCAATATCTAGGATAGCTTACGTACTTGTATACCTACATGTAATACAGGATGGTAGTGTATACCAATATCTAGGATAGCTTACGTACTTGTATACCTGAATACAGGATGGTAGTGTATAACGATTTCTGGGATAGCTTATGTACTTATTTGTATACCTGAATACAGGATGGTAGTGTATACCAGTATCTATGATTTAGATAGTTAACGTACCTATTTGTATACCTGAATACAGGATGGTAGTGTATACCAGTATCTATGATTTAGATAGTTTACATACCTATTTGTATACTTGAATACATGATGGTAATGTATACAAGTATATATGATTTTGATAGTTTACATACCTATTTGCATAAATGAATAAAGAATGATAATGTATACCATTATCTATGATTTAGATAGTTTACATACCTATTTGTATACCTGAATACAGGATGGTAGTGTATATCAGTATCTATGATTTAGATAGTTTACATACCTATTTGTATACATGAATACAGGATGGTTGTGTATGCCATATCTATGATTTTGATAGTTAATGTACCTATTTGTAAACCTGAATAGAGGATTGTAGTGTATACCAGTATCTATGATTTTGATAGTTAACGTACCTATTAGTATACCTGAATACAGGATAGTAATGTATTCCAGTATCTATGATTTTGATAGCTTACGTACCTATTTGAATAAATGAATACAGAATGATAGTGTATACCATTATCTATGATTTAGATAGTTTACATACCTATTTGCATAAATGAATACAGAATGAAAGTGTATACCATTATCTATGATTTAGATAGTTTACATACCTATTTGCATAAATGAATACAGAATGATAGTGTATACCATTATCTATGATTTTGATAGTGTACATACCTATTTGTATACTTGAATACAGGATGATAGTGTATACCATTATCTATGATTTAGATAGTTTACATACCTATTTGTATACTTGAATACAAGATGGTAATGTATACAAGTATATATGATTTTGATAGTTTACATACCTATTTGCATAAATGAATAAAGAATGATAGTGTATACCATTATCTATGATTTAGATAGTTTATATACCTATTTGTATACCTGAATACAGGATGGTAGTGTATATCAGTATCTATGATTTAGATAGTTTACATACCTATTTGTATACATGAATACAGGATGGTTGTGTATGCCATATCTATGATTTTGATAGTTAATGTACCTATTTGTAAACCTGAATAGAGGATTGTAGTGTATACCAGTATCTATGATTTTGATAGTTAACGTACCTATTAGTATACCTGAATACAGGATAGTAATGTATTCCAGTATCTATGATTTTGATAGCTTACGTACCTATTTGAATAAATGAATACAGAATGATAGTGTATACCATTATCTATGATTTAGATCAGTGATTTTTTTCAGTAATTTGGGAATGGGGTCGGGGCCCGTGCAATTGGGAAAATTAACAACATTTGGGAATATTTTGGGAAGTACTAAATATACATGTAAAAGTAGAATGACAGTTTATACAGTAGAAAGTTCAGAATTGAATGTTTAATCATATAATTTTATTTTAAATATGATTTAATTTCTTATGCTTACAACAAAATGGCAAATAATAAGTTAATTTGCTACTTTTGAACCGGTAAATTTCACTATTTTCGCTGATAATTCCATCTGAATGAAATTGGGAAAATTTAGAGCCACATTTGGGAAAAAAAGATACTATTTTTCATTGGGAATGGGGCCGAATAACGGCCCCAAAAAGGGGCAAAAAAAATCCCTGTAGATAGTTTACATACCTATTTGCATAAATGAATACAGAATGAAAGTGTATACCATTATCTATGATTTAGATAGTTTACATACCTATTTGCATAAATGAATACAGAATGATAGTGTATACCATTATCTATGATTTTGATAGTGTACATACCTATTTGTATACTTGAATACAGGATGATAGTGTATACCATTATCTATGATTTAGATAGTTTACATACCTATTTGTATACTTGAATACAGGATGATAGTGTATACCATTATCTATGATTTAGATAGTTTACATACCTATTTGGATACTTGAATACAGGATGATAGTGTTACTATTATCTATGATTTAGATAGTTTACATACTTATTTGTATACTTGAATACAGAATGATAGTGTATACCATTATCTATGATTTAGATAGTTTATTTGTATACTTGAATACAGAATGATAGTGTTACTATTATCTATGATTTAGATAGTTTACATACCTATTTGTATACTTGAATACAGGATGATAGTGTATACCATTATCTATGATTTAGATAGTTTACATACCTATTTGTATACTTGAATACAGGATGATAGTGTTACTATTATCTATGATTTAGATAGTTTACATACTTATTTGTAGACTTGAATACAGAATGATAGTGTATACCATTATCTATGATTTAGATAGTTTATTTGTATACTTGAATACAGAATGATAGTGTTACTATTATCTATGATTTAGATAGTTTACATACCTATTTGTATACTTGAATACAGGATGATAGTGTATACCATTATCTATGATTTAGATAGTTTACATACCTATTTGTATACTTGAATACAGGATGATAGTGTTACTATTATCTATGATTTAGATAGTTTACATACTTATTTGTAGACTTGAATACAGAATGATAGTGTATACCATTATCTATGATTTAGATAGTTTATTTGTATACTTGAATACAGAATGATAGTGTTACTATTATCTATGATTTAGATAGTTTACATACCTATTTGTATACTTGAATACAGGATGATAGTGTATACCATTATCTATGATTTAGATAGTTTATTTGTATACTTGAATACAGAATGATAGTGTATACCAGTATCTATGATTTAGATAGTTTACATACCTATTTGTATACTTGAATACAGGATGATAGTGTTACCATTATCTATGATTTAGATAGTTTACATACCTATTTGTATACTTGAATACAGAATGATAGTGTATACCAGTATCTATGATTTAGATAGTTTACATACCTATTTGTATACTTGAATACAGGATGATAGTGTATACCAGTATCTATGATTTAGATAGTTTACATACCTATTTGTATACTTGAATACAGAATGATAGTGTATACCAGTATCTATGATTTAGATAGTTTACATACCTATTTGTATACTTGAATACAGGATGATAGTGTTACCATTATCTATGATTTAGATAGTTTACATACCTATTTGTATACTTGAATACAGAATGATAGTGTATACCAGTATCTATGATTTAGATAGTTTACATACCTATTTGTATACTTGAATACAGGATGATAGTGTATACCAGTATCTATGATTTAGATAGTTTACATACCTATTTGTATACTTGAATACAGAATGATAGTGTATACCAGTATCTATGATTTAGATAGTTTACATACCTATTTGTATACTTGAATACAGGATGATAGTGTATACCAGTATCTATGATTTAGATAGTTTACATACCTATTTGTATACTTGAATACAGAATGATAGTGTATACCATTATCTATGATTTTGATAGTTTACATACCTATTTGTATACTTGAATACAGGATGATAGTGTATACCAGTATCTATGATTTTGATAGTTTACATACCTATTTGTATACTTGAATACAGGATGATAGTGTATACCAGTATCTATGATTTTGTCCGAGGATGCTGAAGCAAGGGCTGCCTCTGGAGTTTTAGCATGAACAATGGATTCCCTAAAATTTACAACAATACTAAATTGATTTCCTTGTCACTAGTACATAATATATTTTCACTATTCACATGACTTTTCTTTCAGCAGCAGTTGGTTTCTCAGTACAATATGTATACTTCACGCAAACTTGCATAACTAAATCTTCCCATGTACCATACAAAAAGGGACAAGAATACTTCATGTAAAGAGGAAATATGAGGAAATACATTCAATGGTATGGACCATATTAATTTGCTTCTCATAAATCTGTACCTCCTCTTAGTGCTTAATATGATGTACATGTACATATGCTAAAACCAGATACTAGTATACCTTAAAGTTTTATCAGGGAGTTGATTAATTCAGATCTATTGTTCTAATAAAGTGGGTCAAAGTACAAGATCAAAGTTATTAAGTAAAGGCGTACAAAGATCACTGTAAACAGTCACGATATAAAATGAAAGCTTTGGGAAGGTAGACATCTTTGTACAAAGTATTAGTCTCTCTAGTCTCTAATCCACAGCCTGACTATCAATAGACCATTTTCACATTAACACAGTAGACTTGCATTTTATGTAGCCCAAAACCAGACATCACAACATCTGATGCAACTTTTAATTGTCACATTGTTACAAATTTATTATGAAAGAAATATTAATGTCAAATGTTGTGATGTCAGGTCTTGGCATGTCTAAAAATGCAAGTCTAGCAGTAAAATGAAAATGGTCTAATGAAATATCTTATATGGCTACTTAAGGGCTTGTAATTCTAGAATATGCCTGAGACTGGAGCCTACCATTTCTGACTTAGTCTTTTGATGTCCTCTTTGGCTCTTGCTGACCTTTCAAGGCTGTAAATGATATATTGGTTATAGCCATTATTTTTATCATGCATAAGACAGAGTGACAAAAAACCATCCTGCATATAAGATCCTAAGCATTCAGATTACTGCATTGATGAAAAATTGCTCAATTTTAGTACTTTTGAAGAGAGAACAGTATACAATGAAAGGTAATTTTCAGTCAAAATAGAAAAATTACTAGTATGCAAATACACAAATTCTTTGATAAACAGTATAGATATAAAATTAATAATTTCTTCTTGAAAATCTACAAATTTGTATATAAAACTACATGTATTTTATATTATTTCATTGTCACAAGATTCTATGATCACCATCTATTCATTCCTAATCAATCAATTAGAAAATTAATTCTTCGATCGATTCAATATAGATATTAAACCCCTCAGTTTTATGTATATTCAAGCATGAAAAGCAAATTCATTTCTTCTCTGTACAACACCATTTTTCTCTATTGTAGACAATTGGCTTTATTGATGTCACAACATTTATGTGACATAGATACCCTATAACAGTTTATAGACAGCTTTCTGTTTATACACTAAAACCTCCTGTTTTGCAAACCATCATCTTTTGAGTCATGTATAAAACCAGCAGACTGCACCAGAAGAAACTTGCAATGTTTAACTTTGACAGATTTCAATACAAGCTCTTTAAAATATCTATATGCAAATATTTTATGACACGCGTATAAATAGAATAAAAGCTACATGTAAGTATTTATTAATCTCAAAATATACAAATTATCAAGTACTATAAATGGTATCATCACTTGAGATGTGCCACCAGGAGCAAAGGATGCATTTTTAATAATGGTAAATCTAAGTATGTCTCAAAAGTATTTATAGCAGAAGAAGCTTAGAAGAAATATTATGAATATTATTATAAACAGCCAAAATAATTTTTAAAGATGAATTGTAATATATACTTACTTTTCTACAATTGCTTTGACGACATCATCGGGATTTTTGTTATTCATATCATATATTACGCGTAGAACATCTAATGGAAGCTTCAGGTCACTGTGTAATGTCTGTAATACATAGAAGGAAGGATTATTCTTAGTTTATGGGTTCATAAACACATATTTATAAACACATCTTACGATCTTTGAAGAATAATTACCATTTCAAAATCACATGAACTCACAAAACCTTACCTCAAACATGACTTTGGTTTTCTCGTCCAGGTCACCAAACACCTTATTAACGTCAGACTTTCCTTCTGTTTCGTTATCAGAGACAGAGAATGTTAGTGATGAAGAGTCTGAGTCTGAGGCCATGCCATCCTCGTCACTGGTCGCACTCTCGGAGGCTTCGTTCTGTTCCTTGCTGGCTTTGGAATGTTTCTCCAGAGCCTCTGCTAGCTGTTCTGAGAACGGTAAAGATTTACCTTTCTTGTATGTAGATGAACTTCCCTCATTGGTGAACAACATCAAAGACAAAACCTGAATCATAAAACAATTGTGTCAAAATATAATTCCCAACATTTTATGAGATAAGAGTTTAAGGAGATGCAAACTTAAAATTGTCAATAATCTATGAAGCATATTTTTTACCATTCATAATTTTATCAATTGATGTCTCTCCTTTCCCATTGAAACCTAACTGGAAGCTGCATTAAATCTATCAAGAATTTGACAATGATTCTTTTAAATTCTGTAAGTCTACAGGTGACTATTTTTCAAAAAATAAAAATCGAAATCTTTGACCAAAGTCTAAAGTTCATTAAACAATATAGAGAAAGACATAAAAAGGACTGTGAGTATAGCTTATTTATGTACACATACTTGAATTATGATAAAACTAAGATGTGTAATTGTAGTCTTGTTAATTTTCAAAGAGCAGAGCTTAATTCACGAAGCAAAATACTAGTATTAATTTTATTCTGTTAAATACCCATATGTAATTACCCCTCACAGTAAGAAGCATTGAATTCTTGGACTATTAATGGTTTAAACAACCTTGCCACATTCTGTTTACATAATCTGTGACTGTTCATTACCTCTAAGTCCTTTAGTAGCCACTGTTGACTGAATTCTGTGCCTTTACTGGCGATATAGACCAGACACTGTATAAATCCTGGGTCAAATAACTCCTCTGATATACAGTGGTCTGATGACTTCAGGGTCTTATTGAGGACCTTAAGGCAAAGGGACATAACCCAAACTGTCTCTGGTGTCAATTCCTTGTCTGTAATTGATAAGATTTATATCTTACATGTTTAAATAAGTATATTATACATGTATATCAGTATTTCATCCTTTTTCTCTCCCTCTATTTCATTTGTGTAGTGATCTTTCACTCGTTGGAAACGTCCTGGTGAAAAGAAGCTTCTTTGATAAAATCAAGAAAATTTCATTATACAAATATTGACTTTTGATGAGGTCTACTCATGACTATACAGAGTATAGTCACAAGTATAGTCACGAGTAGACCGAAATCAAAAGTCAATAACTGCTTTCTTAAATTATCAGAATTTTTTTAACATTTGCATTGTAATGATACGCGAAGCCAAAGATCTAACACTACAAAAAATCAATGCACGTGCTGGCAACGCACGCGCTAATTCCGAATAGACCGCCTTGGAGTGTTAGCGGTCAACTCACTCTGAGGTACACTCTATCAAACAGTGTCTCCACCAATCAGAAATAAGCAAAATCGGCAATAATTCCTGATCATTTAATAACATTTATCATATACTTCTTTTTCATTCAAAAGATTCTAAAGCACAAAAGAATCAACAAGAATATCTGGTATCAATACCTGCTCTGAGTTCCAGTACTATTGTCTTCACATTACTAACAAATACTGAGAGATGATTGGAATCTAGAAGGTCTGGAATGGAGGAGTGACAATCCACATACTTGTCCTGGATCTGAAACATACACATAATGAACATTACTTTGAAATTACTTTGACAAATCTTGTTCCATATACAAGAAAATCTACATACATGCATCACATTTAATATATAGTGTATTCCTGAAGAAAGGGATATATACATGTAAATTTGCATTGCTTAATCTAGAAAAATCAAACCAGGCTCTTGGAAAAGCCACCAAATATAGTATTTATATTTATTATGTCTTACACTATCAAAATATTCTAAATTTCATTACTTTTCTGCATCCATAATTCATTTCTACTTCCTTTCTATTCATATGGAATAATACATGCATATTCCATACCTTAAATACTATAACATTGAAAGACTAATTTCTTACCGTATATCGTTTACGAGTTTTGATTTCCACAATTAACGTCTGGTATCTGTCTGGGTAGTGCTTTAATACCACTCCTGTCTTCCTGTCCATGCTGGTATGGTTAAACTGTACTATACTACCTATTGTCAGAACCTGTCAAAAAGGACATCACGCTTAAAATAATACGGAAGTGTTCCAACTCTATACCTTCTTGAAGAAAATTTCAAACCAATTTTCATGCACCAGACACGTGTTTCGAATATTAAATTCTCATCACTGATGCTTCCAGCCAAAGTGCTTTTCATAAGCAGCCCTCTGATTTTATTTTTAGAATTTAAATTTGTACATTTACTTTACAGAGAGTGTGTGGCTCCAAATTTCCTGTAAGCTAGATTCAGCAGCATATCCAAATAAAAGTTACGATTTTAAAACCTCAGAGCATTTGTAGTAAAACCACATAAAATATAACTTGAATTTTTTTTATCTAATAAAGGTTCATTGTTACAATGTAGGTGAATGTACATGTGTCTAGCATAAAAAGCAAGATTAGAATGAATATAATTGAAATGCCAACACTTGTAAAAATCTAGGTGCATAACAGTTACATGTTTAATAGAATTTTAAATCTATAACAGGATTTTATCAATTCAAGATGATCTGTCCATGCAAATCACTAACCTCTGGAAATCCTGCCATAACAAACAAAGCAAAGATGGCTGGCAGGTCTGGTTCACTAGAAAGGTTTTGTACACATGTTCTAAGGTGATGTAGTATAACAGTCCTCCAGTCAGGTGAGCAGTACAGGCTTTGTAGGATCCTTGACACTGAACAGGCCCACTCCAAACCACATCTGTATAATGTAATAACAATTATGTAAACTAAATATGACAGGTGAGCAATACAGGTTCTGTAGAATCCTGGACACAGAACAGGCCCACTCCAAACCACATCTGTATAATGTAATAACAATTATGTAAACTAAATATGACAGGTGAGCAATACAGGTTCTGTAGGATCCTGGACACAGAAAAGGCCCATTCCAAACCACATCTGTATGTCATAACAATTAAGTAAACTAAACATGACAGGTGAGCAATACAGGTTCTGTAGGATCCTATACACAGAACAGGCCCATTCCAAACCACATCTGTATGTCATAACAATTATGTAAACTAAATATGACAGGTGAGCAATACAGGTTCTGTAGGATCCTGGACACAGAACAGGCCCATTCCAAACCACATCTGTATGTCATAACAATTATGTAAACTAAACATGACAGGTGAGCAATACAGGTTCCGTAGGATCCTGGACACAGAACAGGCCCATTCCAAACCACATCTGTATGTCATAACAATTATGTAAACTAAATATGACAGGTGAGCAATACAGACTCTCTAGGATCCTGGACACAGAACAGGCCCACTCCAAACCACATCTGTATGTCATAACAATTATGTAAACTAAACATGACAGGTGAGCAATACAGGTTCTGTAGGATCCTGGACACAGAACAGGCCCATTCCAAACCACATCTGTATGTCATAACAATTATGTAAACTAAACATGACAGGTGAGCAATACAGGCTCTGTAGGATTCTGGAAATATAGCAGGCCCACTATGTAAACTAAACATGACAGGTGAGCAATACAGACTCTGTAGGATCCTGGACACAGAACAGGCTCATTCCTAACCACATCTGTATAATATCATAACAATTATGTAAACTAAATATGACAGGTGAGCAATACAGGCTCTGTAGGATCCTGGACACAGAACAGGCCCACTCCAAACCACATCTGTATAATGTCATAACAATTATGTAAACTAAATATGACAGGTGAGCAATACAGGCTCCATAGGATTCTGGACATATAGCAGGCCCACTATGTAAACTAAATATGACAGGTGAGCAATACAGGCTCTGTAGGATTCTGGAAATATAGCAGGCCCACTATGTAAACTAAACATGACAGGTGAGCAATACAGGCTCTATAGGGTTCTGGACACTGAGTAGGTCAACTCCAGACCACACCTTTATAATATCATTACTACATGTATTATACATATCAATCAAGTCAGGCAAGCAATACAGGCTTTCTATACACAGAACAAGTCAAGTCATATGATCAAAGCAGGGTCAGTTAAGACCAGACTATAGAGTGCCATATACATGTATGTTACAGTGGAATTTTGGTGAATAAGCTGAAAATGGTCCAATGAATTATCAAATGAGCATACAAAAAAAAAAAAAATTCTAACTTCATTCAACGGACCAAAATAAATTGCAAGTTTCGTTCATACAGAAAATTGTAGTGCTCCCAAAACATCTAGTATAATGACCAAGCAAAGATTTATTCAAAAGCTGCAATATCTATAAGGTCATAACAAATACTTTGTTTACTTACTTTTCCAAGCAGTCAGCACCAAAGGAGAATAGATACTTGACAGATGACCAGCCAATCAGATCTGCTGTATTATCCTTGAGAGAATCACTTTCTACAGCCTGGTCTGATACCTGTAAGTGGATTGGTCACAATGTACAGTATTTTAATACTGGTACAGAAATTTTTTTGGTAAAGATAGTATGCAAAAGACAAAAGAACAGAGAAAGTCACTTGTGTAATTTTGGTTACTGTAGCATCAGTACTTTGTCTGATACTGAGCTACCCCAAATTTCTTAACCAAGTCACTCAAGCAGAAAATGTAGGTCAGATGCTCCATCGTCTACATGGGTTCACCTAAGCATCCCAAAGATGTATTACTTATGCAAGTTTGATACCTGTTGCATCAGTACTTTGTCAGATACTGAGCTACCCCAAACTTCTTAACCAGACGTGACTGGGAATGTGTGCGCATGGGGATATAGCATAAGCTCAATCAACTTCGTACAGGTGAGCTAAAAATGAAAATGTGTACAAAATAAAGCAACTTCACAAGAAGAAATAATACACGTCTTCAAATTCATACCTCTAAATCACATTTTGTTAACAGTGGGCCAAGTAGTCCCATGGCAAGATGCCGGGTGTTCACTTCATGACCAGTCTCTCCCCTATAATGAGAATATCCATGGAATGGTTTCATATCATAAAGGTTCAATAATAGGGTTTTTGTTCTTTACTTATCCCTATACTTTCAAAAACTCAAAGTAAAATAATTCAGTCATACATTAAGATTTATTGGACACGACAAAGCAACACGCTCTTTTTCAAAAAATAAAAAGAGAGACGAGTGTTAGCTGTTTGAATCATGGCAGCAGCCAAAACTTGTTCTCTTCTTGGAAAAGTTATGTCACTGCGCAACCTCCCAAACTTAAAAAATACAGTGCAGGGATAGATTGTTTTTAGATTCAAGAAACAAGTAGAAAATATGGAATGATAAGAAATTAATCTTATATTATTTTCTGTTAGTGCAGGTTTCACAAGAAAAAAATGGATGGAAATTAGCATCAATACGCTCATTTCTTATATAAAAATTAACCTGAAAAGCAGCATTACCTGGCTATTTTGAAAAGAAGCTGTATAAATTCCTTGGTTGTAAAGTTGTACTTATTTCCCATGTTGGTAATCTACAATTCAGAATGATGAGATAAATGTATACAAGTATCATTTCTCAGGTACAGCTTCATAGTCTACACAAAAATTTTAAACAAAATCTAAGTTAGATATTATCACCTTTTCCTCTCTTGGAATCATTGCACCGAGTAATCCCATAATTCTCTCCTGTGTATGTATGGCAAAGGCTTCCTCTTGTTTACTCTGTATGGCTCTCATGTCTAACTGATCACCCTGGGCTATCTTACTGCTGTCTGTAAATGTATACACTTCAGTATGATTTAAGGTATTAGGGTATAATAAAGCTAACTGATCACCCTGGGCTATCTTACTACTGTCTGTAAATGTATACACTTCAGTATGATTTAAGGTATTAGGGTATAATAAAGCTAACTGATCACCCTGGGCTATCTTACTACTGTCTGTAAATGTATACACTTCAGTATGATTTAAGGTATTAGGGTATAATAAAGCTAACTGATCACCCTGGGCTATCTTACTACTGTCTGTAAATGTATACACTTCAGTATGATTTAAGGTATTAGGGTATAATAAAGCTAACTGATCACCCTGGGCTATCTTACTACTGTCTGTAAATGTATACACTTCAGTATGATTTAAGGTATTAGGGTATAATAAAGCTAACTGATCACCCTGGGCTATCTTACTACTGTCTGTAAATGTATACACTTCAGTATGATTTAAGGTATTAGGGGTATACATAATAACAATATCACGGAAATGCTAGAAATTATGTGCATCCATATCTTTTTTAGATATTTGATATTTTTTTATGTTTCACTCAACTTGCCATGGAAACGCCAACTTCAGGGTATTTAATTTTTCTGTTATCAAAACAACCGGAAGTAGAGTATTATACCCCTAATGCCTTAATGCAACAGACATCTCCTAAAAATGTCTATGTGTATGTATAACAAACATCAATATGTATAGATACATGTTCCTGCAATAGCTCAGTTACACCTTACCAGGCAAACATAAAGACGACAAAGTTTTCTGTCTCTGTTCACATCTGTTACTCATACGTTAGTCGTCTGGTGAATAACTTACTTGTCAGGTGAATAGGTTACTCATCCTGTGATGATTGTTCATATCTGCTCTTTCCAGTGAAAAGTTTTCAGCAAGTTCAAAACATTCCAATGGACAAAACAAAACGGAAAAATGTTTCGGTCACATGTACGTAATATGTATCCATTTTAACTGTTACATCTCCAGTACCTGTCCAGCAGGTGTTTGTTGATGTCCAGCAGATTCAAGTAACAAACAAATCTACCCAATGTATAAAACGTTATTCGTCTGTTTGCTTTCCAAGATTTGTCCATCAGTCTGGTTTTACATTGCATTATCTGTTACTTCTCCATAATTCACACGGTGAAGTTTGTTACATGTCCATTTCTTCTACGGTACATCCCTGGCACTTGTATGGTACACAATCAGTTTCTTAAGATTTGGAAGAGTCTCGAGAGGCAGCATTCAAATTTTTATCTATGGACAACATACGGTACCTACTAAGGTTTTTGGCCGTTTTTTTTTCATCCATTGGCTTCCATGTATGTTTATATCATTATTATTCTGTAAGGTTTGGCAAAGCCATTAGATATTTGCCAATAATATATAGATCAAATACATGCATGTACTACAAAAACCAAAAACCTGATTTGCAGTCCGGTCGCACTAGATGATCTAGATAATACTTTGTTTACGGATGTTTATATAAGAATACATGAATGATTACAGCATATTAATGTGCGTCCATAATTGTGTATGCCTAGCTTGTATGAGATATTGTACCTATTCTCTCTCTCTCTCTCTCTCTCTCTCTCTCTCTCTCGCTCCCTCACGGCTTTGCTCGGTAAATTGTTGCTCCACTATTTACTGTTTTTATTTTGTAAAATGCGAGATACGCATTAGAATAAAGGCTGTTTTTGATTTTTATTTTTTACTTCGGGAATTTTTGTCTCCTACGATAGGAAACTGCTAACTATGTTTATTTTGTTTAATCCGGAAGTACTGGGTTGGAATTTGGATTTGGGCAACGAAATATTCGAAAATACTTCATGTCATACACCCATACATAATATATGTGAAAAACGAGTACCTTTTATTCACAACAAAGTCAAAATTTATATAGACAATGGGTGAACTTAAAATAGGAAGCCTAAATTGTCGGGGATTATCGTCCGAAAAAAATAAGAGAATTGATTTTTTCAATAGGTGTAGAAATAAATATGACATAACTTTTTTAATTGATACGCATTGTACACCTGAACTAGAGAAATACTGGCAGAGTGAGTGGGGATTCAAAGCCATTTTCAATTCCTTAACGAGCAATAAAAGAGGAGTAGCAATTCTCTTCAGAAATTCTTTTGAGTTTGAAATATGTAATCAAGTTACAGATGATTCCGGAAATTTTGTTATTCTCGATATAAATGGCCATAATAAACGACTCACATTAGCTGCAATATATGGCCCTAACAATGATTGTCCTGATTTTTTCTCTAAAATTTTTAATTATATTGAAATTATAGGAAATGATGAAATCATTATTGGTGGGGACTTTAATGTTCCACTTCATTACTCTCTTGACACAAAAAAATTATAAACATAAGAATAATCAAAAAGCTAATGAAAATATTTTGAATTTAATGGCCGAAAATGATATGATTGATGTATTTAGAGAGTTTAATCCGGATACTTCACGGTTCACCTGGCACGGCCCAAACGGGAAGCAGGCTCGTCTCGATTATTTCCTTGTCTCATCTAATCTACAACCGTACATTTTAAACGCTCATATTGACTATGCATATAAATCAGATCATTCTCCAGTCGAAATTAGTCTTAAATTTATCAATCAGACAAGAGGACGAGGTAATTGGAAATTTAACAATAGTCTATTATATGATATGAACTATGTACAGGAAATAAAACAATGTATAACGGAAACACTATCACAATATGATTCAAATTCGGAAAGTACAGAACCTTCTTATACCATCAATGACCAATTACTTTGGGAATGTCTAAAACTTGCTATAAGGGGTAAAACAATTGCGTATTCTTCACATAAAAAGAAAGAATTGGAAAAGGATGAAAAAGCTAAAGAAATAAGACTCTTAGAATTACATAAATTAAAAGACGAGAATAAAAACGCAGACACACATGAAATTGAAGTGATTGAAAGAGAATTGAAAGAGATACGCGAGAAAAAGATACAAGGTATAATAGTAAGAACCAAAGCCAGGTGGAACGTGGAGGGTGAATGTTCAACTAAATATTTTTGCAACCTCGAAAAAAGACACTATATCGAAAAAATAATAAATAAGATCGTCGATGATAATGGTAAAGAATTAAGTGATCTGAAAGAAATTATGGAAGCACAAAAAAGGTTCTATGAGTCGTTGTATAAAAGTAGAAAATGCAACATAAATGTTACGCAAATATCTGAATTTTTTAATAATGATAATAGTTTTATAGAAAAATTAACCGATGAAGAACAATGTGAACTTGAAGGAAAAATAGAGTATTCGGAATGTATAAACGCACTGCGTTCAATGCAAAATGGAAAATCTCCCGGCTTAGACGGATTTACAACTGAATTTTACAAATTTTTTTGGTCAGATTTACATCCTTATATTCTAAATTCTATAAATTTTGCATACGATGTTGGTTCTTTTTCAATTTCTCAGCGTAGGGGTCTGATAACATGTTTGTCTAAAGAAGGAAAATCTAAATTATCTTTAAAAAATTGGAGGCCTATATCCCTCCTGAACATAGATTACAAAATAGCCTCATCCTGTATCGCAAATCGAATGAAGAAAATTTTATATAAATTAATCAGTGAATCTCAAACTGGTTTCATGAAAGGTAGAAGTATAAGTGACAGTTCTAGATTCATATATGATATTATTACTAAAACAGAAACTGACAATATACCGGGAATACTATTACTTTTAGATTTCGAGAAGGCCTTTGACTCTTTGGAATGGAATTTTATCAATAAAACATTAGACTTCTTTGGTTTTGGCCCTTCTTTTATTAAATGGTTTAACACTCTTTATACAGATATAAGTAGCTCAATACTGAATAATGGACACTTTACCACTTTTTTCAACATATCAAGGGGCGTTAGGCAAGGAGATCCACTTTCTCCATATATATTTATTTTGACTGTTGAACTCTTAAGTGCAGCTTTGAAATTTAATCCAAATATAAAGGGTGTTAATATAAATGATTCAGAATTTTTGATTACACAATACGCCGACGATTCAACACTCACTCTGGCAGATGATAAATTAAGTCTTAACTCAGCACTGAACTGTATAGATTCTTTTTCTCAATGCTCTGGTTTGAAAGCTAATTTCAACAAAACCCAAGCCTTATGGATTGGGGCTAAGAGGGGCTGTGGGGTAGAACTGAACTCAAATATTAAAATCATATGGAACCATACAGGGAAATTCAAATTATTAGGTATAGATTACAATTTTCAAGATGAAGACATTACATACTTAAATTATGAAAACAAATTTCAAAAGTTTAAAAACTTATTGAACGATTGGTCATTTAGACATCTTTCATTGATAGGAAAGGTCACAGTTATAAAATCTCTTGCTCTCCCTATCCTTGTCCAGTCATTGACTGTACTTCCTAACCCCAAAGAAAAAGAACTACACAAATTGCAAATTTTCATCTTCAATTTCATCTGGAATAGTAAGAATGATAGAATAAAACGAAATGTCATGATTAATGAAAAGGAAAATGGCGGTTTTAATGAACCTCATATCATATCTTTTTCGAAGTCCTTGAAACTAACATGGGTAAAAAAAGTCCTAGATCCTATGAATCACTCTCCATGGAAAATTTTACTTTCTGAGAAATTGAATAAGTTTGGAAATTCAAAAATTTGGTCCATGACAAAAGAGGGCATGTCAATCATAAAAGAGGAATTTCATAACCCATTTTGGGAAAATGTTTTTACTTTTTGGGGAGAGATGTCCAGTTATCCTACCACAGCCCCTCAAAGTGTTCATAGTCAGCCTCTTTGGTATAACAAAAATATAAGAATTAACAATAAAATGGTTTTTCGAAAGAAGTATATAGAAAAGGACATATTCTTTTTAAATGATTTACTGAAAGAAAATGGATCCTTTCTAACATTTGAGGAATTTAAACAAAAATTTAATATCGAATCAAATTTTCTACTTTACAATAGTCTAATATCTGCAATACCAAAAGAGTGGAAAATCATAATAAAAAATAAAGCAAAGTCTTCCAGCGTAGAAAATGAATACATAAATTTAGTTAAAAAAAGTAACAAACCAACAAAACTTTTTTATCCATACTTCTTAAAAAAGTTATCTGAATCCCCGAAAAAGGCAAAACTTAACTGGGAAAAGGATTTAAACAGAGAAATAAATGACAAGGAATGGAAAGAAATATTCTTAAAACCTTACAACACTACTACTAATACTAAACTTATATCTTTTCATTTGCAAATTATCCATAGAATTCTGATAACTAATTCAAAACTGTTCAAATTTAATATATCTGAAGTTGAACTATGCTTTTTCTGTTTTGAAACAAAAGAAACCTTGGTTCATTTATTTTGGTTATGTCCTACAGTAAGAAATATATGGATTGCACTCCAAGAAAATTTATGCCAAAAGTGCAATATTGAAATATGTTTTGACATTAACAGTATATTTTTTGGTTTATTTAACTCGAACATAAGAATGTGTAGAATTTTAAATCTGATATTGCTTTTAGTAAAAAGATATATCTACATATCAAAATGTCAAAAAAGAAATATATGTTACCCGGCAGCATTAGAGTACATCAAATCATTTAAACAAATAGATATATATTCAGCTTCCATGTTATCAGAAAAGAACAAAATGTGTATTCTTGAGAGCTGGCAATTAGTTAATGATCTATAGTTATCTGTTATTTTTCTTTCTCTCATCTTAATCTTCATGCATATTCTTTAGTAAAACACCTTTTCTCATCAATCCGTCTAAAAAGTATTGGTATGATTATTCTATCATTTGTTTTCATGTACTTGTGTTTTTTTTTCACTAAAACATGTATGAATGTATGACATATGAAAAATACAAATAAAAAAAAAAAAAAAAAAAAAAGATATTTGCCATTAAATATTATCAATAAACTGCAGAATATTTTGGCAGCTTACATGTCTGCCTTTTTCACTCCTTACATCCATTCTCCATATCCATACCATTAATTCTATCTCCATATATTGTGATTACAGATGCTAATCTATGACATTACATATAACACCTACCTTCAGCATCATCAGGCACCTGTTTCAGTGTGTAGCTACATGTATCTCCATACACTGTGATTGTAGGTGCTCAGTTAAAGTGATATACAATATGACACATACCTTCAGCATCATCAGACACCTGCTTCAGACAGTGTGTGGCTATCTCCATACACTGTGATTGTAGGTGCTCAGTTAAAGTGATATACAATATGACACCTACCCTCAGCATCATCAGGCACCTGCTTCAGACAGTGTGTGGCTATCTCTATACACTGTGATTGTAGGTGCTCAGTTAAAGTGATATACAATATGACACCTACCTTCAGCATCATTAGGCACCTACTTCAGACAGTGTGTGGCTATCTCCATACACTGTGATTGTAGGTGCTCAGTTAAAGTGATATACAATATAACACATACCTTCAGCATCATCAGGCACCTGCTTCTGACAGTGTGTGGCTATTTCCATACACTGTGATTGTAGGTGCTCAGTTAAAGTGATATACAATATGACACCTACCCTCAGCATCATCAGGCACCTGCTTCAGACAGTGTGTGGCTATCTCCATACACTGTAATTGTAGGTGCTCAGTTAAAGTGATATACAATATGACACCTACCTTCAGCATCATCAGGCACCTGTTTCAGACAGTGTGTGGCTATCTCCATACACTGTGATTGCAGGTGTTCTGCTAGCTTGACATAGTCATGATCCACCATCCCTTGGGGCTGTTCAGGATGAATTATGTCCCCTGTTGACATGGCAAGTATAGTAAACAACAGCCAGACATGCTGGTGGATGTAGCTTTGTATCATAGAGTCAGAGTCCTGGGATGTTTTTACTGCAATATATTATTAAAATGATGTCAACAAAATATCAAGTACTTCCATTTATCTTATCTGTAAAGTTTGATTAATCAATAACTCATTCTCTGAGAATGACATTTTATAATATACAATTATTGACTTTTGATGAGGTCTACTCGTGACTATACAGACCTGGTCAGGTATTGGTTGACCGAGGCCGAAGGCCGAGGTTAACCAAAGCCTGACCAGGTCTGTATAGTCACGAGTAGACCGAAATCAAAAGTCAATAACTGCTTTATTAAATTATCAGGATTTTTTTAACATTTGCATTGTACTGATATGCGAAGTCAAAGATCTAACACTACAAAAATGAACGCACGCGCTGGCCATGCACGCGCTTATCCCGAATAGACCACTTTGGAGCGTTAGCGGTCAACTCACTCTGAGGTACACTCTATCAAACAGCGTCTCCGCCAATCAGAAATAAGCAAAATCGGCAATAATTCCTGATCATTTAATAATACCCAATATTGTTCCCTTAACAAATAAAGTTGAGAAGAGGGAGGGGAATGAACTTCAATGATTTTGATTCAAAAGAAGGCGCATTTCATCGTACTTACATTTAATAAGGGGAAACTTTGTAATATCATGATTTGCATTGTGCCTACAAAAGAAAACAATCAAATATTAAATTCATATTCTTTAATAAGAATAGTTGATATTGAATATATTTCTTCTCATTCATAAAGTAATTACATAGAATAGAGTCAAGATAATTTTCAAATCAACATTATAGAGCTTCCATCATATCATACTCACTCTGCTGGGAAAGCTCCCTTCTCATGACAGCCAAAGCAAAGGTCAAAATCCTCACATACATTACAATGAATCCTTGTCCCCACTATAAATGCTTGGCAATTATTGCATTTGTATCTGTTAAAAGAGAATTAAAGAATTTTTGAAGTCTCCATTTAATTTAGTCAAACGTAACCTTTTTTAAAACTATCAATATCAATCACTTACTGTAGGCTAAACATTTTGCATCTGTGTTAAAATGTACCTAGTCATGTAAGATGATAAGATTTGCTTTACTGTATTAGTAGCTTATATCAAAATGTTCAATATGGATGAACCAAAAGACAGCTATTTCAATCTATAGACCAGAATTGTTCTTCAATCCAACAATTGATCTAAATTGCTTAACACTTGTTATGAGACAATCTGGCCAAAACTACACATGTAAATCCCTGAGCATTTATAATCAAGTAAAACTTACACTAGATGCACCATGTCATGGTCATGAGTATGCTCCCCTTCTGGCTTAACACCGCCTACATAACATGTAGCACACAAGTCCATGTCCTCACACTGTAAACAACGATACCGTCGTCCTGGTAACGTGACATCACACCCGTCACAGCTGACCTCTACGTCCAGAAGGTCACAGAACCTGGCTACAAACATCTGTACGGCTTTCTTCTCGTCCTTGTCCTCTTTCTTCATACTGTCATACCACTTCTCAAAGCCGTTAGAACAATCTTCAAACCACTTCATACACTTCTCATACTCCTTCATTTCATTCTCTTCTTCTTCTGTTCCGTACGTACATTCCCTCATCTTGACGGTTTCTATGAAAGATAAATTGGTAGTCCATAGAATGATTGTTATAACAACATGGATGTACAGTTTGTATACTCTTGGTTGAAATACTTCTTCATCGTCAAATGAAAACACCAAGAAATTTAAATCACTTAAAACTTAAGAGTGACTTTAATTATCAACATAAGACAAATCTATATTGTTCAGAAAGATACATAAATACTACCTTTAGCTATGTTGAGGTAGAGTGTAGGAAGGTTGACCTCTGTGATAAAGGTCAAGTCATAGGGCTGCCAGTCTACATCTAACAAGTGAAGTAAACAGGCCTGGGTGTATTCATACGCTGGAACCACTTTCCTGAAAAATATAAACAAAATGAGAAATAATCTTGAAGATATCATAGTTTTTGAGGTGAGATGTTTTTAATCTTTGAATATATTGCAAGAGAAAATACCCGACAAATCATCAAAGAATTTTGACTCACTTATTCAAACTACTTTAAGTCAAAAATACATTTTAATTCCAGTAATAGGTTTGATACTAACTACACGTATAACCTTGATGATAATAATAATGATTCTTATGTATTATTATTGGCCTTTCCTTTAAGTTTGCTGCATATCTGAACCATAGGAGGTTCACATTTATCGGCCATTACAGCCATATATGCTTTAAACATTAAACAAAAGCTTCCATACTATTTCTCATTAGCGATAAGCATTTAACCCATTCATTTCTATATAAACAAGTAGAATAGCTAATAAAGAATTGTACCAACAGTAGCTATGTTAAAGACATTATACATGTAAATAACAATCACCACCATTGTATTATCATGTAATACATACTTGTCCAGTTCCTGTCTGTGTGTACTATGTAAAGCCTCAGTGAGCCGTCTGATGAAGGAATAGTAGGACTCCCTGACCCTGCCCTCCTGGGCCAAACCACACCCATCCAGACTGTCAGCATAGTGTTTAGAGAAGCCCTCCTGATAAGACAGGAGTTCTTGTAGGAATAAAGACACTGGGATCTGTAATATAAAGCAGATGTCTTATAAAGGAATAGTAAGACTCCCTGACCCTGCCCTCCTGGGCCAGACCACACCCATCCAGACTGTCAGCATAGTGCTTAGAGAAGCCCTCCTTATAAGACAGGAGTTCTTGTAGGAATAAAGACACTGGAATCTGTAATATAAAGCAGATGTCTTATAAAGGAATAGTAAGACTCCCTGACCCTGCCCTCCTGGGCCAGACCACACCCATCCAGACTGTCAGCATAGTGCTTAGAGAAGCCCTCCTGATAAGACAGGAGTTCTTGTAGGAATAAAGACACTGGAATCTGTAATATAAAGTAGATGTCTTATAAAGGAATAGTAAGACTCCCTGACCCTTTTCTCCTTGGCCAGACCACACCCATCCAGAATGTCAGCATAAGCCATTTTGCTTAGAGAAACCCTTTTGATAAGACAGAAGTTCTTTTGAAGGAAAATAGACAATCGGATCTGCAATATACAGCATACATAGAAAATATGATATATGCAATCTAAATCGAAAAGAGGCACTTCACATAAAGATATTGCATCCTAGGATTCTACAATTTTTTTTTAAAGGAAAAGAAAACAAATTGCAGTAAATATGGAAAGCACAACTGAAACTCACAGATTACAAGCTGGATCAATGTTAAAAGTTTTTTAAGCTTAGTACAATGTCACAAGGAATGTCTACGTGAAATTCTTATAGAAGACAAAAAGTAAATTCAAGAAATTGTGGTCCCCTGCTTTTCGCAAAAGAATATCAAACTCCAAGGTCAAGGTCACAAGGTCATATACCAATTGAAAGGTTGTGTCACAAGGAACACAGTATGTGGAATATGAAAACCCTATCACACATCATTCAAAAGATGTGTCCAAGGTAAAAGTTTCTAAGAAGTAGGTCAAACTCCCAGTTCAAGGTCACCATTGTACTAATGGAAAGGTCTTGTCAAAAGGAATACATGTGAAATATGAAAACCCTGTTACTCACAATTCAAAAGAGATTCTAAAGGTTAGAGTTTTAGTGACTGACATGATGGCCAATTATTATGCCTTCTAGATTTTGCAAAAGCAGGGGACAAAACAATACTAAACCTGACATAAGTATACTACTAGTATAATGTACCTGGAAAATCTGATTTGCTTCATATGAACGTAGAAAACTTGCAGCAAAAGTATAGACATCGGCTACAGCCTTGGCATGCTGGGACCTCTGTAGGAGCATATGATTTACTCTGTAAAATAATCAGTAAATACATGTAAGAAACACTATTTCTTCATGGGGCTTCCATACCTTTCTACCATTGTAACCAGTAGGCGAGTAGAACTCATTCTTATTCTTCTTTCACATGCATCTACCAAGAGAAATGCTTATTCTCTTTGGAAGCCAAAGTAATCATTTATTCTTATGAATTTTGCTACCATTTGCTACTCTCTCTCATCTGCAAGTAACAGCAGTAACCATCATACTAGAGAGTCACACATTTGTTACAGAATGCGCTCGTCTCCTCCTTCAACGACTTTGTTGAGGGGATTTACCTCTTTCTCATATACTGGTACTCTCTGTTGTCATTGACTTGGATTTTTACTTTACTGTCTTTGCTATACATCACACTACTTTAAAACAACAACAAACGTTTATTCTATGATTTTATTTTCAACACTGGAATCAAGGATTTTTCTCTTTGTATTCCATGTTTTTGTAAAAAAATAATAATATAAGTAACAATCTCTAGTTCATACATGAAGTATAATCAAAACTTCAGTTTTTCTAATTTATCCTCATATTCTTCAATCCCCTTTAATTCTGCGTAACAACCTTCAATCGCAATTCGTTTTGCTTTCTTTATAAAATCCACTGCAGTTTTTGTTTGATTTATAACTTCGTTCATTCTCGCCAATGCCACTAACTTAAACATCTCACGTCGTATTTCCATATTCACAAGCTCCGGTTTTTCGAGCATGTCTCTCGCCTGTGTAATACATTCTTCGTCCGGTGTATAATTTTTGACGATGCGACATTGTTTCCCCACCCCTAGGAGAGCGAAAATCATTCTAAGTATGAAAAGGCGGCGCCAAAATATCTGAACGTCATCGTTTTCAAAACTCAACATCCAAAGTCCCTTATGGGCCTCCATAAATATCGTGTCCTGTAAATCTCTAGTTGGCGTCTCCTCAAACTGAGAGAGTCTGAACACTACACCTTTATAGATCATATCAGTGATCTCAGCGCACGGTGACAGACTGTCAGCACTGATATAGCACTCCCTCAGCAGCCCCTCTCCCTCATCAAATCTTCGGAGCGTGGACAGCTGATCGGCCTTACGTCCTAGCAGTATGAGACGGGACAGACTGGGTATAGAGGACGACTGTACAAAGCTCTCAAGCTCCTGGAATCCCGCGTGGTCCACGGACACACTGTCGGAGATGTTGGATAATGCGTCCATTTCTGCAGCCTTGTGGACCACGTACTTGTCACATAGATACATTTTCTTGGCTGGATCATTTTCACGCTCTATTCTCAGTTTCATGTGCGTTCCAAGTTTGCGAACGTCCAAGTAAGGATGTTCAAATCCGATATCGTGAACCAGTTTCTTTATTTGTTTGAAGTAAAGTGTGATCTTGCTTCGGTTTCCTACTTCTACCCTTGTCATACGGGGCACCGAGTTCGTGTGTTTGAATTCTTGGTACATAACGAACAAAGCTTTTGCCAATTCCTTGTGTTCTGCCATGTACAGAATACGGACAAGCCTGTCTAACGGACACTTGTCTAAAAGTTCGTTACAGAGAACGTTCAGTATGATGTATTTCTCATCTCCTGCGTCATCCATTGCCAGAAGCGTAGCCACAAACTCTCCTCCAAGTACGCCATGATGTTGTAAAATGTTTATGGTATCTCGAATACGGATGTCTGAAATCCATTTATCAAAGAAAGCTTGTAGGACGGTCCTCTCTGTAGAGTTTGTCCTGTACGAAACGAGTGTACTACACATGGTCCAATAACCGGGAAAACCAAAATCAACTAACTCAAATCAATAAGTACGGTAATATATATTTTTTTCTATTTTAGTTCATCAAACGAAGGTTTATCCGAATACCTTATACGATCGGGTAAGTATAGTAGGTGATATTATATTTAAACTTCAACACTTAAAATACGTGTCAAGAAGGGAACAAGTGTACCGATAATAGATCTACCTGTTGTACTTGTAAGGATAAATAAAATGCGTCATGTACCCTACCCAGGTATGACGCACGGTAACCTGTACTCTTCCGCCTTGAAATACGAGGGAGACAACTAATACTCTGCTAATAAAGATCCTTGTAAGGGTTTTTTTTCAATTCTGTGCTACGCGTTAAAAGTCACGAGCATTACTTATTACGGATAAACGAAAAATAAACAAAGACAAATTTTCATCTATAAATACGGTAGAACGACCGATCGTACGAAACTACTTTTGTTAAGCCCTTCTGTTGAATGAGTATTAAAAAAATTTCAAGTTTAGGTCGAAGGTCATGGCCAAGTTGTCACAAGAAACATACCATCGAGGCTTGCCTCTTAGTGTACAGTACACGGCGGGGAGGGGGTTGAGATTCAAGCATACTATGATTTCGGATATGGACGTGCAGCAAAGTACCTGGCACTCTCTCCATTAATATATTGAGCTCGGTGTACAAACAATCCAATCGTATGGTAAAGGTCCAAGGTGTGATAAAAAGGAGATATCAGAAATATATGTCTAGCAATCAGTTTTTGTATTCCAACTTGGAATTTATAGCGCAACTTTTTTTTCTTGTAGCACTGTCTTGGAATCTCTGTACGTTTTACGTATTTCATATATTTTGTGATTCTAAAGGAAGGCTCAGTATGTTTTTTGCATAAAAATGTTAATGTAATACACTAAGGTATACTATATGGCAGGTATCTATTAAACAATCTGGAGATGTAGAAACAGATGAAACACTTACATGATATACTATGCTATCATTGGCCTAAGGATGTGCAAATTTGTTACAGAGAAAACAGCAGACGTGTTGGCATTGGTTATAATGAATCAATGCGGCTTTGTACATGTTTTCCTTCTTTTATTTTTTTCATTGCAAAAAAAAAAAAAGAAATAAAAAATGAATTGTTATATCCGTTTATGACATGTGCCATTCACAACCAACTACCAAAATCAAATAAGTTTTACAAATGAAACACAGATTGTGATACTCCCTATATATAGATACTTTATAAATACAATGATGGAGGTCACAAGATTTAGTGCAAGCTGTTTCTTTTTTCCACAGATTCGAACAACAAAGTACAGTGCAAGGTTCCATGTACATGAACATGAGCTGCTAAAGCTCCCATTATATCAGAAATAATTTAAAAAAAAAAATGATTTTCAGGAAAAAACAGATGTCTCCCCCCTCCTGCTAAGTTACTTTGACCTTAGGCCAAGATGATGTGAAACCTTTGAGTCATGGGCAACATCATACTAAAACAAGAAAGTGATTCATTATATTGTTTGAGGTAAAGCCTAAACATGATTAGCATATACAATTTCATTATAAGCATATTTAGTGAAATTGACTTCGGTCACATGACCTTGGATATAGGTGATCTGAAACCTACATTGTATGGATTATGAGCAACAAAAAACTGAATTAGCGAATGGATACATGGTTCAAAATGTAAAGCCTAAACATGATAAGCATAAACAATTTCAGCCTGGACATGATTAGCATATAAAATTTCATTACCAAAGTAAGAAGTGACCTTAATCATGTGACCTTGGGACAATGTGATAAGAAACATTTAGTCCTGAGAAACAATATGAAAACAATCGTAAGAAGGGTTCAGGAGATATAGCCCAGACAAGATTAGTATGTACAATTTCATTAAAAAGAACTAAATGATCTTGACCTTGGGCACCTGACCTTGGGTCAAGATGATAAGAAACCCTCCAATCCTGAGCAACAACATTCTAAACATGCTAAAGTATCAGAGTGATCCAGTATACCATTCCACAGATATAGCCCAGACTCAATAGCATTTACAATTTCATTAAAGAAATGTAATGCTTGACCTTGACCTTAGTCATATGACCTTGGATCAAGGTGGTGTGAAACCCTGGGTCATCAGCACCATCATACTAAAATATGAAGTGATCCGATCATGATTCAAAAGATTAAGCCTGGACATTATACACGTAACAAATACAATTTCATTTAAAATATACTAATAGACCTTGACCTTGGTCACATGACCTTGAGTCAACGTGATGTTAAACCTTTAGGTGATAAGCAACAGCATACTAAAATATGACAGTGATCTGATAAATAGTTAAAAGAGATACAGCCCCAACAGGATAGCATTTACAATTTCATTAAAATGTACTTAGTAACTTTGACCTTGATCAAATGACCATGGGTCAAGGTGAAACCTTTTGGTCATGAGCAAATACATACTTAAACGTGAAGGACATCCAGTAAGCCATCCAAGGGATAAAGCCTAGACAGGAATGCAGGTAAAATTTCATTAAAAATGTACTAAGTGACCTTGACCTTTGTCACATGACCTTGGGTCACGGTGATGTGAAACCTTCGGGTCATAAGCAGCAACATGTTAAAATATAAAAGTGATCCTGCACACTGTTCAGGAGATATAGCCCGAAAAGGAATGTATTCATAATTTCATTAAAAATGCACTAAGTGACCTTGACCTTGGTCACATGACCTTCAGGTCATAAGCAGCAACATACCAGTAAGCCATCCAAGGGATAAAGCCTAGACAGGAATGCAGGTAAAATTTCATTAAAAATGTACTAAGTGACCTTGACCTTTGTCACATGACCTTGGGTCACGGTGATGTGAAACCTTCGGGTCATAAGCAGCAACATGTTAAAATATAAAAGTTATCCGGCAAACGGTTCAAGAGATCTAGCCCGGACAGGAATGTATTCATAATTTCATTAAAAATGCACTAAGTGACCTTGAACTTGGTCACATGACCTTGGGTCAAGGTGATGTGAAACCTTCGGGTCATAAGCAACAACATACTAAAATATGAAAGTGATCGGGCAAATGATTCAGGAGATATAGCCCGGACACGATGTGTGACAGACGGACGACGAAAGGCAAAACCAATATGTCTCCACCCCGTTGGGGGGGGGGGGGGAGACTATTAGTTATACAGTGTTTTACAGGGGGGATACAGAAATATATTGGGTCGATGAAAAAAGTTGTATTGGGCGAGGCGAAGCCGAGCCCAATACAACTTTTTTCATCGACCCAATATATTTTTGTATCTCCCCTGTAAAACACTGTATAACGAATTTATCCCGCTGATGGCTTTTGGTTTGTGTATGTTACGTCAACATATTTTAAAGCATTTTGGTGACGTCAAAAGCATAAAGCGTCTTAGAAGAAGCAGGATATTAAAATAATATCCTGTTAGTAAAATAATACAACATAATATTTGGTTCTTCTCGACCAATCAGATTGCAAGAAATTTGCCAGAGGCGGGATAAATAATAATATACATGTATGTATGCAAACATTTATATATGTGCCATTAAAGGCCCATCAGAAATTGTGTACAAGCCTCATGCCGATTTAACGGTTTCCACTGACCAATAAGTACTAAATGTGTGCAAGTAGCTAATTCTGCATTGCATTGGAGTATGGCAGCTCTACTTGTATAATCCTAAAGAGTTGAGTAATTATTAAATGGGGAAAACCTTAGAATGTGATTAGAAGAGGAGTTTCATTCAATTACAAACACATTTCCTTTGTACCTCTGCACTGTAGTTGTAATCTTTAATACTGTTCTACATAGTGTCATCAAAGATGACAAAGCTCATATCGACAGCAATATTACCTTACCTGCATCCATGCCATGCATTGCACTAAGCACTTCAAACAAGTCTGACTGATGTAGGACTAAGAATGCAGTGCACCATTTTACCTAACATGATCACTCAAGCGTGCACTATGTGTCAGATTCAGCATTCTACCATGCATTGAATTCAAACACTCAAAGTTGGTTGATGTACAACTTTAAATTAATCTTGAAATGGAGGTTTACCGTTTCCTTAACAGCAGCATGGAAGTTGATGGTGGAAATTGGTGCTGAGGTAATAGAAAGAGCCACTTCTTCTCTCTTGAAGTGAACTAAAATCAATCCTTTAGTATACATTGCAGACGTCAAACAAGGACTTAGCGATACAATTTGTAAGCTCTATCTTTACCATCATCATGATTTCGACCTACATTTTGGGACACAAATAAAGTTAGATCATAATCAGGGATAATTGTTTACAGAAAGTCATCACTAGCGTGATAGGTGTTGGTATAATATTCTGACCTTTCTGTTGTCCATGCTGGATCCTGTACAAAGTCTAACACAAGCCTGAAGGACGGATACTTCTCTGTGGCATCAAACTACACATAGAGATACATGTATTATCAAAATTTATAATGATGTATAAATAAAGTGTTACAATGATGTCTAAATAAAATTTACAATGATGCCTACATTCTACAATTATCAAAATGGCATTTCATTATGTTTATATCATACAAATATAACATCTCTTTTTTATTCATTCATTACTGTATTTTCATAAAAATGTACAGGACTAGTATTTTCTTACATACCTGTAGATGCTTTTCTGACTTTTTATTTGATAATTTCTTCCACTGTTTAGAAGCTTTTGCTCTCATCTGCAATATAAATGTAGACATTTTATTCTTACTTTAAACGCTTCGACATTTACTTATTAAATGGAAAGGTCCAAGAAAATGTTAGTACATGTATTTTAAAGTTGATTATTCAAAGATTCATGTAATTACATGTACATACCTCATTTTTGAGTTGAATTTTTGTGAGTCCAGCAAACTTGAGTAAAAAGAGAGCTTTATCCCTACACAGTGTAGCAGGATCATCTACATCCTCGTCTGTTTTCTCCGCGGCCAATTTCTGTCTCTGACTTAGCTTTAATACAGTTGGAATCAACTATGATATATTTTTCATGCTTTTTGAAAGTCAGAAAATTTACAGTTGAAAGATTTATCAAAACTTAATCGCTATATGAAAAGATCTATAAATCGTATATCTTATGTATCCAGAGACTATTGCAAAATCTACATGCATGTTAAAATTGCTATACACAGCTTACCAGTTGCATTTTCATAGAATCAGCAGTTGAGTAAGCTAGGAGTATTCCCTCAGGTATAGGATTCTCCCCTGTAGATATGGCTACAAGAATATGGTATGAAATGTACATTATATGTAGGTTATGCACACATACTGTATTTCATAAAAAACAGTGTGTAATCTACATATTTTTAATTTAAGTACCATACAAAAAGTCCGTATTTGTCAGTCATACATCTATTTACAATTTTACACATAACCAAACTATTCAACATTTAACTAACAGATTTTATGTGATCTACCTACATGTATTTAACACATAATTATATTTACTTGTGTACACTACATGTATATAACGTACCTATTTTCCTTATATCTTCCCTGAGTTGTTGAGTGTGCCAGACTAGAGCAGTAAATACAGCAGTGACGGCAGCATCTATAGAGTCTCCTCCTACAGGCATCAACGTACGACTCTCATTCTTACATCTGATCGAGTAAAATGTACATTACATGTGAGAGTCTCTAAATTTGATTCTACAAACTTTTTCTATTAAAAAAAAACTATTTTCTTTTTTAAAATGATATTCGTGGAGGGAGAAAATATTACAAAACTGACAATCTTGTTAGAACTACAGGTCATGCCTCAGATACTGATTAAATCATTTTGTAATGAAAAGTCTGGATAATCCATACTGAAAATATGTAAACAATTTCACTAAAGCTGCTTCTCTGCATCAGCTGTACATTGGATAAAGCAATTAAGCGTGTAATAAAACATCGCTAAAGACGGTATGGCCGGATTGCAAAGTAAGTTTTTGTCACCAACTGGGTCAAGGTCACTAGGTCAAATATTACAGCATACATTGAGAGGTCTTGTCAGAGGCAACCTACATGTATAATGTAAAGTTTCTACTGCATACAGTTCCTTAGATTTTGCTTCAACCAAAAACTTTAACCGAAATCTTTAACTAGGTCAAAGTCCAAGGTCAAGGTCACAATGTCAAATGTTACCGCATAAATTTAGGTCTTGTCATGGGCAGCTTACATGTATAATATAAAGTTTCTACTGCATACAGTTTCTTAGATTTTGCTTAAACCAAAAACTTTAACCAAAATCTTTAACTAGGTCAAAGTCCAAGGTCAAGGTCACTAGGTCAAATGTTACAGCATAAATTGAAAGGTCTCCTCATGGGCAACCTAAATGTATAATATAAGGTTTCTACTGCATACAGTTACATAGATTTTGCTTCAACCAGAAACTTTAACCAAAATCTTTAACTAGGTCAAAGTCCTAGGTCAAGGTCACTAGGTCAAATGTTACAGCATAAAGTGAAAGGTCTTGTGATGGGCAAGCTTCATGCATTATATAAAGTTTCTACTGCATATAGTTCCTTAGAATTTGCCTCAACCAGGAACTTTTACCAAAATGTTGACGGCAGACGGACAGATGGACGGACGGACATCGTCAATCTATAGACCGGAATTGATTTGCAATCCGGCCAAAAAAGTCACTCTTGTCATTATCATATACCATGGACTTTATTGCTACCTTTGTAGGAATGTAACAGGAACACCATCTTTCTTGTTGATAAGGTCCCACAGAAACACAAGTTCTATCCCAGAATCCTCAGCAGTGAATTTTCCCGACAACGACCTCTCTAGTTTGCCAATCATATACCCTCCCCTGAACAGAGTGGTCCATAACTCACTCCTGAGGACATCCTGTTCTGCCGACTCCTCTAATGCTATCAATGTATCTTTTGAAGAATCTAAAACGATAAAAAAATTATACAGCTAGTTTAATCAGGGGTCTTCTCCAGACTCTCAGTTTAAAGAAACAATTTGGAGCAAAAAGTTCAACATGTCAAGTCTTCAAACTTGAAAAAATCTCTGGATCACATAATTAATCTCTTGTTAATGGCGGACGTGATTAGTTGTAATTGCTTGTAGTGGCGTATCAGATAAGGCAGCTCAAATACATATGAAATAAGGTCTTATACATAACCATATCTATGATTTCCCTAATAATGGAAACCAACCCTATCAATAAGTACATATCTAGCATGCCAAAACGATAACATAATAATGAATCTACAGTATGTTAACAACTTACAAGGATTAGCACCAAGTGTTGCACCACAGAGTCTGCCTAGTAACTTAGTCAGACTGAGTTGAAGGTCAAACGGCCAGGAAAGGGGTGTGTCAGGACTGCCTCGTGCTGTCACCTGTATAAATAAGTTCTCAACATAAACATCAATAAGTAATAAATAACATGCAATCCTTAGGCCTTACATGAATATCAATGTGAACATTTATTGTTACCTCTTATATGCTTAAGTCTGTTGAATTGAGTTGAGTGCTCCTTGGACCCCCTCACGCCAACATCTGAGCCAGCATGAGACATTTATATAAGTTGTGTAACTTGTTTGTTAAACGTTGTAAAATAAATAAAGTTTAAATTTTTTTAAATTGAGTTGAGTGTTGAAATAAAATGTTAAAACTTACCATATTGATAAGATAACGAAAAATTTTGTATGAGGCTTTCAGTCCATCAATTTTTATCTTAGCCAAGTGAAATTGCCAATTTTTTTAATTTCCTGAACATCACATTTTGTTATCTTTTGTATGTTTTGCCTTGACTTTAATTTGTTAGAATATACATGTAGAATTTTAATTATAAGTGCAAAATAAAATATAAAATGTTCTGTGTGCAAAAAATATAAAATAATCTTTTATATACATGTATATTATTTGTAACACAACAAAGTGTAATAATAACCAAACTTAGCATGACGAAAACTATAGCAAATAGAGGATTACCTTAAACTTGTATCCCCATTCCGTATTACTGCTATCGGAGTGAAACAAGAAGTGTAGGTGAGGGCCACTGAAGGTCACTTGCTTAGGCCACTTTGATGTACCTACTTTCTGATCAAATCTCATCTGCATTCCTTTGGCATCAGTAAAGACTAGGTAGTCATACCTACATGTGAAGAATGTTAACATTAACAACTTTTAAAATCATACATATTGAAAATAATGACGAGAAAACTATGAATCTGAAAATTGCTTGCTATAGAACTTTAAACTCAATTTCATTTCTTTGAAAGAAAGGAGGGATCTCTAACAACATTCGGTTGCAGCACCCACAGCAAAACATCAAAACAACTTATATTTGAAATAACATATCTAACGTGCATAATACATACATGTACATGTATATAAATTAACTTCTGCAGGTTGTTTCATTATTTACCACAAGTTCTTTAAATAATAAACAATGGTAACTTATAGCAAATACCTACCTCCTCTCTGTTTCACATCTAGGGTCAAAGTCTACTACAAACTTCTCGGCACCAGGACAAGTTAACACCTGGGTGACCCGCTGGTTGTTGTCGTAGTTATGTGAAGACTCTATCTCCCAGGTACGTAGGACAATATCCTCTGTCTGTATACTGTCCCAGTGTTCACTAGATATCTAGAAGGAAGGAGGCAATATACATGCATTAACTTGTAAAATACTAAAATTTAATGAACATAGATTTTTGTTATAATCTATTTCTCAAAGATTTTGAAAGGTTTTAACATCACCAACATTGAACATCAGAAACATGCATGTATATAGAATATGTACTAACATATAAACTTTAAGAGATACAATTATATACATGTGTATGCACAACCAATGTAATTCTCTGAGATGCAACTATTAAAAGGAACGTACTGCATTTCGTGTATTAACACTCGTGACGTCACAATGCATAAGATCTAAAGAAACATGCCATGACAGCTGTTCTAACCTGCAAACTGAACCCTCTGTGATCTGAATTTTAAAGTCACTTTTTACCCAGAAAATGCAATTTCAGAAAACGAGAATGAAACAGACATCTATGGTGCATATTTATAGAATAAATGTCATAATTTGTGTTTTGTTACAGGTATGCAACACACAGCAAGTACATTTATTGCATGAAATGCGCGTAATGTAAATCTACTAAAATCTCCTTCACAAATGTGATATAAAATCCACACTTTTGTAAATAACATTAGTAGCAGGGACAAATGGTATACCTGGGCTGTGAAGGAGAATTACTTAGCTAAGGAATAGCCTATGATTAACATAATGTACGTACATGAGGAAAGACTTTGGGAAGTATTTTTGCCAGGCTTTGTAGCTCTGTATTCAGGTTCTGGAAGCTGAGTGCCAACAGAACCCTTGTTGATGAATCACAGAAATCACTAAGAAATGTCAGTATTAGCACCTGAAAAGTGAGAGTTCAATTGACATTAAAAATGTTCCTCCAGTAGGAAGGATGAGCCATTAATTATCCAGAAATACAAACAAAACATTTTTACAATAATTGTAGTTGGAAAACTTTATTTTTCTTTAAAAGCATTTTCCTCTGAAATAATGCAATCTTAGCAAAGAGTAGGAGCAGTAACTTATTGGCCCTTTACTAAACAAAAAAAAAAAAATGCCTTCAGTTTCAGTGTGTTGGATGGAATCCTAGAAATGATGATACTCACCAATTGTCTAGTTACACATCCTAAAAAGGAGGTTTCTAATGACAACACAGACTCCTCCTACAATAAACATTCAGAATGTCAGCATTATCTTCCAGTTTACTTCATTTGTATCATGTACATTCTTTCATTCTTCTGATAATTTATATTTACTCTCATTCATCAATATTTTCACAGAGTTAGCAATGAGAGTACCATACAAATATTATTATCCATATACAACTTGCAGAGATTGATACAACGACAACAAAAAAGGATGTCTCGGGATCAATGACTGAATATGTAAAATAAAATCTTTATAACTACAGGAGAAAATTAAAGGAAAACCTACCAGTTTATCATTGCTTATCTTCATGACTAATTTACAAGCCTCAGTAGCTTTCGTAGCCACATATGCTGCATCTATATAAAACAAAATTAATATTTACTTCAATGAATGTCTCATATTAGTCTGAATCTCAAACATGACAAAATCTGTTTATCAAAACTGCATTTCCCTTCGCTATTACATGTATTACAATAGTACATATGCCTTTAAAAGTAGAGTTGGATTTTTTTTCTTAAATTTGAGAGTAGAATGTATTCAGTTTATTTGTACTATATCAAACAAGATACTCCAGTTTTCTTACATTTCACTATTCTATTTTTTATTTTCATAAATGTATACTTTGTTAGATTGCTAGGACACTTACATCTAGTGATGACTAGAGAGGCCTTTTCCTTAATGCCTTCAGACGGTGCCTTGATGTTCTCTCCTAAGTCCTCTGGTGCTAGTTGGTTCCAACACCATGCTAGTAGGCTGGTTTGGAGAGAACTAACCAATTGTAGGAGGTGTACCACCTGCTCATGACTCTGACCTGTCTCCATGGTAACAGTAAACTCATGGTATGTGACTGAGATCATGGTTTCCATTATATCCATAATAGGGGCGAGGTGAAAGTTCTGGAATAGAAAAAAAATATCTCAAAATGAGTCAACAGTAAAAAAAAAACATGCAGTTGCTGCATATTTTAAAACATATGAAGCCTTTTAATTCCAATGAGAGTTAAGATAAAATCCTTTAAACAGAATAAGTGTAACGTACATCACAAGATTTAGCAGGGAGGTCTAGGAGTCCACTTGGGTCCACACTGCTGAAGAATTGACATAGAGACTGAAACACTAACATCACAGACGGTGCTTTGTTCAAACTCTGAAAGTAAATTGTATTATTCCACATGTTTTAAGTATGATAGTAAAGGTTAACTACAGTTCATACAGCACTGCTTTACTGAATTTTTCATTATAAACAGTATGCTTTGCATATGAAATACTGAAAATAAATTAAAATTAAATCCTACAGAAAATACTTTTAAAATGTTATCACTATTACCTCTACATTTTGCATCATACTAAAGAGCTGTTTCCTTCTGGCCTCCTTATCAGGGAAAAACACAGCAGCTCCTGAGTGATGGAAAATAATTATAAAATGTTCATGTGTCTAATTGTATTGGTTCTCTCCTAAATGGATGCAAATACATTAAATTCTCATGACTAAGGGCACAAAATATCCACTTTTTTAATTATACACGTAAAACATGAGTAGAGAATAAAGAAAATAAAACTAAAATATAGGGTTTGAAAGCAGATAATACACTCTCAGTTCAATAGTATGAAAGTTGTTTAGTTGCCATCAATAACTTAAATGCATTGAGATAAAGACCAATTTTGTATACCATCAATGATAAGTTGCCGACAAAGTTTGTGTCTACGAGACTGGTCCTCCTCCTTAACACTGTCTATCACAGAACCTAGATACTGGAAAAACGCTTCTGCTGAATTCTGAAATAATACATGTTTACTATGCTTTGTAACTATGGTCAAAATCAGGTCAAATCTCATCCATTTGATGTTATTTAAACATCATTAAATGTTTGGCTTTTACATACATGCATATGAAGTAACTAGTAATGTAATTTCAGATAACTCATCTTATCTCTACAAGCTCTAACAACTTTTTTTTATATACAAGTATATGACAAAACCCCCTACCTTACACTCCCCCGACTCTAGATAAGACAGGCAGTAGGCAGTATAACAACTTATTTATATACATGTATATGACATATGACAAACCCCCTACCTTACACTCCCCTGACTCTGTAGATAAGACAGGTAGTAGACAGTATAATAACTTCAGCATCTGGTCTCCACACGCCTGCCACTTCTCATCTTTACTGTTTAATATAACATTGGTTGATTGAATTGTGTCATTACTTATACTTAAATTACCAAAAGCCAAACCATCTTGGTGCAGTAAAGAAATCAAAACTTTTGAATATTATGTCTGTAGAGATCATTGTTACAAAAGACAGTTTCTTTGGACAACACTTACATGTAGAGGACGAGGCTTTTCTCATAAGAATTAAGACTTACAAGAAAGAGAGAGAGGGATGGGGAGGGGAGAGGAGGGTGAAGAAGGTAGCTATCAAAGTTGAATACTTCTCTCTAAAAGCCACAAATAACTCCCAAATCGTATCCAGGGGAATATTGCTGAACTCTAGATACTCAGGTTTTCCTGATGTAACCGTCTTCTTCTGAGCCTGAAATAGAGAAAGAAAAATCGTCATAAATGTATTGAACCAAAAACAGAACTGATGTGCAATCAGTATTAGAGAGAATGTTCATCCCTAATCAATATTGTACATCCAAATTATGAACAAATCAAAAGCGTAATATCATTGTTCCTATTTCATGATATATTATGATAACTAAAACTCAAATTCAAGTATCAAACCTGATCTTGTGAGAGATCTATAAGGAACTGAAAGACTGCATTGATAATTTCTAAACTAGAACAAGATGGCCTCTTCTCTGGACTGGGTGGATGGCTAACCTGAAGTATATCAAAAGACTTGGATAATGTACCAAACTGTATATGTGTACATACATGTATTTGTCTCCTTTAATGTGAGTACATCTGTATATACATACATGTATATCAACTGAAATTTCTCTACGTTCAAAGTATATTTTACAAAGAATATGGAAGTATGAACATCATATATGTGTGTATAAAAGTACATGTACATGTATATATACATAAATGACTGACAGGTTGATGTTAAAAAATGAGGGATTGCCAAATGTCAAACATGGCACATGTTTACAGATTTATTCATTATAATCAATCATCCTTAAAACTATAAATATGATTCTCTGATTGGCTGATAACGTTACCGACACTCCTAGATAAATCACCAGATTACCCCTCTAACTTCTGCAAATAGGGATGTTATTTAATGTGAGTCAAATATAAAATTATAAACATAGGATAATCAAAGATTACATAGCTTGCCTATACAGGTTTTTGTCAGAAACCAGGTTAAAGTTTTTGAAAAGTAGGTCAAAGTCCAAGGTCAAGGTCACTAGGTCAAAGGTCATGGTATCAAATGAAAGGTCTCATCACAAGGTATCTACATGTGAAATTTCAAAGCCCTACCCCTTATAGTTCAAGAGATATAGCCCAGGTTAAAGTTTTGTCTACGTACGACGACAACGACGATGCTGAGGGTATGGCATTAGCTCTCCGGACTTTTTCGTCATGGCGAGCTAAAAAAAACAGTTATGGACTTAAATTCAGTATATACATGTATGATGTGATATTGACTTACTATGAAAATAATGACCTCCGCTTGGTAAATATTTTCATAGGAAGTTAATATCACATACTGAGTTAAAAACCAATAATTGTATAATAATCAAATGGCCCATTAAGGCATTATTTGATGGGCCACTGATTGTGACATCATTATGTAAAAGTCCATTAATAGGTGCAATTTGGCAATCCCTCAGTTACATGTACCTTATACAATAATGTTGAGATACATACATGTACATGTAAAACACCCATTTCCAAAATATAAACAAAACATTCTGTACCTCTTGTGCATCATCCACCATGGCCAGTTTCCTCTTGAAGCCGTACAGCTTTATACTATGTACACCAATCTTTGAAGAATTATCTTGTCTCGGCTCCAGAAACTTCACCATTACATACTACAGAAAATATTGAACCAAAAGTCACTATTGCATTCTATGAAAAAAATATGTTACCTAAACTTTACTTATATTCAATAGAAAATACGTAAAATAAATTTGCCTTTACATCTTATACATGTATATTACATATAGTACTTGCCAATTCACACCACTGGCTAAAAAAAATATGGCATGGAGTAGAAAATCATATGAGGTCCTCTATAAATGTAATAACTTTTAATGTTCTTATAGTTAACAATGAATCACTATACACTTACATTGCCAACTGGATGCCAGCTAACAGGAATGTCTATTTCGTCACTGAAATAAAAAGTTAAATCATAACAGGAATGTCTATTTCATTACTGTAATAAAAAGTTAAATCGTAACAGGAATGTCTATTTCATCACTGTAATAAAAAGTTAAATCGTAACAGGAATGTCTATTTCATCACTGTAATAAAAAGTTAAATCGTAACAGGAATGTCTATTTCATTACTGTAATAAAAAGTTAAATCGTAACAGGAATGTCTATTTCATCAATGTAATAAAAAGTTAAATCATAACAGGAATGTCTATTTCATTACTGTAATAAAGGGAAAATCAAAGTCTCCTTGTACCCTTGGGTACATAGGGGTTAATTTTCTTTATACAATGTATTTTCCACCTTCTTCACCAACTTATGTGGTGAATTATGAAATGATGAGGTACATGTATGTTTGCAAAAGATAAAACGTAAAGGTACATAAAGGAGCTGATAAGATAAGGGCTGTATTTAGCCCTGAATCTGATCAAGTATTTCTTCTACATTATGATCTGTACACAAGAAAAACTTGATGATTAATAAATTGTAATGTATTTGGAGATTCCTCGTACAACTTTTATTTTGGTAAGCTTATTTCTAGATACTTAAATTATAGTCTAAAGAGTAGGGGGTAGCCATGTTGAAAAGAAGCTTATATCGATCAAAAAACGTTGAAAATTAAGAACAATCTGGCTAATATGGATATCTATAAACTTCAAAACATAGTTATAGTCTAAACAAGATACTAGAAATTAAATTCCAAAGACTGGTCTAAATTTTTTCCATAAATTTTATAATCTTGAGTCTGAAATATGGTTGTATTTTGTATTTATTGACTACAAAGTAGGCATTTTACCACGAAATACACATTGAGTAGAAATAAACTGCACACTCCTGTTTATTTCTTTCCAAAATCTTGTGCATTTCATGTGAAGATGTTTAGAATAAATAAATGAATGACTTTAGAAGGAAAAAAATTAAATTTTGCTTATATTATGGCCTAAAACACAGATTTGTAAAAAGCCCCCCACCCTCCCATTTTCAGTTTTTTGTCTCTGGGGCATCGTTCCCCCCTTAGCTACAGAACCCCACTTTGTCAAAAGATGTGTATCAGTGATATACACCTTCTGTAAAAGTGGCATTCTGTAGCTGAGGGGGGAACAATGTTTTAAAAAACTTTTCCATTTTCCATTGGTTTCTATAGAAAAAAGACATATTTTGCCCCAAAATTTAGGAAAACTATGCATGATAAATCTTATGCAACTGCTGATTATGATGAAACCAAGAACTGGCATCAATTTTGTAAAAGAATTTTTTTGAAGTTCACATTCTGAAAATTCCACTTTTTCAGGGCAGATTTTACGCCTTATCTTATCAGCTCCTTGTCTGATTCAATTACACAACAACTAAGAGTAAATTGTTTTCATGTCATACATGTAAATACATGTACATATCATATTTGTTTGAAGGTGTAAAATTTCCTAATAATAAGACATAATGGTTTCAACATTGATAAGGAGTCTCTTATTCTTAGTTAAATTGATTCAAAATTCTTCCTTCATTAAAATCTAACCTATGCAAGCAAAAATATAGCCACAATTTGGGACAATGACAATAAGATTTGTCAGAAGACAACATCGCTCACTGTGTTGGTTTTTGATAGTAAAATGGCAATTTTTATATAGTAAGATATGGCCAGGTAAATGTCAAATTCCAAGGTCAGGGTCACTAGGTAAAATGTCAAGGTCCCAAATGAAAGGTCTGGTTATGAAGAATCTACATGTGCAATATCAAAGCCCTACCCCCTATATTTCACGAGAAATAGCCCAGGTTAAAGTTTTTTAAAAGAATGTCAAACTCCAAGGTCAAGGTAACTAGGTTAAATATCAAGGTTCCATGTGAAAGGTCCGGTTATGAGGAATCTACATGTACATGTGAAATATCAAGCCCTACCCCTTATATAGTTCATGAATAATAGCCCAGGTTAATGTTTTTAAAAGTATGCCAAACTCTAAGGTTACCATCACTAGCTCAAAGGTCGAGGTCTCAAATGAATTTTTATATAATAATTAGATATGGCCAGGTTAATGTCAAATTCCAAGGTCAGGGTCACTAGGTAAAATGTCAAGGCCTCAAATGAAGGGTCTGGTCAAGAGGAATCTACATGTGAAATAACAAAGCCCTACCCCTTATATTTCATGAGATACAGTCCTGGTTAAAGTTTTTAAAAAGTAGGTCAAAACCCAAGGTAAAGGTCACTAGGTTAAAGGTCACAAATGAAAGGTCTCAGGAATCTATATGTGAAATATCTAAGCCCCTCCCCTAATAGTTAATGAGATAAAGTCCAGGTTAAAATTTTTTGTCCATGCAACTGACACTCAGGCTATGACATAAGCTCCCTGGAAATTTGTCACAGCTTGCTAAAAATACATCTTCATGTACAATGTATTTTTTTTTTTTTTTTGCTGATGTAATATTACTTACCAGTCATCAAATACAAAATAAGCTACAGGGTTGTCAGGTTTTCCTGCTATCCCTGCCTCCCTGAAATAAATTTGAATCAATAAAAGGAGCTGTTAAGATAAGGCGTAAAATCTGCCCTGAAAAGTCGAAATTTCAAAATGCAAAAATTGAGGAAGTTTTTCGGTAAAAATAAGAAGTAACTTAGCCCAGATATGAATCTTCTGTCATGTTGGATAAATTATTCAAAATATGACCGATTTTGGGGTCAAAACAAGCGTTTTTCCAATAGAAATCAATGGAAAACGGAAAAGTTTTTCTACAACATTGTTCCCCCCCTCGGTTCAGAATGCCATTTTCACCAAAGGTGTATATCAATAAAAGACATTTTCTGACCAAGTGGGGTTCTGAACCGAGGGGGGGAACAATGTCCCACAGGTGAAAAACGAAAAAAAGGGGGGATGGATGGATATTTTAGAATCACTCTTTAGACCGGTAACATAAATTAAAATTGCCATTTTTTTTTTAGAATCATGTAAAAATCTATTCAGAGTGTGTTCCGATCAAATATTTAACCATTAGGTAGAAAATAAACGAGAAAGTTGTCTATTTCTACACTGTGCGTATTTCGCGCCTGAAAGCTACATTTGTGACTGATAAATACGAAATATAACCGTTTTCAAGTTTCCGGATTGCGGATGTTGCCGATTATATTGATATAATAACCTCAAGGTTTATTCCAGTTATCCAGTTTTGATATTAAAAGGTACAGAAGTATAATATAAATCAAATTTGTGAAAAATAATGCATTTTTGGTTAATTTTCGCTCGATATTTGACGTTTTCTCTCATCAGTACCCCCTACCTCTTCAACTCGTAAATCATCAGTACCCCCTACCTCTTCAACTCGTAATTATAACATCTTTCACCAAATCTATTTAAATAAAATTCCTACTTGGAATCTTCTAATACTTTATCTTTAAACCCGACCACTCTTTTTCTGTAATAGAAGGACTGCACACGAGAAATTATCGAGTGATTTCAGGGCTAAATCAAGCCCTTATCTTAACAGCTCCTTAGCTCAAAATTATCAAGACTCACTTGAACCAAACTTCTAAAATAGTGAGTTTTTTTTCTCAAATTTGAATATTGTCCAAAAGTACCTTAGGTACACCTAAAGCATTTTTATACGATACCTACGAACCTTGACTTTTTCCTGAAGTTTGTGAAGGTAATTTCAAGTAAGATTATCCTGATAGATCAGAGTAAATCCTTGGGAACATTTGACCTTAAGGAAAAACTCAACTTGGAGGCTAAGATTCTTTCTCATGGTTTATTTACAAATTCATAGATATAATTTTTTTTTTGAACAAAAATACATTACTATTTTTTTTAAACTACTTCAACTTACCTGACTTGTACGCTAAAGTTGTATTCTATTTTACCCCATTTGTCATATCCCTCAAACCTTTCTATATGCTTTGAAAGATCAAAGTCTTTGCTGAAAAAAAAATTGAGAAATATAGTATGTGTGAACACATATTGTTTATAACATTGCTAGATCCTTTTCGATACATTAAACAATTGTACATGTTCATGTGTCTAATACAATGTATATTAAATCAATACTGGAAGGTGTGTAGGGTCACATCATCAGAGAAATCTACTTTTAGAACTGCCGAACCATACAGATGGACAAGATTATTTTTTCCCGAAACTTTGTCTATGGAGGATGTGTTAACCCAAACTTCACTGTAGATACCATACAAGTCTTACATTGTCTATGGAGGATGCATTAACCCAAACTTCACTGTAGATACCATACAAGTTTTACATTGTCTATGGAAGATGCGTTGACCCAAACTTCACTGTAGATACCATACAAGTTTTACATTGTCTATGGAGGATGCGTTAACCCAAACTTCACTTTAGATACCATACAAGTTTTATGAAAAAGTATCTTATCCTTATTCTTAAAGGTTCAAGCTATTAAAGGAGACATTTTACATCAATATTTCTTTCTTTTTCAAAAAGGCTGAAGTAGAAAAATATCACCTTTCAATAGGCTAAGCTTACTTTATTTGAAATACATTGTGTATATACATGTATCTCGTGAAAGACAAAAATAATTTACCTGTCATCTCTGTATACAAACACTAAGCCTCTTTTTGCTCCTTTTGCACCAGATGCTACCTAAAGAAAGATCATATACTGTGACTAACCTTTAAATCAACATATACATGTACATGACTGTATAAAAGCAATCAGAAGGATACAACATGTGTTTTTATGTTTCAACTTTTCCTTGTCTGGAAAATTTGAACAAATAATTATCACTCACTCTAATTCTGAGCCTTGTGACCTGCATCATATCCGTAGACTTGAAGATCATGCTTACTTTAGTCTTCCCTTCCTCTGTCACATATGGAGCTGTGAAAGAATTTCCGTAACATGTATCTAAAAGAAGCATTGTACAAAAGAGGAGTTCCTATTTTCAAGTAAGAAAATCTCTAAAAACAATCAACATAATCCTGTACAACAATATACATACATGTACATGTATGAGAAATTTTAATTTGAGTTATATAGAAAATTGAACCATGACCTACTTTGTAATGGTGCTGACCAGCTCTGACTGAGTACATTTTCTGGCAATGTACCATCATCACTCTGACCTCCATCTGTCCCACATAAGGTCAAGGTCAGCTGGTGACCTGACTTTTCCCAGCAGGAATCTCTGGCTTGTATGGCCTTCAGTAATAGGGGTGCACAGGGTAAAGATACGTCCGGATGCTCTGTTAATGTCAATACATGTATGTCAGATTAATATGCCTACCTGGATCAACTTTTGTAGATTCAAATGATGAAAAATAATAAAATACATGTATGTTAGTTACTTTTGCAACAAAAACTTTACGTTCTACTTTCATCTATTCATTCAATAGCATAATCCAAAGAATAAATACATGAATCATTAAAAGCAAATGTGCATGTAAAAGAGCTATGAAGATGATATTTCAGTTACATTGTATAATCAGCTATAATAACACAAAACTCCGGTATACCGGTATCCATGTTTAAAACATAGGATCATACCTTGAAAGAATTTGAGTGACCTGATAAGTCCGGCTACATTACCCCGAGCCAAGTTAAGGGACAGCAGAACATGTAAGCCTTCTGGTACAACCTCTCCTTCATTCCTATAAAGTATCATCATTATTTGCCAGGATGAATGAGGTACATTAGCATTAGAACAGTAATCCATAATAAAGAAACAAGGTAAACATTTTCTAGTACAGAGGGACAATAGTGGATAAATATTCATGATGGACATGTTTATTGTGAACTGTTCTAAGTATGGCTATTTATGGATGCTGTCTTGTAGAGCTGCAACGATTCGTCATGGTGCACCGAGAATCGCGATTCTTAGCTCCGACTCGAATCGCGAGTCGTTGTGGTCAGTATGCACTTTTTTGTATGATCTGGTTGATTATCATGTACCTTTGTGCACAGTATTGGTTTTATATCCCTTGAAGGC
The DNA here is from genome assembly GCA_028142955.1 of Pinctada fucata. Classification (NCBI taxonomy): domain Eukaryota; kingdom Metazoa; phylum Mollusca; class Bivalvia; order Pterioida; family Pteriidae; genus Pinctada; species Pinctada fucata. Next base: position 72,807,409 of record AP027103.1, on the reverse strand, counting down.
TGTTCTGTTCTGTGTCTTTGAATAATATTTTCACGTAATACATAAACAAATACAAATGTATATCATACAGTACCTTCACTTGAATATTATTTTTTGACTGAGATGAGATTTTCAATTAAATTTTCAAATAAAAGGAAAAAAATAAAATTTCCGAGGAAAATTATAGCGTTAATAACTCGAACCCAAAAAAATCGAATCGAGACATAATAAAACACAGCTAAAGACGGTATGGCCGGATTGCAAAGTAAGTTTTTGGTCACCGACTGGGTCAAGGTCACTAAGTCAAATATTACAGCATACATTGAGAGGTCTTGTCAGAGGCAACCTACATGTATAATATAAAGTTTCTACTGTATACAGTTCCTTAGATTTTGCTTAAACCAGGAACTTTAACCAAAGTCTTTAACTAGGTCAAAGTCCAAGGTCAAGGTCACTAGGTCCAATGTAATGGCATAAATTGAAAGGTCTCATCATGGGCAACCTAAATGTATAATATAAGGTTTCTACTGCATACAGTTCCTAAGATTTTGCTTAAACCAAGAACTTTAACCAAAATCTTTAACTAGGTCAAAGTCCAAGGTCAAGGTCAATGGGTCAAATGTTACGGCATAAATTGAAAGGTCTCATCATGGGCAACCTATATGTATAATATAAAGTTTCTACTGCATACAGTTCCTTAGATTTTGCTTAAACCAGAAACTTTAACCAAAATCTTTAACTAGGTCAAAGTCTAAGGTCAAGGTCACTAGGTCCAATGTTACAGCATAAATTGAAAGATCTCGTCATTGGGCAACCTAAATGCATAATATAAGGTTTCTACTGCATACATTTCCTTAGATTTTGCTTAAACCAGAAACTTTAACCAAAATCTTAAACTAGGTCAAAGTCCAAGGTCAAGGTCACTAGGTCAAATGTTACGGCATAAATTAAAAGATCTCGTCATGGGCAACATACATGTATAATATAAAATTTCTACTGCATACAGTTCCATAGATTTTGCTTAAAATCTTTAACTAGGTCAAAGTCCAAGGTCAAGGTCACTAGGTCAAATGTTACGGCATAAATTGAAAGGTCTTGTCATGGGCAACCTTCATGTATAATATAAAGTTTCTACTGCATATAGTTCCTTAGATTTTGCCTCAACCAGAAACTTAAAAAAAAATGTTGACGGAAGACGGACAGACGGACGGCAGACAGACGGACGGACAGACGGACATCGTCAATCTATAGACCGGAATTGCTTTGCAATCCGGCCAAAAATTGAAATCGAACCGAATCGAGAAGTTCCCGACTCGTTGCAGCTCTACCGTCTTGTTGTATAACTGTTTTCAGCAAAAAGGTTACGTAACATTGCTGTGTAATGGGTTGTCTTCCCTAAGGTCAATAATGGCAGTCATCAGCTTCACTTCAGCTTATTTATAAGCTTCTATGGCATCACTAAAGCATACTTGTTATAAAATAAGACCATAGACTGCACAAAATCATTTAACGTGAGGTCAAGGGGACCCCATTCCATGTAGAAAATCGATATTTTTGATCAACTTTCGATGTGGAGTTTATGTTGGTATAGGTTTATATTTTTCATTTTCCACTGAGTTTGTAAGAGCATTTTGGCACAATGTTTATGGGGCTTGCCAGCAACTTCATATTCTGGGTAGAGTCAAATTTTTCTTTACCTTATTTTTCTATGTAAACATGTTTCCTTTTGGTTGTGGTTTTTACTTAAGATTTCATTGAACTTTCATAGTTACATATTTAAAGTGAAAAGGCAGTCCGTACTCCAGCTATAGCGTTAATGTTATAGCTCTTCTTGTTTCTCATCTGACTGCTTGTTACCAATATTGTACACAAAAAGTTACAAAGTACCTTTGACATAAATCTTATACCCACATACATGTACATGTTATTCATTCAAATGTACTTTTTCATGAACTTGTTTAACTGCTCTACATATCCATTGTGATTATGAATTATTAGATAATGGTTTAGGTGTTCATGAATCAATATATCTATACATACAGGGCTATGTCTGTGATGAATTTTTCTACTTCATTAAGGACGAATTTACTGAGGAACTGAGGTCTGTCACCACTAGCTGGGGATAATGATAATGGTGGTATATGGCCCAGGGCATTCCTGTAACAAATATTAATACTTGTAAATACTTGTATGCCAAATAGTAGTGGATAATTCTAATTCTTACACGATTTAGGAAAAAAAACATTGGACATTAAAAATTCATATGAAATAATCTTTAGACATGTCTCATTTTAACAAGATTACGTAGTTCAATTCAGAATGAAAATAGTACAATTAAAAACAGAATTCTAACTCTACAACTTTTTCCCTTAGTTTAAATGGTGTAAAAGTTCCTACTTTGTGTGTTCCAGTATATTTCTTCTGAGATGTGGTGCCAGTGGCATGGTGACAGACACAGTGGAGGCCAGTATCTGTAGGTACCACATGGCTGCTGCATCCCCTACACTCACCCCCGCTTCACGAATTACCCTACACAAAGTACAGATACATGTAAGAATATGTTGTTTTCATTCATACATGTATATACATGTATAATAGTCATTGATATGTATACATGTATTAAAGGATGACTTACTTATAGCCAACAGCATTAAGTCCATGTATCCTGGTATCACATCCATCATTCCTACATCGCTTGATGTTAATTTGTATCACTATAAATGAACAAGACAGAGGCCCTCTATCAATAAATATGCCAGTATGCACATATCTCCATACATTTGCATTTATTTTCAAAGTAAAAATTGAGAATCAAAGAAATTCTAATCTTAGAGAGGAAGGTACAAACATACAGAAAGAGAACTCACCAGGATAAAATGTCTTTGCATTGTTCAGTAAAACAACATCCCCTGTCACATGACTTTCAAATAGTAAAAATATTCATATTAGTGAAATGAAATCTAAAGATGCAAGTTTGTTTCATTGTAAGAATAATAGAGTGTTAAACATGATCATCAAAAGCCTTTTATACCATGCATATGATCCTAATTGACTTTTTTCATGTTCACGGACTTCGAACTTGGACACCGCTCTTGGAAGGGACTATTTCACAAGAGTAAATTGCTGAGTCTATCCCAATGAGCTTAGAATACTTTGTGTAAGAATTTATTTATTTACATGTGTTATAATATACATATTTAAAACTCTCAAGGGTCATTTCGTCTATTTTGTGTTCAGATTTTACTTTTCTAATTGCACCTGATTTCTTCGATATGACCCGTGAAGTGAGAAGTTCAGAATGCAAAGTCCGGAGTACATCAACTTGAAAAATGTCCAATATCACCAGATGGACACTTGGCATGGTACTATCCCACCTCTAGCGTGCTAGGGGTCCGTCGATGTTTAATTTTCTGCTCTATTGTGAGTGCTGTTGAGATTATCGTCAGGATCTTCTTTAACTCATTTGTCCAGTCTACAGCCTTGTATCTGCACATTCTTTAAACTTGTATACTGACTAACTGTGACAATGGGACTCCATGACGACCATGTTCAAACCTCTTTAAAGAAAATAGACCCTGACAACCTGTCCTCTGAATGTCAGTGATAACATGCATGAGCTCGCTACAGCCAGCAGAGCACAGACTGTATTCCATACGGTCTTTTTACATATTCATCTGTGTGTTGCTTGGACCCCTGCATTTTGCTGTCTTGTTTGAGTGGTCATCTTATAGTGAGGAGGTTATTTTACACTACAGTTGTGCATTCTTTGAGACCTTTGGGTAACTGGTAAGTGGGAGGGTTTTGCGCAAGTAATCCGGATAACCACACAATTTGCTACTAATTTAGCAGGTGGCCATCCTAAGTCCATTTGTATCGTTGATTTATGTGCAGTCCTTTGTGTTTGGTGTTTTGATGTCATGTTTGGTGTTCCTTGTCCACTTTTGCATCGCTTGCTACATGTATGTATGTCTTCTCTGTGTTTTCACTTGGGGTGTTTTGGTGTTTTGCTGTGGGTGCTGCGACCAGATCTTGTTGAAGATCCCCTCATATTTTTATTCTAGAGAATATGATCCTATAATATGAATAATCTTGTATATTTTACTGTATGGTATTACCTGGATATTCTGACTTCTTTAATTGTCCGCAGACTTCGGAAATTTTTGCCAGCAGAGACAGTTATGAGTTCTGGCATGTAGCTGGAGTCTGATGAAGCTACGGCTATAGACAGGTTCTTTATAACTACATTATTCTTAATGTGGAGTCTGAAATACACATTAAGAGCCATTGTGAATATCTGTAATTATTATGCAAGTTCATATCATACATGTATGGTATAAAAAATAGCAGAATATTGTTAATGTGGTTTTTATAATTTTTGTTATAAATTTTCTTTGATACGAATGTATCTTAATGTCAAATTCCAAACATATCAACCTACCTTATAAAGTGTGACCTGGCCGAGCCATCAGATTGCCAGTATGTGTTGTGGTCATCATTTGTTAACCTGTATAAATCAAGTAAAATTTGATGAAATGAATTGAAGGGAATCAAGAATTTTGAAACTCTTCTTGAATTCTTCATTAAATAGTCTGACTTTTTTTTAAAATAAAGACATAATGAACTTGAATTCTAAAACTTTGTTTTTGAATTTCCACTTTTCTGCATCAAGATGTCATTTTATTAGTTGAAAAATATGTAATTACATGGCTGATATGTAAACAACTCCGAGGTACATCTAGAAAAACTATTGATAATTATATCAAAATCTGAATGTTACCATGTATGAGAGGTAATGAAGTATGAAAATAAACCCCATTTCAGTTGAGGTTAAGTCTTTCCTGGATTTGACTAATCTGGAATAGCTGATTTTCCAGTAGATTCATAAGGCGGAAAGACTCCAGACATCACAAAATTTGGCGATATTTTCATTGTGACATCAAAATAGATAGCATGACAACACATCAAGAAGCTTCAAGTCAGTGCGATCAGATGTGACGTCACTATGAAAAATTTTGCCAAATGATGTGATGTCTGGTGTATGAACATATAAAATCAAGGTTTAAAAACGGTCATAGATATTTTCTGGAAAATGGACTATTATGAGGCGTAACTAACCTATAAGAGTCTGAGGTGTTGGAGGATACCTCTATATTACTGTAACAAGGTGAGATGGTCCTCACTTCTTCACCAGAACCCAATGTGCCTGTACCTCCATTATGTACTAAGAAATAAAAAACAAATCAATTCATTCATCAAGAAAGAAATTAATCATGTGTGTAACTCATTAGCTTACTTACTCTATAACCATGGTTCAAGTACATGTACATTTGTAATTGACTTTCTAGACTAGGTAACAAAAATATAATTAATTATTCAGGTATATTGTGACATGTGGTTTTCATGTATTTTGTATCTTCACTGACCTGATTCCTTGATATTTTTGAAGGTTGACTTCAGCACAGAAAGTCTCATGTTTGCTGTATTGTTAAATCCATTCAAGTACGGAAATGGTAGACTCATACTTGAGGATCTGTTCCTTAACAAATACTGAAAAAAGATTCATTGCAACATTTCAAATCATTTGCTCTTTTGATAGAAATAAAGTAACATTATTAAGGAATACAAGTTTGTAAATATTATACAGTGCCACAGTAGTTATATTTTCACTAATATCTTAACTTTACTTTAAGCAATGTTGAGATAAAAAAAAATTTCTACCTGACGACATCGATATTTAAATGTTTTCTGATGTACAAGGTCAAAATCTATAACTCTGTCTGTCTATGCAAGTATGAACGTTTTATTATCCAAGAGAAGAGTTTACTATCCAATACTTTTACAACCTAAACACATATTTCTGCATTATTAATACCATGGTACAGAATGTACTACATGTACATGTACATGTATGCATATACAACTCCTTTTCTTATCGCTATATGATTTAAAGATAATTTTTTAACAATCAGTTCATATTATCTTTCAAACCTTGAGTATTTTGTCCGAGTGCTGTTTGACTGCATTCTGATCTCCTGCATACACATCCACAAAACCTGTAATAATATTCACTCTTCAATGGCTTATCTAGATCTAAACATACAGTTACTGTCATGTCAGAAATGGCATTACAAGTATCTGGCATAAAAAGTTTGTACTTTGTTTGTTTGATTGTTTTTAAACAGTATGACACAAAAAAAGTATGTCATGTTTTACACCTTTAGAGTCCCTGGACTAATTTGAGTAAAGATGATACTTTGCTATATGCTTAAATTAATATAAATTTTTATTCATGTCTTCAAACTACATGTACTTTGTAATCCCTTCTAGATATCAGGCAAAAGAGCCATTTTTTTAACAAAAAGTCAACAGAATCTGTTTTTCTGCTTTTGATACAGTCAATGACTAAATTGAAAGTATCTTTGACAAAGATAATAACAAGTGACAAAGTAAGCATATATGTAATACAGAATGAGAGAATATACATGTATATACCTGGTGTGAGTGAGCATGCCTGCAGCATCCTAATACTTCTACCTAACTCGCCCAGTACATTGACACCATTGGATGATTTAACAGTTTCCAGTATCGTGTTAACTTCCACGACTCCGCTACCATCTGTATCAAACTGCTGGAAAGCCTGAGGGAAAAAAAAGCTTTGAAACTCAAGAAGTGATGAAAAGCTCCACAGAAGCAAAGTACAGCTCAAGTAGGATACTGATCTTTGACCTTGTCTGATAAAAGAAGTAACTCAACTTTCTCAGCATTGCTTTTTTGACTTGATCATCTTAAAAACTCTTATCCTTTTCTTATGGTCTTTTCATTCACTCTTTGAGAGACAAAAATAAAATGTATAAGAAACTACCTACCCTGTAAGCATCATCTCTGGATACACCTTTATTCATCAACCAATCACAGAACTGAGATACTGTTAGGGTTTCCTTAAATGGACATACATCATAATAAAAAATGTTATGATCGCTGAGCGATATAGTCCCCTACCGGCGGCATATATTTATGTCCTGCAACTCTGCCTATGAATTACTCTTCAATGAAACATATATGAGTTTAAATTAAACTTACTGTCTGTGCAGCTCAGTTCTGAGGTTTTATCTGCTTTATCGATTCGAAAAAGAGGTCAAGCGTGACGAAAGTTGAACTTGCTCTGTAACTATCCAAGACTAAGCTGAGTATCAAATTTCATCTGAATATCTCTATTTGTTGCAGAAAGAAGTCTGGAAAACTGACAAAAACTGAATTTTCCAAGTCATAAAGGGGCATAACTCCTCGAAAAATAGGTCAAGCGTGATGAAAGTCGAACTTGCTCTGTAACTATCCAAGACCAAGCTGTGTATCAAATTTCATCTGAATATCTTCATCCGTTGCAGAGAAAAAAGTCCAGAAGACTGACAAAAACTGAATTTTCCAAGTTATAGAGGGGCATAACTCCTTGAGAAATAGGTCAAGCCTGACGAAAGTCAAACTTGCTCTGTAACTATCCAAGACCAAGCTGTGTATCAAATTTCATCTGAATATCTCCATCCGTTGCAGAAAAAAGTCCGGAAAACTGACAAAAACTGAATTTTCCAAGTCATCAAGGGGCATAACTCCTTGAAAAATGGGTCAAGCGTGACGAAAGTCAAACTTGCTCTGTAACTATCCAAGACCAAACTGTGTATCAAATTTCATCTGAATATCTCCATCCGTTGCAGAAAAAAGTCCGGAAAACTGACAAAAACTGAATTTTCAAAGTCATCAAGGGGCATAACTCCTTGAAAAATGGGTCAAGCGTGACGAAAGTCAAACTTGCTCTGTAACTATCCAAGACCAAACTGTGTATCAAATTTCATCTGAATATCTCCATCCGTTGCAGAAAAAAGTCCGGAAAACTGACAAAAACTGAATTTTCAAAGTCATCAAGGGGCATAACTCCTTGAAAAATGGGTCAAGCGTGACGAAAGTCAAACTTGCTCTGTAACTATCCAAGACCAAGCTGTGTATCAAATTTCATCTGAATATCTCCATCCGTTGCAGAAAAAAATCCGGAAAACTGACAAAAACTGAATTTTCCAAGTCATCAAGGGGCATAACTCCTTGAGAAATGAGTCAAGCGTGATGAAAGTCAAACTTGCTCTGTAACTATCCAAGACCAAGCTGTGTATCAAATTTCATCTGAATATCTCCATCCATTGCAGAAAAAAGTCCGGAAAACTGACAAAAACTGGATTTTCCAAGTCATCAAGGGGCATAACTCCTCGAAAAATGGGTCAAGCGTGATGAAAGTCAAACTTGCTCTGTAACTATCCAAGACCAAGCTGTGTATCACATTTCATCTGAATATCTCCATCCATTGCAGAAAAAAGTCCGGAAAACTGACAAAAACTGGATTTTCCAAGTCATCAAGGGGCATAACTCCTCGAAAAATGGGTCAAGCGTGACGAAAGTCGAACTTGCTCTGTAACTATCCAAGACCAAGCTGTGTATCAAATTTCATCTGAATATCTCTATCCGTTGCAGAAAAAAGTCCGGAAAACTGATATTCGGACAGACGGACAGACGGAGGGACAGACGGACGGACAGACCGACGGACAGACGGATGGACAGACGGATGGACGGACAGACAGACAGATGGACAGACAGACCGAGAGGAAACTAAGAGTCCCCTTCGGCATTGCCGGTAGGGGACTAATTATATATCTATTTTTATTCAACAAACTGTTGACATAATGGTAAAACAATATGTACATATACATCTTCCTTTGTGTTTAAGAAAAAGAACTTTTGCCAAAGAAAAAAGTTTCTATGTGTACAAGTAGTCATGCTTAATCCAACAAATAACACATAACCTGCCTTTAAGGTACCGTAACATAAAATTCAAGCTACCGTAGCATAAAATCCAAGCACACATATTAAAAGACTTTCAAATGTGAAAGATGTCCTATACATGTAAAGGAGAGAAACATAATACATTTAATATGAAAACAAAAATTCTGGAACTTACATCTATTTTGTTTTCCTCTAACCATCGTAAAATCTGGAACTTATATTGTTGTAGGACATTCTCTGGAATCTCCTCTCTGTAAGTACAAATAATACCCGGTATATGCAATATCATAATTATAAAATTGTAAACAACTTTTTATTTGTGAGTCCTTATTTTCACAACAACTGGACGATGGATCGATTCAAATGACTTTAATTTTGCGAGCTCATGATTTTTTTCAGAGTCCCTTTTTTTAGTTCTTTATAGTTACGTATATTTCATTTTAAATTAATGAACTGCTTATTTCATGTACGATCGTCCATTGTCCAATGAGGGTAATTATTTCTAAAGTAAACAAATACAGTGAAAGTCCTCGCTAATAAAAAGTAATTTACAGTAATCATACATTAAGTCTAGTCAAACTAGAGGGGAAATTTTAATTAATTGCAACAGTTTGTTTCTACACAGGAAAATGAAGTGATATACCACATATACAACATATAAAAAGTTTAGAAAATTTTATTCGGGGGAAAGTTATTATTTGAGCGATTAAAATTTTGCATGAATCTAAAAATAGAAACCCCTGGCCGTTAAAGAAAAAGTCAGAATTTTTGGAACTCTTGTGCGATTCGGGATTTACTGTACGGTATACAGTAATCGATCTACTATTTGTGCGATATTTATTCTATGACAATGCTAAACGTCTTCCTATCTGTGAAAAAAAGTATTAATTGTACAAGTAAAGGCTATCCTGTCAATTATAGAACATTCCAATTGAATATAATATTCTTTATTACGTATATATATCTAGCAAAATTTAAGAGTTATACATATAGATTTGATGACTAGGATTCAAGTTGCATTGATTTAAAGGCCAGGTGGGGACTATAAAAGAAGACAGGTAAATTTCCTGTCATTTCCTCTCTGACCGCTGTAGGGTTAACATATCTAATTGCAATCCGATTGGTCCTATGTATCCTTTATAACCCTCTCAATTTTTGATTGACAGCTTCAAATAGGTAAAATTGTGGTATATCTAATTAGCAAAATCAAGTAAACCTGTCAGTATGTCTTTGATGTCACAAACCACTTGCGTCTCTAGGAATATCAATTATAAATTTTTCTAAACTTTCTTGGGGATGCTTTATTTACTTTAATAAACAAACAACAGTTGAATTTGTTACTGTTGCAATTAGTTGCCAAATTGACCGTTTTTTTTCGCTATATTGACTGGACTACTGTCCTGTTCACTAAATCCAGAGCACCCTGTTTTGGCGATTTATTCTGTCGTCTGAAGAATTTTGCTATAAATTATTGTTTCCGAGAATTGACCTCCTTTAGTCGTAACTGGAAATTTACTTCAACTTACCCTATCAGCTACCTTCAAACCGCAATATGAAAAATAAAATGTCTACGGGTAATTCCAATGTTAATTTCAAGCCGCCGCCATATTGTTCTCCGTGTCAACAATAGTAAACAGTGACGTCAAAGCCTCCGACGTCATACATTTTCAGCGATTTTACTATAGAAAATCCCCGTAGACTTATTATTTTCCGTCCTATTTCTAACTTAACTGACGCACAGCCAAAACAATGGTATTTTCTGTTACAACTAAAGGAGTACTATAAAAGTGATATCTTTTTGGAAGATGACATTATCATATTTTAGAGAAAACCGGGAAAACAGGGTGCTATGGAATTAGTGAACAGGACAGTAATTGTTTATATCAGTGAGAAGTATTGTTTCACAATACCAATATGTTTAAGGTATTTCAATCAGTACATTTGAGCGTAGTATATCTAGAATATCATTAATTTTTATCCTCTTTTTGTATGTTTATTTAGATTATCTGAAACTACAGTCATAAACTTGAATATAAGAGTTTTTTATAGGAATGACAGTGATGTCGATCAATGTATCATATAATGTATACTTTAACTTACTGGAATTTTCTTCAAGAAGGTATAGAGTTGGAACCCTTTGACATAAATACTGAATACTGACACTAAATTGTTTAATTTATGGCCTCATTAATATTATCTGTATGAACTGATGTCAGAACAATGACAATGGCATGAACAAAGGAAATCTATCATGTTTAAAGATAACTGCCTGTTACTGAAGTTATACATTTAGTTTTTATCTACAGAAATTACAATTGATAAGGTAAAGGATCACTTTATTGGATGCAAGATTTATTTGTTCTTAGAGGCCCATGAGGACAAATAAAGCAATGGTTTTCACACGATCTGGTATTTCCATTCCCGGAGATGTTTTTTCACAGCCTAATCCAACCAGAAGTCTCTGACGAGACTGTAGCTCTCCTGGTTGTTTTTTCTAAAACATCAATTTCCTTTCTTTTTTTTAAACCAAGACCATAGGCAGCAGGCGCTCTAACAAATTATAAGTAGCATGACAAAACTACATATCCATTAGACTGCAACTAAAATAGCACTCATATAATTCATAATATCCGAGATAAAGTATTTCTAAAAAGAATGCCACACCCATTTTCCAAGATCCTAGGGGCCAAGGGCTGCTAGCTCAAATGAACTATCAATGACACATCAAGACTACAGATCCATAATATTGGATAAAGAATTAACTCCCCATCATTAATAGCTTTAAACGAGTAGAGAGCACAACTATATAGGAAAAATTACCAAACCCATTTTCAAAGACCCTGGGGGTATAGGGCTAAAACAAAATATCAGGTGCACAACTACACCACAGACCAATCATTGCAAAAAGAATTAATTCTACATCATTTATAGTGTCAGAGGAGTTGCAAGCACAAGATTACATTGACTTATATAGGAGAAAATGACCACACCCATTTCTGAGACCCGGGGGGTCAGGGGCTAAAACATAATATCAGATGCACAACTAGACCAGAGACCCATCATATTGCAATAAGAATTAAGTCTCCATCATTAATAGTGTCAGAGGAGTTGCGAGCACAAGATAACATAGAGTTATACAGGAGAAAATGACCACACCCATTTCTATCACCCTGGGGGTCAGGGGCTCAAACAAAATATCAGGTGCACAACAAGACCACAGACCAATCACATTGCAAAAAGAATAAAGTCTCCATCATTTATAGTGTCAGAGGAGTTGCGAGCAAAAGATTACATAGAGTTATATAGGACAAAATGACCACACCTATTTCGAAGACCCTAAGGGTCAGGGGCTAAAACATAATATCAGGTGCACAACAAGACCAGAGACCCATCATATTGCAATAAGAATTTAGTCTCCATCATTAATAGTGTCAGAGGAGTTGTGAGCACAAGATTACATAGAGTTTAATATAGGAGAAAATGACCACATCCATTTCTATGACCCTGGGGGTCAGGGGCTCAAACAAAATATCAGGTGCACAACTACACCATAGACCCATCACATTGCAAAAAGAATTAAGTCTCCATCATTTATAGTGCCAGAGGAGTTGCGAGCACAAGATTACATAGAGTTATATAGGAGAAAATGACTACACCCATTTCTAAGACCCTGGGGGTCAGGGGCTCAAACAAAATATCAGGTGCACAACTACACCATAGACCCATCATATTGCAAAAAGAATTCAGTCTTCATCATTTATAGTGTCAGAGGAGTTGCGAGCACAAGATTACATAGAGTTATATAGGAGAAAATGACCACACCCATTTCTAAGACCCCGGGGGGCAGGGGCTCAAACAAAATATCAGGTGCACAACAAGACCACAGACCCATCATATTGCAAAAAGAATTAAGTCTCCATCATTTATAGTGTCTGAGGAGTTGCGAGCACAAGATTATATAGAGTTATATAGGACAAAATGACCACACCCATTTCTAAGACCCTGGGGGTCAGGGGCTCAAACAAAATATCAGGTGCACAACAAGACCACGGACCAATCATATTGCAAAAAGAATTATGTCTCTATCATTTATAGTGTCAGAAGAGTTGTCCGGACAAGATTACATAGAATTTAATGACCACGCCCATTTTCTAAGACCCTGGGGGTCAGGGACTGAAACTAAATGTCAGGTGCACAACTAGACCATGGACCAAGTAAAATGCAAACAGAATTAACTTTCTATCTCAAACAGTTTCAGAGGAGTTGTCCGGACAAGAATTGTTTACGGACAGACGGACGGACACCGGAGGAAGGGTGATCGCATAAGCTCGACTGGTCTGAGACCAGTAGAGCTAACAAATACACTGGATAATTTTCTACATACACAGCCAACAGATACTTGTCTCCATGAAACCTAAGGGATAAAAAATATAACAGACATGAATGAATAATTTTTAGGTTAAATGTAAGAACATACTTGATTTTAGCAGCTATAGTTCTGAGTAGTGTATGATCTAGTAGTCCAGAAAGGTCTGTCAGATTTGGTGTGTCTTTCTCAGCTGTAATAAACAAGATGTAATATTATCTTCAATGTCTGTACATGTATACCGGTATGAGGTATCATTCTATTTCATGTATTTGTTAATAATCATTAGTTACATGTATATCCATGTATTAACAATTCATTTACTTGACTGCTATACTTAGTTTAATGCAAGCATTGTGCAAAACTTTTGTGAGTTCACTTCCAAACATATGTACACTAGTGTTGTGAAATCGGAAATTTTTTACTATCGAATATCATTCCTTTTACTTTCTAAAGCCAAAATGGTCCCACACGGCGGACCTAGTACGCCCAGGATATGCTTCTCCTTGACCGTTAAACTCCGCCATTGTGAGCGCATTTAGTTTTGTTTAGAATTATATGATGTTTTACACTGAGATCATTTCGCGTCAAATTAACTTCAACAGCGACAATCAATTTTCAAAACCATTATTGATAGTCAGCGAATTTGAAGTTTCAGCAACGATAGCGGCATCATCGGCGACTATCGTTACAACACTGATGTACGTATCTTTTTTATTATTCATGACTTGTATTGAACATGTATACTGGTAAGTGAGGGGAAATGACTTAATCAAGAGATGTAAATGAAGTGTTCCAACTCTGTTGCCAGAGAGTTACAGCTCAGCAACCTTGATAAAAATATCCAAATTCAGTGCCCTAGACATGCATGCCACAGTTAACATATTTACATTAGTGGAACTGGTATCTTAAAGTTTAAAAAATTGCTGCCATTTTCATGTACAATTTTAAAATTATCAAGGGCCCATGACAAGTATCTCCCACATAGATACATGTATAACTATTGAGTAGTGTGACCGTGTCAGTTCTCAAGATACAAGTATGGTGGCGATTGACTCAGTATAACAAAGTACCAGTTGACCTACCTCCATCTTCACTGTCAGAAATATTTCCATCCATCTACAAGGAAGTAGAATATTGATAAAATTGCAACATATAATTATATAGGTACATGTCTTTCTCCGTTAAGTATGGAGAATACAGAATACAAATAACCACAAGCATAAAGGTTATTTAGTACAATCATGTATTTTATACCTAAAACTATCAACTTTCAGACCCAGAGCAATGACAGCATCTGAAAGAAGTAGAGAAAAAGATGGCTGTCATAAAACATCTACATCTAACATGGTACAACAGGAGAAGGAATTTGTACATGTTGTAGGGATTCTTTTTTTTATTTTGAATTCCACATTTTTTTTTTTTAATTTGTCAAAAAATTATTGAATATGGCAAATTAAAATGATTGCAGAACGTATACATGCATTTTTTTTTTTTCAGAATTAGATGCAGGAGATTGCAGGTGATGTTTAATTTTACAATTTATAACTTTTTCACAGATAAAGTTTCACTCATTACACTTAAATTGATTAGGCCTACAAACAACTGAAAATATGTTTTTGTTTAAAAATGAATTTCTTACTTTTAATAAAAAGACATTTTTATGTCCATCAATGTAACATCTTTACGTATCAAACGGTATTTCTAAACACATGCACATGAAGGGAGTTTACTCTTATGTCGGTATGATAATTTGAAAACATGACGGAGATGTTTAAGAGAAATATTTCTCCTGCAAACATCAGATTACTGCACCATACAAGGTCTAATAAGTGGGAATTGTGAAAAGCATTAAAAGAGTAATGAAAGATGGTGTGAAAATTTTTCTGATAATTATGGGCCTCAGTGTGTTGCCTTCCTTGAGTTGAGTCGCATGTTCAACATTTCTACATGTATCTCAACCTAAAAACAGGTTTGCAACTATTGACACCCAATAAAGGTTTGCAGGGTGCCCAAACGAAAGAAACATTTTAATTGCAAGATTATTGATTAATTTACAAACCTATGTCGTATTATCGACCAGATAAGGCCGGGACGGAAACTGGTCACCCTTGACAAACAAATTTTTAGCTGTACATGTACAATAAGAAAACAACATTTCATTTAGTATATAATATTTCTGATGGATTAAAGAAAATAACCATTAAAGATTAAAGTACCATAACGATATGCAGGTGTTTGGAAGGGGTCTATTTGCATCATGTCTCACAGAAAAAAATAGATAGGGCCATAATTAAAAAATTGTTTGTTTCCCCTCGCCCCGACCGGGTCAGGAAAAACGCCGCCGAGTCAGATTTTTTTATAGCCAAAAAATCCGATATTTTTTTTTCCAGAAATCGAATCACAGCCATGTCCATTTTCAGTTTCAACGTTATAATATTCTATGCAAATAGAATTGTAAATCAACTCACCTACATTATTATAAGAAATCATGCCATAACCCCCCCCCCCCCCTATGTCTTCCCATTCCCGTTGGCTTTGAACCGTCAGTCATAAATTGCGTATTATTGGTGCATTGATAATTATGTCTCTCTCTTGTAAATATCCTCCCAAAGTTTGTGATAACATGATAGACGAGCGTTCGGTCTACGGATGTAAAATTTTAAACAAGAATGTGCCTTTCGAATTCTGCGAGTGCGGCAGGTATTGTGGGCTCCCATCTTTACATATATACGCATGTGCCCAATCTAGTTCCTCAATTTATGAAATCTCGTTTCACCGATAGGCGTTTGAACGCTATAAAGACCCATCGCTTATTTGAAAGGGTCCGCTGAGTGAGCCAAAATTCAGGCATATTATCTTAATGCATAAAATCGAATGAAAAAGAAAACTACTACCTGATCATAGTACTGTATGACTTGATTAACCTACGTTTCTCTAGCGATTGTTGGCGGTCCATGCTAACTTCTTGCACCGTGAACGTCATTATCAATATAGACTCAATATTACAATGAATTCTTGATGTTGTTCATATAATTATTTTTCACCTACGCTGTTCACATACCTGTACAATATACCGACCGAGAAAGAAAAGTATACAAACTTATTTCATCTTTATAATGCACTGGAAAACGCCGGCCATTTATAGTCCGTGACTCGTTGTTGCGCATGGTCAATCTATACAAGTTCAATATTTATATAACAAGTCGTAAAAAAAGTCGAGATGTAATCCTTCTATATAGTGCATCTTATTCTCGCAGATTTGACGTTGCCGTAAAATGACCCGTTACGCCGCACTGAAACACTTGATGCACTTGTTGCGGAAATATTTCTCGGGTGTCTTGGGACAATTTTGTTTGTACAAGACAATATAATTTTCTTTTGAACATGTTCAATAAAATAAATAGACATTTCATACTTAAGCAGCCATAGAAATTGAAACACAACGGATATTTTTTTACGGAAAGAAGGCGGCAATTTTCCCGAAGTAAAAGACGAGAAATCGCCAGCTGCCAGCTCTTAGTCTTTATCATATCAATTAGAAAAACAGAGTGTCACTGCGCAGCTGTAAGGAGTCCAGTACTGTGCAATTTGGATTCAAACGACTTTAAACATATTTGATACATGTGGTTCTGGCAGCAAAAAAAAAAAAAAAATACCTGCCTGCCGGGTCACTTGGAAAAAACAGACCCGGGGGGAGGGGAAACAAACAATTTTTTAATTGTGGCCTAGTGAAAGTGATTAAGAACGAGGAAGATGATTTATCAGAGGCTGATAAAACATTGAACAAGAGTGTCTGTAATTGGAAGAAATAAAATCATCTTCTTTCAAAATAAACTTTTTTTCAGGGCTCCAAAGTTTTAACCTGGGCCCCTAAATTTCAAAGTTTAGGGGGCCTTGTTGGCCCCTAGGATATTTTGGTAACGGTTTGTCCCTGTAAGGCCTGGGTCGAGTATGTTGCTGTTGAAAAGTTGCAAATCTGCTCAAATCCATCAACATACTGCGCTTGAGCCACTGTACACAGAGAAAAGTGATGCCGTGTGAAAATATCACAAAAGTCACGTGACACAGACCAAAGCTGGCAGTGTCTCACAGTGAAATGTAAATCCCATGACCATGTATGTCATGATCACTTGTGTAGAAGAATCTTGTATACGTGACATCACTAAAATCAATGAAGCCCAGTAGTGTGATGGATTCAAGCAGAGTTGAAGCTTTTCATCAGCACCATACCTGAGTAAGGCCTTATCTGGTTGAAAATACAACATACATTGTAGGTTGGTAAATCAATCATCTGGTGATTGCGATGTGTCAATTGTCATGGACATGTTTATAGGCTGAGATAAATAGGGCGAATGTTCGACTCTTCAGAGGTTCAGACAGTCAGTTGTAAAAGCTCTACAGAACTTATGTTTATTGTTTACCTTGTACACAATGCCGACTCTAAATAAATATTACTTACTTACTTACTTACTTACTTAGACAAATTGATGAATTTGAATATAGGATTTATTCCAACCATAATCCAGCATTCATTTACGAGAATCCCGACCATTTAATTAACAAAGGCTGGTTTTGGTTAGGTATTGGTGTCAAAGCAGAATGATTTTGAAGGTTTATTCATTATAACTTCATTGTTTCGTTAAATTGAGACATAAAACTTGGAACGAATAATGGTTGGCATATGTCTCAAATATTTAGCGAATAATTATCTAAATATTTTGCACTTTCATCATCTTTTATGTAGATCTTTTAACCTCAAGATTTCATCAATTTCGCAACCTTGCTAAAGCAATAACTGAACGATCAAGCAATTGGATGTGTTATATTGATCTATTTTCAATTTTATGTCCATAAATCTGATGTAAAATCTTTTCCAAAGACTGATTCATTAGTAGATTGGAAAATATCTTCAAATATAGTTCTTACAGAAAGTTTTAGGAGGGTACCCTTTCCCATCCGTAATATATCTTATCCGAAACTAGCATTGCTTAATAAATAACTAAGAACAATTTATCAAGTCACCCTTTCATAAAAATGTTGGCACTAATGATGATTTCTTTGGAAACATTATAAGTTTCCTTAATTTTATCAAGTTTCGTTGATTTAAATACCCCCACACCGTAATCGTTTGGTTACTGCTTCCGTTCAGTTACTGCTTCCGTTCGGTTACTGCTTTGACACCAGTATATCTGGGCGCCGCGCATGAGTGGACCAGAGTTGGTTATGCATGTGCACAGTTTGTAATCTTCATAGGATTGAAGTTTCACTTTTAAACTAAGGAAGAAGAAGAACTTCAAGAAGAGGATATTTGGTGGTTTGCCATTCATCATAACTGGAATGACATCTGAAGGCTTTTTGTGAGAGCACTTAAAGTTAATAAAGTTTTCATCGAACAGGACAGAAATAAAACGAGGAATACCACTTTGAACTCTTTATCTTCCTCTGAATCGCTGTTACTTGGGCTGTTGCCCATCACTCGCAAATCGAAAATTGAAAGACGATTTGGCCCTAACGTCGAGCCCCATAATTATTTTTTTTTTTTCTTCTTCTTCCGAATCTTGTTCTTCTTTTATAAAAACATCAGCAGGGCGGATCCAGAACCCCAACTGCAGGGGAGGGGCACATACAATTTTGATGGGAATGACTTGCGTGGCCCGAAGGGCCGAGTAGGGAAGGGTATGGGAGGGGGTCCCATTGGTGGGGGTCGGGGGGCCTCCCCCGAGAAAATTTTGAAAAAAATGAAGCAATTTGGTGGCATCTGAAGCGTATTTGTACTGAATTTAGAAGGGATTCAGTCCGATAATTAGTATATTTCAAAAAAAATTGTCGACATATTCTGATGCTGTATTGTTTTCGCACGACATGCAGAAGTCAAAATGTTCAGGATTTTCTAAGGAAAGGGCGGATCAAGTACTGTAAAGGGCGGAGAGGTCAGCCCATGTGTGTGTGTGTGTGGGGGGGGACGTCCAGCCGTTAATTTACGCAAAAGCTAGGAAAAAATAAGCATTTTTTGCAAAGGAGCTGTTAAGATAAGGCGTAAAATCAGCCCTGAAAAGTGGAATTTTGAAAATTGAAATTTCAAGAACCTTTTTTGGTAAAATGTATACCTATACGGCGTCCCATCAGAATATGAAGTTATTTTTCATCTGTTTTGCATAATATTGCTAATTTTTAGGTCAAAACTTATCTTTTTCTCATAGAAATCAATAGAACACGGAAAAGTTTTATTGAACATTGTTCCCCCCGGATATACAGAAAGCCACTTTTACTGGAGATGTGTATCCATGATACAGTTTTTTTGGAAAAGTGGGGTTCTGTATCTCCGGGGGGAACACTACCCCAGAGACGAAAAACTAAAAATGGAAAGGGGGTGCATTTTATAAGAATCGATCTTTTTGACCATAAAATATAGAACATTTGACTATTTTTCCTCTTTAATCCGGCAAACATTGTGTACTTAATATGATTGAATGAAAGTTACAAGAATAAGAAACGAAATAAGCAAGAGTGATGTTCATTTCTCCGTCAATGTGTATTTCGCGCTAAAAGGCTTACATTGTAGCCATTGAATGAAGAATAAGACCGTATTTTAAGTTCCGGATTTCATTATTTACCGATTTAAGGAGGTAGAACGTCCGAAATCTATTTCTGATACACAATGTAGATATATTTGATGTCTTTTAGCTTATATTTATCCATTTTAGATAAAATATTCAAAAATGTATACGTTTTTTGTCGATATTATCGGATTTTATATCCGAGCACCCCTACCTCTTTCGACCTTAATTTTACAACCTTAAAAGTTCCTTAATATAATGTAAAACATGTAAAAGGTCTGCAAATACATTATATTTCAATAATGATTCATGTTTTTCTGTGTACGATTCGCCATGCGGAAGAAATAAGTCACGAGATTCAGGGCTAAATACGGCCCTTATCTTAACAGCTCCATTCAGGCGGGATCTAACCTCCCCCCCCCCTCTAACCATCACTCTAGATCTTCATCCACGCTTGTTTGTTTTAAATTTTTGTAAGGTGAAGAAAATATTTGTAAATAATAAACTTCCTTGAAAAACAAGAGATCATGGGTACCCCATGCTCTGCATCGTCCAGATAGAAAGGTATAATTATTCATTGGCAACTCGATTCTAAAAATAAAGAAAAACATGCATTTTTGACTAATTGCAAAATTCTTGGAGGTGCCGGTCCAAATCTGGTCAAACAATTTTAATTGTTCAATGACCTCAAAAAAAAGAGAGAAAAAAAAAAACGATCTAAAAACAAAAGTAAGAAAAAAATGTATATTTTATAGAAGGTTATATCAAAGATTTGATAAAGAAATATGTTTGTTTTATGACTTGCACAGGACTGCTATTCCTGATTCAAACCCTCAGATGAAGAAAGTCCTATATGAACGTGATTCAATGTAGCTTGTTGTTCACGTACATGTACAAACGATGGGCATGGTAGTAATGCATCCTTCCCGACATTGTAATCAATCCCAGTGAAAATTTTGAAAAATTTATTCAAATCGGTGGTTTCTGGGGTGTTTTGGGGTTATTTCTGACTAATGTAATAGATTTTTGTTAGGAAACAACAGTTAAATGCTTCCAAAAGCATGTCATAAGTGCCCCTTCGTTGGGCACTGCCGGGGAGGGGGGCACGTGCCCCCGTCCCCCCCCCCCCCTTGCCGTGTGGAGCTCGTAAAAAAGTTCCCCGCGAGGAGTTTGACAGTAAGTGTTTTTTATGTTTTTCCCTGACATGATCGCCATGGCACTTTCTATATAGACATAACCTAAGACAGTGTATATATTGTAGATTTTGTTTCCATTTTCGTGCGTGAACATCGACGGCGGGTGTTGCTAGCCAAACAGAGGATGCTTACTCCTCCCGGGCACCTGGTCATACCTCTAGCTTGCTAGGGGTCCGTCGATGCTCAAGTTGGTACTCTATTGGGAGTGCTGTTGAGATTGTCGTCAGGATCTTCTTTATCTCATTGGTTTCCGTCCGCGGCCAGTAGAGGTGGAGTTTCAAACATGACAATGGCCGTCGAGGAACCGACAGGGAAGGAGGTATTATAGAGGTGGTGAAAAAGTCAGGATCAGGGACCATAGAGTGTAAAAGAAGTACCCCAAGGCTGTTTAAGGAATTCTGGCAGCTCTATATACTGAGTGATATGGAGGAAAAAGGTATAAATATACCATCAATCTGGAGGGACTTTTCAAGCAAAACAGGAGCATATCTCTGCTAAACATATAGAGGAAAATATTATCTTGTCAGTTATGTCAAAGTGATTATCGGCATACATTGTGGACAATAGAAACATCTATCCAGAAAGCTGGTATTCCAGGATTCTCTCAATTCTCTTATTTTAATAAGTTAGATTAGTACATTTGCATTTTCAATGCATTGAGAGAATCCTGGAATACCAGCTTTCTGGATAGATGTTTCTATTGTCCACAATGTATGCCGATAATCACTTTGATCACTTTGTATGCCGATAATCACTTGTGATGCCGATAATCACTTGTATAATCACGATAATCACTTGTATGCCGATAATCACTTGTATGCCGATAATCACTTTGTATGCCGATAATCACTTGTGATAATCACTCCTCTTGTTGGGGTTGGAGTCCAGTTGAGACCCTCTCGTTTCCATTTGATACCTCTGTGGTAATTCCCGTACCCTTGACCATAAAAATTGAAGATATCTTTGAACAATATCCCACTCTACTGTGTGTCAATGTGTTGCAAAGTCGCCAACAGGCATTGGTTAAGTCTAACCATATTAGTGGAAGGTTCAATATTGTTCAAAGATATCTTCAATTTTTATGGTCAAGGGTACGGGAATTACCACAGAGGTATCAAATGGAGACGAGAGGGTCTCAACTGGACTCCAACCCCAACAAGAGGCTTCATGGATAACCTAACTGTCACAACAACTACCAACATATATACAAGCCATGTTGGTTCTACTGCATAAGTACTGCATAAGAAGAGAAGCTTTTGGACGAGAATGCAGTTCAAGGAGTAGAATTTTAATGAAGGGACGCATGGACATCCAAGTGAAGATGTGCATCCGAGATAAGAAGCTCCCAATGATTTTCAACAATCTAATAAAATGTTTGGAGAAGTGGTTTGATTAATCCCTCAAGGAATGTAATAGCGTTAAAAAGATCAGTAGCTTTAAGAAGATCAAAGCCCAAGTCCAGGATTGGCTGAAAAAAAGTAGATGGTAGTGGTTTGCCAGGAATGTACAAGGCCTGAATTCGCCGGCACGGACTCCGAACCATACTGATGTAGCTTATCATACTGCACGACAGAAAGTAGCAGCCTCAACAGTAGAAGGAATTGAGCGAATAAAAAGTGACTATCTGAGGAGATGGCTTGGATCCCACCATCGTTTAAGAGCATTGGAATCTACAACAGATCCTGCCAATCACAATTGCCGATATCGTCAGTGGTGGAAAAAGTACCGCCTCATCACGGCATTTAGGGACTAGACAGATTATAAACAAAAACAAAAAAACCAGTACGGCAGGTATGGAGAAAGTGGTATGTTTATAATTACGACACATCACTGGCAACACAAACATTGGAAGGCAGGGTCTCGGAACGGTTCACTTCAAACGATGATCAAAAGCAATATCATTGGAACGGAATAGCAAAGAATGTCAAAGCTGACATAGGAAAGCAAAGTAAGTGGATTCAATGGGATCTTCCACAAAGAGAGTTTAAATCGACAGAAATGTAGAGGAAAGATAAGTTTGGAATTGTTTCCCTACTTGTTTGTGTGTGGTCATCTGACAGTGAGGAGGTAGTTTTACACCACAATTGTACGTTATTCGAGACCTCTGGGTAATCGGAAAAGTGGGAGGGTTGTGCGCACGTAATCCAGGATAACTACACCTTCTGCTATTTCCGTGGCAGATGGCCGTCCGAAGTCGGCACCGGTTGCCCATTGGCATCGTTGGTTTATGTGTATTCCTTTGTGTTTGATGTTTCTATGTTGTGCGTTGACGTTCCTTGTCCCTTATGCGTCTCTTTCCGTGCTTGTCTGCTTTGTGTTTTTGCATTGGGTGTTTTGGGGTTTTGCTGTGGGTGCTACAACCGGGTGTTGTTGGAGATCCCCTCCTTTGTTTTAGATCAGTGTATGACACGCTTTCATCTCCTGCAAATTTCCAATGACGGAGACTTACAGAGGACCAAAGTTGCAAGCTGTATGGTAAGAGAGGGCCAATAGCACATTCTATTTCAGGATGCCAAGTACATTTGTAGAATATACCGGGGGAGGTACAGTGCAGAATTGAGACGTACCCAAGAGTCAGGCGTAGGACATTGATCGAAGGAAGGAAAGACACACAAATACCTCAGCTCACACTACAAGGATCGAGTATTGAGCGTTTGACTTATTCCCGTTGAATTTGGGCGAAAAGAATTCCCTGCTCAGTCAGTATGGAATATAGTCGAGTGACTGGGAATTGATGGGAAATATAGGGAAACTTCAATTAAATGTTGCCGAAAGAGTATCATGTTGATTCTACGGCACAAAAGGAACGATCTGTGCTCGAAGCCGGGGTCCATCGAGTAGTGGATTGACCATCACTGCTTGCCCACCAGCCGAAGGTTGTAGCATTTAAAAGAACAAATAAAAGAACACCAAAGACACTAAAAGACGACTGCATCAAAAATCCACCTTCTAGAATGTAAAAGATCAACACAAAATTGTGATTTTATGCTTTGGGAATTTACACGCCTTTAAAGTGTAATAAGAAATGAAAAATAAGAGATGAAAAGGTCTGCATGCCCAGACCGATGTTCTTACAAGGGAATACTTATCCTACGGAGATTCTGTCCAGCCACTGTGCTATGTGGACCGATACCCCGATTCTACCACACTACTGTCCCTAGACCATCATCGACCTTCATCAACCATCATCTTCATTTTCATCATGGTCTTATCTTCCTTCAAGATTTAATCTCATTGCACATAAATAGGCGCATCCAGATTTCTTTAAAAACTAAACTATATCTGAACTTATACGAAAACTTAAAACAAACTTTTATTGCATTTTTCAATAATACAACCTTGTATTGGAATTGAATTTACGTATAGAATTATTTTCATTATTTATTATTCTCGGAAGTAATTTGATTCAATTTGCATTTAAAGAAGTATGCCGAAACAAACGAGAACTATTTTATATTCTTTCACTCATAATCACATTCGCCTCTTTCCCGTACATCAGTGGTACAACTATGCCCCAAACCGGGACGATAACGCCTATGATAATCAAATATGTCAGATTAAGATAAAACTTTACAATCATATGATGTACATGGGGTATCTGTGGTCTGTAGAATTTACACCCTTTTGATATTACATTGAGAACCTAGCAAGATGGAGCGAATATTTGTTGTTGTTCTGGCTCTATTCGCAGTTTCACATGGTAAGTGAATACCAGTATAACAATTATGTTTCTTGTATTTTGTAATCTTGGAGCATTTTTCAGTCTCAAAAAATATAATCCAAGCATTTTTCAATCTCAAAAAATATTTTGAGCTCTTCGAAAAAAGAGAAAGAAGGACAGATAGTTTAAAAGAGACGGATGCTTTTCATGTAAACAAAATAAAATGTACTAGTATCTCCAAGGAGGGAGAAAGGAAGGGAGGGTACGATGAAAAAAGAAAACTATACAATTTTGACGTATTTCTGCTCTGAATAGTATCAAGTGAATAGAAATATGAATTTTCTGGAAATGAAGTGATTCATCGGGGATATGAATAAAATAAATATATCTTATAATGGAATCATAAAGAATTTTCCTTTTTCAAAACTCGGATATAATTTTCATTGCCAACTAATTGAAAACTCGATTCGTATATTCAGAGTAAAAAGGTTTCTGTGTTTTTTTTTATGTTCAGCTGCGCCGAGAATAGACAAGGATTATTTGATGTGTGAAGTGTGCCACATTGCCGTGGAGGACATGAAAAATCTCATCGCTGAAAATGCAACCCAGGTTAGTACTAAAGTCTGGGGAGACTCTGCAAATAAATTGGGCATCTATTTCCACATATACAATATAAACTTGATATTGTCTTTGTGGATTTTTAAAAATTATTATAAAAATCTGCCATTTGTATGAATTTTGCTGGTGCTTTGTTTCGCTGTTTGAGGAGTTAACATTTTTTTTTGCGTGCATAACAACAAGTCAACTGATGAAAAAATGAGGCTGTTAAAATTCTTATTTGTTCAAAATAAAAATCGTTATATTTAGAGCGATCATAGCTTTTCAGAAATTTTGTGATAAAAAAACCCCGTAAAGTCGGGTTAAGTTCAGTGTCACCATATTGGTATCTATGGACGATATGAAAGGGAATGGTTTCACCAAACTAAGCGAAAAGATCAACCAAATTAGTTCGGAAATTTCCAATTGATTTCTATTATTTTGTTTCCATCAAGCATGTTCGGCGTGCTGTTTCCCGTGAGGTAAATTAAATCTAGACGATCGACTCGCGTAATACAGATTATAGTGTCCTGATTTCAGAGTAAAATATAAAAAAAAGATAAAGTCGATTGTATGATTTAGTTAAAACTACATCTATAGCATGAAAGTTTGCACAGTGAATGTCATTTAGAGGTTCGGTCAGATTGGGAGATAAGTTATCACACATATTTGTACCTTTGTTGTCCGCTATCATTTGTTACACGTATTTGTTCCCGTATTGTCTACAGGACACGTAAAGACAGGTCTATGTTTGATTCATTGATAATTAACCACAGAACCTAGATGTGATGTCGTCGATTCTTAAGATACGCACGGGAGGAAATAATTCATTTTCACGAAAAATTATTAAACGTTAAATTTTTACATATATAATACCATTAATTAGGTCTTTAATCAAGGTCAATAACTAAAACACGTAATCCGTATGGCGACATTATAACCCTTACAAAAGAAAGGTATACTTAGAATATTTATAATCATTACCGGTTGAAACTCTTTCAAAATGATTAAATTCGGGAGGAGTATTGTTTAGGTACAATATCAATAAAGTACGACCCTCTCTGATTGTATTTTCCTTGATGTAGTCAAAGAACTTTCCTTTCTCCAAGAACACTATGTCATTGCTTCACCAGTTATAGCAGCTAATTTACATGCAACAAGTATAACTTCGACAGTCTCAAAAAGGAATAGGCATAGATTCAACACAAGGGAAGGCCTACTTGTGTTCCGCCTATTTTTTTCTGACATAAGAGGTAAATGAAAATCAACAATCAGTTCTCTCCAGTTTTGGTCTTGACACATATGAATAAGATTTAGAATCAATTTACCTTACTTGTACTATATTTCAAAAATGCACAAATTACCACATGAACAATGCTTTATAGCAGGTTCGTTAAAATTCTTTTATAAATCAAATCCGGTCTTCGAAAGTACTGTGAAACAATTTACACTTGAAGTGATATCAACCAAGTGTGGATCTTGAAAAAATCGAATAGATAGATTCGAATTTTTACACAACGATTCCACTTAGTAAAAGAAAGAATCTCTCGATCAAGCATAAAAATGCAAAATAAATGACAATCGCAAATATAGGTGCATCGTACATTGTTTTTGGTGACTATAAATGACAAATATGGATAATGACCATATCCCTGTATACAGCACAAAATCGATAATTCAGATAATCAGAAACCGAAGGCATGCAAAATCAGGATAAAACAGGAACCAAAGCAAACAAACAAACACCTCCACCCTATAAAAAGACGCGATGGGAGTGAGACCAGGTGCCCAAGAAGGGTACGCATCTCCTGCTTGCATGCAACATCCGCCGCTGAAATTCGGTAGAACCGTCACATCCGGTTACTTCCATTTCGGAAGACATAGAGTACAATCTTTGGTTGG
This sequence comes from Pinctada fucata, assembly GCA_028142955.1. Lineage (NCBI taxonomy): Eukaryota > Metazoa > Mollusca > Bivalvia > Pterioida > Pteriidae > Pinctada > Pinctada fucata. The sequence goes on along the minus strand of AP027103.1, from coordinate 72,780,325 downwards.
ATGGTTCAAATGGTCTGTGACAGAATATCATCCACTATTCTGGAGAGTGGGACATCATAGTGTATGACGGGTTCTCCATATCGACCGTAGAACTTCCTCCGTGACGATGTTAGTCGGCCACAAACATATCCCTGACTGAGAAGCTTATCTGAAAGACGCCTAGCTCTCAGAACAAAATCCGTATATTTGGTTCTTGCTCTGGCACAGCGTACCAACTGAGTTATGAACACGCCATAAGCAGGCGATGAAGGGATGTTGCTACACAGAAAAGGAAAGTTTGTAATGCTGAAATTGAAGTCGTCACGTTTGTCAGAGAGTGAGGTGTTCATATGACCATCAGTGTCGTAGGACAACATTATGTCCAAATTTATAGGATGTTGAATTATTTGTCTCTGTAGTTTCTTTGACTTCAAGCTCCGAAGGATAGATACTGCTGAGGTTTGGATTATTGATTGACAATACATCGTCTATGTATCTGTAAGTGAAATTGATGTCAGACGCTAAGTATCTTTCCCTGCAGAGACCAAAGATTGAATGAATTCAGCTTCGTACGAGTAAAGGAAAATATCGGCAAGGAGTGGGTCCCAATTGGAATTACGACAATTTGCTGGAAGACCTTTCCTCCAAACACAACAAAAATGTTGTCGATCAGAAAGTTTAACAACTGAATAATATCTGTATCAGTGTACTTATTTTCAGAATCGGACTTTTCTTTTACAAAATAGGTTTTGTCATAGTTAACAACAATAAATTTGTATTTGCGATTGCCGTTCTTACTGGTAAACGCATTACTTATAATTTTTGCGAGTCTTTCTTTCAATTTAGAATATGGGATTGAAGTGTAAAGTGTCGAAAAATCAAAGGCTTTGATCGAATGGACTCTACTAAAATGAGTGGATTTAAGATGTTCTGAAGTTCCTTCGAATTCTTTAAAATCCACATCTGGTTGATACCACTGCGAGAATATACCGTCGAACAACTTATTTTTGAGCGGAAATTCTTGTACATAATCAAACGGAAACTAACTGTGCTCCACGTCTTGCTGATATTTTTCTATTCTTGTATAAAGCCGATGTTGTTCAGTGTTTTTCCTCTTACGGAAAAGAAAAGCTTTGTACTCCAATTCTAATTCAAATTCCAATATTTGTCATTCATACGAAATAAGCATCATGTAAACTTTACATACAAGTTAATGTGAAATTCATATAAATTTTACATAAAATTTAAGTGAAAAAAAAAATTTACATAAATTTCATATAAATTTTCTTCACATGAATTTTACATGAATTTTTTCTTTGTGATCTTCATGCAAAATTGACTTTCTTTGCAATTCGTGTAAGAAACGTCACATGAATTTCATGTGAAAATTTTCATGTAAATTTCATGTGAAAATTTTCATGTAAATTTCATGTGAAAATTTTCATGTAAATTTCATGTGAAAATTTTCATGTAAATTTCATGTGAAAATTTTCATGTAAATTTCATGTGAAAATTTTCATGTAAATTTCATGTGAAAATTTTCATGTAAATTTCATGTGAAAATTTTCATGTAAATTTCATGTGAAAATTTTCATGTAAATTTCATGTGAAAATTTTCATGTAAATTTCATGTTCGGGCTCGATTCATATAAATTTCATATGAACTTTTATATAATGTTCATGTAAATTTCACATGAATTTCACATGAGGCACAATTGGCTGTGTACAGATGAATCGATGGCGTGCTCTTAGTTAGTAATCTAAATTTTGCTAATTACCTGTACTTTAGCATAATCTTTAGTGAACTAGAGTTGAAAGATACTAAAGCATTTACTCTGCTCTATATTTAACATTCATGCTTCGTCTTTGACGAAAAGATTACTTCGGTCCATTCTGCAAATTTATCCGATCTTAAATGATGCTATTGAATTTGAAGACGTTAAACATTCATTTTTTGACAAACATGATGACTTCTACTTCAAAGTTACAAATTATTTTTTTCTAAGTAGTAATTGACATTCCTTCTTCCTGTACCTACGTTGTATTCATATCGCAATTAATACGCTATACCGGAGCAAGCTCAAACTACTTCGTTCTGAGACCAAGGAGACTTACCAAAAACTCCTGAACCACTTGAGAGTAAACATCAAAGAAGTACCTAACCGTCATTTAGTCTCAAAGTCGAGAAGGCAAGACAAAATCGTGAGAATTCCCATAGAAACGGCTGCGAGCCCCGGAATGAACAACATTCCGAAGAGAGACCAGGTGCCCGGGGAGAGTCAACGTCTCCTGATTGCATGCAACACCCGTCGCAACAGCTCCATGGAAACCTGTCAAATTCGGTGGTTGTCTCGATGTACATGAGGGAAAATGTATATTTGTGACCGACTGACTTTACCACTACAAAACGTTTTGGACGATAGAATGAAAATATTAAACATTTATAACATCTAATTTTCCTCCATGTTGGAAGATATTATATGACTCTTTGATTCTACTGACTGAGAGCAAGTGGCTCAACACCCTCTCTTCTAATCTTCTATTTACCTTAAGGTTGCAAACACCTTAATAGTGATAAGGAAATTCCAAATGGTATTTGGCTCTGTGGAGATTGATCATCGGGTAGTGCTATTCTTTATCTTTATTTTGTTTTGTATTTTTCAAGAATCTGTATTCCTATAATTGGAATTTTTTAATTCTGTTTTGGGGTTTTGCATGTGTCTGACTTTCATTTATATACATGATTGAATCAAACGGTGTCACATATTTTGATGTATTCATAGTACATGTTTTAAGTTGACACTTTTTCTATTCTAATAGGGCAATGTTGAAAGTAAACTGGAGGATATATGTAACAGATTGACAGCTGATGTAGACGTGTGTCTTAATTTTGTCCATTCAAATATTGGAAAGATATTTGGTACATTAACTCAAAAAATGGTAAGTCACAATATTTGAAATATTACATGATTTATATGGAATGCATGCCAGGACATTATTCACAAAATGTTCAGAATACCGCTTGAATAATTGATTTGAAAGCAAATAGATAAGCATAACTTTCACAACTATTTCACCCAATGATGTTGAAAAATTATCATGATTATTAAGGTAACTGATTTGATGAAAAATAATACATTTTGGAAATAATATTCCCCTATATGTATATATATTATTATCTTATGTTTCTTTCTCATATCATAAGCCATTTGATGATTTTGGCAGTGAGATAGATATATGTTCTTATACAGGATCCCGAAGAAGTGTGTATTTTACTTGATGTATGTCCAAAAAGCGAACGTCTAGTGATCAAAGAGCCAGAAGAAATAATAGAAACACACAAGGAGACATCAAACCCGAAAAAAGTGGTAAACTATTAATCAAGCATTTCTGAAATACTTTAATTTGTGTGTGTTGATGCTACTATAGCAATTTTATGCTTTTTTCCCCATGAATCTTCTTCTTTTCTTTTAAAGTTATTATTTCATGTATCAACACTGTTTAAATAACCACATTAAAATGATATCTTTTTCAGGATAACGTCGTAGAATGTGAGATATGTAAACTGTTGATAGTAGAACTTGACCGTTACATCAAGAATAACTCCTCTGAATCCGCCATCAACAAAACGGTAACAGAGTTCTGCAACAAATTGCCATCAGCTCTAAAAACATTTGTAAGTGAAATCTTTACTACCATCAAAGCATACACGGTAGCATATCACCTTATATGCAAATAATCTCTAGCACGGGAATCCCTCCTTCCATTAAATAAGGTAAATACTGTCTATATCTACTTAATGTGAAACTATTTAGGCCTTTCATGCGGGCATCATTATCATTTATATGATGGTAATCTTTTCTGGTCAAGAATAGAGGTATACTCAGAGAATACATACTTAAACTTTTTTTTTTTATTTATTTACATGTTATGATATGGTGCACGTAAACAGACAAAATATTCTGTTCTCTGGATATACATCCTATTCTCAATCAGAATAGATTACCATCATATAAATGACAATGATGCTATATGAACTCATATGAATAACACGGAGGTGTTCAAACTCTATACCACCATGAAGAAAATTCAAAACCAATTTTTCTGCACTAGACACGTGTTTCGAATATTAAACTCTCATCAGTGATGCTTACAGCGGAGCCACTAAGATTCATTTCAGTAGCGTCCTCTTTATTTTTGAATTGAGATTTGTACATTTACTTTACAGAGAGTGCGTGACTCCAAATTTCCTGTAGGGTCGATTCAGTAGCATATCCAAATAAAATATGTGTTCAAAATATCATTGGAGGGATGGTGCTAAGATGTTAACCTTCTTTAATTTCGGTGATAGATTTGAATGGAATGACAAGTTTTTGAAATAGCAAAATAGTATCTATGATGTCAAAGGGCCAAATCAAAGCTTCTTTCAGACGACAAAGCTGGAAAGAAGTAATTAGTACACTTCTAAATATCAGGTAACGGGGAACGATTTAACTGCTCCTCACTGCAACATGAAATAAGTGTCTATAATAATAATACGGAAGTGTTCCAACTCTATACCTTCATGAAGAAAATTCCATGAATGAAGTAGATTTAGACGAACAGAATTTACCTTGTTTATTCGAAAGGGATTCCCATGCTAGAGATTATTTCCGCGTCACATGATATGCTACCGTAACATTACATCCATAGAAATTGTTCAGTTTGCAATATATTCCGTTTCTACTGATCTTATATAAGAAAATATGTTAGTTGTATCATATTTCATCCGATATCAGGATTGGAAGTAATTGTTGACAGTATTATAGAGAATGCTAATGCTCTTTGATTAATATGAATTGTTGGATTTAGATGAAAGAACCCTACATACTGTCATAATCACTTTCATTTATCAGCTCACAGATTTTCGACCTTCTGGCCTTCTTCAAGTATAAAGCATAAATATGTCATGCAAATATATACAATTTTCAAAAACCAAATGACCGATAGTGTATATATAGTGGGTATAGTTATGGCATACACAAAATTTGAAATTGAGATTAACTTATTTATTTATTTATAGCTCATGAATTATCCTTATGGATAATGATTACATATTTTGTAGTGTTTGACATATGAGCCTAAGATGGTACAAGCATTAGTTTCTGGTCTCGATCCAACCAAGGCCTGTGCCAAGGTCAAATTGTGTTCTTCTGGTAAGTTTTTGTAGAATATGAGCATCAGTATAAAGCCTTGATTTTTGTTGGTTTATTTATAAATTTATACCGTTTTCTTAAACATGAGTCTGCAAAACATAATTTTGCAAAAAGCATGATGACTACAAAATAATAACTTCAGCAATGTTAAATAAGGAATGTGTTTTGCGCATGTTTTTGTTTCTTTACAAGTTTTGCTGACCTCAGTCCTAATGCCAAAGTAAGGCTTGACTTGTTCCTACAAATTCGTTATTTTTCTTTTGGATTAAAAGCATCCCGTAGAGATGGAAACATAAAGTAACAGCTAAAGTTAGAATGGAGGAACGTTAAACTCTTCAAATTCAATAGCATCATTTAAGAACAGATGAATTTACAGCATTGATCAGACATGCATGTATTTGGTACTTAACCCTCGTCAGGGATCCTCAATCTTAGCAATGTTATATGGCCAAAGAGTGTTACACTTTTATTTAAATTAGATAACAGGAATTTTCGAATGCGATGAAACTAAGGAGGGGATCTCCAACAACACTACGCTGCAGCACCCACAGCAAATCTCCAAAACACCCAATAAAAAACACAGAGCAGACACGAAGAAACGATCAACAGAAGAAAACTGATTTGATCACCTTGGCTTAAAAGTTGGACAACATATTTTTCATAATATTTTGATATTTAGTTCATATTGTTTGGAAACAATACTTTTATTGGGGACGAAATCAATTAAAATTCTAAATGAAAAGAAAGAACACTTATAGATACTAATTTTAAATAAAACGGTTCTGGAGCAAATGGTAAAATATTCTATTCTCTATCAATAATTCACCCTTTGTCAACTAGCTAGAGCAGGGATGTCCAAATAGCATTGGAGGGATGATACTAGGATGATATCAATAGCAAAATAGCAAAATAATATATGATGTCAAATTAATAAAGGGCCAAAACAAAGCTGAGAGACATAATGGAAATGTCTAGTAACTTTGACAGAGGAATAAGACGATAACGATATACAACATCACGACAATGTATGAAACGGAGCAGAAATGTCACAAAATTGAGAGAAAAAGTGTCAATTTACCAAGACAGAGCAATCACACGTAATAGAATATACCAACCAATAGACGAAGATATATTTACGAGCGATATACAACCTTTATTTTAGGACTATTTCAGAACAAAACTAGGATGTCCGTATATATCTAGCAATAAAAGAATGTTTCAGAAATCACTTCGGCAATTCATTAAGCACTACTGATGAGGATTTACTAGATTAGATTAGATTTAGATTGAACATATTTAATTGAAAGTGACACCAAAGGGATTGGAAACAAGTTATCTAACTTATTTGTATATCTCTCCCATATTTACTATCCGAAACACGTATATGATGCATTAAAATTGGTTTGAATTTCTCCAAGAAGATAAGGAGTAGGAACACTTTCGTATTATTGTAAAAGATAAAGATATTTAGGTAACTGTTTTTAAGGCAGCTCCTTTTCCTCTAATTTTCGGAATTTCGTAAACATCGACTTATTACCATAGGGATGTATCACTTCTACTTTGTGAGACCGTTAGTTTACCATTTTCTCTGGTTTTGTTTGCTTTTCAATTTATGATTTTGGGAAAAGGGACTTTGGTTGTAGCTGTTATATGGCTTCATTCCTCGTTGGCATAATCTACTCTGTAATGTACAACCAAGGATATTGACATAACTAGTAGATTCCCCATGTTTAACGCCCATTGGGTAACTACAATTATATTCCAATAACTTGGGTTGCTATTGTGACGTCATGTTCAAGTTTTGCATGCAAGGATAATTTACTTACGTTAAAATACATTTGACCTTGTTACAGGCAAAAGGTGCGATGTGTGTGGCAAATAAAAAATAAAAATGACCGATAATTAGAAAAAATGTAAATATAAGTAATGGCTGTCTTTCTTTTTGTGTTCATGAATGTATTATTCTTGTTTGAAACGTGCAAACCAGAATGATTTTTAAATCATACACCCATGAACACCAAAAGTAAGGCAGTAATTTCTTAACACATCAGAATACATCAAGCTTAGCAAGCACGTAGACGTAGACGTACAATGAACCTATTTGTAATAGGATGGCAACGTCACAAGCGGGATGATGATCACTATAATGTCATCACGTTTTCTAGGATCTCTTTTAAGAGGCATGGACAACTTTGCCTTTGGTTGACTTTGTTTAAAACCAAAACTTTGCAAAGGCAGAGATGATGCCACTTATCACAAACCAAGTTAAGATCTCATTATAGCTATGACACCCGAATGGATTGTTGTTGTTTTTTCGGATATTTTAACGTTGTAAGGAAATTGGGCTGATCAGTGTTTGCTCAAATTGGAAAATAAAGAAATGTTTCTATATTGATCATGACGATATACTGAAATCTTTGCGATTCACGGAATTTGCACGTGACCAACCAGAATTATACACCCATGAACACTAAAAGTAAGACAGTCATATCTTACATTTACATTTATTCAAATTATTGGTCATTTTTATTTGCATGCACATCGCACATTTACCCTGTAACGGCGTAAAATGTTTTTTTAAGTTGGTAAACTCTCCCTACATGCAAAACTTGAGCGTGACGTCACAATAGCAACCCAAGTTATTGGAATATAATTGTAGTTGCCTAATGGGAGTTTAACATGGGAAATCTACAAGTAATGTTAATATTACTGGGTGATACCACTAAATTAACATAAAAGCTAATGAAGATCATTTGTTACTAATTTAAAAAAAAATGCTCGACAAAAAGCGAACAACCACGATAAGGTCTCACGGAAATAATAATAGTAGAAAGCAAACAAATGAAATAAATCGCTTCAAGACTATCAATCACAGGTTTGTTTCACGTTCGTTCTTTTGGTATGGCACATCTTTTTTTTAAAGAAGAGCATTTTGAAATTGTTCTCAGTAAAATTAATATTTGTAAGAAATAACTGTGATATTTTTTTTGGGGGGGGGGGGGTATTTGCAATCATGATTTACAATAAATGTTACAGTGCATGTATTTTATGTTTTGTTATCATCCTCAGACAGTGCATGTATTTTATATATTGTTATCATTTTCGTGCATGAACTTCGACGGCGGGTGCGGCTAGCCAACAGGGGATGCTTACTCATCCCGGGCTCCTGGTCCCACCTCTACCTTGCTAGGGGCCCGTCGATGCTCAATTTCGTGCTCTATTGTGAGTGCTGTTGACATTATCGTCAGGATCTTCTTTAATTCATTTGTGTCACACTTATACCCTTTGCCGTGTGGAGCTTGCAAAAAAATTCTCCGCGAGGGGTTTGACAGTAACTGTTTTGGATATGTTTCCCTGACATGGTCGCCATATCTTTTTCTATATAGACATAACCTCAGAAAGTGCATGTATTTTATATATTGTTACCATTTTCGTGCATGAACTTCGACGGCGGGTGCGGCTAGCCAACAGGGGATATTTACTCCTCCCGGGCACCTGGTCCCACCTCTAGCTTGCTAGGGGTCCGTCGATGCTCAATTTCTTGCTCTATTGTGAATGCTGTTGAGATTATCGTCAGGATCTTCTTTAACTCAACTCTTCATGACTGTATGCATTAGTTCGTTCCAGACGACAGAACACAGAATAAATTTTGTATACCCTTATTCTTTTGAAACCAATTTATATATCATTCCGTGCATTTCGTTATCTTGCTTGTATCGTCATATTATATTGAGGGGACTACATGTATTACACACAGCAAGATCCCGGGCAATAACAGCATAGAAAAAGTGAATCCATAATAAAGATGAGCTCGGGGATAAAAAGTCCTTATAAGGAGTTATATCTATCCTATTTACTAAATATTGCATCAATCTCATTTAGTTGATTTTATGTCGATCTCATTTAGTTAATGTTATGTCGATCTCATTTAGTTAATTTGTTAAACGTCTTTAATGTTATGTTTATCTCATTTAGTTAATTTGTTAAACGTCTTCAAACGTCTTTAATGTTATGTCTATCTCATTTAGTTAATGTTTTATCTATCTCATTTAGTTAATGTTATGTCGATCTCATTTAGTTAATGTTATATCTATCTCATTTAGTTAATGTTATGTCTATCTCATTTAGTAAATGTTATGTCTATCTCATTTAGTAAATGTTATGTCTATCTCATGTTGTTGATATTATGTCTGTCTCATTTAGTTAATGTTAAGTCTATCTCATTTAGTTTATGTTATGTCTATCTCATTTAGTTAATGTTATATCTATCTCATTTAGTTAATGTTATGTCTATCTCATTTAGTAAATGTTATGTCTATCTCATTTAGTTAATGTTATGTCTATCTCATGTTGTTGATATTATGTCTGTCTCATTTAGTTAATGTTAAGTCTATCTCATTTAGTTTATGTTATGTCTATCTCATTTAGTTAATGTTATGTCTATCTCATTTAGTTAATGTTAAGTCTATCTCATTTAGTTAATGCTATGTCTATCTCATTAAGTTAATGTTATATCTATCTCATTTAGTTAATGTTATACATGTATCTATCTCATTTAGTTAATGCGAGGTCTTTCCTATTTACTTCATGTTATGTCTATCTCATTTAGTAAATTTTATGTTTATCTCATGTAGTTGATGTTATGTCTATCTCATTTAGTTAATGTTAAGTCTATCTCATTTAGTTTATGTTATGTCTATCTCATTTAGTTAATGTAATGTCGACCTCATTTAGTTAATGTTATATCTATCTCATTTACTTGATGTTATGTCTATCTCATTTACTAAATGTTATGTCTATCTCATTTAGTAAATGTTATGTCTATCTCATGTTGTTGATGTTATGTCTGTCTCATTAAGTTAATGTTAAGTTAATCTCATTTAGTTTATGTTATGTCTATCTCATTTAGTTTATGTTATGTCTATCTCATTTATTTAATGTTTTGTCTATCTCATTTACTTGATGTAATGTCTATCTCATTAGACTTTTTTCATCTCTTTTCAGAGGAGTATGATGATGAGAGTGAAAGAAAGCCATTCGTACCTAGCCTAGGGGTAATAAATTATAATTAATTTTCAATTCTAAATTTAGATACACTACAGTCACCCTCCCCCCTTCTTCCTTGGTGTTTTCTTTTAAAATAACAGGATGAGTAAGATAAGATAACATAGATAGTTAGGTACATACGAAAAAAGAAAAGACATTTCGGTCCTTTGGTGATTCTATGGTGTTTGTATATATTTGAATAAAGCGAAAGGCCCAATTTTTGTTTCGCTTTCGTTGTATTATATAAATTTATTCAAGGTGCATAAAAGTAACAGATTATTTTAAATAAATTTTCTTCAACTTTGCATCGTCCAAGAGTCTTTAAGTAAAAAACTATTCTTGAATTTTTATATGTTTATAGATGTCTCAACATAGTGAAACAAATTATTACATACTAGTATTCTGTTTTGAGGTTTTTAAGAATAATTGGAATTTCATTATAGAGACCAAATGATAATGTTTTGACTTTTACAGAATGTAACTTTAGGATGTGAAATATGTAAGCTTTTGATTACCGAGGTTGACAGCCTTCTACAACAGAACAAGTCGGTCATCGCCATCAACACAACATTGTATAAAGTGTGCGATGCGCTACCTGCGTCACTCAAGCTGTTTGTAAGATTTATTTGTTATTATTGAAAGAAAATATGTCATAGAACGAAAAGACCGCTCAGAAAAGAAATGGAATCTTAAAAAAAAGTATGCTTATGACTGCAACGAAGTATTGCGATACATTCATTGCAAAAATACCTGATGAGATATATTCATGCATATCTTATATATGAAAATTATACGTAGTAAATCTGCAAAAATTCACTTAAAGGTTTCATGTAGTTTTTGAGAGACAACATGACCTTGATATTTGGGAAATCGATCTATAATTTCAGTGTACTACCTACGAACCACAGATCCTTAGCACTCTATCTCAAGGAGCTGATCCAACTAAAGCATGCCAAACTATAAAACTTTGTTCGATGGGTAAGTGTAGATTAACATGTAGTTTTTACATAAGGAATGGTTCATTTTTAATTGCTTGTTTTAAATTTCATATTCTTCTTGGTTTGTTTATTTTGGGCTTTTTTGTTACTTCTATATATATATTTTTCCACTTACAGTTATTTTCATCTTTTTTATCCGCTCTAGTTCTCAATGCTTTTGAGAACATTTTGATAGAGATTGCAAAGGAAACATTCCGCATTGCTCGTGCTAATCTTGCCTCTTTGATAGATATATAGGCATAGAAAAAAGAAGAAGCGAATTAAAAATAAAATAAAAAATCAGAGGGCGCTATACTAAAATGAATTTTGACTGAGTCTAGAAATAACTTTGGATGGAAGCATCACTGATGAGGATTTAATATCCGAAACACATGTCTGGTGCATAATAAATTGGTTTGAACTTTCTTCTGAAGGTATAGAGTTGGAACACTTCCGTATTTAAAAAAAGACATATTTCCTGTTGCAATGTGGAGCAGTAAAAATCGTTCCCCATGACATGGATGTTTCTTAAGTACATTGATTTCTTCTATCCAGCTCTGTCTCCTGAAAGGACATTTCTACTTTTCGTTTATTTCAAGCAGTTAGATCAAATAAATCAGAGGAGAAAACAAACCGCCCTTTCATTAAAGTAAGATTTGCAAACAAAGGTATTGATAAATTGAATCTTGGTCAAATTTTGAATCACAAAACTGTCACAGAAAAAATCCCACCATATTTCAAAAGAAAAGAAACTCCTTGTATTTCCTATAGCTACACACCAACAGTTGCATCTAAAATTTACAATTACAAACGATTCCTGCAGTGTATTGATTTAAGTAATCCCTCACTACATCCACTTCCTTGCGAATGTTCTTCATCGGATTTCAACTACTCTCCTTGTGGACACGTTATTACTGGTGACCTTAGTATAGTCAAGAACGACAAGTTGAGAGAATTGTTAAAAAAGGGTCCCAAATACAGAGAAAGTATGTCCTTTACATGGAACCAAAATTTGAAAATTATCATGGACTCTTGTGAGGAATATGCAAGACGTTGGGCAAAGAAAGAGGATGTACAGCTCGACACTCTTTCCGAGTGGATAAAATCCATCAGAGGGTTACTTTTATCTAGAATTAACCGATGTAAATCAACTGTGAACACCAGATTCGAGTCTATATTTAAAGACCCTGATGTTATCACAGAGCTCACCTACCTCCAAGAACATTATGTCATCACACCAGCGGACAAAGCCTCAAATAATTACACATTTACTTGCAAAAAGTACTATTTCGACAGTCTAGTTAAAGAGTTGGGTTTAAATTCGACACCTGGAAATCCCACTTACACCCCTACAAACCTTTCTGCCTCTGAAATAATAGATAACCACAAATCAGCTCTTGCTTCCTTTGGCTTCCAAACTAACAATTTAGATTTAGATTTACCATACTTATACTGCATACCTAAAATGCATAAGAATCCGTACAAACAACGTTTCATCGCTGGTTCCTCAAAATGTTCTACCAAATCTGTATCGATCTTACTCACCAAAGTTTTATCTGAAATCAAATCTGGGCTTCAAAAATATTGTTCGACAGTATATTCTCGCAGTGGTATCAACCAGATGTGGATTTTAAAGAATTCGAAGGAACTTTTAGAACATCTGAAATCCACTCATTTTAGTAAAGTTCATTCGATAAAAGCCTTTGATTTTTCGACACTTTACACTACAATTCCACATTCTAAATTGAAAGAAAGACTCGCAAAAATTATAAGTAATGCGTTTACAAGTAAGAACGGTAATCGTAAATACAAATTTATTGTTGTGAACTATGACAAAACCTACTTTGTAAAAGAAAAGTCCGATTCTGAAAATGAGTACACTGAAACAGATATTATTCAGATGTTAAACTTTTTGATCGACAACATTTTTGTGGTGTTTGGAGGGAAGGTCTTCCAGCAAATTGTCGGAATTCCAATGGGGACCAATTGTGCCCCACTCCTTGCCGACATTTTTCTTTACTCGTACGAAGCTGAATTCATTCAATCTCTGGTCTCTGAAGGGAAAAGATACTTAGCTTCTGACTTCAACTTCACTTACAGATACATAGACGATGTGTTGTCCATCAATAATCCAAAATTCGCGGATTTCCTGAGCAGTATCTATCCTTCAGAGCTTGAAGACAAAGAAACTACAGAGACAAATAATTCAGCATCCTATTTGGACATAATGTTGTCCTACGACACTGATGGTCACATGAACACCTCACTCTATGACAAACGTGACGACTTCAATGTCAGCATTACAAACTTTCCTTTTCTGAGTAGCAACATTCCTTCATCGCCTGCTTATGGCGTGTTCATATCTCAGTTGATACGCTATGCCAGAGCTAGTACGAAATATACGGATTTTGTTCTGAGAGCTAGGCGTCTTTCAGATAAGCTTCTCAGTCAGGGATATGCTTGTGACCGACTAACATCGTCACTGAGGAAGTTCTACGGTCGATATGGGGAACTCGTCATACACTATGATGTCCCACTCTCCAGAATGACGGGTGATATTCTGTCTTAGACCATTTGAACCATCCATCCCAAGATTGTACTCTATGTCTTCCGAAATGGAAGTTACCGAATGTGACAGTTCTACCGAATTGAAGCGGCGGGTGTTGCATGCAAGCAGGAGATGCTTACTCTTCCTGGGTACCTGGTCTCACTCTCATATCGGGAGTTCGCTTCTTTTCATATGGTGGAGGTTTTTGTTTGTTTGGTTTTGTTCCTGTTTTATCCGGATTTCGTATGCCTCGGTTTCTGATTTTCTGAATTATCGATTTTGTGCTGTAAACAGGGATATGGTCATTATCCATATTTGTCATTTGTTTTGGCACTATATCAATTTTACGTCATAAATGTTATTTTGCTTTTTCGGAAACTAGTCATTTCATTCAAAAATATCATCAAAATGAAAGGAGGTTAACATCTTAAAATCATCCCTCCTATGCCATTTTAACATAGTCTTCATTTGGATATGCTACTGAATCGAACCTACAGGAAATTTGGAGCCGCATACTCTCTGCAAATTGCACGAATATAATTTCAAAAATTTTAACCAGAGGGCGCTACTTAAATGAATTTTGGCTTTGTCTAAAATCACGTCGGATGGAAGCATCACTGATGCCCTATTGTACATCGGATACACTGAATACCTAATTTAATATCCGAAACACGGGTCTGGTGTATAATAATTTAGTTTGAAATTTTCTTCGGAAGGTAGAGTTGGAACACTTCCGTATTATTGGGAAGATTGGCTGTATTCATCTTGCTGACATTTGATTGAAAAATCAAAATAAAAAATGGAAGATAAGTTAACCTCGTTTGCGGTATGTTGGCATGGTTATTTTGCGTGGTGTCTGTTATCCAGGATGGTGCACTTGTTGTTATTGTGCCTTATTAGCGTAGTATATTTGTTTGGCTAATAGGACAATGAGATTTTCGCATGGAGATTCCTATTTTTCAATTCACAATTTAAAAATTGTACCTTCATATATATAATATCACTGGATAACCGGACTATCGGCAGGGTTGTGTATTCCGGATATCTACACCATTTGCTACTAACGAGGCAGATGGACGTCCTAAGCCGGCACCGTTGGCTATTGGTCTTGTTGGTTTATGTGTAGTCTTTTAAGCTTAGTGTCTTGATGTTGCCTTTTGTGTTTGGTTCTCCGTGTCCCTTATGTGTCTGTTTTTGACTTTGTCCATTCTGTATGTTCGAATAGGGATGTTTCGGTGCTTTGCTTTGAGTGTTGCAACTGAGTCTGTTGGAATGTCAAACTTCCTTTAATAGTTCCTTTTATAATTCCGCAATTTCTTTATTTCAGATCAAAGCAAATCTCTCAAAGAGTTGATGGTGCCGCCTTTGCAGGTATTTAACAGTTTTTGTGTTCATTTTAGATGTTATCTCTTGAATCATTTATATATTCAGAAACATTTCGATTTTGCACCATTCCTTTACGTTACTTTATTTCAACTACAAACAGGTCTTTTCTTTTCTTATCTTTCTTTTCTACTTCAAACAATTTTAAGTTAATACTTTGGCATGAAATATTGAAAATAATTAATGACATATCACTGAGTCAGTTTCTTTATTATTTCTTTGACAGGATGCAAAATGTGAAGTTTGTGAGTTCTTGGTGACTACTATTGATCAATTCATCACTAAAAACACGACTAAGGAACAAATTAACAGTACAGTATACAGTCTCTGTAACATTCTACCCGATGCAATCAAAGCAACGGTAAGGATATAAAGAAAATGTCATGGGATCATTGCCACCATTTTTATTTCAAATTTTCGACATATTATCATGTACAAATAATATAATATTTTTGATCGGTTTTGAGTTATCGAGACCTCTTTGTTTTGTTTGTTTGTTTATTTGTTTGTTTGATTGTTTTGTTTGTTTAATTGTTTTGTTTGTTTGATTGTTTTGTTTGTTTGATTGTTTTGTTTGTTTTGGGTGGTTTTTTTTTTTTTGGTTTTTTTTTTCTTATGATTATTTTGATGCAGCATACGACTTTCCAATGCAATATTGTAAATGATAAAGAACGATAAGCATATGATAAATTAAACTCAAATGATTTCATTTTAATTTTTGTTTTAACACGTTAATTTCATGTTTTAGTGTGAATTATTTGCACCACAACTAGTACAGAAGGTTGAAAAGGGACTGGACCCCGAGCATGCATGTATTGATTTAAAAGCATGTCCAAATACCACCGATATATATTGTAAGTCTTGCATAATGTATTTAACATAATTCATGTGATAATTGAATTCGTTTAAATGCTACGGCTTATCTAATCATTTAATTTCCATTGTTGTTTTCAAGAAACGAATATTCTGATTGGCTAAATTGATCAACAAATTTTTTCACGGAAGTCTATTTATAGCACAATTAATTTTTAGAACCGGGGGTTCCCTCAAACACAAATAAATAACTTTGTTGATGTTTGCTTAGCATTTCAAGGGTACCATTTCTTTTCTACTCACTTAAAACTTAATACGACTTCTCTTATATGTACACCACACTTCCTCATGACAAAATTAATGATTGATTATCTAATCTCATTAAATGGTGTTTTGATCGATAGCGGAAAACTTACATTTGTACATCTGAATCGAAGGGTTTCTTTTCCTCGACAGACTACAAATCATAAAAATCATGGACATGTAGTGACCTGTGTAATGCCTTGTCCTTCCTCTTGGACAATATTTATATTAGATTTGGTGAGGATCTATACAAGCAGGTTGTAGGAATTCCCATGGGTACTAACTGTGCGCCTCTTGTTGCAGATTTATTTTATACACTGATGAAAAAGAATTTATCTAAAATCTTCAAAAGCCAAGAAAATTTGATGATCTGAAATGTTTCAATAATACTTCTAGGTATCTGGATGATATTCTAACTATTGACAATCCTGCTTTTGAATTATATAAGAATGAAATTTATCCACAAGAATTAACACTTAACAAGACGAACGTTACAAATTCAGAAACACCGTTTTTGGACCTAAATATCAAAATTGTAAACGGAAAGATTCATACAAGTGTATATGACAAAAGGGATGATTTTGGATTCAACATAGTCAATTTCCCATGGCTTGACGGTGATGTTCCAAGATTACCGTCCTACGGCATTTACATAACATAGCTCATCCGGTACGCTAGAGCATGAACTGATATTTTGGATTTTCACAGTAGAAATTTACAAATTACCAAAAAAACTTTTAGGTCAAGGTTTCCGCTTTCATAAACTAGTTAAGACTTTCTGGAAATTTTACAAAAAATACTGTCAACTTCTTTTCAAATTCGGATCTATACACGCAACAGAGTACACGTTGGGTATTACACAACCTGTCTTTTATGGTGATATGATAAACAAAATTAGAAGGATCAAAGGTAGGCAGCATAACCATCGAAAATGCGTGAGAATCATCAAACGCCTTTTATACCGTGGATATGATCCTAATGTCACCAAACGGACACTAGGCTTGGTACTTGACCAATCTACAGTCTTGTACAAGCGCATCCTTGAGACTTGCACTCTGACTGACTGTGACGACGGGACTCCATGACGGGCCCTGTCCAAACCTCTTTAGAGAAGACAGGGCCCCGACCACCTGTCCTCTCTGAATGTCAGTCGGACTCCTCGGGTGATTACGCACATGATCTCGTTACAGCCGGCAGAGCACGGAGTGTATTACGCATGCCCTCTTTTTTTTCATTTACATATTCATATGTGTTTCTGGGGCCTCTACGTTTTGCGGTCTTGTTTGTGTGAGGTCATCTAACAGTGAGGAGGTTGTTTTACACCACAATTGTACGTTCTTCGAGACCTCTGGGTAATTGGAGAAGTGACAGGGTTGTGCGGGGGGTTCCAGGGGAACCACACCATTTGCTACTTTCGTGACAAATGGCCGTCCAAAGTTTGCACCGGTTGCCCATTGGTCTCGTCGGTTTATGTGTAGTCTTTTGTGTTTGATGTTTACATGTCGTATGTCTCTTTTCCGTCTCATACTATGCTCGTCTTTTGTGTTTTTGCATCGGGTGATTTGGTGTTCTGCTGTTGCTGCTGCAACGGGGTCTTGTTGGAGATCTCCTCCCTTCTTTTAACTGTGCATGTAGGATTTGCTCAAACTTGTCCCTATTCCGAAGGTATAGAGAGACGATCGTTCGCTGTTTCAATCATGGCGGCTGTCATTACTTGTTTTCGTCTTTGGAGGCAGTTGTATCACTGCGCAATCCTCCGAACTTTGAAGTGCAGTGATTGATTGTTTTTAGATCCAAGAAAAGATTTTTCCATAAGCAGATGGCATAAAATGATAAGAAATGAATCTTTTTTTTTTTTTTGGTTGATGCAGGTATCAAACGAAAAATTGGACAGAAAACTTTTGCATCAACGATTGATGCAGTTCTCTGTACAATTTTTCGGGTAATGCCTGCATTAACAGAAAAAAATATACGATCCATTTCTTAAAGAACAAAAGTTTACAAATTAGTATAGCGTGGTATTTTACAGCGCCACCTACAATACATTCCGTACTTGAACTGGACTCTGGATATTGTTCATTAGATAAAGTTCTATAGTGCTGTGTTATTGTCTCTGTCTGTTTGTACTATTTTTCTTTTTTTTGTAAGAAAGTTCTGTTTTATATTTTTTCAAGAATTTGTAAGCCTTTTGATTATTATTTTTGAATTCTGATTATACGTGTTTTGTTTGACTTTCATTCACTGACTGTTACATTTTGGGGTTTTATTTTTTTGGGGGGGGTTATAAGAAGTAGTAAACTTCTGTTCCTTATAAAATGACAACATTTAACATATATTTCCTTTTTAAAATATTTTCCTTGTTTTCCTATCTTTCAAAGGGAAACTTTTTTCATATATCCTGTCTAAATGTATATGGTAATACAAGTATTTTGAAATAGCATTTCAATTTATTATTGCTCTTCCAGAGATACATAATTGGAAAATTATCTACGTAGGTAAATTGAGTTTTATTCAATATTCTATTTATAGATGAGAAGGAACAACTGCCAACTTATATTGTCAAGAACCAAGAGGAGGAAGAGGTACTGAGCTTTTCTTCATAAACATCTTCTAAAACATGAAACAGCGAAAGGAATGCCAGTATTTGCTTGATTCTCACTCACTTCGATGTATTTCAGCTTTATTGGTATAATTTTTTCAAGACTCTGGTGGAGTGTGCTACTATTTTTGGTAGTCAAAGCAATCGTCAATTTGTTTATCAGACAGAGATGCACAGTAGACGATTTTCACATTACCACGGTAGACTTGAATTTTATACATGCCATGACAACATTTGACGTAACTTTTAACTGTGACGTCATAGTAAAAAATAACATCGTAATGAAAAATTACGTCAAAAGGGGTCTTGGAGTGTCTAAAATGCAAGTCAAAGGGTAATATGATAATGGTCTATTATAATTTCAACGGAATACATCCTTGGATTAATTCCACGCAGTCAGGATAGCTTTCTTGTTACATTTTCGATTCCATGACATTCACAGTTGCCCTCTTATTATCGTCCCATTTTCATTGTTAGGGATCTCCTCTTTGTATTTTTAAAGTTTGCGTTAGTTAATTGACTATGATTTTTGGATTCTGAATCTGAATTCTAGTGTTTGACTTTCATCCACTGATATTGTTGGTCGATTTCAAGAAATCGACCTTACTAGATTTGTAGACCGGATGCTGTCAATAGGAGAAAGTTCCTAATTGAGTCTGTCAGATTCAACAATTACATTGAATTATCCTTATGAAAGAAACGTTTTCGTGACTAGTGAAAAACACGTGACCAGAGACAGGCATTCCCATAACCTCCCCACTTTATCCACTTCACTAAAATAGGACGCGTCGTCATGACAACGCTTATGTATCGCAATTATGAATTTAGATATTGTTGAAAGTAATATCTGCATGATATTTTTTTCTTTAACAATATTTACTTCCAGACCAATTAGTGACTGATACAGTGAACCCTATGCCTTCAAAATCCCTATGATCGACATTTCTGGATCCTCCAATACGCGATCACAACGTATGCCAGGGGTGCCAGCGGGCTTAAAAGTTTCTAACCGTCTATCCGACTAAGCTTTTTCTCGTTAAGGATATACCACTTTCCTTGTTTGTTTATTTTCTTACCAAAGACAAAGTGATAAATGAAGCAAAGAAATTAATGAGGGATAAAAAAATCGACAAGACTGTACGAGTCACAAAATTTGATTGAACTTTTTAGAAGTTTCCCCTTATTTCCCTCCAAATTCTTATTCATGTAAACGGAACTCTCCACTTTTCCCGCGAATAATACACCCAGAAAGGCTTTTGATTGGTCAATATGTGTTATAATGGAATTTTCCTATGGATCAAAAATTTCTGAACGATATGAAGAGTGTTGCATCTTGAGTTGTCCAGTGTAAATGTGTCTATTTTCTAAATTTTCAGAATTTTAAAGACATACGTTTCTATAAGTACTACTCTTTAGTCTTTATTTTAAGAGTACAAATTTTTAACCTATGTCGACGAAAAAAAAAATTATTGCGGGATTAAAGAAATGTTGATATCGACCAAGCTTTTTAGCTCACCTGAGCGAAGCTCAAGTGAGCTATTGTTATAGCGCGCCGTCCGTCGTCCGTCGTCCGTCCGTCGTCCGTCGTCGTCGTCGTCGTCGCCCGTCTGGCGTAAACTTTAAACATTTTCAACATCTCCTCTGCAACCGCTGCA
Organism: Pinctada fucata; assembly: GCA_028142955.1. Lineage (NCBI taxonomy): Eukaryota > Metazoa > Mollusca > Bivalvia > Pterioida > Pteriidae > Pinctada > Pinctada fucata. The sequence continues at coordinate 72,759,827 of AP027103.1, read as the reverse complement.
CAGAATTTCATGAAACTTTACAGGAAGGAAGTACTCAAGGTCCTCTACCAAGTTTGTGTTTTTCGTGCCGATCGGTCAACAAATATGGCCGCCAAGGGCTCTGATTGGCTGACACATTTTCGACATCTCCTCTGCAATCGCTGCACAGAATTTCATGAAACTTTACGGGAAGGAAGTACTCAAGGTCCTCTACCAAGTTTGTGTTTTTCGTGCCGATCGGTCAACAAATATGGCCGCCGAGGGCTCTGATTGGCTGACACATTTTCGACATCTCCTCTGCAACCGCTGCACAGAATTTCATGAAACGTTACAGGAAGGAAGTACTTAAGGTCGTCTACCAAGTTTGTGTTTTTCGTGCCGATCGGTCAACAAAAATGGCCGCCAAGGGCTCTGATTGGCTGACACATTTTCGACATCTCCTCTGCAACCGCTGCACAGAATTTCATGAAACTTTACGGGAAGGAAGTTCTCAAGGTCCTCTACCAAGTTTGTGTTTTTCGTGCCGATCGGTCAACAAATATGGCCGCCGAGGGCTCTGATTGGCTGACACATTTTCGACATCTCCTCTGCAACTGCTGCACAGAATTTCATGAAACTTTACAGGAAGGAAGTACTCAAGGTCCTCTACCAAGTTTGTGTTTTTCGTGCCGATCGGTCAACAAATATGGCCGCCGAGGGCTCTGATTGGCTGACGCATTTTCGACATCTCCTCTGCAACCGCTGCACAGAATTTCATGAAACTTTACAGGAAGGAAGCACTTAAGGTCGTCTACCAAGTTTGTGTTTTTCGTGCCGATCGGTCAACAAAAATGGCTGCCGAGGGCTATGATTGGCTGACACATTTTCGACATCTCCTCTGCAACTGCTGCACAGAATTTCATGAAACTTTACAGGAAGGAAGTACTTAAGGTCCTCTACCAAGTTTGTGTTTTTCGTGCCGATCGGTCAACAAATATGGCTGCCGAGGGCTCTGATTGGCTGATACATTTTCGATATCTCCTCTGCAACCGCTGCACAGAATTTCATGAAACTTTACAGGAAGGAAGTACTCAAGGTCCTCTACCAAGTTTGTGTTTTTCGTGCCGATTGGTCAACAAATATGGCTGCCGATGGCTCTGATTGGCTGATACATTTTCGACATCTCCTCTGCAACCGCTGCACAGAATTTCATGAAACTTTACAGGAAGGAAGTACTTAAGGTCCTCTACCAAGTTTGTGTTTTTCGTGCCGATCGGTCAACAAATATGGCCGCCGAGATCTCTGATTGGCTGATACATTTTCGACATCTCCTTTGCAACCGCTGCACAGAATTTCATGAATCTTTACAGGAAGGAAGTACTCAAAGTCCTCTACCAAGTTTGTGTTTTTTGTGCCGATCGTCAACAAATATGGCCGCCGAGATCTCTGATTGGCTGACACATTTTCGACATCTCCTCTGCAACCGCTGCACAGAATTTCATGAAACTTTACAGGAAGGAAGTATTCAAGGTCCTCCAACAAGTTTGTGTTTTTTCGTGCCGATTGGTCAACAAATATGGCCGCCGAGGGCTCTGATTGGCTGATACATTTTCGACATCTCCTTTGCAACCGCTAAACAGAATTTCATGAAACTTTACAGGAAGGAAGTACTCAAGGTCCTCTACCAAGTTTGTGTTTTTCGTGCCGATCGGTCAACAAATATGGCCGCCGAGGGCTCTGATTGGCTGACACATTTTCGACATCTCCTCTGCAACCATTGCACAGAATTTCAGGAAACCTTGCAGCAAGCAAGTACTCAAGGTCCTCTGCCAAGTTTGTGTTTTTCTTGTCGATAGGTCAACAAATATGGCTGTCAAGGGCTTTGATCTGTAGAAGTATTTTTGTGACTTTTAACCCTTTGTCTGCAACTCAGGTGAGCGATGTGGCCCCCTTGGGCCTCTTGTTCAGAAAGCTAATACTTGTTATATTTATTAATGTCTATCGAATGTGACTTTTGGAGTGTGATTTTGGGGTTTTGTGTTTCACTGATTGTTATATTTTGTTATAGGATAAACCTGCAGAGGGAGAATTAGAAAAACTAAAAGACGTTCAGGTAATTATTCTTTTCTTCCTTCAACCAGATTCTATTTCTTTTCAACAGAACTTTTATGCAAAATTGATAATATAGTCAAACATATTTTGCGTAATCTTTTTTTTTTTTTTAGGATACCAAATGTGATGTGTGTGAGTTTGTATGTAATCTGATTGACCAGTTTATAGAAAGGAACTCATCTGCTTCTAAGATCAATAGTACTGTTTATTCACTGTGTGCCCTCCTACCAGATGCTGTCAAAGTCACTGTAAGTTCTACATGTATTTATCTTAGAATAATTTTATAGTAATTAATGTAATAACAAGCTCTAAAGGAAAGCAAAAGAGATAAAATGTGATGAAGAGCCTTTTTAAAATATCTAAACTATGTCAGAGAAGATTATCCTTTGTGAAATAAATTTCATACGATTCCATGAAGCGTGCACACAAGCCTATCCCAGTGGCAGAATAAGGACTTTTTTTCATTAGATATCCATTAAAAATTCCCAGTGATGCTAAGCGAGTGAAGATACTTTTAAAAATATATATGACAAATGAGCCATAGTCAAGATACCTTGTATATAATATATTATTTAATAATAGAACATATATTTCAATATTGACAATTTCTACCTCTAGCTTAGTATCTCTGCTGGTGCATTGTTTTAAGTCCCCGAGGATTCGTTCGCCTTGTTTCGCAGTGTATGACACTTGACTTGAAATATACAAATGTATTTTAAAATTCTCCGTCACAAATTTTCATGATTTTTCTTCTAAAACTAAGGGGTATCTCCCTGATGGAATAGTTCTGTCCTTAGGTTCTTTGGCAAAGAGCTGAGGTCAAATTTAGACTTTTGTTCTTGATAATTTTTATATTATTTAGATTTCCTCTTATTTGGCCTCAAGCATCACTGATGAGACATTATATTAAACGTCTTTACATTCAATAACATCATTTAAAACCTGATAAATTTTCAGCATGGACCAGACATGCACGTCTCGGGTACATAACTTGTTAAAATGCACTATAATTTTATATAGTTTTATGTAATAGAACATATACTTCAATATTGACAGTTCTATACGTTACGACTGTAGATAGTGCCACCGAAATCAGTCTATTTAGACCAAACAAAAAATTAATAAAACAACATTGGATATATAGATCCAAGCAAATAATTTCGAATTGTGACCTTCAATTTTGATACGGAAAAGCGATGTCCTAGACAATCCTCACGGCATGAAACCAATCTATTGGCGTTATGCTGTTGATAGCGTACGACTGTACATCTCAATAACAAACATATAGCAAACTAGAAAGGTTTCTTGTTGCGGTTGCAACAAGAGTGTCTTCCTCCTATACAATTTTTGGTTTGGAAATATGAAGGACGTCACATTACATGTATTTATATTATATATTTAAGTTTTCAAATAGCAGTAACATTAAATTTTCAAACCGATAATTGTTGGTGAGCAACCATTTGATTTGGGGGGGGGGGGGGGGGGGGTGGGGGCAGGAATTCTATTGCCAGCCGGTAAAATTTTTTCAGCAATTTTCTGAGCAGGCCATTTTTTTCAGCCATTACCAGAGTCGGAGAAAACTTTTCGCCGGTTCTTCGGGCCGGATTTAAACAAATTGTCAAATGTTGTGAATGTCTGTGTAAGTTAAACTCCCCGCTGTTACAGAGTATGAGTTAATAACCGTTCCTTCAGATGTCTCTTTGCAATTGGCGAATTTCAGACAGATTGTATGATGTTTAAATAGAACCTTTTCTAGATTTTTGTGCCTATGCGTATTAGGTCTCTGGTAGATACAGCTATGTGAACAGTTTGTATTTATATCAATTAATTTTTTGACTTTAAATTGTCTGGCACAAAGGGCCAGCAAAAATTTCCATATCATGCAAATTGTATCCTTACTTTTGCATGGTCCGGGAAAAAAAAATTGCCGGCCCTTTGGGCCGGAATATTTTTTTCAGCATTTTTCAGAGCCGGGATTTTTTTTTTTTTTTTTGCAAATTCTTCCTGCCCCCTTCCCCCATAAAAAAGGCGAGCTCGTAGCTGTAGAACCAATTTTCTTGAGAAGAGAAATGGTAATAACAAGTTACGTTCAATATATATAAATAAATACCATGAGGTTCTCGCTGTGCAGGTTCAAATTTGGACACCCCCCCTTCCCTTTTTTCAAAGGTTATTTTGAATTTCCATCATGGCGACATCGTTCAATATAAACAGAACCGTTTTCGAAAAACGAGGGGAGGGAAGAATGTTGGAGAAATTGTTCATCAATTTGTAAATAAACCAACCGAAAATTATGTTCGAACGTTTGCTAGAATTAGAAATTAAACTTGATGTTCAAAATATAGTTATTGAAGTTTAGAAACAGGTTTGTAGGTTAGAAATCGGAATCAAACTACCACTTTTTGTGTGTAAATTCTGGTTTGTAGCTGATCTCTTCTAAATTAATCAACTGTTTTAAAATCAAATTGTGTATATCGAAATGTATTTATGAAATGCATATTCATCATTGCCGTGAAATCGGAATTTGAAAATCTCAACACTGCTTTTCTCGAGTCGGACTCGGACTACCAATTTTAGTGTGCGCCCGATCTGTTGGCGTGAAGGTGCATCGAAATACCCAACTCAAAATTTCGATGCTCATATCTTTTCAACAGTAAGAGATAGGAAAAATCAGAAAGACTAAATAAGACAGATATATGGATAAAAAATAATAATATTGAAATTTTTAGGAAACTTCATAAGCTTAATTTTTGTTTACTATTATAAGCAAAAAAGTGTCTTCCTCCTATGAACTTCTGAATTTGGAAATATGAAGGACGGTGAAGGACGTCATCGTAATAAATCGTTACAGTGTGCATCTAGCATTTCATATCTTGCATGGCTGTCGACTTTCAAAAAGAATGGAAATTGTAGATAGCAAAATACGAGATATTTAAGCTTACAAATAGCAAAACATGAAATTTTCGGTCCTTTTGAGTAATTCGACGCTCCCGTCAAATATTTGAATCTACAAAAAAACATGATAAAAAAAATAACAGAGACCAAAAATAAAAAAGACCAATCTAGCTTTTACTCCAAACGTAACGTTGGAGAACTTTCATTGTCCTAGCTTACAGGGTTCTTGAGAAATCGCTGATCCAATTTTCCACGGTTACGAAAACAATAGGTCTTCCGACGGAAGTCGGAAGTCGGAAGACCTAATAACCTACATTCCTGTTCACTAAATCCAGAGCACCCTGTTTTGGCGATTTATTCTGTCACCTGAAGAATTTTCCAATAAATTATAGTTTCCGAGAATTGAACTCCTTTAGTCGTAACTGGAAATTAAGTTCAACTTACCCTATCAGCTGCCTTCAAACCGCAATATCAAAAAATAAAATGTCTACGGGAAATTCCCATGTTAATTTCAAGCCGCCGCCATCTTGTTCTCCGTGTCAACAATAGTAAACAGTGACGTCAAAGCCTCCGACGTCACACATTTTCAGCGATTTTACTATAGAAAATCCCCGTAGACTTTTTATTTTCCGTCCTATTTCTTACTTACCTGACGCACTGCCAAAACAATGGTATTGTCTGTTACGACTAAAGGAGTACTATAAAACTGATATCTTTTTTGGAAGATGACATTATTATATATTAGAGAAAACCGGGAAAACAGGGTGCTCTGGAATTAGTGAACAGGACAGTAATAGTAGCTTGATCGTGTCATTTATTTACTATTACATCGCAGACACTAATTATGCTTGTTTGTAGATTTTGGTTTTGTCAACGATTGTGTTAAAGTCTATGAGTGTTTTGACGTTTTAATCGCGACTTGTTGAAGATAGCCTCCTGCTTTTTCTAAATGATCTTGAATTATTTTAAAATGACTTTGACAATAACATATCTTAGCCAAAGAGAAATTCAAAATCTACTTTTCATCATGTTCATTATTGCAGTGTGATCTTATCGCACCGACAGTAGTCAAATCTTTAGAGAACGGACTAGACCCTGGAAAAGCGTGTGCCGCCGTAAAATTATGCCCAAATGCCTCTGAGATTTACTGTAAGTAACAAAGCTTTTTTCCCTATTTTATCAGTTTTTGTACATATATTTGATATATATAAATCTTGAATATATGACTTGAGTATAAGATTTTGTCACATTTAAACCTAGGTTAAAATGAAAGATAAATCAAGCCAAGATTAAAGAAACTGAATAGCATTCACACCTAAATGTAATTCACGCTTACGAAGAATGTATAATTCATTTATATATTCTTTACAGATGAGGAGCAAGAAGTTCCACGCAAGATTGTCGAGAAAGAACGGGTAATATCGCATTCCTTACACTTTTCAGTGTCACAGGCCTCTATATCTCATTCCTTACACTCCTTCTGTCAGTGCACGGGTAATATCTCATTCCTTACACTCCTTCTGTCAGTGTCACAGGTAATATCTCATTCCTTACACTCCTTCTGTCAGTGTCACAGGTAATATCTCATTCCTTACACTCCTTCTGTCAGTGTCACAGGTAATATCTCATTCCTTACACTCCTTCTGTCAGTGTCACGGGTAATATCTCATTCCTTACACTCCTTCTGTCAGTGTCACAGGTAATATCTCATTCCTTACACTCCTTCTGTCAGTGTCACAGGTAATATCTCATTCCTTACACTCCTTCTGTCAGTGTCACAGGTAATATCTCATTCCTTACACTCCTTCTGTCAGTTTCTAGGGTAATATCTCATTCCTTACACTCCTTCTGTCAGTGTCACGGGTAATATCTCATTCCTTACACTCCTTCTGTCAGTGTCACAGGTAATATCTCATTCCTTACACTCCTTCTGTCAGTGTCACGGGTAATATCTCATTCCTTACACTCCTTCTGTCAGTGTCACGGGTAATATCTCATTCCTTACACTCCTTCTGTCAGTGTCACGGGTAATATCTCATTCCTTACACTCCTTCTGTCAGTGTCACAGGTAATATCTCATTCCTTACACTCCTTCTGTCAGTGTCACGGGTAATATCTCATTCCTTACACTCCTTCTGTCAGTGTCACGGGTAATATCTCATTCCTTACACTCCTTCTGTCAGTGTCACAGGTAATATCTCATTCCTTACACTCCTTCTGTCAGTGTCACGGGTAATATCTCATTCCTTACACTCCTTCTGTCAGTGTCACGGGTAATATCTCATTCCTTACACTCCTTCTGTCAGCTTCACAGGTAATATCTCATTCCTTACACTCCTTCTGTCAGTGTCACGGGTAATATCTCATTCCTTACACTCCTTCTGTCAGTGTCACAGGTAATATCTCATTCCTTACACTCCTTCTGTCAGTGTCACGGGTAATATCTCATTCCTTACACTCCTTCTGTCAGTGTCACTGGTAATATCTCATTCCTTACACTCCTTCTGTCAGTGTCACAGGTAATATCTCATTCCTTACACTCCTTCTGTCAGTGTCACGGGTAATATCTCATTCCTTACACTCCTTCTGTCAGTGTCACGGGTAATATCTCATTCCTTACACTCCTTCTGTCAGTGTCACAGGTAATATCTCATTCCTTACACTCCTTCTGTCAGTGTCACAGGTAATATCTCATTCCTTACACTCCTTCTGTCAGTGTCACGGGTAATATCTCATTCCTTACACTCCTTCTGTCAGTGTCACGGGTAATATCTCATTCCTTATACTCCTTCTGTCAGTGTCACGGGTAATATCTCATTCCTTACACTCCTTCTGTCAGTGTCACAGGTAATATCTCATTCCTTACACTCCTTCTGTCAGTGTCACGGGTAATATCTCATTCCTTACACTCCTTCTGTCAGTGTCACAGGTAATATCTCATTCCTTACACTCCTTCTGTCAGTGTCACGGGTAATATCTCATTCCTTACACTCCTTCTGTCAGTGTCACGGGTAATATCTCATTCCTTACACTCCTTCTGTCAGTGTCACAGGCCTCTGGTGGCTCAATCTCTTGGTCCTTTTGAAGAAATGTTTGAGCCTTATATTTTGCAATAACTTTAAAGTTGATATTGATTGAACATTTCAAGTTTGCTTAATGAGTGACATTGTGCAGCTAGCCAAACAGGGAATGCTTACTCCTCCCTGGCACCTGGTCCCACCTCTAGCTTACTAGGGGTCCGTCGACGCTCCATATCGTCAGGATCTTCTTTAACTCATTTGTGTCACACTTTTGCCCTTTGCCGTGTGGAGCTCGTAAAAATATTCTCGCTAGGGGTTTGACAGTTAGTGTTTTGAATATGTTTCCCTTACATGGTCGCCATAGCAGACATAACATCAGAAAGCGCATGCATTTTAGATATTGTTTTCATTTTTGTGCATGGACGTCGGCGGCGGATGCGGCTAGCCAAACAGGGGATGCTTACTTCTCCCGGGCACCTGGTCCCACCTCTAGCTAGATAGGGGCCCATCGATGCTCAATTTTGTGCTCTATTGTGAGTGCTGTTGACTATCGTCAGGATCTTCCTTAACTCACATAATGATATAATCAAAGCGATATCTTTAAAAGATTCAGATTTGACCCTACATGTGGCCTTGGTCATAACTTCATTGACACTGCTCAGCAGATTTTACAAAAAGTATGAAATATATTGATGTATATATGCTACAGTCATTAATGAGAAAGTGTAACTACCAAAAGAATACGGACGCCGGGCAAAATTATTCATACATGTATATGCCGCTTTTCTTTAAAAAGGACATACACTTTCGTTCAAATTTTATATTTCATTTCAGGAAATTGTACCGGAAGTGGATCATTCAGAGGATCTCCAGGTTAAAAAATCATATATTTAATTTGCATTTCATTTGCTCAATAGGGCAGTTACGGCAAAGAAGCTTATTTGATGGTCGTTATGTCCTCAGAACAAAATATTGTAAACTGAACAATTCATACATGAATATTTTTGGTGTTGAAATTAAATTTCTAGTGTTTGTTATGAAGAGAAAGTGTTTGTTATGAAGAGAAATGAGCAGACTTTCCAAGACATTCTTTTGATTTTCAACAAATCGACGGCTTTCACAGAAAAAATCCCACCATATTTCAAAAGAAAAGAAACTCCTTGTATTTCCTATAGCTACACACCAACAGTTGCATCTAAAATTTACAATTACAAACGATTCCTGCAGTGTATTGATTTAAGTAATCCCTCACTACATCCACTTCCCTGCGAATGTTCTTCATCGGATTTCAACTACTTTCCTTGTGGACACGTTATTACTGGTGACCTTAGTATAGTCAAGAACGACAAGTTGAGAGAATTGTTAAAAAAGGGTCCCAAATACAGAGAAAGTATGTCCTTTACATGGAACCAAAATGTCAAAATTATCATGGACTCTTGTGAGGAATATGCAAGATGTTGGGCAAAGAAAGAGGATGTACAGCTCGACACCCTTTCCGAGTGGATAAAATCCACCAGAGGGTTACTTTTATCTAGAATTAACCGATTAAAATCAACTGTGAACACCAGATTCAAGTCTATATTTAAAGATCCTGATGTTATCACAGAGCTTACCTATCTCCAAGAACATTATGTCATCACACCAGCGGACAAAGCCTCAAATAATTACACATTTACTTGCAAAAAGTACTATTTCGACAGTCTAGCTAAAGAGTTGGGTTTAAATTCGACACCTGGTAATCCCACTTACACCCCAACAAACCTTTCTGCCTCTGAAATAATTGATGACCACAAATCAGCTCTTGCTTCATTTGGCTTCAACATGAACAATTTAGATTTAGATTTGCCATACTTATACTGCATACCTAAAATGCATAAGAATCCGTACAAACAACGTTTCATCGCTGGTTCCTCAAAATGTTCTACCAAATCTGTATCGATCTTACTCACCAAAGTTTTATCTGAAATCAAATCTGGGCTTCAAAAATATTGTTCGACAGTATATTCTCGCAGTGGTATCAACCAGATGTGGATTTTAAAGAATTCGAAGGAACTTTTAGAACATCTGAAATCCACTCATTTAAGAAGAGTCCATTCGATCAAAGCCTTTGATTTTTCGACACTTTACACTACAATTCCACATTCTAAATTGAAAGAAAGACTCGCAAAAATTATAAGTAATGCGTTTACAAGTAAGAACGGTAATCGCAAATACAAATTTATTGTTGTTAACTATGACAAAACCTACTTTGTAAAAGAAAAGTCCGATTCTGAAAATAAGTACACTGAAACAGATATTATTCAGATGTTAAACTTTCTGATCGACAACATTTTTGTGGTGTTTGGAGGAAAGGTCTTCCAGCAAATTGTCGGAATTCCAATGGGGACCAATTGTGCCCCACTCCTTGCCGACATTTTTCTTTACTCGTACGAAGCTGAATTCATTCAATCTCTGGTCTCTGAAGGGAAAAGATACTTAGCTTCTGAATTCAACTTCACTTACAGATACATAGACGATGTGTTGTCCATCAATAATCCAAAATTCGCGGATTACCTGAGCAGTATCTATCCTTCAGAGCTTGAAGTCAAAGAAACTACAGAGATAAATAATTCAGCATCCTATTTGGACATAATGTTGTCCTACGACACTGATGGTCACATGAACACCTCACTCTATGACAAACGTGACGACTTCAATTTCAGCATTACAAACTTTCCTTTTCTGAGTAGCAACATCCCTTCATCGCCTGCTTATGGCGTGTTCATATCTCAGTTGATTCGCTATGCCAGAGCAAGTACCAAATATACGGATTTTGTTCTGAGAGCAAGCCGTCTTTCAGATAAACTTCTCAGTCAGGGATATGTTTGTGACTGACTAACATCGTCACCGAGGAAGTTCTACGGTCGATACGGGGAACTCGTCATTCACTATGATGTCCCATTTTCCAGAATGGTGGGTGATATTCTGTCATAGACCATTTGAACCATCCAACCAAAGATTGTACATATGTCTTCCGAAATGGAAGTTACCGGATATGACAGTTCTACCGAATTGAAGCGGCGGGTGATGCATGCAAGCAGGAGATGCTTACTCTTCCTGGGCACCTGGTCTCACTCCCATATCGGGAGTTCGCTTCTTTTCATATGGTGGAGGTTTTTGTTTGTTTGCTTTGGTTCCTGTTTTGTCCTGATTTTGTATGCCTTCGGTTTCTGATTTTTGAATTATCGATTTTGTGCTGTATACAGGGATATGGTCATTATCCATATTTGTCATTTCCAATGGTACGCAAAATATGAGATTTCCATAGAACAATTTATGCTACTGAATTTGTTGTCAGGAAAATAATTAAATCCTTAAACCTCCAAGATGTCTTTAGTAGAAAAAAATATTATTGAATAATTTAAAGAATATCAAGTCTTTTTCAGGATACGAAATGTGATGTTTGCCAATTCCTATGTAATCTGATTGACCAATACATAGCAAAGAACTCCTCTGAAGCCACAATCAACAGTACCATTTATAGTCTATGTAACGCGCTACCAGACGCCGTTAAAGCAACTGTAAGTTCAGTATATTTACTACAATTCTTAATACTGCCATTAGAAAGTCCAAGGTTTGCTATTTTCAATTCATGATATGCAAAAACTATTTCATTTTTTTCTATTCTTATTCTTAGTTGTAATTTAGTTTTTTTTGTAGGGGGTAATTCTTTTTGTTCCACCTTACAGTATGTCCTCAATATATATTATTCAATGAATATTTAAATATGATAATCATCGAACTGTTCAAGACAAAAACATTACAGAAAAATAAAAGCTCTCCTCAACTCTATGATGTATCCCTTTTTTATCCCCATTTTTACGTTGCGATTCTTGCGGATCAATTTCTAATACAAGTAACTCTGAATTGAATTGAAGTTTTATAGAAGCATTTTGGGGGGAAATTGTTTTGGAGTATATATTAATAAGCATCCTAAAAAAATCTTTTGAATATATAGTAATTCAGACAGACTCATACCTACACTTATACTTAACCTACACACAAATTATAACTACTCGTATCTATTTATAAAAAAGATCCCAGAGACGTATTCAGTTATTTCGTTTGCAAGGTTAGATCTCCAAAAACATACTTTTGGCGAAGAATACTAGTATACTCTATGTACTTGGTAGCAATGTAAAAAACGATGAAAAGGAAACTGTTTCAACAAGACCACAGGTCCCTATAATATATTACAAAACAAATTAAGATTACGTTAATCATTTGACAGTATCATAATGACTCTAGATACCATTAAAGACTTTACAATTAATCCATGGAAAGTTTGAAATTTAAATAAGCGTTAAGCGTCCTTTTTTGTCCTATATTACTTAGATACTATAACTTGCATCATTCATGTAACATGATTCATGTGATATTTGAATATGTTTAAAGTAAGATAATAATTAGCACCGCTTTTAAAGTGGTTTATGGCACTAGTGTCACTTAGATAGAGTATTGTAGTGTCACCTACAATGCATTCCTTAATCTAAGTTGTCCTTCGTGTTTCTACGAAGCTGTGTAATTGTCTCCGTCTGTTTGTACTAGTTTTTTTTTTTCTCGTGAAAAAGTTCTGTTTAATATATTTTTTCAAGAATTTGTAAACTTTTGATTGTAATTTTTGGAATCTGATTTTCAAACATTCACTGATTTTATTATCTATTACGCGACGCATTGTATATTGATCAATTGTATGAAGATCCGAACACTTTTTTTCGCTCTCTCCGTCCATATCCAAAATATACGGAAAAACCGATTACAATCCATGAAACTTGATATGTACTGATATTTTGGATTTTCACAGTAGAAATTTACAAATTACCATAAAAAACCTTTTAGGTCAAGGTTTCCGCTTTCATAAACTAGTTAAAGGCCGACGGGGGATTATATAAGGGGACAGGTAAATTTTCTGTCATTTCCTCACTGACGGCTATAGGGTTAACATCTCTTATTGGTATCTGATTGTTTCTCTTTAATCGTTTAACCCCTATCAATTTTTGATTGACAGCTTAAAACAGATGAGACTCATTAGCATTATAAAGGATTACCTGTCGGATTACCTGTCGGTTTGTCTTTGCAACACGGCGCAGACGGCGTTGTCTTCAAAGACGGTATACCACGCCTATCAAGCTTATGTCACTCAGGTATAACTATTTACGACCGGATGGTTCCCAACGTCGGCCTTAAAGACTTTCTGGAAATTTTACAACAATTACAGTCAACTTCTTTTAAAATTCGGATCTATACACGCAACAGAGTACATTACTTTGGGTATAACACAACCTGTCTTTTATGGTGATATGATAAACAAAATTAGAAGGATCAATGGTAGGCAACATAACCATCGAAAATGCGTCAGAATCATCGAACGCCTTTTATACCGTGGATATGATCCTAATGACACCAGACGGACACTAGGCTTGGATCTTGACCAGCGCATCCTTGAGACTTGCACTCTGACTGACTGTGACGACGGGACTCCATGACGGGCCCATTTTAGAGAAGACAGGGCCCCGACCACATGTCCTCTCTGAATGTCAGTCGGGTGATTACATACATGAGCTCGCTACTGCCGGCAGAGCACGGACTGTATTACGCACGCCTTCTTTTTATATCCACTTACATATTCATCTGTGTTGCTTGGGCACCGAAGTTTTGCGGTCTTGTTTGTGTGAGGTCATCTAACAGTGAGGAGGTTGTTTTACACCACAATTGCACGTTCTTCGAGACATCTGAGTAATTTGAGAAGTGAAAGGGTTATGCGCACGTTATCCAGGATAACCACACCATTTGCTAGTTGCGTGGCAAATGGCCGTCCAAATTCGGCACCGGTTGCCCATTGGTCTCGTCGGTTTATGTGTAGTCTTTTGTTTTTTATGCTTATATGTCGTATGTCTCTTTTCCGTCTCATAGTATGCTCGTCTTTTGTGTTTTTGCATCGGGTGTTCTGGTGTTTTGCTGTTGATGCTGCAACATGGTCTTGTTGGAGATCCCCTCCCTTCTTGAGAATGTGACTATTTATGAGATGAAAACAAAACAAAGCAGGCAGGGGATTAAGTAATAGTTTGGCGTGTATATATGTGTTACAGTGTGATCTGATTGCGCCAACTGTAGTCAAGGATTTGGCTAAGGGTTTGGATCCCGTGAAAACATGTACCACAGTCAAACTATGCTCTAATACAAGATTAGACATACAACACGGTAATTATTTTGTCTTATTAGAATCATGAAAAAATATTTTTATGGCACTAACTAGTGTATCATTCATGTGATATTCCTGTGAAACATATGCTGAAAATTTGTGATTCAATATTTTGATAAATGTCATATATAGCCATATACTGTGAAATCGTATATTTTCGTGGGACCCAATTTTCATGGATTCGTACGATTCAGTATATTCGTGGGGACGTACTTTCGTTATTGCCACTCACGACAAGATGCCGTTGAAATGTGACCTATTTAAAAAGAGGATCAATGACGAGGGTTAAGTTTCCGAAACGTGCATGTCTGATCCATGCTGCAAATTGATCTGTTCTTAAATGTGAAGACGTTTAACATTCGTAAGGTTGGCTTGTGACAAACAATTGTAAAAAACTGTGTTGACAAACATTGCAGTAAGAATCAAATAACGTATGTACCCATGTCATCATTAAAAGTTGCTCTAATTTCTAGCTTTATGTACAATTATTCGTTGTTGTTGTTGTAAATTCATGGACGAGGTTATCCACGAAAACCACGAATATTGAGCCTTCACGAAATATAATGATTTCACAGTATCTCAAGGCTTGACAGTGTTGCTCCTTGATGTTTAGATATTTCAACTCATCAGATTCGCTAAAGCATATATAAATGTTATAGACTTTAAGAGTAGAGTAAAAATTACTGAAAAACATTTAGACCAATCGGTTTGCTTTGATAAACGTTAAACGTCTTCAAATTCAATAGCATCATTTAAGAACAGATTTTAAAATTTGCAGCATATGGACCAGACATGCATGTTTCGGGTATTTAACCCTCGTCAGTGATCCTCAATCTAAACAGTGTAATATGGCCAAAAGGTGTGAAAGTGATTATGTCCAAAAATGTACCGAAAGACGTAGCAGGATGGATGGGATTTGATGCTAAAGGACCCACGTTTTAGAAATTTCAAAGAATTTTGTTAACAGAAATTTTAGAATGCGTTGACAACGTGTTTGATCTTTCTTGATACTCTTTTAAAGATGTGACTAGAGATAATTTTAATTATCTTCTTATCTCGAGCATACAGCATGCGCATATTGTACACTGAAATTTGTACAATAGAACAAATATTTCATTATTGACTATTTCAACCACTAGGTTGGTGTCTCTGCTGTTAGACTGTTGGTCCCCGTTCATATCGTTCACATAGTTTCATTTTTTTTCGGCACTTGTAAAAATTCTCTGTCACTAGATTTGAAAAAATTCTAAAGTCAGGGGGTATCTCCTTGAAGGCGTAGTTCTGTTCTTGGGTCAGGTTTCGATCACCGAATTTGACAGGTTTACATGGAGCTGTTGTGACGGGTGTTGCATGCAATCAGGAGACGCTGACTCTCCCCGGGTACCTGGTCTCACTTCGGAATGTTGTTCATTCCGGGGTTCGCAACCGTTCCGATGGGAATTCTCATGATTTGGCCTTGAGACTGAATAACTGTTAGGCACTTCTTTGATGTTTATTGGAATGTATTTATTATTTCATTTCCCCTCTTTCGGCTTCGACCATCACTGATGTTACATTACTTGTTAAATATCCATATGGTGCTATGAATTAATTATTACAAAAGAACATATATCAAAATCTATACAATATTTTTATCTATTTATAGTAAAGAGTCACTTTCATTTTGGAATTTGTCTTTTAAGTGTTTGTCTTCTTTATCATTGTTTGCCTTGAATGGAGAAGGTTAAATGGTTAGGGAGTGTTTTTCACAGAAATTCAGAGACTATGTTCAGTTAGTTCATCAGTCCTATTGGTAAGACATTCTGGTTATTGTAATGGAGAACATTATATCACATTACTTGACAGAGACAAAGGAAGTGATCCCAGAAGAAATTATAGAGGACGAAGAGCGATCTGAAACAAATGGGGTACAAGTAAGTACAGGGATTTTCATGAATGTCGGGCTTGCGGACAACATATCCTAGTGAAATATATGTTCAATTTTATTCATGTCAGAATTTAATGTTAATTTAATTGTTAATTTAATGTTCTCTACCATGTTGTTATTAGTTGTGTCTTTATTATTTGAGTTGTTGAAATTATTAAAGTAAACAGTAGGTACAACCAAAAAATATTGACTCTCGCATATATTACCATAGATCTTGGCATACAAAATGGTTGTATCATATCTTCCAAAATTCGAAAATCATGGCAACAACATTTTTTTGTAAACTTTCTTTGTAACTTTCAGGCTGGTGAGTTTTGTGAGTTATGCGAGTTTGTTGTCCAGCTTGTTGACTCTTACCTAGAGAGGAATGCATCATCTGACAAAATAAACGCAACAATCATGGGCGTTTGTAACGTTTTACCAGCAGAACTCAAATTGTTTGTGAGTAAGATTCACTCTGTGTTTAGTGAGGTTGCTACTTGTTCATTAATTACGTAAAAGTGTGAGGTTTTTATATTGAGGACAACATATTGATAAAATATACATTTCCTTTCCAGTGTGACGAAATTGCCCCGAAGTTGGTCAGTGCTCTAATTGCTGGAATAGACCCAGTTAAAGCTTGCACAGAAATCAATCTTTGTGTTAATGGTAAAGATTAAATGCAATAAGTTTATTTAGCCACACCTGAAAAGAACATACGATTAAATGTATTATCCTCATTTGTTTTCTGTTTTTCAAATCACTTTTTCTACTACACTCTTTCGAGATTTATTGTTGAAATCAGATACGGAACCTCTACTTATTATGTCGTTTTATCCAAGGTTCTTTTGAGTATATGGGAAGCTTGCCTAGCTTACCATGTGACATGTGTATTGCGGCTATCGAGGGTGGGAATCCAATGCAGTTCAACGAAGAGGTTTGTATTTCTATTCCAAGAATAATTTGGTCTCGTGGGGACTTCTGGTCCCAGGAACTCTTTGTCCACTACTCGTGGACAAGGAGTCCCCGAGGGCACGTGTCCGATCAACTTCGATTTAACGTTTCTTCAACGCATTCGAAAATGTCTGTTATCAAAACTTCTTGAAATTTCTAAAACGTGGGTCCTGAAGCATCATACCCAACCCATCCTGCTATGTATTTCGGTATATTTTTGGACATAACTTTCACACTCTTTGGTCATATGACATTGTTTAGATTGAGGATCACTGGCTAGGGTTAATTTGTCTGGCCCATGCTGTGAATTAATGATACTATTGAATTTTGAAAACGTTAAACATTTCTATTGTAATTTTGATGGATCTTCAGAACTTAAAAATGTTCTGATATTTCTCACACCATCATTACGTTTGGATCCTGCATTACCTTAGGTGGCCTTCAGAGCATGCTCAAAGATCTGTGTGGAACAACAGCATCAACATATCGTGAAGAAAAGATCTGTGAAGAAGTTTACAGAATCCATAGAGAAAGAGGCACTTGTTTTAGGAAAGAAAGAGCATATAGTAAGTACTTCATTTGTGATATTAGCACCAAGATTAAATAAGTTTTGATGCAAACCTACATCATTCTTTTCTGCGGAAATACATACTTTTTCGTTAAAATTCAGTGACTTCGTAAAGTATCAAGAGCTGTCAAGAGTTGTAAAATTATTGTGGCCAGACATTTCTGCACATACCAATATGCTATATTGGACTTGACCTTTTTTGTAATGTTCATAAAATTGTAAAGTTGATTGTTATTTCGTTTATCATACTAAATGGAACATTTCTATCTTAGTATTGCAAAATACGACTTCATGGTAGGTTCGATAGACTATCAAATCATATCACAAGTTTTAGGTCGATGTAAACAAAATCCTCGTAGGATTATATTTGAGGTATCTTCTGCCTTATGTAAATCATGGACAATGTTTCCTCGTCAGTTGGAGTGACTCAATATCTATACGACTGTCCGTCTGTGTAGACCTCTTTGTAAGACTTGCCATTAGAATCTATACTATCCTTAACACCAAATCAGGTAAAGGAGGAAAAATCTCTTACAATAATAATAATACAGAAGTGTTCCAATTCTATACCATCTTGAAGATAATTTCAAACAATTTTTCATGCACAAGACACGTGTTTCGGATATCAAATCCGCATCAGTGATGCTTCCAGCAAAAGTGCTTTTCATAAGCCACCCAAATTCATTTTACTAGCGCCCTCTGGTTTTATTTCTAGAATTTAAATTTGCGCATTTATTTTACAGGGAGTGCGCGGCTCCAAATTTCCTGTAGGGGGTGCGCGGCTCCAAATTTCCTGTAGGGTTGATTCAGCAGCATATCCAAATAAAATCTATGTTCAAAATAGCATTGGAGGGATGGTGCTAAGATGTTAACCTCCTTTAATTTCGATGAAATTGCAAGTTTCTGAAATAGCAAAAAAATATGCATGATGTCAAATTGATAAAGGGAACAAAGCTTCTTTCAGGCGACAGAGCTGGAAAGAAGTAATTAATACACTTAAGGAGTATCACTGTCATCAGTTTTTCTACGTGAACTATTTGCTCACATTATCTTACTATTTTCCCTTCTTTTGTAATGTATTACGTTTCCTATATCTTTTTTAATTCAGTTAAACGTGTTTTCCGATATCTAACATTATCTCAAGTTTAACTTGGACGAGATATTCATATCTAATCACAGTAGAGAGGCTTCCTCCGTTCAATATATGGTTGGAAAAGAAAGGCGAGGGTTTCCTACCAGAAGATGAGGTATTTGTCCCCTTCATTATGGTTTCTGTTTTTTTAGGGAGAAGACTGGGAATGTGATGTGTGTGTATGGTTAGCAGAAGCGGCAAATATTTTCCTCAAAGACAACAAAACAGAAAGCAGCATCGCCAATAACTTGAATTCTCTATGCAGATTCTTGCCACAGCCCTACGACAAAGTGGTAAGAAATTTTGATCGTATATTGAAGTATTTGATGATTGAAGTTTCTTTCTTGTTCCGCGCTGTGCTTAGAACATGCAGTTTTTCGCATTCTGTGTGCATCCGTCCAAATACACTGTATTCAGCTCGAGTCGTCAATTCATATGGCACATACTTTGATTTCAGTGTAAAGACACAACGCCTACCATTGTCAAAGAGCTGGAACACGGCGTTGATCCTAAGAAATTATGCATAGAAATTATGGATGACGACGACTGCAAAAATTGTAAGTTCTTTTGTTATTTCAACATTCTATAAAAAATCAACGGGTTTTTTTTAACTGAGAATAATCTTATTTCTGAAAACTAACAACGAAGGCTAATGCTTTGCTTGTTGACAGTGACATCTAAGAAGCTGCCATCAATATCCCAGTCCCTGCTGGACAGAGTCCGGTTGATGGGGAAGATGACCGCATCAGAGGAGTGTAACCTTTGTAAGGACGTTATATCAGCTATACGCGGTGATCTTGACCAATCTACGGTGGGTTCATAATACCATTGAAAAAAAAACATCCAAAATATTTTTGTTTTGCATTTTTTTTTTAATTTCTTTCATTAACAATCGTTTTATGTGTCGATATTTTCTTCCTTTTATCGACCTTTGATAAAAAGTTATTTTATTGTTTTTTTTTCCAAAAATTATTAATTTTCTTCACAGGAAAGTGTGAAAAAATATTTGGAAGATACATGTAACCGTATGCCAGAACCAACAAATAATGCCGTAAGTACTTGTAACATTCCTTCGTAAGGCATCCCTTTCACATAAACATAAAATATTGATTTAGAAAAACGTGTATATATATATTCGAGTCTCATACTTCACATAGAGATGCAGGATTTCTGACGTATTGTATTTCGGGCGGAACACATCCTCTTGATTAATTCCGCGCAGTCAGGATATATTTTAGAAGTGTTTTTGTCATATTTTCGATTCCATGTCTATACTGATTGACCATAATTCATCTTGGACATCTTTGTAAGGCGCCGCATTCTTCCAAGGTAATTCGGTTTAACATTTGAGGACTCTGTGGAGATTGTTCATATCAACTATCTTGTCCTTCATGTTTCTATGTTGTGATGTTGTCGTCTCCGTCTGTTTGTCCGCTTTTTCTTGTCTGGTGAGAGTACAGGCACTTTGGGAGTTCGGGGTCGGCTTGTGTATTCCGAATCAAACCTAAACTTTCACTTATCTAAGATGGAAAATAACATGAACTATTTTTCTGGTAAGAAAATTTTCAAAATTGAATAATAAAATAATCATCATTTACGAAAATTAGTTCCCATTTCAAAATTGCAAACAGTTTGGTGCGAAACAGATAAATCAAATAAGCTCCCCAAACAGGCGACCCTGAACTCTAAAAGTGCCTGTATGTTTCGCTGTTTGGGGTTTTGTGTTAGGCTTTCATTTACTGACCTATTGTTATTATCACAGCGTTTCGTTTGTCCAGATTCTGTCTCATTCTTGATTTCCTATAAATCTGATACTTCCGTCTACTACTGTCATATGCAGAACTGAACACTAAGGAATGTCAAATACACCGCCTCGTTCTTTTTACTTCCTTTAATCTCACTATCATCAGAAAATTACAATATGCTGTTTGATCCAGTACCCTACTGTGTCGATGTAGGACCGTTTTTCTTGCTTTTTGTTACGGTGCTACTT
Source organism: Pinctada fucata (assembly GCA_028142955.1). Lineage (NCBI taxonomy): Eukaryota > Metazoa > Mollusca > Bivalvia > Pterioida > Pteriidae > Pinctada > Pinctada fucata. Next base: position 72,739,048 of record AP027103.1, on the reverse strand, counting down.
TCATTATTCATTGGACCGTTCTTGGTGGTTGTTGTTGTGTGTCTCATTGGCCTCCTGTTGTTTGCAGAAGTTGCTTTGTCGCGTTCTAGTGGTCAGTGGAGGGATATTTTCCGAGCATGTACTTATTCACTATTTTCGAAAACCAGAGTTACTTCCCATTTGAGAAGGTATCTGACGTAGACTGATTATGACGTCATCAAATTCTATGGAAACATTCCTAAAAGTCGTGAGAAATGACGGTGTAAAATCGTCGTTACCATACCATTTTCATGACGTCGCAATGGTTTGACGTCAGATACCGTCTGTTAGGGGAAATGACTCTGTATTCCACAAGACTCAATAGACTTCTTTGTTAGATTGGAATTTCTTGACTGATTGCTTCAAGATATGAGGCTATCCTTTCACATTATCACCTGTATATTTCAGTGTTCTACTCTCATCGACAAGGAATATGAAGCACTGTTTAACAAAATCATCAAGAAGCTGTTAGATCCCGATTCTACCTGCCACATACTGAGAGTCTGTTGATTGGACAGGAATCAAAGCTCAGAATTTTTCATATAAAGTTACTTAAATTTGGATGCTTCCCATTATCATTTTGTATTATCATGACTAGAACTCGAGCAATGCGAACAAATGCAAACGTTTTCCAATCTTTTCTGAACGTAACAAAAGATAGACAGTAACTAAGATTCCGTCATCTATAACACATCCTGTAATGTCATTTTTATATAAGAATAAAGTAAAATCATCCATTGTCGTTTTAATGTGAGTTTGTGTGCGATTTTGTTATAGAAAAATGCTTTATATATGACGTTCATTGAAGAGTGTCCTCTTAAATCTTATTGTTATGACAAGAGATGACGATACCATATACCATTGCTTGTTATAATCATTTTAGAATGTGGTTAAAGACCTCGATGACTGCATGTATGTACACTGTTAGATGTACACGGTTAGATGCACAGGGGGAAATTAGGGTAGAGTCGATGAGTAACCAGTTCCCTCCCTATGTTATCATCTGACCATCTTAGTCTCTCAAGAACTGGCATGATGCTGTTGCAGAACATGACCAATTTTGGATGACAAGTTTAAACATGTTTGACCATCTCTAGAAGTTTCATTGCGTAGTAAGTTAATAAAATTGTCAGTATATGTTTTCCTTGTGTTTCAGGAGACAATTGTGCACAATTTTTCAATCTAAAAAAATAATGATGTTCCCAATCTGTTCAAAAATACTACACATAACGATCAACTAGAAGTTTTGTTAATGAGGCTGGTGGAATATCTCATGAATTTGTACAGAAGTATAAATCTATATGATTGCTGCACAAGTAATAAAGATAGGGCATGTCATAAAGAGGTACTGTTTATGTTAGTTATAACTGACTTAATCAGCGCACTGAGAATAAGAATTTAAAGCATCAGTCCATATGCCTCGTAACTTGTCAATGTGTGGCTGACGTTTCTAAATCCAACATAGTTCAATTATCAGACGTATGTTTAACGATAAATTCTACTTTTCATAGGACAGAAATTTTAACAAATGTCTCATGTCATTTAAAATTGATTAAAGGAAAGCTCTGGTAGGCAATAAGCTGAAGATAAAGTCATTTCATTTGTTTGCAAGCAACTGCAATGCTCATAAGTTGCGTCGGTCGGTAAGTTTGTGACTACAGATTTAAGCTTATATATGCGAAGTTAGGATTTTTGACCTTTTAGCCAAAATCTTAAATGTACCAGATAATTAAATAACAATACAGAATTCAATACTCTTAACATATAATTCTAAATGTATGAATAAATTTCTATATGAAAACAAAACATAAAATTACAACAAATACGAGGAGGTAACAAGTCTTATATTCGTATCATCTCTGCACTCATTCTGTTCATCACGGCGCCCTTCGTGTTATCTCTACTTTTATCCCATAGGTAACGGCACCCTTGTTCCAGTGTCCGATATGTAGTACGGCGGTTTTCATCCAAGATATTTAAGTCCGGGTCAGTCTTTGGTCCCAAAGGAATCAGAGTATATGTTCTTGATTGTAACAAAATGAGACAATTCTCAGGATGCTCATTCAGTCAGACTTTTAAAATTTGATTAACATAAACAATTTCAAGTAAAATTCAAATCAAGCACTCACAGATTCTCTCATACTTCACATCGTTAAGAAAATGAAAATGGTATAATTTCTGATCGATGAGTATGTTAACACACGGAACCCATGATCGAATAGTTATCCACCCTTGAGCGGCATCACCACTAAGACGTGTAAACACACACACAAATTGAAAAGAAAAGGGGACTCCAGTCAACAACGCGCATTATTCCGTGTTCTCCCCATGAACACAATTAACACGCAGTTGTGACCATGTTTGAGTTCAACACTGAGTACATGTTTGGTTATGGTCAGAGAGAATTCCGGAGCCGGTAAAGCTATTGCCGCTATGCCTCGCAGTCCAGTCCATTCAAACACGATACAAGTACTTCATTGGTATAAATTAATTTCATGTCCAACAAATTAATTAAAACATCTAAATTTAACCCTTTTGTTGTAAATATTTCTTGTAAATTTGAGAATTAAGAAACCTTAGATATGAGTCTCGATGCATTAACGTATATATTTGTAATTGTGCTTCGTCAAATGTATGTGGCGTAGGGTCAACCATGTTCCTGTTTATCACTTCTCTAACACGAGAATCTAAACTAACCTGAAACAGTAACAAAAATTAACATAAGAAGAAATTTAACCGAAGTTTGATATGTCGTAAAAAAATATAAAGAAGCAATATATTTTGTTTAGACTAGGTAACCTTTCATCAAAATATTTGTGCTGTAACACAGATATTTATTTCAAACATATTTTATTTCAATAATAATAATTGTAAAAATACGACAAATGTTAGAAAAACGTTACAGACTCATATTTACTTACTTCTTTTGGTGATAATATAGAAATGTAATCTTCGTATATAAGTCTGGCTTTTTCTTCTACCACTTCGGGATTTTCTTCCCGTTTTAAGTCCTCACATGCTAACCAGAAAAGCATGTTTTCCTCGCTGTATTCTGAACGTAAAAATTCCCGGAACACTTTCCTTCCACCTGCAAAATAATGAAAATAATGAAAATTGTTCATAAAAATAAAAGAACAAAGATCTTAGATTAACATGAAAACGTTAGTGGCGTGAAAATTACAAATATGATGAACGAAAAGCGAATAATTTTCAATGATAACTTACCACTACTCCTCATGAGTTTATCAAAAGATTCTCCCCATCCAGCTATTTCTTCTGGAGAAGGACTACAAAGGAGAAATAATGATGAAAAAATTAAATCAAATCAATATATATATTCTGTCTCAAATCCACAAAAAGAATTGTCCCATTATGATATTATTTCACTAGTATGAAGGCTAATATTGTACTGATTCCTTGCATTCACAAGAAGATAGAAACCTCTATTCAAAACATGATACCTTCTTTTAAAATGCGTTTCTCTAGAGTTTTGTACATTGCCCTGAAAAGGCATCGTGAACGTGTCTTCCAGGGAACCGTGTACAGCGAGCATGATGAGACAGCTTATTCACAAAATCGATTACATCCGTGAATGGAGAGCAAGAAAGGACATTATTATTTAATCATTCGTCTACTTACGGTTCATCTTTTTCTGGTAGAGGCAATGGTCGGTCACGTGATCCGTTGTTAGAACCATTTCCGGTTTTGACAGCAAGACTGTAAAAGAAATGACAGACGTTATAAGAATCGTCAGTAACTTTTTCAACATGTACATAATTTATCACTGTAAACTTATTAAATTTGAGAGAAATTTAATGCTGTAATCTATCATATTTAAAAGTACACTTTACTAGTCACCCTAATGAAATTATAAGATATAAAGTAATTAAGTAGATCTATATAAGATGGTGTTCAACAAAATGAAAGATCCTCTACAAAATTAATGACTCCTCAAAACACAAAATACCATCGTTTTTTAAATGATTCCTTCAGAATTCTGTACGTACAACAGAAACATTAGAGGAGCTTCGAGCTAAAAGGTTTTTAAATGCTTGAATGCTCTTTTCAATATCTATATCAAGAACGCATTTCTCAGTGTCTAGGAAAAAACCACAATATCAGAAATATCTGTCGGATTGCTAGTGAATTATGGCTTGTATCTCTTGCTTGGGATATAGCATCTCAATCCACTATGAGAACTTCTCGGTGTTTGCGAATCGATTTCCCAATGGCACAATTTTTATACAGCTATGAAAGCTACGGTTTCCATATATGACATAATTCCTCACTAGACCACAGACTCGCGTTTATATTCGTTATACAAAATAGTCCGGAAAACTTAAGTGTGACAGTAGATGGACAGAAGGACAGACAGACGAACGGAGTGGAAACTTTAAGTCTCCTCCGGCGAGCCGGTAAGATACTAAAAGGGAAAGAAATCGAACTCACAGAAAATATGATGTATGCAACTGCAAAAATATCGAGAATAAAAATACGAGTTTGTCAATCATTTGATACGACTTCTTCGCCTTTTATTTTGACTTTCAAAAGCGCATGCCATCAAATAAACGACAATCATTGTTAGATTTCAATGCCGAAATAAACCCATCAGATACATTTTAATATCAAAACAAGTCCCCCCCCCCCCCTTTAACCAACAATTTCAAGAACTCGACATAGTCTAGAAATTCAATCATACGACTTGTTGACATAAAATTTTCATTCGATTCAGTGTATATTTATGATGAATAGAAAATGGTCTAATGTTGCTGTTTCTTCTGTCTCAAACTCAGACCAATGGCAACACAACAGCAACATAGAATATCAAGAATGTGCAAGATAAAGTCACTCTTTTAAGATTTAAAGAAATAAAATTAACCCAAGCCGAGGACTATTTCAGGAAAAACGATTTAATGTAATCAATATCAAAAGCACCACTTAAATACATGCGTCGATATCAAGTAAAATCCTTTACACTCTTTGAACTGAGACATTATGATGTTTCATGATCCCCATCGCAGAATCATCATTACAAATATGAAACTTATACGAAAATCGGAGATAAATGGCTCAAAGTCGACCTTGACTTACAGAGTGCTTGACTACACTGCTTACACTAGGAGATCGATATATACAATTCAGAATTGCCGTCTCTAGCGAGAAGCAGAGTCCGTACCTCGCTTACTAAGCTTACACTGAGCGTATCTCCCTTGTATACACATCCTCAGTCCTCACTCGTTATCGATTCCAATAAAATACAGACGCGGAGAACTTTCCTCCTGGTTTGGTAAGCCAAACGCAAGTATTTCCAAAAAAAAGACAAAAGGAATTACGAATACAAAAACGCTTTAAACAAAACAAAAAAAAAAACTTTCGTCGTCCCTGTAAACGGAGAATAATATTAAGTCAACAACAAGTTAGAGAAAGATGAAGGAGGAATGTTTTAAAAAAGATCAATTAAAATGACCGATACCGATACAAAAGCACAGGCATTAACACGGTCAGATTCACATTACATTTACATGTAATAACTTTCACACCATAATTATCATGCAAACTGCATAGAATCGTATAAAACCATGAAAGAAGTTACATCAAACAAGTAGCAACATGGTAAAATCATAACAGAAAAGACATAAAAGTCCAAACCAGTAAAGAAAACCATGACAAAAATGTTACAATCATAACAGCACAGTGAAACCATCAAAGAAATTATATCAAACCATAACGGCATAGAAAACCACGACAGAAATTACCCGAAACCATATCACAACCGTGAATTTATAATAGAAGTGATACCAAATACTGTAAACATGAAAATTTTCGCGGGTTTTTTTTTTTTTTTTTTTTTTTGTGAATCCAGGGAAGTCGCGAAAATTTCCCCCACGCGAAAATATCCCCGCTTTTTTCTTTCAATAGGAAAGACATTTTTATCGCAAATATTGCCCCCTCGCGAAACGTCTTGATGTTAAAATCGCGAAATTTTCCCCCAGCGAAAATAACCACGTTTTCAGAAGCAACAAAACAGTGAATGTATAATAGAAGTGATATCAAATTATAACTACGTACTGTAAACTGATACCAAATAACAACAGCACATCGAATTTATGATAGAAGTGATATCAAATTATAACTACGTACTGTAAACTGATACCAAATAACAACAGCACATCGAATTTATGGTAGAAGTGATATCAAATCAAGTAAACAGATACCAGATCACAACAAGACAGTGAGACCATCACACCGATGGGTATGAATTCATAACAGAAGAAAACAGACTATAAAGGCTTAGTGCAATGTAAATCTAGAACAGATATTCGATGTCAGCAATTCCCCTTGCCATCTCCCTCAAGTACAACCATGGAGCGTCGGTGTTAAGTTCAACTGGACATAAAAAACAAAACCCACAACGGTACAACATAACTTTAACCTTTTGCGTTTAGGAACAGCCAAGACCATTCCAATTACAAAATACAAGAAGAAAAAATAACTTATTCAACGGTACGGTAACACCGGTCATATTTTTATTATTCATTAAAGATTTACACGAACCCCTTCTTCTTTTCATTTTCATATTTTCTTTTTCCATGGAGATTCGGAGATTAAACCTAAACATTTTGTTCCATATACGGCCTTTATATTTTGGAGATAGGACTAAATGGCATTTTTATCATTACTATTTTTAGATATAAGCGAGTGGAAGGTGGATAGTCTTGTACCCATATCATGTATTCAATGCACAAGGATCATATGAGAGTATCGATACCATTTAAGAAGTTTTGGATAAGCCCACTTTATCATTTCAGGAATAATTAATATGTTTTTTATGAAGATATGTTAAACGTCTTCAAATTCAATAGCAACATTTAAGAACAGATTTAGCAGCATGTGCTAGACATGAACGTTTCGGGCATTTAACCCTCGTCAGTGATCCTCAATATAAACTATGAAATATGATCAAAGAGTGTGAAAGTTATTTGTCCAAAAATGCTCCGAAAGACGTAGAAGGATGGGTGGGATGTGATGCTACAGGACCCATGTTTTAGAAATATCAAGAAATTTTGATAACAGAAATATCTTTCATTCCAAGCTAAGCAAACATGTTCCTGTTCAAAGTCCTCAAAATAGGGTATGTTATTTATGTTGGCAGATGAGTGGTTATCCGACCTTGAGAAAATGTTTCAGTTTTTTTTTTCAAAAAGGCTATCCATTCGTAGAACATTTCAAGTTCGAGACATAATGCTCTACTTATGGGATTAAATAGGTCAAAGTCCATCAGCTTTCCCTGGGTACATCGTCAAGAACAAAGTAAAGTTCATACTCTTCCGTAACTTCGTTATTTACATATATGAAAATATATCTGAATTCTGTGATACGGGAACCTCCCAAAAGGCTTTCAAATTATTACATCAGTCTGACCCCCTCTGGTCTGCCAACAACATCTTCTGTGATCAAGTTGTAAATACGTTGTTTCTCTAGAAAAGTCTTCACAATTTTTTTCAACTACTAGCATGCAAATAAAAAATTGTTTATTCACCAGTGATTGGGATAAGCATGCGCCCTGCGCCATAGTCACATTCAATATTGAAATGGCACATTAAAATTTCACTGAGTGCGCCAATGTGGCGCATTTAATTTTTAAACAAATTCTGGAAATCTTCTGTTCTTTTATTCAAAGTGTTGATGACTTTACCATATTCACTTGCGACTTTCAACAATTTAAACTTCTGCATGAAATTTAATTCGTTTACTCTTTGTCTCAATTGATACACAGTAACACCAGACAGTATTTTGAAAGTGTCATTTATTCAGAACACCATCGTTTCCTATTGCAACAATCCCTTTATTATTTATACATGTATGAACAAGTGTACATCACCACTGTGACAAGTTCAGACAAATGTTCACAAAACGCACATTTCATATAAAGATAAGTTTTGTCATTAGATGCGGATATACTGTAGTTTACAATAATGTACAGCAGAGTTCGTGTGCGGGTTTGTTTTATTTTGGGGGGGGGGGGGGTTAGACTTTTGAATTATAAATTCAGGCTCAAAAGTATGCAACGAATCTTTAAATAATCTTTTGCGACTGTCTTGGTCAAATATGTCACCCTATTTCCTATGCATAAGTACAGAATAGTCTGTCTAGACTTTGGTAGCGGCCGGTTATGCAGATCTGTGCATATGATTTTTGGTTTGTTTTTTTTTCAAACTGCTCATAGCACATTCATTTTCAACAATGGCCCATTCTTTTTGCAAATGGCGCATTGATGTTCCAGGATATGGGGCCATTGTCACATTCACCTGATTGCCTATCCTAATCACTGATTCACTCGAATTAAACTTAACAATGTAAACATGTGTCTCTGTTTCTCTATAAATAACCTTGCATCGATGTTGCAAGGCGAGATATTGAGCACTTCATCACAAAACTAATACTATTAACTAGTGTACATTCAGGGTTAAGATGTACCACTAACGGTGTCTGACCGTCCATCAAACAAATAATCACCCATATTACCTCCAATGATGGATTCTTATAGACAACTTAATTTTCGTGATGATAGTATTTGTACGGGGATAAATCTTTCATGGTCATCTATGATATGACAGTAATCATCTACTAAAACAAATGATTTGTCTACATATGTCAGTAAGGTATAATATTACTGAGCGTTTCCCCCCGTCTGTAGAGAAAACAATGGAGTGAAAGACCATCATTGATAGGAAGGTCATGGAAAATCCGGTCGTCCTCATGCTAATATCTATAATATAACGATTCCAACACTCTTTAACATTTCTTTAGAGTGCAACCAAAATGTTAAAAGCATAGCGAGTCATAGACAAGCCAGACATTTACATGTACAACAATGGACAGATGACATCATTTATGACCTATACCACCCACATCACGTCTTTAAAGAAAACATGCGAGAAAAGGACAGTTTGTGGAAATTCGGTAGTTTTCATGCTAATCGCCATATATGCATAACACTCGTGACAACATAGGAAAAAAATAACATTCTCAACGCGAATAATTGAAATAGGATACTTAGACATTCTCATACAAAAACAGTGGATATATATGACATCATTTATGACCTATACATCCCACATTTGCCTTATAAACATAAATTGCCTCTAGATTGCCGATCTTTTTTGTGTAGTCATGATTCCATTTCTAGGAAGAGTTTATAATTAGTGTCCTATCCTCTCTCTGTATCTAGAGTCTTGTCAAACCCTGACGGCTGCTTGGATCATCCATACGGACAGGCTTACTACAGTCATGACATATACAGACCAAAACATGTAACATGGGTGGCATTCATAAACGTTATGGAAAATATATACTATTTCAAAAATGATCATAGCGGCCTTTATTTGAATTGTTCGCCATTTTGCCGAGAGTATTATTGAATCTTACCTTTCACATACTGATGATATCAAGCGCAGCATTGTGGAAGCATATCTCCTATTAGTGACAATCGATTAATACTAGAACATACATAGGAATAGCATTATACACGTTATTGATCCATCGTATACATGACCTAATTCATACATTTGGTGTTGGCATATCACTTGCTCACTTTTCTTTCATAATTTTCTCGAATTTTTATTCATAAAATTGAAAATTCGACATTTTTCCTCAATGACACTGAAGAACGAGTTATCAATAAGGATTAGGCTTTCTCCTCCATGTCACGTGACAGAATATCGAATCTCATTGGCTGCGATAAATTTATTTTCTGTCCTCCGTGGAACCATGACAACGTCAGGATATATTGAAATCGTGATGATATAGACAGGAAATAATTTGCTCGAATTAGAGCAATGATACAATGATAGCGAATTCTTGAGATATCTGATATGTAACTTATTAGCTATTCTATAGAGAACGTTGTCGTAACATCCGGGCATTATACATGTTTCATATTAAAATAACTGTCCTTTATTGGGTGTCAGATTCGGAATCATATCTCTATCCAAATAGATGTAACATAAACCGCTTACACCTAAATCCCATAAACACGATCGCCACAATACAAGAACAGATGAAAGATAATATTTACTGAGGTCGAGGGCCAGGTAAGCTCAAATATTGTCAAAGCTTTGTGCTAAAATCTTTTATAACTATACACGAAATAGTGCGGAATGAATAGGACTGATGTCGACAATAAATAAAGCACCACAATAATACCAAGGACATATACCCTGTTCGTAATGCATTGTCATGCTATATACAAAACTGAAGGGATTTTAATAATTATCGCAATTTCCGTTTTACATTTTTAAATACACCATCATGAAGTTTTACACACGTATACTCATATCTTGTCAACTACAGCCCATTGCAAAGAAGGAGCACCAAGTTAGCGTTTGAGTGAACGCTTTTCAGAACAGCGCTGTCAAAGTATTCTAACGGTAATCATACCTGGTAATGACAAGGACTGGGCATCCAAGCAATCGCGCGTGACATTTAACGGAGAGATTTGTTGAATAGCACAATATGCGAAATAATGCTAAATCTTTGCTTTATAATCAGTTTTTGGTAAATATTGATATTGTAAATATTGATGGATGCTCACTCCTCCCGGGCACCTGGTTCTGCCTCCATTCGGGAGTTCGCGATTGCCTTGTTAATGGAGACTTGCGCAATTATACCATATTCCTAAAAAGAAAAAGGCGCTCGATGCCAAATACCCTCAATGACATCCGCCCCTTACATTTCTCTTACAACAAAAAGGCGGATATCGAGCGCCTGTGTGTTAGAATAAATTCTGACATGTCCATCTAGTCGAGACATAGGACAGACTTGTTTGTTTATGCGTTTGATATTCCTTTATCCCAAAAGAAAGAAGTTTGATAAGACATTATATGTGGAAATTTATTTAATCATATTGGATATAAATTGAATCTTTCCATTTCCGATGAAAAAAAAAACAAAAAACAAAAATATCCATTAATTAATAAAAAGAACCCCCCCCCCCCCAAAAAAAGAGAGAGACAAATCAACGACAGACAGTCATGTTAGTTCTGGTATCAAACTACTAATCAAATTCAATCTCAAATTGAAACTCCGTCCATTTATCTTGTGGACTACATTGTACCCTATTTGATGAAAACAAAACTTTAAGTCAAATTTTAGAATCCTCTTAAAAGTGTTAAGTCCAGATCAGAAATGATAAAAGTTATATGTCATTCCAGGGGTTACTTGACATTGTATCGAAATTTGGCTCAAGTGGTATAGTTGTATTAAGCTGACGGGAATCATCAGGAAATGTATCGCTTTCGCCTGCAGTTGTGAGCTGCTGAACAGACGGGCTGTTTGTCCCAAGTCCAGCTACAGGCTCGTATGGAGCGCTGTTTGGACAGCCTAAAGCTGCGGTGGCTGCTCCGCGCGCGATAGTAGATGGTTGAGCCATGGGAGGATAGGCCCAAATGTACTGATATGGGGATAGTCCAGACATAGGAAATGAGGTCATCGGTATATTGGGAATTTGAGGAAACTGTACATTATGAACAGGGTTTGCCTCTAATAATTGGCGAACTGGATTCGATACTTTCTGCTTGGGAACGTGTCGTTCTTCGAAAATTTTGATTATTTCCTGCCATTTATTTGATTCATTTTCAATGTTAGTGGGGATAATACCCTTATAATGCTTTCTAAGGATAGCTGTGTCGGCCAGAATTAGACGGGACCTCTCCTTATATCCATCAAAAAGATATTTTCCTTGATTGGAATTGATCAAAAATGGTTTTATCTTTGCCTCAAAACTTTGATTTACAATTTCTTCCATTTTGATTTTAGCGTATAATTCAGCTTTGAGCTTTTTCATCAGACCTTCAGCTTTATCCCTAGCAGAAGTCAGCTCCTTAAGTTCGAGCTTTGCGTTCTCGTGAGAAGCGAGATTTCCACAAATTCGTACATCGTCACACTGTGTAGCTTTGCAAGTACGCTTATTGTGCGATTTTGAAATGCGCAAATGACAGTTTCCGCAAAGAGGAATGGTTTTATCTTCTGCAACCCTTACACTGTACTGATCTTGCAGAGATTGCACTTTAGCGCATAGCTCCTCATATTCAAACTTCTGATTCTTATATTCGTCATCTTTGATCTTTATGTCTAATTGTATCGGACTTAAATAAGCTTGTGCATTATTAAAGTTAAGGCCTTTCCTCGCAGGCGTGGTTAAATTGTGTGATACACGTATGTCGGAAGACTTGTTGCTGACCATTGGCGAGCCTTCAAAGACTTTTACACTGATCCGCGGATTAGGCCCGAACTTGGAGTCATAAACTGCTGCACCCAAAAATTTCGAAAAAGTTTTCTCGCCAGCATCGACCCAATCACCCTGATCATCGCGAAATGTAATCTTCATCATTTCTGCATGCATGTTCTGAAGGGCAGGAACTTCGTTCCGAAGTTTACTGCAAAATCCCCAAAATCCAAAATTCTGAAGTTCCATCATTTCAAATTCCACATACATGCAACGTTCTCTGCCATGCGACTGAAAATGAACCTTAACGTCCAGCCTAGTAGCATCTACTATGTTCGCCATAACGTAAATTTTAAGCTTTATTCCTTAAAAGTTAAACGATCTGCAGGAATACATCATGTACGCCCAGCAAATGAAGTTCTCAAATTCAGGTGCGGATGTAAGTTCGTGGGAAGAAGATTTTTATCAATGTAAATATACATGGGCCCCTGTTCATATTTCCCCTTTATTTGCCACTGAAAGATAATCCCTTAATAGACGCGGCAATAAAATTTTACACAAAACGAAACAACACCACAGCGGAATTTAAATATCGATACATCGGTCAAACTTCCTGTCATGTAATTATTATGGTCAATTTATCACAGCATGAGGTCATGTAGATCTTTATCATACATGTATGGTACATGTACATCTATATATGTATATTGATAGTTTACGTACACTGTTACTGTTAAGGTACACATGTCCGCTCAACAAGAAATGGAAATGTCAAAATCCAAAAAGGGAAGATTATACAAATTTGGAACAAGCCTTAGTGCTGATTTTCGATTAAATATTATTTCAAAATTAAAAGACTATGGTGCAAATGATGATACAGGGAGTATACCGCGGGGAATTAAAGCTAAGGTATCAAAAGAATTATTGATTGATAAAAATTGTGTAACAAGAGCATGGTTGTCTTGGATAAATGACAAAAACGTTGAATCAAAACCTAAAGGACCAACCAAAGGGTCTACAATGTCGCTGGATCAAAATGATTTACATTACATTGAATTCTTAAAAAGGGAAAGACCATCTATTTCTTTGAGAGAAATACATAATAAACTTTTGGAAAATTGCAATAAAATTATTCATGAATCAACGATATCTCGTGCTTTAAAACAAACTCTACCAGCAGGTGAATTTACACGAAAACGATTGTGCAAACCAGCTAGAGAACGTTTCACAAGTGATAATCTGAAATATACCGAGGCTCTCATATACTATTTATCACAGAAAGATGTTCATCGTATCAAATATTTCGACGAAGCTGGATTTAATTCTCGCGACTGTAGTCCTATATATGGACATGCACTACGGGGTGAAAGAGCCGTAGAAGTTAGTTCAAAAGCCAAATCTACCAATTTAACACTTAACCTCATGATCGGGGTAAACGGCGTGGTTCATTGTAATATTGTTGATGGTGCTACTGATACTATCCAGTATTTAAACTTTTTTGACCAAGCTATAGACACCTATACGGATGAGGGATACCACGCCTTGGTTCCCGGGGATATAGTAGTCGTTGATAATGCGCCAGTTCATCGTTACAGTGGCGGAAATGCGCTCTCTGTGTTTTTAGATCAATTTGGGATCGAATATGTATTTACACCTACTTACTCGCCAGATCTTAATCCCGTGGAAAATGTTTTCAGCAAAATTAGACAAATCATGCAACGAAATGAATTTAAACAATTGATTGAAACTAATCTAGAATATGCAATTTTCAAAAGCGTGTCACAAATTTCTCCAGTTGATTGTAAAAGTTACTACACGAATCTCGGATATCTGAGTATGTAATTGTGAATTATTTTGTTGTGAATATTGCTAAGGCCACTTCTTGTTTTTATTCTGTTTTGCGTCCTTTTGAAATTGAGAAAGCTACCAGCCAGCAAGGTAGAAAAACAAACAAGCATATAAAACAAGGTTCCAATTTCATATAATGTGACTATGAAATCCGACAGAAACTTATTCATTTGATTTGTATTAACATATTTTAGTTCACAAAAGAATGATAGATATAATGCAATGTCTTGAATTATAACAGTGCTTTTTGGTTACTACATGGAAAAAGATAAATCTAACAATTTATCTTCGATTTTTGTAGAAAACACATTTAATTTTCACAGTTTCATTATTTTAATTTTGTTTTGTTTTATGACTGGGCTTAAAACCTACCAGGCAGTACCAGCACGAGGACGCAAAACAGAAAATAACAAAGAAATGGCATATGCATTTATATTTGTTCGGTCACCTGTTACATCCTTTCTAATGCACATATATTTGCTATTCTGAAGCAATTCAATCATTTCATTAAATTGTATATAACACTGAAAGAGCAAGAAAAAAATAAATATCATTCAAATCCTAATAGCACTTTCTGTTCGTTACTTTAGCGGTTGATCAGGTGACACAATATAGACCCGTTATACTCAGATTAGAGAACGGACAGGTGAGATCATTTTCCGCTTGAACCGGCAAGATAATTGTTGATTGAATCGCTCATATGGTGCTCGTTCTCTGCAAATGGCTGTAAATCTATTGGTTGATTATTATGAAACAAAGCACAGATAGAAAATTCCCATTTTAAACACTGATTAGAAAAGAATAAAGTTTACATGACTGTGTGATGTATATATATGGCAATGTTCTCTCCAAACCTGTCTGCAACCAGAACTGCAACGAGCGATAACTCTGAGTAGACAATACATTTTCTTTCTGTGTTTTAGGGGGGGGGGGGGGGGGGTAGGACAGGGGGTACCTTTCTCCACCCTCCCACCCCCTTACTTCCCCCTCCCACCCCCTCTCTCCCCCTCCTTTTCACCCTTCCCTTATATCCCCTCTACCGCCCCCTTTCTCCCGCCTCCTTTCATCCCTTCCCATCCCCCTTCCTCCCTCCCCCCTCTCCTTCCTCCCGTCCCCCTTTCCTCCCCCATCCCTTTCACCCTACCCACCCCCTCTTTTACGGTCGGTCATGCATATATTAACATTATCTCGACAGAATACGAATGCCAACAGGCCATATTTATAAAATAAGTCTGGAGGCGAGACCAACCTGTAATGTTTCGTCATGTATCCCCGATGTACCTACTCAGATAAAGGACGTCGCTATGAAAAACAACCTAGTACGATGTGTTGTTGAGATAAATTCTGTTGACAAGTCCACGTATAACCGGGGGTGAGGCCAGATATAAATGGTTTTGTGTGCGACTTACCATTCACACTTCGTTAAGTATTTTAGAAATTATATATCAATTCTGTCCGCGATTCTGATTCTAAATTGCACCCAAATTTTTTACTTACTGAAACTAACCATAGATTGAATGATATAGTTGACCACACCGGACTCACGAACTGCATCAACTCACCCACTCGTTTCGGATCAGTGCGCAATTCTCTACTCGACGTTATCCTTACTAGAGAGTGTTCGATTATCAGTTCCGAGGTAGTTGATTTTGATAGGAATGTTTCGGATCATAATGGAATTCTCGTATTCATTAAAACTAATATAGAATATAAAAAGGTTTATCAGAGGGAGGTATGGGATTATAGAAATGGAGATTTTCAAAAATTTAATGATTTGATTTCGGCATTTGAATGGGAGGAATTTCTAAAAGATATGAATATTGATGAGGCTTGCGAGCATTTTACTTCTAAATTTATTTGCTTGGCAAAAGAATGCATACCCACAAGAAAAGTCACGATTAGACCTAATGATAAACCTTGGTTCAATTCAGAATTAAGACGAGAAATAAGAAAACGCGATAGATTAAGGAAAAAAGTAACAAGAACAAATTCACTAATTGTGTATGAAAATTATAGGAAACAAAGAAATCACGTTAATAACTTAAAAAAATCTATTAAACAATCGTATTATATTGACTTGCATGGACTTATAGACGAATATTCTAACAACAATAATAATGATTTCTGGAAACTTGCCCGTAAGATAACAAAATCTAGCAGCAATACCCCTATCCCCCCCTCTTTTGGATCCTGTAAATGGTAATATAGCAATAACCGATTCTCAAAAAGCAAACATTTTGAACAAGTATTTTGTGAGTATTTCTACAATCGACGATTCTGATGAAGAAGATCCTGACTGCCCTACCAGAACAGATAATATTCTAAATTATATTACTGTTAATGATACTGAAATTATAGATGTTATTAAAACTCTTAAACTTAATAAAGCATCCGGTCTCGACGAAATAAGTCATAAAATGCTAAAGGGTACTGTCCTAACTGTCTGTAAGTCCCTTCTATTACTCTTTAGAAAATCATTAAACGAATGTAGATTCCCCTCTCTTTGGAAACATGCTAGGGTTATGCCTATATTTAAAAAGGATGATCCGAATTTACCTTCTAACTATAGACCAATTTCACTATTAAGTACGGTAGGAAAACTTTTCGAGAGAATCGTTCATAAACATTTATATAATTTTATCGTAGAGAACAAACTATTTTATAAGTACCAAAGTGGATTTCTGCCTAATAATTCTACAATTTATCAACTTCTTGAAATTTATCACTCTATATTATTAGATCTGGAAAATAAGAGAAATATTGGGTTCATATTTTGTGATATATCAAAAGCTTTCGACAGAGTTTGGCATCGGGGATTAATTGTTAAATTGAAATCATATGGGATTCAAGGACAAATATTAGATTTTCTTAGCAATTATTTAAGCAACAGAAAACAACTTGTATCAACCAGAAGTCTCTGATGAGACTGAAGCTCTCCTGGTTGATTTGTACATATACACTCAAGAGAATGAATGCTGGACTTCACCTTGCCTAATACCACTTTTTTCATCGACCCAATATATTTCTGTATCCCCCCTGTAAAACACTCTATACCGAATTTATCCCGCTGAATCGCTTTTGGTTTGTGTATGTTACGTCAATATATTCTAAAGCATTTTGGTGACGTCAAAAGCATAAAGCATCTTAGTAGAAGCAGGATATCAAAATAATATTCTGTTAGTAAAATAATACAACATAATATTTGGTTCTTCTCGACCAATCAGATTGCAAGAAATTTGCCAGAGGCGGGATAAATGTGTATCAAGTTTTTTTTTATTAGAACCAACAACCACATGCCAATGCATATCCATCAATTCCTAATTTTTTTCATCAAAATTCAGAGCAAAAATTTTTTTTTTTGAAAAAAAACGGAGTCCCCCCCCCCCAAGAATATCAAATGGACCGTGCCTTAGATTTCTCTAGAATGTGAGAGAATTACTAAAAATGTGTATATACAACATGTATAACATACCATATGTATCAAAACTAAAATAACAGATGTTTTTATTTTTCAAAAAACGTGAATCAAAGGTCAGTGATGGGGTCAAAGGTTAAAAATTTGGCTCCAAAAGATGAGCCTTCTCAAGGTTCATAGACATGCAATATATGACAGCTCTATTATCTTATACCCTTTCATCAGAATTTAGTTGAATGGAATGATATACTGACAGTCGGATGGATAGACAAACAGATGAACAGACAGACCTACCACTATATGCCCTTTTATAAAATTAAGACTAAAGGCATAAATAACCTCTCATTTGAGCTGAAATAGTATTGCATAGGATACTCTATTATAAGAGATATTTCCTTCTTTCTTATACTGACCCGTGAAAATACTTAGATCAAGTAATCAGGCAGTTTCAGATTGAAATTAAATATAATAGGACATGTGGCCTACCGAGTGAAATTTTAAAAGAATCGGCCATTTTGTTCTAAAACCTAAAAAGGTTTTAGGCTATTTATTTAGTAAATGTAAAACAATGTAAATAGAATATTGAATGAAGAACATGAACTTTTAGGGCGAATGTGGTATTAATGTAGACAGAAGCTAATTATTAAAATATAATACAAAATATTTTTACATACCGGTATGAAATATTTGATCCTCTATAGAAAACATTTCTACCATATATCCCAGTTCAGAAAAAATATTTCAAAATCTGCATGAGGTTGAAATGATGTTTTTGATTGGTCAAATTTTAAACAGACAAAATGACTCGAGGTCCAATTGACAAAAAGGCCTGAAACATTAGTTTATTACCATTAATTTATGGCAGGAACAGGTATCGTACCCAGATAGCTCAGTTGGTAAGAGCGTCTGCCCAGATAGCAGAAGGTCTCGGGTTCAATTCACGGTTCGGTCACATCTTTTCCTCTCCTGTTACAGAATTGGCACCAAACTAAATGACTCAAGGTGAAGTGGATCAGTTTTGTGTGAGGTTTCCAGTGCATGGAAACCTGAAAAATTGGTAGAGAGTAGTGTGGCAGGAACAGGCATTGTGCCCAGATAGCTCAGTTGGTAAGAGCGTCTGCCTTGATAGCAGAAGATCTCGGGTTCGATTCCCGGTACAGTCACATATATCTCTCCCTCTCCTGTTACAAATTCAACTTCTATAACTTACACAAGCACCTTTCATTTGGCAATGTGAAGGATGCATTATTGCTATTTTATTTGATAAAATGATCAATCTTTGTGATTCTGGTGTTTCCATTTATCAGAAAGCACAGCTCAAGTCCGTGATCACTTAGGACAATTCTACTCTTGCAACAAAAAGTCTCACAACTCTCTAAAAATCTTACAACTTAAACAATTAAAAAATAAGTAAGAAATACATGCATTTTGATTGTTTGTTATCTTTCTTGCACTGTATAAACATAATAGAAAAGATTTTGAAGTTGACTGATTGATCAGAGGAAATTCCGAAACTATCCCCTAGCGTTTCTATAGAATTGAAGATAAAATCCTGGGTCAGGCCCCAAATAAAATATGAGAAAAACTAAATTTCAGACTCATCTATGATAATATTGTCAAATGGCAATAAAGGAAAATTTTGGTAGAAGTTTTCCTGGGTTGAAATATTTTTGTATGAGTCGGCTTTTACAAATGATTTTTTTTAGTATTTTATTTTAATTTTTTTTTAAATTTGATTAACACATAGTAGATATGGCAATAAGGCATCTCTTGTTATATTATCTTCTATTAAAACATGTGTCACTTGCTTTAATGTAAACATTATGAAAAATTTTATCAAACCATACAGTTTTACATCCCATTGGGGGTGGTACTCCAAGCAGTGGAGGAATTTATAAGAAGAAAGAAAGATGTAAGAGTTACCTCCCCCCCTCTCTCCCCCCCCCCCCCCCCCCAAAAAAAGCTTACACAAGCACAATATTCCTTTCATTTGGCAATGTGAAGGATGCATTATTGCTATTTCATTTGATAAAATGATCAATCTTTGTGATTCTGGTGTTCCCATTTAACAGAAAGCACAGCTCAAGTCTGTGATCACTTAGGACATTCTAGTTACCTCCCCCCTCTCCCCCCCCCCCAAAAAAAAAGCTTGCACAAGCACAATATTCCTTTCATTTGGCAATGTGAAGGATGCATTATTGCTATTTTATTTGATAAAATGATCAATCTTTGTGATTCTGGTGTTCCCATTTAACAGAAAGCACAGCTCAAGTCTGTGATCACTTAGGACATTCTAGTTACCTCCCCCCTCTCCCCCCCCCCCCTCAAAATAAACTTACACAAGCACAATATTCCTTTCATTTGGCAATGTGAAGGATGCAGTATTGCTATTTTATTTGATAAAATGATCAATCTTTGTGATTCTGGTGTTCCCATTTAACAGAAAGCACAGCTCAAGTCTGTGATCACTTCGGACATTCTACTCTTGCAACAAAAATTCTCACTACTCTCCCCAAAAATCTTACACCTTAAACATGTTAAACAAATAAAAAATAAGTGAGAAATACATGCATTTTGACTATTTGATATCTTTCTTGCACTGTATAAACACTATAGAAAAGATTTTCATGTTGATTGATTGATCAGAGGAAATTCCGAAACTATCCCCTAGCGTTTCTATAGAATTGAAGATAAAATCCTGGGTCAGGTCCCAAATAAAATATGAGAAAAACTAAATTACATCTATGATAACATTGTAAAATTGCAATATCTTTGTTTATTTATAGTTTCTGTCACTTATGTACTCTAAATGCATGTAGATAGCTGGGTAAGAGAAAATAGCCATATACCCATTTTCCAGAATCCTAGGGAACAGGGACTGAAGTAAAATACTGTAATGACATCTAGACTGCAAACCGATAATATTTTGGAATAAATCAATTAACTATTATCCATAAATTCTGGGAAATTAGCTATCATGAGATCACATGTAGTTTAATAGAGAGAAAACAACCACACCCATTTTCTAAGACCCTTGGGTCAGAGACCAAAACAAATATGAGGTGGACAACGAGATTACAGACCCATCATATTGCATAAAGAATTAGTCTCCATTATTTATAGTGTCAACTCTGTAAGCATAAGATTATATGGAATAATATAAAAGAAAGTGGCCACACCCTTTTCTAAGACCCTGGGGGTCATTGGCTCAAACAAAAATATCAGGTGCACAACTAGACTACAGACCCATCATATTGCAAAAAGAATTATGTCTCTATCATTTATAGTGATAGAAGAGCTATCCGGACAAAATTACATAGAATTTAATGACCACGCCCATTTCTAAGACCCTGGGAGTCAGGGACTGAAACTGAATGTCAGGTGCACAACTAGACCATGGACCAAGTAAAATACAAAAAGAATTAAGTTTCTATCTCTAACAGTTTCAGAGGAGTTGTCCGGACAAGAATTGTTTACGGACAGACGGACAGACAGACAGACGACAGACGGACAGACGGACGGACGCCGGACGAAGGGTGATCGCATAAGCTCGACTGGTCCTTGAGACCAGTAGAGCTAATAAACGATTCAACATCCTCTCTCTTAACTACAAATGCGGGCGTGCCCCAGGGCTCCGTGTTAGGTCCTCTCATGTTTCTTATTTTTATAAATGATATTTCTGATAACCTTTGTAATATTTCCAGGCTTTTTGCAGACGATACATCCATGTCTTCATCCTCACCTCTCCCAATGATATAAAATTAAGTCTTGAATCTGATCTATCGATTATAAATGATTGGGCTAGGAAATGGAAAGTAGATTTTAATCAAGAAAAACAGAACTCCTATTCTTTGGAAACTGTCCAACTGATTTTGAAGTAAAATTTAATTCAACAATTATAAAGCCAGTAAATACACATAAACACCTAGGATTAACATTTAATTGAATGCTAAATGGACAACACATATAGAAAACATTTGTAAATCGGCTCTCACCAGGATAAATTTCTTGAAAAAGTTTAAGTACACGCTATCTAGAAAAACCTTAAGTAAAATATATTGCTCCTATATTTTGCCTTTGTTAGAATATGGATGTGAAGTATGGGGTGGGTGTAATAAGGGAGATGAAGAAAAACTTGAGACAGTACAATTAGAAGCAGCGCGTCTTGTAACAGGTCTTCCAATATTTAGTTCTAGGGAATCATTATATTTTGAAACTGGGTGGGAGAAATTATCGGATCGTAGGGAAAAAGAGAAAATTAAGTTTATTTCATAAAATCTATCATAATAAATCACCAGAATATTTGACAGAGATCTTACAGACATACAGACAAGACAGACGTTACAACTTACGAAGTGACACTGACTTATACTATCCAAACTATAGGCTAAATATAACGCGTATTTCTTTCTTTCCAATCAACCCTTGATAGTTGGAATAATCTTAGTTCGGATTTAAGGAATAATTCATCATTAGAACAGTTTAAATCAGCACTTAAGAGGCCCT